>CM023490.1:52225353-52365352 GCA_013339685.2 Hyalomma asiaticum
CAACAGCTGATCGCTTTCTACAGTAGCGCTTGAGCTTCTGATCACAGCCCCGCCTGTTTGGCTTCAATTCGCCGCTTTCATGCTTGTTTTATTGCGATAGCAATTATATGGACAGTCTCGGCTGGTTTTTGCCGTCCCCGTCGCCCCCGTCATGAACCGTGTATGTATAAGGATATATATATATAAAAGTCCCAAAGAAAAATAATTCCGATGAATGCTTCCGACGCGCGCAATCGAACCAGGAACCTCTCACTCCGCAGCGCATGGCGCTAACCACTACGCCAGAAAGAGCAGACGCTTCAAGGAGCTAACGGCGAGCCTTATATACACACCCTTTACCGCTGGCGGGACTCAGAGAGGGCAGGCGCTTATAAGCGTTCCTTCACTACCAGCGAGATGGCGCGAGGAGAGCAACGGGCAGCCGCCTTTGCCGCAGGAGCGCTGTTCAAACTGAGAGTATCCATTTTGACAGCTTATTCGCGCTCGTTCGGTGTATACCTGTGTATACCTGTGCTATCAAGTGAAGCGCGTGAGCGCTTCACTTGATAGTTCGCGCTCATCTTCTGTTTGTCCACTTAGCGGCCTCCCCTAGCTTTGTATGTGTAGCATTGTGACACACAACGTTTAAAGCCCTTCGTACCAGCACGCTCACTTAGCAAGTGCATGTTTGCTACAATTAATATTGCTCCTGAAGCTGCGAGCCTCACTTCGTATAGCATTACAGTTTCTTCCTATCGCATTCATTGCTTCGCCCTTGCGGCGAAACTGTGACTTTTCTTATATAGGGAGCAACTGTGCAGTCACTCACAGCAAGCACCACGCAAAAGATATCGCGACAAACACGAATCTCTTTCCTGTTTTCAAGCCGTACCTTGTAAACAGCAGCAAGGCTTCGACGAGGATCCGCTTCCTTTCCTCTACTGCGTTTTACTTATGATGTACTGTACGTTGAAAAAGAACACTTTTTGTTCCACCCTGCACAATTCGTTGAACTTCACCTTGAAAGGCTTTAGAGGTGCTTCTGTCACAAGCGCCAACCAGAGAGCTTTTTTGCGTGTTTACATTCTGACAGCGGCATATTCTTGCTTCGTTAGCGTCGACATTGCTTCTGTTCACGTGGTCGTCGACGTCTGGGGGCAGATCTCTTACCAATCTCTTGACTTCCATCAGAGAGAGAGAGAGAGAGAGAGAAATAAGGAAGGGAAGGCAGGGATGTTAACCAGTCATGAGTCCGGTTTGCTACCCTACACTGGGAGATGGGAAAAGGGGAATAAAAGTAAGGAGGAGAGAGGGGGAATGCCTACAGGGCAGTCCTATATAATATCATAGGCGCTCGGCTAGGCCAGATGTTTTTAGAAAGGCCAAAAGCGCTTTCATTGCTTTCTGAGCCGTTGGTCGGTGAGGACGGTATTCTAAGACTTCCATCAGAATACATGATAATCCAGCTACGAAACGGAAGAAAAAGACATGTAAACACACCTCGGAATCAGGCAGGGCAGTCTGGCGGGAAATCGCACGGAGGCTTTCATGTGTTCTGATTCAACTGATCGTTGAAGTGCTCTGCTATTGGCATACGGGATTTGGCTTATTTCGATCCGTGCAGCGCATGATTGTGGCTCAATTTCGTTTCTGTGAGCACACGTAGCTGTTGGTAGTCGAGCTATCCCGTTATGATAACTGTTGTAGAGGAAAGTTGAGAGAGTGTACGTGGCAATTGAGCAATATTTGAGCTAGTTGCGGTTTCTGGATTTAACTCATTAAAAAAAACTTCTCATATATATATATATACATTTCTTGCAAAGCACGAGACACAGACACAGCGCCTGTTCTCTGACCGGTCTTCTCCTCCATCTTACTCTTCGTATGTCCCTTCACTCATAGCGCGAGCGCTCATGCTGCGGTAGGGCCTATTGTCATTACACTATCTACAGAAATTACGCGTCCGCTCCTACATTAAGCACACCGAAAAATTTACACGCTGCAGAAAATTTAGGCGAAGAAGAAAATTAAATGAAACATCTTTATTGAATAAGCGAGGCACTCGCGAGTCATTCGCCAGAAGTTCAGTAAGACTGACGCATCCTTTCTCTTCCGAACTGCCCCATCAATGCTGCAGTTATGTTGGTCTGACTGCCTTAACCTTTCCCTTTCTGCCTACTCTCCCAGTGACGCGTCATTTGGTTTAAATATACAGACGTAAAAATGTGTAGTCATGAATAAGTGGGAAGACAGCATACCATTGGCTTTGAATGTAAAGACGTAAAAGGTGGCTGACTCCTTCAGCGACGTTGCGAAGTAACTGAAGGGAGTATAAATGCACGAGGAGAATCAACACTGGATATTGTTTCCCGCGTTGAGTAGAAGAGTTTGTACTCCGCAGCGTGAGTATCGGATCTGCTTTAGAACTTCTAGTTTTGGTAGCGCCACTGACACTGCGAAATGATTTTCTAGAGTATAGCGTGGGCTCAAGCCGGCCTGGGCGTCGTGACTTGTTTAGCGGCCATGGGTCTGTGCGGTCGCTGACACGTTCGTTGCGCGCACCCACGTCAGGCCTTCGAGCGGAAGCCACTCTAGAAAGACAACAGCGATAAGCAGAATTCTGCGTATTTTTCTTCGTTGTTATTGTCCGTAGTAGGGAGAGAAAAAAACAACAAAGAAACCATTGTTCATATTTCAAGATGGTAAGCGATCTCGTAAACACATTGTCACAGTGGAATTGATTGGTTTATTGCCACTGAGTCGTTTTACCACTGCACATTCCTCCTGCCATTTTGTTGATGATGCAGGCCGAGTACTGCAGGCCTAGTCGTTTTAAACTTGTTGGGATAGCGGCTTCTGGTGATTCCATGCCTGATTAGACTTGTTTGTAAAGTGCTTTTCATTATGTAGACTAAAAGATAATCGTAGCGATGCAGCTTCAAGGCACATTCTCTTCAAAACATTTCATTCACATTTTTTATTGATCGGCATAAGCTCTGCAGAGGGTGTAATAACATGCCGCGCCTTCGAAGATCAGCAAAGGCTATTTTACGATGTAAAAGAAATTACTCCTCAAGGAGTAATCCTGAAAACTGGACTATCCGTACAGTCGATTAAATATGAGTGAGCAGATGCTTTTTTACAGACTGCCAAAACTATTAAACTACCCGATAGAACATGAAATATGTAGTGAATCCACCAGTAAGAAATTTTGATATCCGTTCAGTAGTGCCCGTCTGCGAAAAATTGTGTGTGTCATATGTTTTAGTTTACATATGTTTCTATGATGTTTTATGTTTCTCTCCTTCGTTCTGGAAACAAGAATATTTTATGTATTTTTGTAATGTAATTTGTATTTTATATAATGAGTGTATTTCTTTCCTTCATTAATGCAATGTCACGCCACATGCCTTGTAAAGGGGGCCCGAATCGCCGTCAAGTGAACACAGTTTCACTTTTTTTTCGGGCCTCCTCCATTTTGTGTGTGTGTGTGTGTCGCAAGAAAATGGAAATAAATTCAATTGAATTGAATTGAAAGAAAGATGTGTTCGTCTTCTTTGCTTCACAGCCTCCCGAACAATCCGAATATGCGTGCGGCAACCATATCAGCTTTCGCAGCGTTATTAGGTAAGCGCATTCTTTTTACTGCACACAATCACACTCAGAGTGTGAAACACGTCCGCGACGTGTCCTAGCAATATCCTGTTTACGAGAACATTATTTACCGCAAGTTGACAAGAACTTTTCACTGATTACTTGACGCCTGTAGTGAAAAGGCTTCGTTAAAGTATGACCTGAAACAGCTTGCTTCTTTTTCATCCCATGTAACATGTTCACGTGGACCTTCGGAGCGTAGCAAACAAGAGGGCCTTGTCGATAGGCTGTTTGAGTTCATAAAAATCGGTAAGAAGTCATTTGGCAAGATGGAGAGAATTGGTTGATTTGCTGAGAAGCGTGGTCCGAGGTGTAAACGCGGACCATGGCTGCGCCAGTCATGACCGCATACATATATATAGTAGCAGAATTGGCGGACTTGCTATGCGCCAGGATGTATATTCTGGTTTTGATCCTGTTTCGGAAATCGATCCGCGAGTCTCCATGAAGTATTTCTTTGAACTGAAATTATTGTAAGCAATAATTATTTCAATGAGAGCTAGCTACAATTACTGGATGTTGTGCAAGAATTTCGCTCACTGCAATTTAGCAGTTTCCTGTGATGTTGTGCGAGAACCCTTTGAAAATGTAAATTACGCTGAGATAGCGATGTTGAAGAAAGGCAACTGATGGTTAGTAGCTTGTAAATGTAGATAATGCAAAGTACATGCGACGGCGAAAAGAAAATCTGACAGAGTCGGGTAATGCGCTTCAACATATTGCAAAGTAAACAATGTGCGGGCGTACGTGCCACGTTCCTTCGCACACTAGCACAGTAGATATTAAGTATTACTTCCTAAACCCTCATACAGAGCGTGCTGTTTCTGAGATAAATACCGCGTTTTCTGGGTTGGCGTATTCCAAGCTACGATAACGTCTCGGAACCATAAATATTTCGCCTAACGTTATTTCACTCACTCACTCACTCACTCACTCACAAACGTTTTCTTTTTTTTTTCATGGCAGACATAGTACCTGTCGCGCACTCTGCACGATTTCGTACAGTTATGTGAAGAGTATATGTGGGTGGAACATGTAAACCGTGTAGAAAAGGTCCCAAAAAATTGAACAGGAGACAAAAATGAGGCCGCGTGATATACTTTAAAATCCATACGACAACGCATCGTGATAACAGTACGAAGACACAGCAACCATTTACATGTGATGAAAACTCGCCGTAGCGGGTTCTGACAAGTCCGTTAGCTATTATTTTGCCCGTCCTATGGTTGTCTCCGACACCAGATTATACGAAAGTTCAGGGGGTGTACCTTGTATGTTCGCGCCCCCTTGGATTCCACTCATAGTGAGACTACGGCCCGTGCTAAAGGACTCACATTAAACGGTCCCGCTGCTTTACTACACTTGGTGCAAATCAACACGTTGGAGATGGCCCGCGAAAGGGCAATGCGCGTCAATGCTATGGTGGTTCCGCCCGGCTTAGTTTTAAAACAAAGTAATTTTCAGTGTGTCACGATGTCTGCGGTGTAACTTGGGGACCGAGGCATTTCATTCCGCTGGCTTGAGCGGTGTGAAGTAAAGCGACTGGTACAACTGAAAAAACGGAAATAAGGTGGCGTGCTCAGAGCTGACATTAACGAACGAAAGATTTCCTCACTTATACGAATATTCTGAATACTGGAACCGCTTTCATATAAGAAATAAAAAGAACATCTTATCGATTTTATATTGGTAGGCTAGTCGGCGTTACCTTTGCAGACCCAAATTAATACTGTCTCCCATGTTTCAGTTTTTGGTCACCTGCTTGCAAATCCACTCCCCGATCCTGAAGGTAAGATTATCTTTACGCTACCTGCAGCTTTTAGGAGCTCCGGCACTGCGCAATTTGTACTAGTTGGCGTTTGCAAAAATAATGTATGTTTTCGCAACTTACCTCCGTAACATCTTTTCTAGCTTGTATTTCACGAAGTGTACGATTGACACATAGCTTAGCGTGTGTGAGGTGCTTTTATTTTCAATGCGGCGTGATATTTCTATGACTTCTATTGGTCTTAATCCTTTTTATCACGCACATTGAAGAAATCCGAGGGGTTATTCTATATTAAACGTCGGAGCACGACGACTCAAAATGCCGGAGAGTTCCCTTATATGAATGGGGATGCCGAGAAACGAAGCGTGGCTTTCAATTTCTAAATTGTTCGCTATGGACATTAAGAAAATTCTGAAGAATAAAAACGCAGGAACGTAGAAAGCTGTAAATTTGCGCGAGAAGTGATCACGACTTCTTGAGACCTTGCGTTTCAGGTAATATAATTTTGTAAATTAAAGGAAAATCCGCCTGGCGCTTGGCTAATTCCTCGAAGCGGGTAGATACTAAATTTTAAGGATCGTCATCATCATCAGTGCAATGACATCAAACATGAAGCAGTTTCTCACCTCTCCCGGCGTGTATGCACGCAGACGTGCCCTCTCGCACTTACTGGACGACGACTGCGGCATTGTAAAAGGCAACTCCGGCGATTAGTCAATGTCTACGAATGTCAATGAAATGAATATTTGTTCTCCTGGGTACATAATAGACACCAAAGCAGGCAGATGCAAGTCATTTAGTTCTCTTGAAAACAAAATTTCAATATTTTTAGCGGATTCCTACGCAGGCCACTGTGTGTCCTTGATGTCATTGCCTTCAGCGCTGCCTACCCGAGCAGGCGGTTGGTCAAAAGCAAAACGGTGACAGTTCAGCGCTCATACCTTCGCACTCAAGTTCACGAAAGCTAGCATAACTGATATGTTGTTGAATGACTTCGCCACTGTAATATTCGGGCAACAGATCGATATTTCTGATCGCGGGGAGACTGTGGCGTCATCATATACGGTGCACGAACCTGCTTCTGTTTTAGCAAATCATTCATTCTGTAAATTAAAATTATTGATGAGTGTTTCAGCAACTTGAGCCGCCCTACCTGCTACGGGACTATCAGTGCCATTGGAAAAGAGCAATATGAAAGTATGGTGAAAAAACTGCCGGAGTTTTCCCTTGGCGTTAAAGAGCTCGTTTCGCAGAAATTCCGGCGTCGGCGTGGTTGGTTGTGAGCGGAAAATCAGTTGCACGCGACAGCAAATTCGAGGTAGATGCAAATAAAGAAAGAAGAACCTTCGGCGCCTGGGGAATCGAACCAGCGACCCCTTGCTCCGGTGCGGGACACGCTACCGCTCGGCGACGCCGCATTTTTTCTTTATTAGAGGATTGAAAAAGGCTCTATACACAAACATTTCATAAATCAGTAATCAGTCATACTCAAACACATATCAAAGATGCAAAACCAGCTGAGACTGCCACGGCAGCTGTCGTATATGCTCCGAGCTAAATGTATTTGTTCCGGGAAGATATTCCTTGTCTTTCGCGGTGGTTCCCCTTACAAAAATGCCATATGTGGCTATATCAGGAATTGGGCATATGTGGCTGTATATGGCACGTGTCCGTGTGTGGCCGCATTTGCCCCAATAGTGATAAGGCATATATGGCAATTAAAGACCAGCACGAGGAATGCCATGTAAAATTGTGATACGTATTGGGCAAATATGGCCACATATAGACACGTGCCAACATCTCCTAATCTCATATCAATAAAAAAAATAGACACGTGCCATATATAGCCAGATATGCATATGTGGCCACATATGGCCACATATGCATATCTGGCTATATATGGCACGTGTCCATACATGGCCGTATTTTCCCAATACGGACCAAAGCCTTACATTTCATTTCTTGTGTTGGTCTTTTATTGCCATATATGCCTTATCACGATTGTGGTAAATGCGGCCACATACGGACACGTGCCATATATAGCCACATCTGCCCAATTCCTGATATAGCCACATATGGCATTTTTGTATGGGTCAGCATGCCGATATACCCTGCATATGTCCTCCTACCTTCTTCATCTTGAGATGGGTGCATCTCTACCAGAAGGATAGACAAGACGCACAGGACACGGGCGTCTTGGTCCGCGTTTCATGTAGCGCGGCTGCCACCTCAAGTTAACCATGACCTACATGCCGAAATCTCAATTCTAATGGCGCCTTCTTCGTCGGCGTGTTTTGATAGCGCATCTATGTTAATTGCGCAAGACCACGAGGAAGGCCAAGCATTAACAGAATTGAGTAACTCGAACTTTCTACGAAATGGTCTGACGACAATGACGTCGCTAGGCGGCTCAAGAGCATCGCAAGCGCAATAGAGCACGGTGATAATAGGGCAAGGCATCGCTGTCGCGTCCAACTAAGTGCTAAGGCGGCGCTCAAGCGCCCCGCAATTTTTTTAGGGGCGAAGCTCCTTAAAGCGGCACCCGTTCGTCCCTCGTAGTCGTAGTCGTAGTGCGTAACCAGTCTTACGCTTTGACCTCCAAGGTGGTGCCGGTGGGAGATTTCTCCTGTGCGTTGTTGAACAATAAAAAAAATTCGCAGCGTGCGCGTTAACTAAAAGCCGAATTCTTCTGTCTCTCATTCCCCATTAGCAGCCATTGGCATGTTCCACTAGGAAACGTTAGTAGAAGTAGAAGTGTTAAAAGCCGACTTCTGCTGTCTCTCATTCCCAGTAGCAGCCATTGTTTACCTCCAAGGTAGTGCCTGGTGAGATTTCTCCTGTGCGTGATTAAACAATAAAAATTTTGTTCAAAACGCCGTTGATTGATGAAATAAACCAACGAAAGACGCCAGATGTTTTCTAAAAGCAAAACGAAAAGACGCCAGATGTTTCTAAAGCAAAACGAAAAGACGCCAGCTGCTTAACGAAAGACGCCAGATGTTTCTAAAGCAAAACGAAAAGACGCCAGCTGCTTAACGAAAGACGCCAGGTAAAGCAATGGTTTTCATCTGCAACCAGTGCAAGAACCACTTAGCTTACATTTCACCGACCACAAAGCGGTCATAATGAAAGGACAACGGAAACCAGCAATAAAAGTTTGATAAAACATTTAATCAATCGTTTCACGTCATTTTTATCGGGCGAATTAACGGAAGAAATTTCACGGTTTAACCGATGATTACTTCCAGGGGCTTCGCCCAATCTCATCTTCATTCACCTCGTGGATCTGCCGTCAATTTTTTACCACAGCCTGGAGGTACAGGTGCGCTTTTCTTTAGTTTAGGCGATGATTTTTAGTGGTGGCTCATTTTTCCTTATATTGAGCAACGCTGGTTACTGCTGGTTAGCACTGGCTAACATTAGCTAATGCCGGCTTGGGCTGGCTGATTGTTGCCGCTGGCCTCTATTTTCTAATGTTGGCTAGGACTTTGCTAGTAGAGGCTAGCAAGCAATACTTTTCGCTTGAGAGACGAAAAGGCTGCTGAGGCTAGCGTTCCCTGCAAGCTAGACCAGACTTGAATAGTACTGCTTGATGCTGGATAAGGGAGGCGCTATTTTCGGGTGCATATTGGATGATTATCGGCTATGCTTGATTAGTGTTGCCTGTGCGCTATTATAATAGCGTATTAAAGAGCCCTTGCCATACTTTTCGAAGTCCTTAAATGGCATTAGTGAAGGCGCTCAATTGCACGTGGATCGCCTACCGCAAAAAATCTTTTGAATCTGTCCGGTCACGCCTCGTGGCCTCGACAACCTACGCGATTTCACTCCCGTCGTGCTTGGGAATCCTTGCTGAATATGCAATAATGAACCGGCTATCACGGTATCTGGAAGAGTAGGAGGCCTACCGTCACATGATGATCGGCTTCACAGCTGGTCTATCTACACAAGAAGCAATGCTCCTACACAAGCACCAAATAATCAGCTTGAAGAGAGGGGATACGAGAGCAATACTGGGTCTGTGTATGGAGAAAGCGTTTGATAGCATCCTCCATGCGTTTATACTCGAAAAGATTTCAAATATAGGTCTGGGAATTCACTTTGATCAATGCGTTCAAGCCTTTCTCAGTGGAAGTATGGCAAAACACAAGGCTGGGGATCTAAAATCGGATACGATGACGCCAGGCAACCCAGGCACGCCACAAGGCGCGGTCATCTCGCCTACTATCTTCAGTGTCTCTGGACATGATAGGTCTCGCCCTAAAACTGGAAGACATCGAAGGCGTAGAACATACCATTTACGCGGATGACGTCACGATATGATGCACTGGAGGTGGCGATGGAGAAACAGAAGAAAGATTAGAAGCCGTAAACGTCATAGATCGCCTAGTCCAGATGGGACTTCGTTGGTTACCCAAGAAATCGGAAGTCTTACATACAGACCTAGGAGAAGGGGCAGCATTCCAAGCGGATAGATTCAATCTGGGGAGAAAGACATAACGCCATATACTAGGAGCGGGTGTGTCTTCCGAAGGGTGGATTACATCCGGGTCCTGGGCATGGTTGTAGAAGCCGACCTGTCCGATAATCAGAAAGTTATACGTATGGCTAAGAAAGTCGACAACGCAATTAGGCTCATAAAAAGAGCAACTAACCACCGACATGGGCTAGGAGAATATAACGTCGTCAGACTTGTTAATGACTTTGCATTCAGCCACTTCGCCTACGTAGCAGCCATGCACGATTGGCAGATATTTGAAAGAGGCAAGCTCATTGCATTGCTAAAAAAAGTAATCAAGGTAGCTCTTGAGCGGCCTATGTAAACGAAAAATGAATGACTCATGCAACTAGGGATGCACAATTGACTGGAGGAAATTGCCGATACGCAAGAAAGAGCTCAGTACATTAGACCCACCACCACACGATTCGGAAGAGACATCCTCAAGCGGATTAACACACAATTACAGGAATAGACAAACGTTAGAGAAATTCCGAAAGATCTACGGGAAAATTTCGCAGTGATGCCTTTTTCAAGCAATATTCACCCCATTTATATTATGGACAGAATGCAAGCAGAGCCCTAATGTAGAAAGCAGGCTGAAGACTGCTCATTCGTCGACACCGCTTTCATGCCCATTCGACAAGCCTTAACAGCGGTACTTCTGAATGGCAAAGGTGAAGTTGTCAACTCGGCTGCCACGTACATCACACAAACAGAAATTGCAGAACAAGTAGCCATTGCATTGGCACTTTTATACCTAAAGAGATCTGCGATCCACAGCGATTCTAGGGCAGCCGTCCTAGCATTTGCAAAAGGTGTCATCTCTAGACAGACCCTGGCCATTCTCGGAAAGGTCGTCCAAGCCCACACGATCACCTGAGTTCCTGCTCATATGTTAGGAATCAGCGGTGCCCCCGCGAACCTCAAAGAATATGCCCACAATGCTGCACGAGGACTTGCCAACCGTGCAGCTACAAGGCAGCACGATGCTAAGGTTTCAGACTGCTGGGAGAAGCTGCTGATATACAGCTAGCTAACAAAACACTCTTACTTAGGACGCAAGGTCTTCCCCCCTCCGCACTGTAAACTAAATAGAGCTCAGGTCATTACGCTAAGGCCCTTACAAATAAGAACCTACCTACCATTAATCAGCAGGATATAACTGGAGTTCTCCACTCCTATGAAATCCAATAAATGCAAGGCCCCCCGGGATATCAGTCACATTTTTTGGCACTGGTCCGCGTTATACAGAGACAAGGACATCACTGAAGAGCGGTGGGAGGCATTTCTACGCAGTCTCACATTAGAAGAGCCGTTATGGGCAGTTCAACGGGCCCGCGAATTGGCCGAAAGGCTGTGCCTTTCTGTCCCAACGTGGGCGCGGCCAGCTTCGCGCTAGAAAACTAGCGCTATACGTAATGAATCCTAATAACGTTTTCCCATCGTCTATCCATTTTTAGTGGATATACAGCGTCAAGCTTTGGAGGTGCGAGGGAGGTGGGGAGGGGTTGTACCACCATCCGAACATGTTCACAATCCTTTCGTACCGACAAGCGCGCGGCAAGCAACTCAGGAGGGCGGGTGAACGAGACAGAGGCTACGACAGCGCACGTCATAACGTTGAACATTTTGCATTCCCTATATACTTTCAAGTATGAAAGCAGTGAAGGCACTGCGGAAGTATTTACGAGAAACGAGTCTCACTGGAAGCCTGTAACCCTGTCGTGTCTGTTGTGTTGTCGTGTTTGACGTGTTTGTCGTGTTTACCTTCAACACTGTTTCTCTCATCCTTTTTTTCTAACCTTTCTATCTCCCCTCACCCCTCCACGAATCATCATCATCATCATCATCATCATCATCACCCTATTGTTAAATCCACTGCAGGACGAAGGCCTCTCCCAAGAATATCCAATTTATCCTGAGCGAGCTGGTTCCACTTTAAGCCCGCGAACTTCTTAATTTAATCGCTCCATCTAACTTATTGCCTGCCTCTGTTACATTTCCTTCTCTTGGTATCCATTCTGTCGTTCTTACTGTCAATCTGGTATCTGTCCTCCGCATGAATTTGCCCTGCTCAGGTCCACCTTTTTCTTTTAATTGATATAAGAATATCGGCTACTCATGGCGGTTCTCTGATCCACTCCGCTGGTTTTTTATCTGCTAGCGTTACACCTATCATTTTTCTCGCCATTGCACGCTGTGTGCTTCTTAATTTAATCTCTATATCTTTATTTAACCACCATGTTTCTGCACGACACGTTAGTACTGGGAGAAGGCATTGACCAAATACTTTTCCCTTTAGTGACAGCAAGCTTGCAGTCATGATTTGGGAATGCATCCCGAATGCGCTCCACCCCATTCCTATTCTACAGAGGAATACCTTTTCATAGTTGGTCGTCCCTGTTAACTGCCCCAGATATACATATTTGTTCACACATTCTAAGGGCTCATTGTTAATTTTAAATCCCGTTCCTTATCTAGACTGTTCAGCATAATTTGTCTTTTGCCTATTCATTTTCAGTGCTATTTTAAGATTTTCCCGGTTTAGCTCTTCAATTATGTTTTGTAATTCGTCACCGTCATTGCTGAAGAGCACAATGTCGTCTGCAAACCTCAAATTGCCGAGGTATTCTCTGTCTGTCCTAATTCCCTTTTCTTCCCAGGCTACACGCTTGAACACTTCTTCTAGGCATGCAGTGAATATCATTGGGTATATTGTATCTCCTTGTCTGACTCCTCTCTTGATCAGCATTTTTCTGCTGTTTTCGTGTACGAGTAGTGTGGCTGTGCAATCTTGGTAGATGTTACTTATGGCTTGCACGTATACGTCAACATTGGGGATATTGTATCTCCTTGTCTGACTCCTCTCTTGATCGGAATTTTTCTGCTGTTTTTATGACTCCTCTCTTCATCAGCATTTTTCTGCTGTTTTCGTGTACGAGTAGTGTGGTTGTGCAATCTTGGTAGATGTTACTTATGGCTTGCACGTATACGTCAACATTGGGGATATTGTATCTCCTTGTCTGACTCCTCTCTTGATCGGAATTTTTCCGCTGTTTTTATGTACGAGTAGTGCGGCTTTGCAATCTTGGTAGATGTTACGTATGGCTTGCAGGTACAGTCAAGTACACCTTGTCGACGCAAAGCTCCTACAACAGCTTGTATTTGCATGGAATCAAACGCTTTCTCGTAGTCTATAAAGGTCATATGAAGAGGTTTGTTATATTCAGCGAACTTCTTAATTATTAGATCGATAGCATGGCTGTGGTCCATTGTTGAGTAACCTTTCGTAAAAGCAGCCTGTTCTTTTGGTTGGTTAAAGTGGAGTGTTTCTCTTATCTTAGAGGCGATCACTTTCATAAATACCTTGTATATTACCGGGAGTAGGCTAATTGGTCTGTAATTCTTCAACTCCTTTACGTCACCTTTATTGTGTATTAGGATTATATTAGTTTTTCCAGCTGAGCGGCACACTAGATGACTTGATACATTTCGTGAAGGAGCGACGTAAGCTTGTCAAATTAGATGTCTACTCCGTCATTAAGTCGGCTGTTATGCCGACTTCACCTGCTGCTTTACCGCGGGAAATCCCTTTGAGGGCTTTTCTGACTTCGTCAGTTGCTATACATGGAATCTGGGTGTCCTCCTCTGATTTGATTTCCCCTAACGTTGCGTGGTCTGTCGGAGAGCTGTACAGTTCAGAGTAAAAATCTTCTGCAACATTTATGATTTATTTAAGGTTGTTGACTACGTTACCTTGTTGATTTTTCAGCGCATGCACTTTATTTTCTCCTAATTTCAGTTTCCTTCTGACCGATGTAATGCTGGTACCTTCCTCTACTGCTTTCTCTCAGTTCCTGACATCTCTCTGGCTGGCTTTACTGATGAGCTTTATTAATTCTGTGAAGTCTATTTTATCTTTTGACAAAGTCACTTTCACCTGCTGGCGTCTTTTTATTATGTCTTTTGTCGACTGAGGAAACTTGCTTACATCTTGCTTTGGTATTTTACCCCCTACTTCAGTCACTGTTTGGAGGATCACTTCCGTTATGGTTCTGTTTACTACGTCTAAATCTAGATACTTTTTTGACCTAACGCGTCCAATCTGTTTTTAGTGCGACTTTAATTTCTTCGTTCTTTGCTTTGATTACCTCTTGTATTCAAGCGAACGTGTGAGAAGGGAAAAAAAACCAACTTTATGTTTCACACTAGAGAGGAGAGTAAAGAGAAAGAGGAAAAAAAAAGAACTGCAAACACAGCGCTACTCGACAACCTTAATGCGACATACGCTGGAATGCGCCGTGAACAAAATAATTGGCAGCGGTCGTCGGCACACGGATATGCTATGGTGTGCAGCGCCGTTGAGCAACACGTGGCGGCCAACGACTGGCCCCAACTCTCGTGGTCCACGGCCAGTCACAGTCACAGCGACCAGAAGGTCAGGCGGCGTAAATTCCGCTACCACAACCGACGCCATTGTGTTAGACGGCTTTCCAGGCTGGAAGCAGGTGACCTGGCCTGAGTGACAGACATGCAATTAAAGGCTACAGTCCTCGCACCAGCGCCGAAACCGCGGTCATGTGTAGTGCGAACAGATGAGTGTGTTGACCTCCACCGAAACAGGAGAATGCTTAACCGTCTCCCAAAAGAAGGGGCTCACATGGAAACTTACGAATTTCCAGAAAACTCGGAGCATCCGAGAGCGGCACAATTGGCTCCTAGCCCTGATAGCTTGGCAGTAACAGATCCAGCGGTGCCTCCGACTCGCGCTGTGGCCAATAGTGAACCCATTCCCATTGTAACGCGGTTTGGTAGAGTGGTGAAGAAGCCCATACGACTGTGCTTTGATGAGTAGTGCTTTGGTGTTTTGGTTTTTCTAGTATAACAAACCCGTAAGACCGGGCTCGATGAGCGGTTTGGTGTTTCGTGTCTTTCTAGTACACATGTATTCTCTACGATGTGTGCGGATGTTCCTCTGCTTGAAAAAAAGGGGGATGTGCTGTTATCGCTTGCCCGTGTTCGGCGTGTGACGTCACAACAGATAGCTGGGCGACAACTGCGTGCGCCGAGTTACCTTTACCACGTGATGTCCCCGGGAATGTATATTGTCGACCAGCACAATAAAGAGTGGCTGTCTGTCCTTTCCTCACCTAGAGTACAGCTCGTCGACTGTTTATTCCGACAAGCATACGCGTCGTGCTCGTATGCAGTGTCAGGACACTATCTGGCTCGCATAGTCAGAAAAGACCCCACGATTGATTGGCAGCGTTTTATTGCTCTGTTCAGCAAGTGCTACAGTCAATTTCAACGCGGCTCACCACGTCGTGTAATGCTAGCATCAAACGCGAAAAAAAAAAAAAGCCGCCTAGCAAGCATACCGCTGTCTGCTTTTGCGCACTGTCAACTGCCACAGTGCGTTCCATCAGCCGAAATTTACATGGCCTCACTGCTCGTTAGTTGTGCTCAAATGAAGCGATGATTTTTCTAGTAAAATGCTTTGATTAAGCACGAAACAGGTAATCAGCTTAGCCAAAGTAAAAAGACTATTAAGGTGACAGGATATTTTGGAAGTTTCTCGAGAGCTAGGAGCAGATGAACATTTTTATATTTTTATGCCTGCACAGGGACGCTGAATAATTGTTTATTAAGCCGTTTAAAAGTGTACTGTTTATATTTATACGATACAAATAACTGCTGCTGATCTGTTTTGCTGCTGGTTTAGAGCGATCAGAGTCAGGGGACAACAGTGAAACAAGCGAAGGAACCACACAAGCGACTTCTGTCTCTACCGAGGAACCTCACATCGCCCAGGGGTGTCCTCCTGCGCCACGTGTGGTGAGACTTCAGTTACTCGCACTTTTCTTGAAATCACAATTGTGAAAAATTCTTGCAGTGCCTCCAACTTCACACACGTCCGCCAAACCGCCCCATTAGGCAAATCGTGATGAAATTTAGCTGCACCGAAACAGTGGAAGACAAACCCATTTTCAGCAGAATCTTCTTGGAAATGTCGTTCTTCATAAACCAAGCCACCTTAACTATCATTTCTTCCTACCTGCGCAACAACACCAAGTGGTTTCACTTATTATGAGGTTATTTAAAAATTACAGCTTCGAGAGGTACGTGACGCTTTATCGGCATTCTTAATAATGGCCTGATGATTATGCCAACTCTAGCGTGAGATTTGCGCGGCCTAGGAATGTTGTTTTCGTGAAATTTACATCTATTTTGTGCTTTGCCTCAAGCAGACCTGGCGAGCGCAAAGTGCATTATTCCAGAGAACATCAACGCTTATATCTGAATCGCACTATGGTTGTGTTCCTATTCTTACAGCACTGATAGATTTGGAGATATCTATTTGTAGTAAATGAGGATCTGCCATCGTTTCTATGACTATATTTGAATGAATCATTTTAGACATGGTCTCGCTGTGTTACTTCTATTATCTTTTTTTTTGTTACCCATCCTGATAGTCACAGCTGCTTGTGTCATCAAGAGAATCTTGAAGCAGCTCGCTGTCGGCCCTTCATCTGTGTTCTTGTAAGGAGGGGGATCAGCTTCCACTAGCGGTTACGTCATCACGTTGGTTGTAGGCATTGTTTCTCCTGGTTTTGTTCAGTGAAGGACGCAGTGGCCGTCGGCCGACGCCGCTAAAATATATGTAGTTTGCTGTCCGAGTCCCCAGACGAACTATACGCATTTAATTCTTTTGAAAAAATAAAATGTGCCTTAGCCAGAGGAATTTAAAAGCCTTCAATGAAGCGGACCGGCATTACCCGAATTGTTGGACAATGTAATTTCGATGAGTCCGACGAGCAACTGTTGCTTATATGGCTGTGAAAACGTGTGGTACGTATTATAAACCGCTTGTGTTACTTCAGTAATTTACAATATTGGCGCTGTTCTTGAAAGAAGTAAAACTGGAAAAAGTTGGCATTGCTCAATAAGGCTCGAAAATTCGATTTCTTGCTCCCTGTTTGCAACAATTATAAATTGCCGATTTTCGAACACAATAGCCACGTGGCAGTTCAGAAAAGCGCACAAAATATGAACGGCGAGAGCGAATACAAACAGTAACCGAAAACGGTAAGGGCATGTCCCTAAAGATGGAATACTTAGAAAACCATTTAAGAAAAAGGCCACCGCAGATTTTCTTCACACGATGCGGAATTGAGGTCAAGCCCATGTCCTAACATCACCCGTCAAAACATATCGCGTCATTTTTGTGAGATCAGAGTTATAAAGCCATAAAGGCGGCCAAACTGATGTTAACGCCTTAGCCGAGAAAACGAACGGACATGTAGCAATAGTGATTATGGCAGACTGTCATGGGGCGCCGTGAGGCAGGTACCCTGACCACCGCGTCCCGTTACCAGGCTTCAGTGTCTTAAAAGGGTCGCTGATCGAACGCACAATTTGGCGGGCTTGCCGGGTGTAGAGTGTACAGTGACTCTACACTCGCATTGAGGAAGTCTCGTAGTGGGTCGCGGAGATCCGCTAGAAGCGGGTAATTTCATGTCAGCTATATTCCTTCCGCAGGAAGGTTTTCTGTGAAAAAGTGGAGCCGCTGCTGGGAGAGTAAGGAATGTCCTGTCGTTTAAAAAACTGCGCCTGAATAAGCGGCGCTCCGTGCACGTTATGCGCCGCGCACGACTACATAATTTCGCAAGATCGAACACTTCTGCATTATTGAATGACGTCCCGTTTTGCGATTTTATTTCTTTCAAGAACATCCCCAATGTTGCAATTAATACGTTGCTTCAACGCACAGTGTTCATACGCACCAAACAAAATGTTGGGGAGCCCTCTGTCGTAGGAATCGGTATAAAACGAAGGTGAAGCCCGTCTTCGCGAAGTTGTCGAATGCATAAGCGGCAGTCTGGAGAATTGAGGGTTGCGGTGGCTTGGGCACTGTGAACATGCGAACACCTTACATGTAGAGATCATCGGCACCTTGACAGGGCACATGAGTCCTCTACAGTTGCAGACGAGGGAAAGTTCTCGCAAGACTCGCGTAGTTCCTGAGACACTGAATTGCACGAGCCAGAGCACTGCGGAAACCTGTTATAAAAGGGAGTATCCGCAAACGGTGAGAGTTCGCAGGCAATAAGAACGGGTTGTCTGCGGATCGCTTTGTGAAAACACAGCCCAGCGCAGCGAAAGGCCAATGATTTGCTTGTCAACGGCCGTCCATGCGTTCCTGGAGCAGTGCGCGTCGCAACTAGACACACCTGATCACGCAAGGCAAATTTTGTAGCTGCCCCGCTCGAGGAACGCACCGTAACGACACCGCCACGCCCCTAATTTCCGCGTCGGTCGAGGCGCGAAGACTACCGAAGCGCTGACTATCGGCTTGAATTAGCACGACAATTTGCTTCGTTCTACCTATCGTGCCTAGATGACGGAACCGCCGCAGCGAACCTACAGTGCCTGACACACGCGCTAGGGTGTTGACAGCCTTCGCCATATTGGAACACAAGAAGCCTGAGACTGAGCCACGCTGGCGTTCATAAACACGTTGCGACGGGCATCTGGATCTCGAATGAAGGTCGGGCACCAAACGGATACGCGCAATCACTTGCTGTGATTAAAAAGTCTCGTTGCAGCGGCCATTAGTTGTCACCAACCTCTACGGAGTAGCGCGTATTAAGGCACCCAAGTGAACCTAAGCGAACCGAATGTGTAGTATAAGAGAGGCGATGTTAATTTAAGAGTAATTTTGATAGTTAAAAACTATAGCTCGCTGTATTAAACACCTGTACATTAACCGGACGGCAATGAGATTCAACTTGTAAAGCGCTGTAGTGAACACTTAAAGCTAATCTGTTCCGTACATGAGCAATGTTGCGGCGGTGTATTGGTAGAGGCTAGAGGCTCCAGCTCCTGCCGTCGGATACCGGGTGAATGTGGGTTAGCGTCCGACTGGGTAGAACTTTTTCATTGTGAATGTATGGTAATTTTTTCATAGAACCTATTTCTTTACGGAAGTGTGTCACTGATTTCTTGGTGGACCATCGGCATAAAACTTTCTCGTGTTCAAATTGCGGCAGCTCCAGCAGTTTATTTCTGCGAGGTCACCGGAAGTACATTGTTGCGCATTCCTGCGTAGAGCGGTATTGGCTCAAGGAAGTCTTCTCAATTTCTTGGGGGAATGGTATGGTACGGTAAAACTGGGCTAAACTACGGGGTGGTCCATAGCCGACGGGGGTAACTTCTCGGCGATAGCCCTGGTTCGCTGGACAGCCCAGCCTTGGCCTGTCAATTCTGAGCTGGTCAATATAGCTCGCCAGCATTCTTCAGGATCTGGTCTGATATCTTCTTTGTACAACTGCAGATCACTTGTACAGCCCCATACAATGTGCGTCATGTCATAGTGGGTGTAGCCGCACCAGGGCAGGGTGGCGATGTATGTAAAAGCGGGTGTAGCCTGTGTAGGTGTGCAGGATTCTTAAAGGTGTGTTTGCAAGCGTCTTGGGTCTGTGGCTTCAGATATATCAAGTTTCTGGTGTAGGTGTGGATAGGTTTGCCTCTGCTTTCTGAAAGCTAAGGACCTCGTGATATGTCACCATGAGGTTTTTGTTGTGCTGTATTGCAGTAGGCATGTAGCTCAGGCTCCCCTATTACGGTGTCACCCCGAAAAATCCCATACGTGTCAGCGGCCCGGAAAGTGTCGCGGTGGGTCAGACGTGCCTCGCGACACGGTGGGTACGCTCATTAAGACTATACGGGATTTTTGGCTTCTATCTATGGAGTTTGCCCATGAGCGCGGGGAGCTATTTAGAGGTCTTGGTTGATACGGTGTCGTCCTGGAAACTTTTAACCTCGGCATCCAGTGTACGTGCCACTCCTACGGAGATCCAGCCTTTGATGTAGTTGCGGGTCGCTGTCTTGGCGGAATACAAAAACCTTTTTCGCAGAAGGAAACTCTGTTTTGTTGTTCGGATGAATCGAGCAGCGAAATACTTTTTTTTCAACCCGACAACGAGGCGTCGGCACACCGACATACTAAACTGAAAGCGCCCTTCTTACAATCAGGTATGAATATTCGTGAACAGCCACGTTTTCGCACGGAAGAAACTAACAGCGTTCTTGCGCATGAACTAAACTGGCATACGTTCCGCAGTTCAACACTTTGCGAGGGTCGATTTCCGGACGTCACGTACACAACTGATCAAATAATTCCCACGAGGCCACGCAAAGGTGGACAAAGGCGTGCAGAATGATAGAGGTACTTACGCATTGGTTCTTACATACTATCGCCATCAATTGTAATCATCATCATCATCATCATCATCATCATCATCATCAGCCAATTTTATGTCCACTGCAGGACGAAGGCCTCTCCCAATCCTCGCCATCCTTGCCTGTCCTGCGCGAGCTGATTCCATTTGATGCCTGCGAATTTCTTGATTTCGTCCCCCCATCTTACTCTCTGCCGCCCACGGCTGCGCTTACCCTCTCTTGGTATCCATTCCGTCGTTCTAACTGTCCATCGGTTATCTAGCCTTCTCATCACGTGGCCTGCCCATGTCCATTTTTTCTTCTTAATATCGTTCATTATGTCGGCGACCCCCGTTTGTTCTCTGACCCACTCGGCTGTCTTCCTATCCCTTAGTGTCCTATCCCTTTAGCAATGATGGCGACGAATTGCAAAAGATGATTGAAGACTTAAGCCGAGAAAGCGCTAAGGTAGGATTAAGGATGAACATGCAGAAAAACAAAGATAATGGTAAGTGGCACGGCGAAAAAACGTCTATTCAAGGTCGAAACCCATACATTAGAAGTCGTAGAAGAATATCTGTACCTAGGACAGCTACTTACTGGAGAACCCACCCATATAAAAGAAATCCACCGTAGAATAAACATGGGATGGCGCGCATATGGCAGACATTCACAACTCATGAACGGAAACCTACCACTATCACTCAAACGGAAACTATATAACTACTGCATCCTGCCAGTACTGACTTACGGATCAGAAACCTGGAGAATTACAAAGAAGCTAGAGAGGAAGTTAAGAACCGCGCAGCGGGCGATGGAACGGAAAATGATAGGCGTTACACTAAGGGATCAATTGTAATACAGATGCTTATTTACGATATTTAAAGCTGTCGGTTCGATTTCCACCTCCGTATGCAGCGTGGTGTAGTCTCCCTTCGGTTATTACGGCACGTTTGTCGTCCGCCCGCTTGTTACTTCGACATTTCAATCGCAAGATACGACAAACGGCATATCTGTCTGTTTAACCTCTATTACCATGAAATGTTCAATGTATCCTTTTATTCGGATTTGATTTTAAAAGGCTGCAGTGCTAACATTCTATCGCCTGTGGCATATGCCTCAATATCCCAGCCGAGAACTGGGGTTATATGGAGGCCATATTATCTTTGCGACCTAGATGAAGAGTATAGCACTTTAGACATACGAAAATAAATCACATCGCGTACGTCGTCCATTGATGCTGAATGCCCAGACTTTGGTAATTACCCTGTGCACGAGACGAACAAGAGCACCGATACGTACATTGGTATATATATATATATATATATATATCAAGTAGCGTTTCTGCGGATCCAGTACTTTGTATGCGTTGAGAAACGACGGACGAACGTGCGAAAATGTTTATTTGTTCCAACGTTTCGGCAGGAGGGCCTGCCTTTGTCAGGGAATTCCCTGACAAAGGCAGGCCCTCCTGCCGAAACGTTGGAACAAATAAACATTTTCGCACGTTCGTCCGTCGTTTCTCAACGCATATATATATATATATATATATATATATATATATATATATATACGTCGTTTTTACGCGCACACACAGGATGGTAGTGCAAAACATCGTTTTAATTTTCCAGAAACTGCACAGAATTTTGATCTTTGAGCCGATGCAAAGCTTCAGGAGGCCGCGGGCAGCGAAATCACCAAAAGTAGTGCTCATAATTCTCTAATTGGGCGTATTGACGGGAAGAAATTGTGCACTTGATGTATATCATCTCCATAACTTCACTGAAGTACTTCTCATGTGACTTAGAAATGCTAAACTTCACCGGCACAACCTGAATCATCTGATTATTTCCTATTTGCAGGAAGTGGGTGTTGGACCATGCTTGTACTACTGCAAGTATATAAGCAATAACAATACCTGGCTGTGGGGACCGTACCACGATGGCTATGTTTGTTGGGTAAGAATCACAACTCCTATCTGTTTCCTCAGGTGCTCTTCATAATGCTTCACTCGCGTTATTGAATGATACCAAAATGTACTACCAAAGGAACTTTAATGAAGGTGTGTCGCAAAGGCGCATTCATCGCCTGCCATCACATTATGGCCTTCAACACCGACGTGGTTCCTGAACAGCCTTGTTATGAGTCACGTCCAAAAGAAACAAACAAATCATGCAGATCCTACGCACTGTAGGGTCGGTGTCATGCGAAGCAGTCAGCGAACAAATTGCATATGACGAATTGTTGGGCCTTCAACCAAGTGTTACGAGTGAGATTGAGATATTTTTGTAAAGCGCTTGAGTACCCACCCATGAGTGTGCCTACCTTAGGCTCAAGTTGGCCGTGGACATAACGTGACGACTGAATGGCCACGGCACGATGCAACGTCTGCACTCACGATAGCCCAAACCGCGCACCTTTGTTGCAGGAGAGGCTGCTGTACGGTACCTTGATGTGCCCCTACGGTGCGCTGATGTTGTCCGTTAAAGTATTGTTACGGGATCGATCAAAGTATCTCAAGTGCAATACGAAGGGTAGCAGGACATATGTGTTCGCATGATAGTGCTTGTCACACATTAGAAGTTCAGTTCACGCTACATGAGCACCATCACAACTAACGCAAGCGGAATAGGCTAATTTACTCTAATACCGTTTAGGAGCAGGAGCCACTGTAGTCTAGTGGTAGCGTGCTTGCTTGGCAGGTACGGGAACCGTGTTCGGTACTCTTTTACGGCTTCGGAAATTGCATGCGTGTCTGTAAGCTTCTTATCTCTACTAACGGTGTTGCTTTCTGTCTTATGTGCGGTGCTCTTTATAAGAGAACTCCGGCGATCTCATCACCATATTCTGATATCACAGTCTGCCAATGGCACTGATAGTTCTGTAGCAGGCAGGATGGTTCAATTTGCTCAAGAGCTCAGCATTAATTGTAAATAACCAAATGAACGATGTATTGGAACCAAACCCGATACGAGTAGATGCTTCGTGCTTTGTGTGCGATGACGTCACATCCTCCCCGCCTACAGAAATGTAGAGCTGGTACCCCAAAAATGAAAGCGGTGATATCGTCCCACGTTATATTGAGTTATGCCAGATTTTCTGAACATGACAGCGACGATTTCAGCACTAAATATTATTGTTTAGCTCTTAAACTTCCGCCTGCTCAGTAGGCAGCGCTGAATGCAATGACGTCCCAAACAAGGGTGACTCACATGATAATATGCTATAAAACTCATTTTCAGAAAAGCTAGATGACCTGCAACAGTCTCGTTTGGCATGTGTTATTAGAGCATCGATGAGAACATACTGTTGCGCAAGCCGGACATTCAAAATTTCACTGAGACCCGCTTTCACTGAAAAATCGCCGGAGTTGCTCTTTAAGTGGGCCGTTCGATGTGTGGGCAGGTGAAGGCCCAGGTGAAAAAATCCTGCAGAACCTACGCAATGTGAGAATCGGCGAGAAAATTTCCAATGACGAATTTTAACGTTCAGCCAAGTGTTACGATTATGATGAACGTCTGTGGAAGGGCATGAGTGGGTGTATGCTGTACGTGGGTTAGCCAGGAACGTCGACACAACTGTAGCCACTCAATAGTAGCCCACGGTACGACGAAATATGGGCACTCACGTTAGTCTCACAGCTCACAACTGCTGACGCAATATGTTTTGCTATGTGTACCGTGTAGGAGCAGCCGCCGTAGCCTAATGGTAGCGTGCTTTCTTGGCACTTCGGCGGCCCGGTTTCGATTGCTATTCCCGGACAGCCTGCTACATGTAGCCTTCTGAAGTTACTGCGGGTTATTCTGTGCATGTGTGATTATTTCGTGCATTCTCATTCCAAAGTGCGACAAACGTTCTAGTTTTTTTTTCTTTGGGTGTGTTACAATGATATGGGAAATGTCACCTTTAGTTGGTTCTTGACTATTGATATAGCCTGTATGAAATTCAGACATTTCTGGCGCATACCAGATTACGATGTGCCCTGCACTGCCACACGTCATGCCAGTATCGTTAATCGCGACATACACGTCGAGTTTTTCATGTTAGTATTGTCAAGATCAATCGTTCGTGTTCGTCATACATTCGTATCCTACCATCTAAATTTCGGTGTGTACTGGGCGAACAAGACGGGCAGGTAAACACCGAGCGTAGGCGGCTAGACGGATGGATGGATGGATGATGGATATGGTCAAAGTGACTCCGGTTCGCATTTCTTGGCGAAGAGATTTCTTGTGTTCTCATAAATCCGCATTTCTTGTGCCTGATTTTATGTGTTTATACATTCACTGATGAAGTAAGTGAACTAGTAAATCAAATCAGTCGCCGACTTAACGTTTGTTGCGGCAACGGAACTTCACATGGGCAAGGGCGCTTGAGGACTTTTGCTTGAGCTGCTTCAGTATTTCATGGTACACATATCTAAGGCCTTTAAGTACATTACTCACTCAATGCAGCCGAGAACACATGTTTCTTGGAAGATGAATGCTTGAAGCGGTGAAGAAAGAATGTACGAAACGAGCAAACTTGGAATGTCACTAGAACGGACGTTTCGACAAATTGTCTTGTCTGATAAGCGGACCTTGCCTGACGTGGAAGGACGCTGCAGGTGTTCAAAAGTTTGCTATAGTGGGGTTTCTTATTTTGTATAGTCTAAGCAATCTTTTTCACCACAGATACCACAAATAACATTGATGCGCTTACGATTAGAAAGCGCCACGCTAACCGCTCAAATCGCTTCTATTACATCTTGAGTGGTTTCAGGTTCTGTTGAAATGCCTTGTTATGGGTCGATAAATCCATCGTGCAGTGGATGGTTAGGCTGCGCTCATCACAGCATGAAAATACCCCATAGCATTAAATTTTTCCACCTGATTATTCTACAGCTTCTGTATCCCTTGATACCACTCCACATCTACTACTTCATTTCAGGCTCAGGATGATGATGACGAAAATAACAAGACGCGCATTGTTGGATTATGTAGAGGTGGGATCTGCTACCCAGACAACCACGACAATGTAACGGACATGTCAACACCACCAATGGATGAAATACTAGGACAAAGTTGATCAGCGCACGTTTCAAAACAATATTGTAGCTGTTCTGTTAACTTAGCCGTCAGCGAACTCTCACACCAGATAAGGTATCAATGTTTATATGGTTCTCACTATATAACAGCACCTTGATCAACGTGGGCCTATTTAAAAAGGTCAGAAATAAACAGATTTTTATTGTTTTCAACAACGCCTGCTTCCTCTGTGATGTCCTTGCCTCCGCCACCCTCCTCCATATATAGGACGGAGCCGTGGACAACGAAGTACTTTTGGCGCCCAGCACTTCAGTCGGCCGCTTTGACCTACAACCTAGCACATCTCTAGCTCCTAGTTGAATGTACGCGTGGCCAAATTTATATTAACCGAACTACAATCACCATACAAATATTTGATTTCATTCGGGATGATGAATTCACCACAAAAATCGGTCTACGCTAGTGGGCAGCTTGCACTAGCGGAGCAAGGCTTTGCCCCCCAGCCTGACGCGGAAGAGGGCGCAAGGCGATTGCTCAAGTATAGGGGCATGTTGCCAAGTGGCGCCAGCCTCCTTGATCGAATACCCGCCTGCCTCGCAGACGGCCCAGGTTCGACTCCCGCTCGAACCCACCTAGTGTACTTGCGATGTTGAAGGTCCCTCAACTAATGTAACGCATGTTGCGGGTAAAGCGTTCCGATGTCTATGCGCAAAAAGGCTAACTCGGTGCGAATAAGAATTGATTCAGTTTAACGAGAGAGGATATTGTGGGTCTGTTTTAGTACTCCTGTGACACATTACTGACGAGCCATTTTTATGTCACGACCGATATTAAACATATTCTTTTTTTGGCTAAATGCCAAAAATGTTTGTCGCTGTTATTTATTTCGCACAGACTTTTCATCATTTCATAAAGATAATCATACTTTTTTCCATGTAGCTTACGCAGTCATGGTTCACTTGAGTTCCCATCTAGTCGTCATTTATATTTCCAATCGCCACATACTTCCAATCGCAGAAGGGTTGCGGTCTCGGTCACCTCTTATCATATCTACAGAACGCAAGGCAGGGAATACTTGTCACTTAGTTAAGTTTGAGTTGTTGCGTTTGTTCTGTAATTGATGTGGAGCTTCTTAGGTTGAGCCACTGAGAGCTAGTCACAGATCTCCGAACTTTTTCCGACACGCGATCAAGGGAGTGACGCGGGGAAGTCCCGATTATCCCTATAATGAAACAAAATATATTTGGTAGGTTCTCTGCATACCGCGAAAGTTCGCGAGCTTAAATCAGGGAGGGCTTCCACAATGGCGTAGGCACCGGGTTCTAGCGATTGGGCTCGGGTGGCTTCCTTGGCTCGCTGGAAGGCCCAGGATTGTTCCAAAGCGGAGCTCATCAGGGCCGCCTGGCAGCACGCCCTGCGATTTGAGAGTGCCTGTGTGATGCTTTCGCTTGCGTTCTGCAGGATCTTTATGCTGGGGAACCCTAGTGCCCGAACTTTGGACAGCATAAAAATAAACCTGTAGGAACGGGTCAAATTCAAGGAGAGCTAATTTGTAGTCCGGAACTTACGGACTAGTATTTACTAACGAGATCACCCATGACGTGGCTTTTCGACTTTTGATATCGCTTCCACTCGCAATTAACTAAAAAGCAAGGTTAAAATATCCGCCCTCTGTCAGGTCAACGTTTACAAATGCTGAAATTCATCCTATATGCGAGCATTATTTAATATGCCAGCGACCAATTCTGGATGGGAAGATCCTACACAGGCGTCATCTTTTACAACCTGCATATCCCACAGCGTTTCTGTGCATCCTGTCTTTGTATATTTAGACAGGATAAACATAACGATGTCGATAGGGACATGCATGACTGCTCTCGCATGGCCGAAAACAATGATCGAAAGCCAGTCATTTGCACCATAGCCTTCCGTAGGCACGATGTGAGAGATGGCTACGGAGTACGTGCTGCTTGTACGACCAGATCCTGGATTTGACCAAGAAGGTAGCAGACGCCTATACTGGGTAGATTTCTCCGCGGCCTGCGCCACTGCCCCTTTCCTCTTGGGATAAATAGTTTTTCTCCTCTTCCTCATCTCGCGTGGAAGGCGACAGCACCTTTAGTCGACCATATCGCTGACTCCTATCCAGCGCAATTACATGTATGGAAGAAAGTCGTTTCCAACAAATAAAAAATATGATTCAGTTATGTAAAAAAACGCTATGGTTCAGGCGTCCTTGCAGGGAGAGGAGGGCTTAGCGTTTGTGTGGATGGGGCAACAGAAATAGAGCAGTAGAAACGAATTGAAAGCAGCGTACAGGAGGGATCCTGTAATTTTGACCACCTTCACTTGAACATGCACCGACATTGGACTCTAGACGAGGCTCTGACATTTTCCCCTGCATAAAAATGCGACCACCGCGGCTGGGTTTTTTAACCCCTGTGATTCGGGTCCGCAGTCCAGCAGCATAACACTCAACCACTGCGTAAGGTGTTCTTAAAAGTTTGTCATCCGTTTAGTAATAATAAATGATATTGGCTCGGTTAAGGAAAGGAAGCCATTTTCCGCAGACGTCCCACAGAACACGTTAAGGGACCGCAGGTGGTCCAAATATCTGGAGCCCTTCACAATGCCAAAGTATATGATACTTGAGGGAGTTAAGCACATGTATGAGTGCGCTAGCGCTCCCTACTCCCCATTCGCTTCCTCGTCAACCGTGCACACACCTCTAGTCACGCCCGTTCTTAAAACATTTTTAAGTCGTACAGACCTGAAGGACAACTGTGGCGTCCGAAAAGCGCACTCATTTGACAGCTCCGTGCCGCGGCTTAGCATGCCCCACAAGGCGGCAAATTTCCTTTTCCGAACCACTATTTAGTTTTACTTGCGGTAACCTGGCTGCCTCAAAATATTCGGTCAATGGACCTTTTTCCTAAGGGTAGTCTGCGCATGCGCGACTACGCTGACGAAAGGCGCGCCATGTCTTCTGCGGTTAGCTCATGACGAGAAAGGTGACACCTGGTACATTTCCGCCCTTAAGTATAAATGCTACGCCATGCCTCAGCGATGCTCTACTGCTGCGTGGTGGAGGATTGCCGAGGCACGAGCCACCAGCTTTGATTTCGGCTATCCTCACTGGTGGCGCTTTTGCTGTGGTGAAAAAGCTCTATTATAGCACATATTTCCTTGAAACATGACGTCATAACGAATATGACGTACCGTTTATATAGTGGTGTGTCATTTCCTGTGGCGGTGTTAAAGCCGTGTAGAACAAGCGGTATGTTCGATTGATGAAGCACTTAAGACTTTTGCCTTAAGACCTTCTCGGAATTGTTCTACAGGCTCTGCGAATTTCATGCGTCTTGAGTATGGCTCGGTAAAGGAAAAGTCGCTAATTCCTGCAGCTCATGTAGAGAGCACAGCTAAGCGTCCTTGGAGGCAGGTGAGAGGAACTGGTGGAAAGGATAGAAAGAAGAGAAAAGCTTTAGTGGCGGGCTGAGGAAATTTTGACTTCATGGGGTTGTTTAACGTGCAATGACAACGCACAGCACACGGGCCTCTGGGATTTTTGCCTCCATCGAAAATGCGACCGCCACGGCCGGGATCGAACACGCGCTTCTTGGGTGGCAGCCGAGCCCCATAACCGCTACATCACCGCGTTGGAGCATGAGTCTTCACTGCACAAGCAGAAGACTGACCATAGCCTTTGCACCACCTTTCTGTTAGAACGGCACGCAATTACAATTGTCGCGACCGCCAAGATCGTTCCTATGCATCACGCGCTTTTGACTACGTTGAAGACTTCAAGCCTCCGGGAGCAACAGGCCCAAGGACTGACGACTTCAGCTATATCCTTGTAAACACGCGCGACTTAAAACAGCAGCGACAAGCGGACAGCGCTGCTGTCCTGCCGCAGTGCGAATGTGTCTTTCTGCAGCCAGGTGGTCGAGACGTGTCACGTATACTGTCATGCATGCACTTGCACCGAAGCAGGGTAAGAATGAAATCTGAAAAACGAAATTAACAATTTAGGAACTCTACCGCGGTGCCGTGTAAGACGCTCGCTCGCACAACGTTGTTCTTGTTAGACTTCGTGTGAAACAGGAGAATATGCCATTCGGTCTTCCCAATACGCCAGCAGCATTCGAACGATTTATGGACACGATTCTACGAGGACTTAAATGGGAAATTTGTTTGTGCTATCTGGATGACGTTGTGATCTTTGGCAGCACTCTGAATGAGCATAATAGATGTCTGAGTATTGTCCTTGATTGCGTCGAGAAGGCCGGTTTGGTACTAAATACAGAGAAATGTCGCTTTGGCAAGACCGAAACATTGGTACTTGGACATCTGGTCGATAAGAACGGTGTGAGGCCCGACCCACGAAAGATCGAGGCAGTCAGCTCTTTTAAACCGCCAAAGTCAGTGCGGGAGCTACGGAGTTTCCTGGGCCTTTGTTCGTACTTTCGTCGCTTTGTACCGAGATTCGCCGACGTGGTGCACCCCCGCACATGCCTGCTCCAAAAGGACATTCCTTTCAATTGGTGATCGACTTGCGACGACGCGTTCAGAGAACTAAAGTTTCTGCTAACATCGGGGCCCATATTACGTCACTTTGATCCATCCTCGCCCACCGAAGTTCACGCTGATGCTAGTGGTATCGGAATCGGTGCCGTACTAGTCCAACGTCACCAAGGATCTGAACACGTTGTGGCTTATGCCAGTCGCTCTCTGACTAAGGCGGAACGTAATTACACCGTCGCAGAGCAGGAATGTTTGGTAGTAGTATTCGCTGTGCACAAATTTCGGCTCTACATTTACGGACGACCCCTCACTGTCGTTACTGACCACCACACTTTGTGCTGGCTAGTAAATCTCCGCGATCCGTGTGGTCGACTGGCCCGTTGGGCCCTCCGACTTCAGGAGTACGACTTCGTCATCTCCTACAAAACCGGTCGTCGCCACGCAGACGTAGATTGTCTTTCCGGCCTCCCTCTGCCGACAACGATGTGTGACGAAGACCATTTCAAGGACTCTTTTGCATCTATTCCTTGGACGTTCCCAGACTTGGCGACTGTTAGGGCTGAGCAACAAAATGTTAGTTTGGAGCCCCTTTTTACTGCCGCGTTGCGTCCTCAAGCCAGCGGTCGATTTTGCGTGCGAGACGGCTTGCTGTCAAAAACCAACTATTCGGCACATGGCGCACGCTTCCTTCTGGTGGTTTCCCAGACTCTCCGGCTTGATATACTAAAAACCACGCATGACGACGCGACCTCTGGCCACCTAGGCTTCACCAGAACGCTCGATCTGACACAGGAGCGTTTCTACTGGCTCAAAATGCGCGATACAGTCAAGCAGTACGTCGCTGGTTGCGAGTAACGAAAGTCAACGCTACACGCGCCCTACGACCACTCCGCCAGGTCTTCTTCAACCCGTGTCGCCCCCTAGTTTGCCGTTCGAACAAGTGGGTATCGATCTCTTAGGGCCGTTCCCACTATCCTCTAATAGCAATCGATCGTTGATCGTATTTGTAGATCACCTGACTCGCTACGCAGAAACGGCTGCCGTGCCATCTTCAACCGCCGAATGTGTCGCCACGCTCTTGCTACGATTCGTCATACTTCGGCACGGTTCCCTTCGTGACATCATAAGCGATCGTGGTCGCCAGTTTATTGCGGACGTCGTGGAAGAAATGCTTCGTCTCTGCAGTTCACAGCTACGCCATTCGACACCTTACCGCCCTCAGACCAATGGTCTGGTGGAGCGTACCAATAGAACACTAACAAACATGCTGGTGATGTACGTATCTTCCGACCACAAAGACTGGGATGATGTTCAACCTTTCATCACTTATGTGTATAACACCGCGAAGCATGAGACCACCGATTACACTCCCTTTTACCTGCTTTACACACGTACGCTGATGAATAGTTTTGACAGAATACTACCGTTCGACTTCCACACCGAGTGCTCGTCAAAATGCTGTGCTTTGCTGAGGAAGCCCGTCGTATCGATCGACTTCGTACCGTGATACTTCAAGGCCGATCTGAGAAGCGTTATGACAGTCGACATCAACCAGTTTCATACGCCAAAGGAGACTTTGTGTGGGTGTGGACGCCACAACGAAAACGCGGCCTATGCCAGAAGTTTCTACCGCACTATACTGGCCCATTCGTCACTGTCGGTCCTTTGAGTGAATTGACGTACGTAGCAGCACGCTTGACGTCCGCTAATCGCCGGTCAAGTCGAACACAACTGGTCCATGTTGCGCGGCTCAAGCGATATCATCGTACACTTCCCAACTGATGTTGACTTGCCCGGCGGGCTTTGTCCGCGAACCGGGCAATGCTACAGTGCCGGTCAAGGTATGAGCCGGGGATAGAAGAGGAGGAGGACGACGTTAGCTGGTGTGCAGCGGATCGACGCCATCGCCTCGCCCTGTAAATAAACATTGCCCACTGTTCAACAGGAACAATATGTTTCACTCGCCGTCTTGAGCCATTACACACAACCTACACTATTGCTAACACTTCATTAGAAAGAGTGGATACATTTAAGTACCTTGGTGTTACCCCTTCACATGACTTAAACTGATCGCCTCATATAACACGCGTTACTGCCTCGGCGAACCAAACCCTTGGATTCCTAAAACGCAATCGGCGTCATGCAACACGTCACGTAAAACTTCTAGCACATAAGTCACTCGTACTCCCCAAGCTACAATGTGCTTCTCCCATCTGGTCACCTCATCAAACATGCCTTATCAGTGCCCTAGAAGCCATTCAGAATCGCACAGTAGGGTTCATTCAATCATCCTATTCTTATAACAGCTGTATATCACTACTAAAAGCACAGATTGGTTTAAACACGCTATCATCCTGTCGTCGCAATCATTCATTAATCCTTTTTCACAAGTTTTTCAACAGCTCGCTTCATCATGCCCCATATATATTAGCCGCGCCACCGCGCAAATCGCTGCGCACAGGACACCACTTGCAAGTCGTTCGTCCACGCAGCCGCACTACCAGTTTTTGTGCATCTATCTTTTCTCGGTCATCAGCTGACTGGAACAGCCTGCCCCGCCATATCGTCGAAACCACCTGCTCATCATCACTTTCATCATTTTCATCACTAAATGTATGTAGCCTCTATGTGATACAAAAACTTTGTAAACCCCACCCCTTATGCAATACATCCAGTGTGAGGTCTTTAAGAAAAATAAAGTGAAGTTCTCAGCGCACGTGAAAAACCCCAGGTTATCGAAATTTCCGACGCCTCCACTACGGGTTTTCTTTCTCCTTTCTATCCCATTCTATTTTCCCTACCCCCCGGATGCTTAGCCATGCTCCCGACATGGGCTCCAGAAACGAGCGAACCACAAGCACAATCAATCGGAAATCTTGGCCACCTGCGGTTCTTCAACGTGCACTGACAGCGTTCAATACAGAGGGCTCTGGAATTTTCGCCTTGATTGAAAATGCGACCTCCGCTGCCGGGACGGGACCCGCGTTTTTTGGGTGGCAGGCGAGCGCCGTAACCATTACACCACTGCGGCTGCGGCCCTCAGCGTAAGACTACACTAGCAGAACAGCGATTGGCGGGCGCACAGGTGGCACGTGAAAGCAGAAGACAAGGATAGTGTGCGTCCATTTTTTTAGGTGCGCGGTGTTTTTTTTTTTTCTGTTTCTTTCACCTTTCTCCAGCCGCGCGATTCATGGCAGACGCCCACTGTGGGTGGCGCCAGACCTCAAGGTCAAAGCAAAGCAAATCAAATCCCGGCGTCTCGCAAAGCTATGGCTTTGTGCTGAGCTCGCGCCACAAGAGCATGCGTAATCTCGTCGCGCCAAGCAGGGCCTACAATAGTACAGGCATGCGTAGTGTAGTATAGCAAAGGTGTGGGGCGGTGTTAAGCCGAGGCCACGCACGCTGCGTCTGCCATCGTCTCTGGTTCGACGCGAAAGTCTTAATGTTCACCCATGCCATCATCTCTGCCCTTTGGGCCAGCCAAAGCTGATCGTCCAAGACCAAGCTGGACAGCGGTGCCTCCCATTGTTCCTCCGTGTTGTTCACGTTGTGGTGTTCTTCATTGTGTAGTGTATACTCCCACGCTGAGCTCGTTGAGAAACTTTGATAGGCGTTCGCTAGACTCTCGCAGTGCTTTGCAAGGCGTTTCCCGAAGCGTCAGGCCACGGCGAAATGCGAGTGAGGCAGAGACACCCAGGCCACCATCAGCTTCTCTGGTCTCCCGCCGCTAGTGTAAGCTTCGCTAATTTTTTTATATGATACATACAGTAACAAATAATTTGTAAAGCACCAGAAGCTCAGAAGTTCTAGCAGGGTCAGTTATTTCACAGGTGCGCTTAATCTCGCGCTACGTGGCAAAGGAATACAAAATGTTGCGATGACGTAGTAAAAATGCTCGCGAAACGTTTTCTTTCGTTGTCCCGGTTACTCTCCTAAGTTCTGTATCTTAAGATGAACAAGTCGGATACTCAAATGAACTGATGTAGATAGTTTCATGCTGTATGTTACGTGTTCCACAAATTTAAGCCTGTGCCCCTAGCCACGTCATGGACCACGAGGCATGCCCTATTGGTGGACGAAGTGCCACCTCCTGGGATCGAACTTTCACCGTCTAAGTGCATGAGAGTTATTTCATTTTGTTTTCATCAAAATGCGGTGATTGTACGACGGAGAAGAATGCATAAACGTTTACTTGGCAAAGAGCGCTATGGCCGCTAAGTTACTTCGCTAAGGCACTTCGCAATTTCTGTGAAGTGCCAAATTCTGAATAATGACTTGTCCTTCGTCTGCATTTTCAGCCTTTTGATCCGGTAACTCATGCTCTTCATTCTATTTTATTCCAGATTTTATGTGCGCACACGGTTCTCAAGATATTAGGAAAATTCCGTTTTTTCATTAGTTGTGCGACCTAATGTTGTGAGATGTATGTTCCTCTGGAACACACTTGAGGAAAATATGCAGATAAATTTTTACGAAGGCCCAGCCGTTTATTTTCATCACGTCGATTGTTCAACGTAAGTTGTAATCTGCCGGTGTAGGAAGGTGCGTTACGTTGTCATGGTCGAGAGGGTAGCATATCCCATTTAGACACAATCCAAGAACACGCGTCTTGTTTTCGCCGTCGTCGTCCGCCTGTAACAGTAGGGAATTGTTAAAATACGTATATTGCTCAAGGTTCAGTCAGAAGTACTGTGGCGTCTGCAAAGATAATATATAAGTATGATCTCAGCCGCGGCGGCTGCATTTCGATGGAGGCGAAATGTTGAGGCCCGTGTGCTGTGCGATGTCAGTGCACGTTAAAGAAACCCAGGTGGTCGAAATTTCCGGAGCCCTCCACTACGGCGTCTCTCATGATCAATGGTGGTTTTGGGAAGTAAAACCCCACAAATCCATATTTAAATGTGTACCCGGCTGGAGTGTAGTGACCCAATAATATATGCCTGTAAAGGTTAGTATCAAAATTAGTGAACAATTTTGCTCTCTCTCGGAGGCGCAGATTTTATGTCATGTGAAGAGTGTAGCATTGGTCAGAATAAGGGAACGCATTTTCCTATTTGTTAGAGCTATGAATCGCAGGCGGTTTTCACTGAAACCGACCTTTGATGTAGTGCTCACTATCCTGGTCGTCATCAACACAATGATCAGCGTCGTTGTCGTAAGCTTGTCAACGCCGGATGGAAGGCAAATGTCTCTCTCGCAGGCTATCCCTTCCGGTTCGAACTGCGCCCACGTTATCACCGAGAACTGCTTTTATGTCATCAGCCACATCACTTTTGGCAACCCCTTTCCACGCTTCCCTCCTCTAAGTATCCAGCTTGTCACCTTTATCGACAAATGTTTATGCTGACTTCTCACTGCATTCCCTGCACTCGAGCTCTTCTGTATATCTACTAAGACGTCATTAGACTACGTTTGTATCCTGATCTACTCCGTTCTCGTATTGTCTCTTCACTTTAAACCTGTGATTTTTTCGTGTCATTAGTCGCTGCGTAGTCCTCAGCCATAAGGTAACCTGTTGAGCAGGTAGCAATTATAAGAATTGAATTAGCTGACACACCTACCCTCAATTTTTGCGAACTAATCAAACTATTGAAGGCGTGCTGTGTATTTACAGTCATTGACACCCCGCATAACCAACTTCAAATGGTACTCGACAGGCTGGACTCGAGGCCGTTTTCAGCAGACAAGGTTGTTAGATCCTGGCCGTATGCTTCGATGGCTCAGAAGGCGACGAAGTCTACAGGCCTCTGCGACCCTCTCTGTACAACACGACCTTTGACAGCACAGCACAAGAGCTTGTTGAACAAACCCAAGAATTATGGACGTAGTCGTCTTCTTCTAATCCTTCCAGCAGTCCCACTACATAGAATTCCGTAGTGTTTTTTATCAGCATCTATTCCACAGCACATGCGTCATTAGCCTCTCCCTAAAAGAGCATCGGCTCGATGCTATATTGTCAGTGTCCGTTAGCTGGTCGCTAGCACAGTCACCCGGTGACATACGGCTTCATACGCACTACGTGCACCGATTCGGAACTGAGCTGGCGTCGCCTCGTGCAGGGGGGGCTATCTGGGACAACCTCGTAGGTGAGGTCACTTAGTCGTCGCAGGACTCGATAGGGTGCGAATTATCGCCTCAGCAGCTTCTCCGACAGTCCTCGTCGTCGTACAGGCGTCCACACCCATACCTTGTCGCCTACTTCGTAAGATACAGGTCTGTGACGGAGATTATAGCGTCGTGCATCGTAGTCTTGCTGCTGGTGGATTCGCACGCGTGCCAGTTGTCGAGCTTCTTCCGCACGTTGAGTAAATTCATCGGCATCCGTGTCAATTTCGTCCGGTTCGTGTGGGAGCATGGCATCAAACATTTTTCTTACTTCACGTCCGTGGACAAGACGAAACGGAGTCATTCGTGTTGTTTCTTGTCTCGCCGTGTTATAGGCGAACGTGATATAGGGCAGAATGTCGTCACAGTTTTTGTGCTCAATGTCGACTTACATCGAAAATATGCTTTTGCACGTGTGCGCGTGAATGACGGTCTTCTCTCTCCCTTCCCCTATTTTTCATTCTATTTCACCGCTTTATCCTTTTCTTCAGCGGAGGGTAGCAAACCGTACGAGCATTTGGCTAACCTCCCTGCCTTTACTTACCCCCACCCCCATCCCTCACACTCTAATTAGCGTTTCTTAGTATTGCTGTTTCATACTTTGCTCTTGAGCGACACTGGTAAGATACCATCCATAGTGCGAGAATGCGTGCAAAATGCATCCAGTGATACTCATTCTGAACAAAGCAGGATACGAACACCTTTGGTTAGTGGCAGCCTAGGCCGTGGCTCGACTCTGTGCAGCTTGCACGGCGGTGCTAGACTGGCGGAGACACGCCTGCAGATCGCGACTGCGGAGGTATAGTCGGCTCGCACAATACATTTCAACTAGGTAAAGAGGACAAAGGCAGTAGCAGCTAAAAGGGCCTTCTCACAGAAGTGGCGTGGTAGCTCACAGAAGTGGCGTGGTAGCGTGGCAGCTCAACACGCCTGGCCACGCAAGACAAATTTTGTAGCGGCCGCGTTCGTACTTCGCCCAAGGAACGCACCGTCACGACGCCGCCAGGAACCTAACTTCCACAGTGGTCGAGGCGCAAAGCTACTGAAGCGCTGAGTACCGGCGTGAATTAGCATAACAATGTGCTTCGCTCTAGCGATCGTACGTAGATGGCGGTAACAACCACAGAGAACCAAAGCGAACCGTAAGAGCAGTATAAGGGAGGCGACGTTAATTTAAGAATAATTTTGCTCATTAAACACTATAATTCACTATACTAAAGAATTTACCCGAACGACAGGTAAATGCAACTTTTAAAGCGCTGTACTGAACACATGAGCCCTAACTTTTCCGTATACCAGCAGTGTTGCGGTGGTGTATCAGTAGAGGTTCCAGCTCCTCTCGTCGAATCCTGCAAGAAAGGGGGTTCCAGTCCGAATGAGTGGAACTTTTTCATTATGAATGTAGGTTCATTTTTTCAGAGATCCGCTTCCGTTACGAAACTACGTCGCTGATTTCTTGATGGACCCCGGCTAAAATACTTTCGTTTAAAACAAGCCTTACCCAGCAGTATATGCCGCTTTCGTAATACCCATATAACCAAGTGTTGTTATGGGCCACGTATTCGCAGTAGTACAAACAATCTCTAACCCCAGCTTCCTGAAAATAGCAAGAAATAAAAACAATCTTAATTACTCTTTTACTATCAAATATTTTCACTTTTTTAAAATTCGCCACATTGATAACCGAATGACGGCGCATTTCCTGTGGAATTGGTTGCATCCATTCTGACGTGTACAGAAGCAGCTGCCATGCTACATGTATTTTTCCCTCCATTCTAAGGACATCTTTCAAACTGTGACATGCTGCAACCTACGTGCCATGCTCAGGTTATTTACATGCAACTTCTTAATTTTCACTTTACTGGCACTGTTCTGTTCTCAGTATTCTGTACTACAAATGCTGTTGTTTGTCGTTCGCACAAGCAACACCTTTGCCGTAGTAGCTTCTCCTAGACGTTACGCATTGATGAGAGTGGTGTCCCTAAATAAGTCAGATTAATGGTCAGGAAAGTGTTTCCGTTATTGTTATTGACAAGTAGTATAACCTGCTGCCGAGAGTTGTCAAGAGCCATGAGGGACAAGAGACATAATAATAATAATAATAATAATAATAATAATAATAATAATAATAATAATAATCGTATCTACGTGTACTGCAAGGCACATACCTCTACCGTATAGATTTCCAATCATATCGGCATTGCGCTAAATTTGAAAGATACTTATATGCTACTTAGAGGCCACTTGGAACTGGGCGTTGCCTTGCCACATGGACTGGCCAGGAACTTCGGTACGCCTTTGCGAATCTTTCTTGGCGGTCAACACAGTTGGAGCGCGAGATTGGGTAGTTTCGAAGGTGCATAATAATGGTTGATTACTAGCCTAACAGACAGCGACCATACAAGGAGATTCATGAATGTGAGTATTACGACTGCGGCGAATATCTGTGAATTCGCAGTTTCTCTTAGCGAAAGAAGAATATTTCCAGTGCGTTGCATGTTATAAGAGTACTGCGAGGCAGATCGATTTTACTATTGATTTCTACGTTCCACCATTGATTTCCACTTCATCCGAGAGACATAAGAAATTGGTGTGTTTCTCAATGAGCTGCAATGAGGCCTGGTGATCATGTTAAGAGACCAAGCTAAGATTATCGAAATCGTGGAAGAAACTGCCAATAAAATGAGTATTACAGGACCTAATACCCTCCAATACCTCTGAATTTGGTGCTACGAGGAACATGCGGATAATGCAAATTTTTTTACAGCAAAACCACTAAAATCTCAGTAACTATCTTCAAACTTGCTGCACGAACCTATGGAGAAAATCTAAGTAAAATTTTAAAGGATGCTTGAATATTGACCAGAATGTTATTCTGCTCTCGATGTCGAACCCTAAACTTCGTACTCCGCTTTGAGGGCTTGTGACGAAGTGATTAGCGACTGACACAATATTCGTTTTGGGCAAGTGGTCGTGGTACTGGAGGCGCCATGAACGTATCCTTTGTAAAAAGGGAGTTGGTTGATCATGTGGTTTATGCGCCTTGAATTTAACACCTAAAAATAGAACTTCACTCGTGTAATCAAATTTGAAAAAAAAAAACGTTATCTTTTCTTTCAGTCCATGTCGAGAGGTGCCACGTTGACAGTATCCACAAGAATGGGTAGCGCGGCCGACGACTAGGACTTCGTTCTGGCGAGGACCAGGCCAGAAGCATGCTTGTACCTTTTATCGGTAAGCACGCCGCGGCAGCAGCGCCATGTGCTCAACTATTTCACCAAGTTCGCCGTGGAACAACACGCGCCTAGAGGACGGTTGCGGTGACCAACACTGCGTTCCAGCTGCGTGCACTTCCGCTGCGGGAGTTACCAGCTCCATATTTCAGTGCCAGCCAGGCGACCGGTTCCTCCAATTATTAGAGGACTATAGACCGGATGCTCGGTTTTGTACCTGCCTTTACCACTAAATGCATTCCCATAAGGACGTCGCGGGTCCTATGGGCCCGCCTTAATACACCACAGTATCGGTAAAATAGTCCTGCATTAGCCGCCCTATAGAAGGCAACCAAACGCCTACCACTGCGGGCCGGTACCTGCCGGAGAAGTAGGTACTAGTACACTTCTGTCCTGGTGATCAGCGCCATCATCATCATCATGTCTGTGCCCCATAGGTCAGTGCACTCACTCGCACTCACTCGCACTCATTTCATAGACGTGAGTGCGAGTGCGAGTGAGTGCCAATGAGTGTGAGTGGAAGTGAGTGCGAGTGCGAGTGAGTGCCAGTGAGTGTGAGTGGAAGTGAGTGCGAGTGCGAGTGAGCGCCAGTGAGTGTGAGTGGAGGTGAGTGCGAGTGCGAGTGAGTGCCAATGAGTGTGAGTGGAAGTGAGTGCGAGTGCGAGTGAGTGCAAGTGAGTGTGAGTGGAGGTGAGTGCGAGTGCGAATGAGTGCCAGTGAGTGTGAGTGCAAGTGAGTGCGAGTGCGAGTGAGTGCCAATGAGTGTGAGTGGAAGTGAGTGCGAGTGCGAGTGAGTGCAAGTGAGTGTGAGTGGAGGTGAGTGCGAGTGCGAGTGAGTGCCAATGAGTGTGAGTGGAAGGGAGTGCGAGTGCGAGTGAGTGCAAGTGAGTGTGAGTGGAGGTGAGTGCGAGTGCGAGTGAGTGCCAATGAGTGTGAGTGGAAGTGAGTGCAAGTGCGAGTGAGCGCCAGTGAGTGTGAGTGGAGGTGAGTGCGAGTGACTGCGAGTGATTGTTAGTGGAAGTGAGTGCGAGTGCGAGAGAGTGGAAGTGAGTGCGAGTGAGTGCCAGTGTGTGTGAGTGGAAATGAGTGCGAGTGAGTGGAAGTGAGTGTGAGTGCGAGTGAGTGCCAGTGAGTGTGACTGCCAATGAGTGTGAGTGGTATGTATGTATGTATGTATGTATGTATGTATGTATGTATGTATGTATGTATGTATGTATGTATCCGTGGCCGTCTCGTTAATGGATTGTATACGAAAATCGCTATGCCATATGACTGCATGACGAATAAAATGACAGGTCATTATATGAAAATCATGACATGCATGATTTACATGAAACGGTCTTGGTGCTCTCCTGGGCCGTTTCGTTAATGGGATGTATACGAAAATCAGTATGGCACAACATGACTGCATGACGAACATAAATGACAGGTCATAACATGAAAATCATGACATGTATGGCATGAGCGCCTTGATTTACATGCCACGGTCTTGGTACTCTCCTGCCCAGCTAGCATACAAAGGATTTATGACGACTTCGAAACGGATATCCGAGACGTTAACGTTGCAGACGGCACGCGTAAGATGCCTTAGTCCTGGATGCGTCGTATATCATCTGATATCCGGCTCGTTGCACATGCGTCTTCAAAAAGCTGGTCTTTTCGACGGCTTCGAGGAGACTCCAATAATCCCATTTTCCGGGATTTCTGAATCCGTTCAACGACTTGCACGTGCGTCATCAAAAAGCTGTTCCTGAAATGTTAGCCGTAATCTGAAAAAGAAGCAGGAATCATGCTCGGGAACTGGGCGCGCCCACCAAAATTTTGGTCTGGTTGCCACCCTCAGAATATATAAATGATAATCTGACCTCAGAGCTAACGCCTTAGGGGTTCAAATGACGCCAAGGCATTTTTTGCACTCCTAAGGCATTAACTCTGTGGTTCTGAAGGTGTCAACGGGATAATAATTTTGGGGGGCACCCACGATCCACGGACGTCGTCCCTGCCTTATGGTAGTAGCTGCGACCTGCTACGTTACCAGCTGCACCACAAGGTTTAGGGTGCTGCAGAGTGGGGGTTAGTGCCAGCCCACCTGAATACTTTCGTCCTAGGAAGAAGTGCTGGTGTCGCACTTGCGTGGAACTTTTTTTTTTTCTGGTGGGTCAAAGCACTAGCATTGAGTGCAACAGAGCAATAATAGTGCAGTAAGGTAGGCACACAGTTGTCTGCAAAGGCTTTATCAGTCTTAGCATTTAGGTCACAATTAGTTGTCATGCATACAAAAATCAATATAGCTTGTACTTTGTATAGTATGAAGCAAATCTACCAAAAACAGTAGTGACATATCTTTCTACAGTTAAGGATAGAAAGTTTCTTGGCAAGCGGCCTAACAAGGAGGCCCCACTGCCAATGATCATGACGTCAACATTTTATTCAACATTTCATTGAGAAACTAACTTATGGTAGTTTAAAAAAAAGAGAAATGCGAAAAAAATAAAACCACAAATATTCAAAAGGAACTGCAGAAGAAATAATTTAAATATATCTGGAACTTATTAACGACTAGAGGCTTACAGAAAGCACACTAGTAACAATAATCAAAAGCCAAACGACAATATGAGAGCAGCGCATCCTCTTATATGAGCACAGACAGCATAATGGATGACTGTGTGATAGCCGCTTTCAGTCATGTTATGCAGTATCTTCGCCACATAAAATCAATGAGTATGAACAAAGGAACTCAAATATGACCCAGGTATCAAAGTGAAAATTTGCCTAGGACATCAGCTGATGTAAAGAGGCAAGCTTGAAAAGACTACCAAAAGCATCAATCAAGTGACAATGAATACTGACCAAAGTGACCTTCAAGGAAAATATCGCATGAAATATTAACATAATCGTTATAATGAACAACATCACAATGCAGTGCATAATCTGTCACAGCGAGCAATGTTACATCGAAGCAACCTCAGTTTTATAATGAAGCTACATACTCGCGTACTTGAAGTCCAATACACTGGAGACAGGTAGAGAGGGTGGCCTGATCTAGTACGTCCCGGCCTTCTACTCTACTTCGGGGACAACGCAACAGGGGAAGAAGAGTGATGAAGCATGAGGATGGGGATAAGAATGAGTGATAATAAGACATGACTGCTTGCGCAAAAGGGACATGGACGCCAGTAATCATATTTCATTACGCTTGATACCAACTAGCCCAACTTATGGCAGCTATTAACTTCTGCAAAACAATGTGCTGTGACGCGGAAAATGTCGACCCGGCTCTCTTGACATAAACACTGGCAATAGTCAAACACCAGCACGGGTAACTGGGACCTCGCCTCTACTTGAAACATGATAGGGGCCGCCATTAGTCGGACGAATATGCTGTGCAGGGAAATGCACTCGAAGGTTATGATAAAGGTCTAATAGTCGCATAATGAAAAGAAGCCACTTTAGTTGCATCTAAGTTTAATAGTCGCTTTTCATGATCCCCAACTTTGCGCAGTGGTACCGAACGTCTAGCATCCAGTCCATTTCTATTGAAAAAATGACCTTGTAGCATTTGGTAATTCGGTATGGTCCCCTATTTCGGGTGAAATACAGCTTTCATCTATTGCTTGTACTCCCGTATCACCCAGCCTAGTGGCCGCCGTCTACTGCTGTGGCACGAATGGGGGACAGTCGCGAAATACTATGTGTTCTAGTCTCTGATACATTAGACAGCGCTCACAGTTCGAGATGTACGCGCGACTGAAGAGATGCGCGTAGTGCCGAGTTAGGTCGGCGACCAGGAGAAACCTGCGCAGTGTACTGGCACCGCTGCCGTTTATTCTACCCAGGAGGAAAAACTCGTGTCACTCTATTTGCCGCAGATGCCTGCATAGGTCGGCGCACTCACTCATGAGTGCACTCACTCGCACTCACTCGCACTCATTTCATAGACGTGAGTGCGAGTGCGAGTGAGTGCCAATGAGTGTGAGTGGAAGTGAGTGCGAGTGAGTGCAAGTGAGTGTGAGTGGAGGTGTGTGCGAGTGCGAGTGAGTGCCAGTGAGTGTGAGTGGAAGTGAGTGCGAGTGCGAGTGAGTGCCAATGAGTGTGAGTGGAAGTGAGTGCGAGTGCGAGTGAGTGCAAGTGAGTGTGAGTGGAGGTGAGTGCGAGTGCGAGTGAGTGCCTTTGAGTGTGAGTGGAAGTGAGTGCGAGTGCGAGTGAGTGCCTTTGAGTGTGAGTGGAAGTGAGTGCGAGTGCGAGTGAGTGCAAGTGAGTGTGAGTGGAGGTGAGTGCGAGTGCGAGTGAGTGCCAATGAGTGTGAGTGGAAGTGAGTGCGAGTGCGAGTGAGTGCAAGTGAGTGTGAGTGGAGGTGAGTGCGAGTGCGAGTGAGTGCCTTTGAGTGTGAGTGGAAGTGAGTGCGAGTGCGAGTGAGTGCCTTTGAGTGTGAGTGGAAGTGAGTGCGAGTGCGAGTGAGTGCCTTTGAGTGTGAGTGGAAGTGAGTGCGAGTGCGAGTGAGTGCCAGTGAGTGTGAGTGGAGGTGAGTGCGAGTGCGAGTGAGTGCTTGTGAGTGTGAGTGGAAGTGAGTGCGAGTGCGAGTGAGTGCCAGTGAGTGTGAGTGGAGGTGAGTGCGAGTGCGAGTGAGTGCAAGTTAGTGTGAGTGGAGGTGAGTGCGAGTGCGAGTGAGTGCGGATGCTGGAAAAATTTGGGTGAGTGAGTGTGAGTGAGTGTTCCCCTACACTGCCGACCTATGCTGTGCCCACTACAGAGTAAAGGCCTCTCCCTTCGACCTCCAATTATCTCATAAGTACAACCTGTGGTGATCGGCACAGGGAAGTTCCTATAGTCGCTTTACAGGGAACGAGCCCTGTAGGTAAACTGAAGGCTTGGGACTGCGAAGTTTATAAAAAAAGATTGACTGTATTCCTATTTTTTTTGTTTTTCGTGATTCATTTTATACGTGATCATGCACTGTTGATGCCTGGTCAAAAACTGCGATAAAGTGAGAATGTCTCTATTGTGAGCAGTGTGCGAAATCGAAGCTATTAAAAGAAGCTATGAGACAGTCACTGCTCGGTGTCTTCGCTCAGGAAAACACTGCGCATTCCGCAGTACGTATACGCTCCTATAGGGCACGTGCTTTTTAGTGAAACGTTTTTTTAATATTCGGGCATGTACTCTGGGCACGGACTGGCAGAATCGTCTGTCGAAATCCTTTGTGCTAAGGCAATTTGAGCTTTACATAGTTTCGCTTGAAAAGTGCTCGACTTTTAAGGGAAACTTAGTTAGTTGTCAAAGTACCCCTACGGTGAATAACTTAGTTGTATAGCTTAAATTACAATGTACACGTAGCTGTACTGAAGCCCAAGTAGAAAGAGTAATCACCACTTTCTGAACAGTCGGGCAGCCGTGTGCGATGGAAGGTTCCTCAGTGGTGCTGGTACTTGACTGTGTCGTGGATTCCTTTTCCCCTGATTCTTCATTTTGGGCCGCTGTAGCCGAAACAGAAGAAACAATAGAATGCCGCGACTTAGTTGCGTTCGCGCTACTAGATCTACTTTAACAACATAGGATCTTTCTTCTCGTCATTTTTGTTTCATCCGCTACAAGCGGGAATGTTTGCGCACAGCTGTAGAAGGCAGTATGTCTCAATGACATAAAATACAGATATATCTTGCCTATTTGGAATATACTTGGAGTTCTAATAAAAAAAGGAAGGCATTTTGTGAGCAAGCGACGAAGGAATATGATCTCAGCTTGGTAGATGTTTTCATTTGTGGGGTTTAACGTCCCAAAACAAGTTCTGATTATGAGAGACGCCGTAGTGGAGGTCTCCGGAAATTTCGACCACCTGCGGTTCTTTAACATGCACTGACATCGCGCAGCACACGGGCCTCCACATTTCGCCTCCATCGAAATGCAGCCGCCGCGGCTGGGATTCAATCCCGCGGTCCTCGGGTCAGCAGTTGGTAGATGTTTTTCCGGCAACCTCCATTAGAGGAATTTTATAGTGTGGCGCGTTGAACCACTCTGACTATTAGCTGCCATGCTCACGGAGACGTTTTGCAAAATTGCAAACGTAGAAAGTTATCCGCAATTTCTCGTAACGCGAAAGAACAGAGCCACAGGCTATGAGTGCCTAACATTCCTTGATAAATGAAATGTTAAAAATGTAGTTTCTTATTTTTGCCTGAGTTGTACCTTCGATCCTTACGTAATAGTTTTCCCAGTGCTTCTACACTCGACGGATTCATCCACATATTAACTAGTGTCACACTTCGTTCACTTTACATCAAGAAGTAGATTTGCAAGTTAACAAAGAGCCTTGCTACGCTCGTGCAAAGCACTGGTCATCAATTGGAATGTTCACAAATGTCACGGATTCGCTTCAGCATTACGCCTAAGTTGGAAAAAAAAGCTTTGCAATAAATGGTGCCGTTATGGTAGCACCGTAACATCGTCGTTGCGGGGAAGAGAACAGGGTGCTGATAGAAATAGTAAATAAGGAAACACAAAGTACATAGCGTGTGGAACCAAAGCCCTTGTTGAACAGATGAACCGATCGTTAGAAAAACAGGTAACAAGCCGATGGTGTGAACAGCTGTCAAAACTTTGCGAGCAGCGAAATTGTGATTTGATCGTTGTACGTGACATAACTTACAAGGGTGGGATGTTATTGATGTATCATCTTTCTTCCTTTACTCCATTTTTAGACATCGCCCTTGTCGTGATCTCTATAATGTAGCAGTGCGCTGAGGTCAACGGTGTGGGTAGCGCGTCGAGGGAAAAGTCGGATCCGCTTTTTCCTTTTGCGCAACACGTGAGAATATGAGTACAAGGCTTTCTTTCTACATTGCCCTTCGCATAATCATTGTTGTGGCTGAGGGAATAGAGGGGTTCAAACGAGCAGTCGGTAATAGATCTATAAGAACAATTTCGTTTTTGGCTCTTTAGCAACGCCAGGTACGCATGTCAAAGCTAGCCAATTTAATAGCTAACCTGTTAAATGACACAGGAAAGCATTCGCTGTTTCGTATGGGCACCTGAACAGGGTATGCGTATTCTGTGTACGCTTTACCGTCACTGTCGTCAACATGTGATATATATATATATATATATATATATATATATATATATATATATATATATATATATATATATATATATATATATATATATACATACATACACGATCTGAAAGTCACAGGGACTAACACATTATTTAGTATTTATTCGGACCTTTCGTCTGGACCTACCTTTGAAAAAGATTGGTCTCCAGCCGAAACGTCAGAAAAAATACAAAATAATGTTTATCACTGACTTTCTGATCGTATATTATCCCGATAACGAAAGGATATCTGAGGTTTAATGTCCCAAAACCAGTTCTGATTATGAGAGACGCCGTAGTGGAGGTCTCCGGCAATTTCCACCACCTGGAGTTCTTTAACGTGCACTGACACCGCACAGCACGCGGGCCTCAACATTTTGCGCCCATCGAAATGCAGCCGCCGCGGCCGAGAATTCGATCCCGCGACCTTCGGATCAGCAGCCGAATGCCATAACCACTAGAGCACCGTGGCGGGGCATCCCGATAGCAAATAATATATATATATATATATATATATATATATATATATATATATATATATATATATATATATATATATAATGGGGATGCGATGCCGCGACCTGTCTGCCCGTGCGGAGAGAGATCGCGCAGTCGCATCCACTCGGGCGCCTCGTGGAACTTTGAATTTTTTCTTGCTGTTATATAAATGTAAAACCGTAATAAAAGCATCACAAAAGCTACAAAGGGCCTTACCGATAGCGCCAGTGATTTTGCCGACAACCCATATGCGAATATGATGCCGTCTTATTTTTATATGACAGGACTAGCACTCTTCCCCACATTTCTTGAGCGGGAAAGGCCCAAACGATATGGGCCTGCTCGCATCACAGATGACCTCGCGCACAGTGCATACCAAAAGATAATCATAAACAAATAACTGATAACTACAGCGACCACAGTCGGGACGTAATCCATAAACGTCAGGCTGCCGTTGACCAGAATAGGGGCATCGAAATGTCTGCCCACCTCCGACCGCTGCTTTTGGGTAGCAAATATCAAACAGCTCCTTCTCCACTGCCTTCTTTTCCACACTCATCGAATGAACAGCAGTATATGCCCGCATTCCAATCTGTATGCGCCATAGCAGAAAGTACTGAGAAATCCTGGTGGGCTGATCACGCTGGCCCAGTTTCATATTTCTGGTGGCCTGGCGAGCATAATTAAGTATATGTGTGCTCCATCCCTACCACCTTCTCTCAGTGAACTTTGAGCCTTGATTATACCAATAAAGGAATTTTATCTGTCTACCTATCCACACCTCTCTACCGTTCAAAGAACTACAGGTCTCTGCCAGCCCCGCCACGGTGGTCTAGTGGCTAAGGTACTCGGCTGCAGATCCGAGGGTCGCGGGATCGAATCCCGGCCGCGGCGGCTGCATTTCGATGGAGGCGAAATGTTGAGGCCCGTGTGCTGTGCGATGTCAGTGCACGTTAAAGAACCCCAGGTGGTCGAAATTTCCGGAGACCTCCACTACGGCGTCTCTCATAATCAGAACTGGTTTTGGGACGTAAAAACCCACAAAACAACAGGTCTCTGCCATTTCCTCCAGGTACTTATCATGTCCCTGAAACTCTTATAAAGAAGGTTTATTGACGCTGACATACCGACAGCCGATTGTAGAATCTGTTGAGTACAGCTCCCTGGCCGGAATCTCTGGGCAGGTATTATTGTTTGTTACGGTAAATACATGGGTACCCTGCTTTTTAACGTAGGTTGCCTTTCAAAGGGTAGGCCGCCTTTCAGGAAATAACGCGTAATTACCAAATTAACCGAATCCATTATCGCACGTGGTGGGCCCAAATGCACCTTTGCTTGCAATAACGAACCAGCGCATCTACACTCACAGAAGTGAAATGTGCAGACATAAACCAAGTAATAAAAATGCTGAACGCAATTATGAAGTAATATTCGTTGTGAAACACGTTGCGGCTACTTCAACGCATACGAAACAAAGCCTATGCAAGGACGCGGTTCCGAACGTCCGCGCAGCACGTCTCTGATTCTTAAAGAAGTGCAGTGCCCGAGCATGGCTACATGAACACCGACAGCTCTGCCTAGGACGTAGTTCGAAATGCTTATTGTGATGGGATGCTGGTGGCGATAAGTAGTACGTGCTGGGGCTCTCATAGGTGGCCGCCATGCCACCGATATATTTGCACCAGTCATGCTTAGCCGCATAGGCACCCTGAGCCTCGGCACGTGTCTTAGGCAAAGGAAGATCAGTTCTATATGTAATGAAAATTAGCATCATCTCTCATTTTGCAAAAATTCAGATGCATAACTTTGAATCCAATTGTGAATATTAAAGCTTTGTCATTCGACCAATGTTGGAAGTATCCCAATATTCGTGCACGCCTACTGTCAATCGATTTATATTGCTCGAGGTGTCTTTGGATAAGCCCCGATTCAAGTATCGGACGTTTCAGAGAATTAAGCTATACGTTATGCATAATGAGCGTCATTGAGCGTGCATGCGCAGTTTTGGTGTATATGCAAATATTGCGTTTTCTGCTTATCGATTCTAGAGTAATTTAACTCCCACACTTCCGGTGAATAATACTGTTGCGCAGCGAAACATGTCAGATTGTCCTCCATTCTATAACTCCGCGCAGCATGGTGGCGCCTGATAAGAGACCACCTGTTCAAATTTGATCAGTGAGTAGCCTTTTGATACTCTGCCGAATATGCTCACCAAGCATAATGAATTCTTTGAATATTAATCTTGTTTGGCAGAATACATTGGAAAACAGGTCCGAAGTTGCTGACACTGTTGCATGAGTAGCAAATAAATATTTTCAATTTTATTTCACTCCTCAATTATTTCATGCTGTATGGTGAAATTTCTATGTTACGTTTGGGATCTGTGAACATGAAACACAACTTACCTTCAATTTCGGGAACTGGGTTTGCAAGCATATGACCGAAGACTGTAAAAGAAACACGTCTTTCTTATCTTAATATTGAAAGAATCAAATCCTTGATGACATAGCACTGCAAAGTACTCTCTTTTCAGGGGGAATCGCTTGGAATCCACACGTAGCAATATGGATTCGGCAAACTAATAATTTTCGTCTGGTAGTTTATCATCGGTTCATATAATGCGATAAGTCGGAATGTACTAGCCTTGTACGAATTTTGCTGATTAAAAACACAGCTTCATAATAGTGCTGCGGTGCACGGCGTATCAGAGGTCTTTTCGCACGTGTCGCTGTACTACCGTGCTAAGCAACGACAAATTCATTACCTTTCGATTAATCGTCACTTTTCATGAGTGAAGCATAGTAAGTGTATGGAAATACCGCATTATAGGGCCCTAATAATGTTTTCAATAGCGTTTGATGGGTAGTACGCGGGTTGGTTCCTGGTGGCTGAGATCGCAACACTCTGGAGGCGATATCACCGTGATAACACTGCAAGTGACTTGTAGTGTTATGGCGGTTTTGACATCTAAAACTGTAGAAATTACTGCGGCTTCTTCAGCTTGAGCCATGGTCCTTTATCGGGGCGAGACCTGCTACTAAGAAACTATCGCAATGGCCTACATGAGAGACCACTGACAAACCTCAGGAGTGCGCGAGAACATGGCCACGTGCCTCATGTGTCAATGAAAACTGTTGTATGCAAATTTTAGTGCACGTTAAGGGATCTTATGCTTGAGATATACATAAAATGAGAGCAAACTTCACTTCGGCGTTGTAAGTGACTGCGACCAAAGCGGTGCATTTTCTTCGACTTCGCATTATTAGAACACCTATAGTAAAAGTAAAAGGAAATGGATCACGTCAAAACAATTCAGCATTTGCACTGCACTATGGTAACGTCCCCAGAAGCCGCAGCAGGAGATGACAAATACACGTTACTCCATCTTGGAATAACAGGCATCGTTAGCAGAAAAGGATTACCGTACGGTAATCACGGTAATACCGTTTCCTCGTGGCCGGCACACGGTTCACTTTTTCAGTCTGAAACACTTTTACCATTCATGTTTTGATAAATTCACCGCACGCATCGGTCTACAAGTGCAGGTTTTTCCGACTTATAAAACGCACCGATCAGGAGAGCATGGGAGTACCTTACGGAGAGCGCGGCAAGCAACCACTGCTAGAGCACCCCTTTACAAAACTTCATCCTGCATAATTTTCGGGCCTAGGGATTTTACGTGTCGTTTCATTATCAACTTGCATAGACACCTTGTTTGTTTAATTGCTTGTCCTCACCGAGGAAAAAAATATGTATCTAGTTCAGCAGCACCTCACCAACAAAGGCGGGTTCTGCCGAGCACATCTGGTTAACATTATCTTAGGTAATGTTAGGTCAAAGCGGTGAAAGAATGATAGCGGATAAATACACCTGAGCCCTTGTTGGCGAATATATTATTAGGTTACAAGTTCCTGGTATAGCAATATTTCATGCGATTGGCATAAAATATCAAGGCTGCAACAACGTAAAGTGACGCTACTAGACCGATTAGTAGTACAAACTGTAGCAGGTTCATCACTTTTTTCGCTAGCCTGTTAGTACACCGTACTGCACATTCTCAAAACATATTCTTCAGTGGTACCAGTTAGAATATCTCATGTATCTATACAACAGAAGGACCATGTCGTTTGCGGTTAATTAAATCTCGCAGAAGACGTGGAGGACCTATTCGACATGATGGATATAAGTGCATGCGACGGGTAAAGTGTCTTTACCTGACAAGGCTGCGAAAGCTATGATGGCCGACAGATGCATTTCTGGACTCTTCGGAGGGTTCTTGAGCAAAAAAGGTATACGGTATATCACCTGGAGAAGGACAACCGTTGATATCGTAATTTGAGTACATTATACTTTCGTATGCGCTCATAATTACGCATGTTTTGTTTGAAAAGTCTCTACGAATAATTTAAACCGGACGGAACGCATGTTCGCTAGCCCAGTAAACTAAAGTTTTCAGTCACATGAAGTACCACGAAAAAAAACAAACTGTGACCATGATAAAATTTATATTTCCATGAGAGACCCAACATCGTGAGGCCGCTCAAGTCCAGCAATAGAACTTCATTTGTTTCATGAAAATGAAAGCGCCGTGTGCCCCATGAAGAACACTCTGCTAGGAAGCGTACCCTTGTGCAGAGAAGCAGTGAAATGACAAGGGAATGAATCCGCTTTGCGTTTTTCCTGAATATGAGATATAGGCTGAAACACGGTATGCTTTGAGAAAAGGAAACAGCACCAAACGTGCGACATGCAGCACACCGAGAACTCTTATAACGCTTCTACTTGCCTTCGTGAAGCATTACCTGCACGGAATAGAAGTACAGAAAATCAGGTGTGCTCCAGTAGAAAACCACTTGGCAGTGTTGTCCATGCCTCACCAGCTCAATCGTATTATTCGCAGCAAGGAGCAAGCTGAAGGTAGACCGGATAACCTATCTCAACTCGATATGCTCACACAATGGCTGTGATGATAGCAATTACTTCTATTGCTGTCACATTGAAAAGGGAGCTCTGGCGGTTTTTTCACCATATGCCGATGATGCTGTTTCTCAATGACACTGATAGATTACTAGCAGGCAGTGTGTGGTCCAATTTGCTTGGAAACTCACCAATTTTTTTAAATAACAGAATTACTGATGTGTTCAAACCGAAACCTCAACAAGCAGATGCTTCATGCAGCTTATTCGATGACGTCACAGTCACTCTGCCATCAAAAATATGGAGCTGGTGCCAGAAAAAAATGAAACCGGCGATGTCATCCGATGACATATTGAGTTATGCCAGCTTTTCTAAATTTGAAAGCGAGGATTTGAGCGCTGAAGTGTCCACATTTTGCTGTTTACCTCCCGCCTGTTCGGGTGAGCAGCGTTGAAGGTAATTTCGTCAAAAAATGAGCCTGGCTCGTACGGGAATCCGCTGAAAATTCTTTAAAATTCATATTCAGGAAAACTGAATGACTTGCAACTGCGTGGCTTGGTATACGTTATTCAATACCGGAGAAAACATATGTTGAAAATGTTAATTAGATTCGTGGACACTGAAAAACCGTAAGAATTTACGTCAACATGGAATATTGTAGGAATATTTTAAAGTCTGGAGCAAGCGGTATACATGGAAACTTCCACAAAACAATGCACTGTGTGATGCAACAAATATGCAGCGGCGTAATGATGTAGTAGCCTTTAATGTTTCCCTCAAGCGTGCTATGAGGGCTGCATTTCAGAGGTGGTCACAGTGGGACAGTGTAAAGAATGGTTTATACTGCATTGTCTTCTTTCGCGAGAACAGAAATAAACAAAAAAAAACAACAAGAATGCTCATAGCCCCCAGTTGTTGCCCTTCTTCCTGCGGCATTTTTTTTTTTCTCATGGTGTAGCCAGCCCTAGAATGCCCCTAAGAAATGTCCAACAGTTATATTTGACTAAACACGGCGTCAACTCAACCTACGAGTCCCATCAGCAACCTGACCCCATGCAGCAAAATATATGCAGCGAAAGTAGGCCTAAGAAACGAAGCAAAGCCCCTTCTAAGGACAGCCCAGTACTTACGCTTTGGGAAAGAACTCCTTGGCTTGAACTGTGAAGCAATAATTTCAGTTGATTCTGTGCGCCTATTTATATTGGCTTCAGTAGCTCTGCTACATCCATAAATGACGCATCCCTCTTCCACGCTTTTAAACTGACAGCCAATAGGGCACAGTGTTTTCATGGAGCTTTGTTCATGTACATGAAACGTCAGTAGCACTCAGAGGCGCACACGTCACTAGTACGAGTGGTGGGGAAGGCGTTGGCGCGAAGGACGGCTCCCAGTAAAGCATTCAGCATTCCATCCTCGAAGTGAAATGATGTGTCATACAGTTCTTGCTGTTTCTATGATTTTACCAATGTACCTTATAGATGGGTTTGGTGCGCTTTCTTTTTAATAAATGTAATTTAAGGAGAGGTTGCCCATGTGCGGCTCTTCATTTGACGATCTTCGGGATTTCCGGGTGATTTCTTTTTGGCGTGGCTGGTAGTTAAAGTTCATAATCTCTCATTTCGCGTTGTCATTTGAAGCTTTGCGTCGACATAGTATACCTGACGTTTACGCGAAAGCCACAAGTCACATATACAAAGATTGAACAGCCACACTACTGCTACTTCAAAAGAGCAGAAAAATTCTGATCAAGAGAGGGATCAGACAACGAGGTGCAGTCTCCCCAATGTTATTCACTCCATGCCTAGAAGTGTTCAAAAGTCTTGACTGGAAAGAAAATGGGATTATAATAAACGGGGATTATCTCAGGAATTGAACGCTTGCAGACAATATTGGGCTGTTTAGCAAATATGGTGGCGAACTAAAAGAATGATTGAGGACCTAGAGCAGGAAAGTCTTAAAATAGGACTAAAAATGAATAGGCGAAAGACCAAGATTGTCCTCAGCAGTATAGCAAAGGAACATGAATTTAAAATTAACAATGAGCCTTTAGAATGTGTGAACGAGTACGTATATCTGGGGCAGTTATTAACAGGAAGACCTACCTGTGAAAAGGAAACCTCCGTATAATAAGGATGAAACGGAGCGAATTCGGGAGACGTTCCCAAATCATGACTGAAAACTTGCCACTCTCACTAAGGCAAAAAGTGTTTAACCACTGCATTCTCCCAGTTCACTTTCACCTCCTGCTCTAATCAATGCTTCAACGCTATGTATATTTGTCATTCTTTGTACACGTTTTATGCCCCCCATACACAATGCCCCCCCCCCCCCAATGAGGGCCCTGTGACGTACTTATAAATAATAAATAGTAATAATACTAACGTACGGTGTAGAAATATGGAGGATAACTAAACAACTATAGATGAAATAAAGGAGCACGCAGCGTGCCATAGAAAGAAGCATGATAGGTGTAACGCTAAGAGACAAAAAAAAAAAAGAAAAAACGAGCGGCGCGGATCACAGAACAGACAGGAGTAGATTATATTTTCATATCAAAGAAAATAAAACTGTGTACCGGGCAGGGCACATCATGCGGAGGACAGATAGCAGATGGACAGTAATAACGACAGAATGAATACCATGAGAAGGAAAACACCGTAGAGCAGGCAAAACGTTAGATAGAGAAATAAAGAAGTGCGCGCGAGTAAAGTGGTACCAACTCGCTCAAGATAGAGCCAATTTGTATTTTGCCCCACAGGGCAAATTGTAAATCGTAGGGAGAGGCCTTCGTCCTGCAGGGGACTTAAAATATTGTGTTGATGATGCTGTATTGAACATTTTCTTTTGCTCCTTCAAATCGTTCTCTAGTGGCGTATTTTGATTTATCGGCCTTTTCATACTCATAACAGTGCGTCGGCATTACTGCATTGTGAGATTTGGTTCATTTCCCATGAAGATAAGTTGATATACGCGCGTTAATCACCAGTTCACAAGTTCAGTTTTTAGCGACTACAGGACTTGAAGTATTGTTTAGGCATTAGAACAACAAATAATAAAAAAGTGCCAGAACTGCTGTGAAGGAGACTGACAGCGCTTCTTACTGATCGCGTTTCATCGCCGGTTTTTAGGATTGGTAGGGGTGTAGAAACACAAAGCGCGTCATATGTACAGGCGTACCCATCAGAACAGCGAAGCTGTCCACATGGAGTGCGCCTGTACTTTAATTATTCAGTAAGACACTCTCTGTTTTCTTGGTCCTTACCGTCACGAAAAGCCGCCTTTCATCGCACGAGAGCTCACATGTCCAGCTATATAGATTTAAACTGTCTCGTCCTAGATGCGTAATATTGTGTTGTCTTTATTGAGTGCATCGCCGACATATGTTCACCAGTGAAGAAATGCTCAGCACCTGTACATCATCAACAACAACAGCGACGATGATGACGATGATGACGATGATCACGATGATAATTGAATATTAAGCGCGAGAATCCGCTATGATGACGAAACACGCCCGGTAATGGAGGGCTGCAGACAAATTTTGACTAAGTGGGTTTTTTTTTTAACGGGCACCTGAATGTAAGCACATTCTTATTTCGTGCTTCTCCCCCATAGAAATGGGACCGCCGTAGCCTGGTTTCGATCCCAGGACACCGAACTTCCTGCACCTAAGCGCTTAGTTGCCGCGGCGGGTATCACAATAAGAAACACTACAAAGGCCTTGTATTTTTTGTGGTACTACTACATTTGTCGAGTGAACATGTTCACAATTGTTAGGCGCTTTAAAGATTGCGAAAGCCAAAAAGGGATGAGCCACAGTGCATTTTCACCCTGTCGGTAGTGGCATCCTGTCGGGAAACGAGGGTTCTTTGACTGTTTTGCTAACGAAGGAAACTGATCATTCTTTCATAGATCTTGGGAGAAAACTTATGGCCAGTAGCAGTAATGCTTCAGGGCGCAATTCAGACCACCAATGACGATTTACCAAGTTTGACGTCTAATAGCACGGTCTGATTATGAGAGAAGTCGTAGTGGAGGGCTCCAGAAATTTCGACCACCTTTACACCCCGCTTTAAATCGCGCATACGACGGACTGACAGACGAGAGTGGCTAAACCGTTATCGTGTGAGCCTTGCGAACCGCAGTAAGAAGCGTTGTTTTAAGCTTCCACCTGTGACATTGTTTTCAGCGAAAGCAAAGAAAGAAAAGTGTGCGCAGAAAATTCACGACGGTGATTGATTTAGTGTTCTTTTTTCTTTGTTTGTACACTGGCAGCTGCCATGACAGATGCCGCATAAGTCACCCGATACAGGCTTCGCTTCAAAAGCATGTTCAGTACCTACACATCTTCGGTCGTAGTCGTGTACAGAGGGCGTCTAGCAGGCTGTGCACTTTGCTGATAAACAAGTGACACGGTCAAATACGCAGCTGTGAGAATCGCACGGGGAAGCATTTCAGCGATATACATGTATGCGCCATTCTGAATCTTGCTGCTTGCTATGCTGCTGGAGCACGCACGCGCGCACACACACACACACACACACACACACACACACACACACACACACACACACACACACACACACACACACACACACACACACATGTCCATTGCATAAAGAGGCAGTGTGCTTCATCAACACGTACACGCGCGAGCGTAAACGGTATGCCTTGCCATATTGTTCTGACAGCTGCGTCTCCGTCCTAGTTCCTGAGTTTATTTTATCTAACTTGGCAGGGTGAACTGTTCATTGAAGTCCTTATCTCGGTGTTGTTTTTGAACTTAATCCTTAGTAGGTTAAACCGAGGACTTATTTTGAAATTTCTAAGCACAGTGAAGGTTTATATCCTGGAATGTAAAATTATATATTTGAGGACTTGCTTGTGCATACGGATGTACCTCCGGGGCGTTGTTAATTCGACAAACGAGGTGTCGGTTTTGACGAACCGCCACTGTCAAGGCGGGTTCAGCTTGGCTAAAAGCGTCAGACGGTACGGAATACGTAAGGCGCCACTGAACCGCCGAGTTTTATTAAATGTAGTGAACGAGGATCCCGGCTGCGGCGGCTGCATTTCGATGGAGGCGAAATGTTGAGGCCTGTGTGCTGTGCGATGTCAGTGCACGATAAAGAACCCCAGGTAATCGAAATTTCCGGAGCTCTCCACTACGGCGTCACTCATAATCAGAGCTGGTTTTGGGACGTTAAACCCCACAAATCAATCAATCAGATCGTGTGAGTGGCCAAGGAGAGGTAGTCACCATCCATTACACAAGACTCATCCGTAATGAAAGAAGACTTCAATGAAAGGAATGGAGAGTAAGAATGGCTATGATAACCATACTCGACAAATAAACTGAAGTGTAGACATGAAGGATAATTAAATACGTAACACGAGCAAATTGCACGAAAATAATAAGAAGAAGCACCCCTGGTACGTATTAATATGCTATGTTAGGAGGTACCGGCTCATGACCGTTTTCTGTGGCACATGGCCTTCATACTTTTCTTTCTTTTTTCTTTCATTCTTTCCTCTCTCATGCAGCAGTGGGCTGAAACGAACAGCTTGAAATACATCCGCTATATATCAACTGCACATAGAAATAATTATCATCAACCACATCTGCGCTCGAGTCTCACTCAGGTGTGCATGACGTCATGGAAAAATGAAGCCACCATGCCTGCGGACAACCACGCCTTCATTTTTTTCTGAGTACAATACGGGTTTACAGAATGTAGGATAATCTTTCTTCGTCATCAGCACATCTTAGGAGACCATTAAACTGAGATAGCTGCATGAAGGGAACATTGACGTCAAAGAAACGAGACGACAAGCTGCGCTCAAATCGTTCAATCGGTATATGTTGTACCAAAATTCACCAGGAAATTATTCGTAATAGTTTCGGGGGGTTTAACGCGCAAGAACCACGATATTACTATGAAAGACGCCGTAGTGGAGTGGTTTGGAAATTTCGACCACGCGGTCGGAACTTGCAGTGGCATTGCACAGTACACGGACTTCTACTTTTCGCCTCCATCGAAAGGCAGCCGCCACGACCGGATTCGATCCCGCCACCTTTGGATCAGCGGCGGAGCGCCATAGCCGCTAGAGCATCATGGCGGAGTAGAACGTTCTTCAAATGTCGCCACATTAGTCATGAAGTATCAACAACCATGCCAAGAAATCACATTAAATACTTCTGTCGGTCATTCATCGCCACGACGAATTTATTTCCAAGGTTATTATAGCTACACGAAATCTCTTTCGCTGATCTTCCTGTAAAATAAACTCGCAGCAGCAAATACTTTGTCCCGTATGAAACGTTGGCTCTTGTTTGCAAATTGAACTTCTTTGTAACTTGCCTGTTATTGACACATAGACTGCTGTTCAGAGGTCAAGGAACTTTGCATGCGTGCGATTTGGATCACCATGTTTAGTTACCTGATTATCAGGTGTGCAAGCACAGTGCGTGCCGCTATCGCAAGCTATTTCGACCGTACCGTCTGTATGTGATAACAGAAATTGTACTGCGTCCACCTCATCTCTTTATGCGCGCTCGTACATCAGCTCACCTCAGCATGCTGGTGAGCATATCTGAAGGGATAACTTGCAATAAAGGGTCTTTATTTCTAGTTCAGTGCATAGAGGTTCGTGTTTTCTAGAAGAAATTGACAATTACTTTGCGGCTTCTGAATTCCTCCTGCTTAAAAGCAAACATAAATGTAACTTTAAGAAATTGTCTCGCGGCGACACAATAAGGATGGAGACGATGTGAAAAACCTGCGCAAAAAATTTCAAGTATGGCAACTCAGTCCTGCGAAAACCTGCAAGGTGTAACTGCAAGCGCCCGTCCTGTGTGTTTAACTGTGCTGTCCACGTCTAACAAGTAGCGCTGAACGTTCCAAGCCACCTGCAAGGTGGAGAAACGTTTATGAAGGACAAAGACTAGATGCTAATTTTCCCATCGTAAAATTTTCATTACGGATATTATTTGTTGAGCGAACGAGGAATTTTAGATGAGTGATATATTCCGCTTGCTGTAATCACTAACTACCGCTGCAGGTTAGGGCGTCAGTTAAACAGAAGTTATCGCAACGGTGAATCCCGTCAGATGTACACGAGGGAGTGACATCATATAATCCTTTAATGCCTTAATTATTAACGCCAGAAAAAATTCATTCTTCGTTTTCAAGCCTTAAGCAGCAACTTTACTTCACTCCGCGGTTATGTTATTCAAAATGCATATTTTTGGCATAACTTTGGGTTTGTCGCGGATTCGCGACAACCGGTAGTTAAGGGTACACGTGGCTCAATATAGGGATGCGTTCCAGACAAGGCAACTATGGCATCGCCGCCTCAAAAAAGCGGATCTGTTCAGGCGGACGCAGCTTAGCCTGTGTTACAAACATTTATTTGGCAGTCACTGAACCCTGCGATCAACAATCTACAGCAGAAGATCAGGTACACAGGAATGAATAACAACACGCTATATTCCCGTCTGGCGAATATCGTGATAGCAGTTGGCACTCTTCTTGAGGCATAGGTGAAAGTTTGACTTCGTGCATTTGAAAGCGATTTGTCCATTGTACCCTGGCCACCCTGGCCGCTTGCACCGTTGGCGTGCAGTTTCCGCTGACGGCCAGTGATTTGCGCTTCTTAGGAGAAGGCAGGTTGACATCAGTGTGGCGGTGTCACGAAATTGACCTATCTCGTTACGAGACGAGCTGCGTGCATTGTTAGGATCTTTCTGGGTCATGAAAAGAGAAATATTCCATAGGGGCTGGGACAGTGCCGCATCGAGGAAAAGCGGATTTTCAGTGTGGCGTAGCCATCTGTTATCGAAATTCTGTTTTTCTTTCCACCGCACTGCATGTTTTAAAGGAGCAATTGGTAGAGGCACTACATCTTGCACGCCGAAAAGGCACACGCCGACAAGCGCAGCCCCAAGGTGTTCCGTACCTAAAATGAACTCGTAATTGCTCCACACACCGCCGACGAATTTAAATGTCCGATGCCGCGAATTCACGGTAAATCGCACAACATCGGATCGTGCGACATAAAGACGTACTTCTGAACAACGTAACATGTGCGCTACCCCTTGGACGCCTGCACAAAAAAAAAATTTTGTAGGTGCTTGCAATTACTTCGATTACGCTGAAAAAAATCCCACCATGTCCACGAAGGGAATGATGTTAGTTGAGCTTGCTCGGAAATGATCGGAAAATCCGTGAATCCTCCGTACAAGTCCTTTAATTACTATCATATAAAGACGTGACACGTTGTTAAAGTTATATGCACAGTATATACACAAATGTTTATTCATTTACATTTTTATGCACTATATAGAAAATTTGTAATTTTATGAAGTATACATTTGATGAACTATATATACAAAAGTTGCATATTACAAGAAGTACAGCCCTGGATGAGTTTGGGGGCCCTTTTCCCTTTGAAGATGACCGCTTTGTGATCCGTAATGTACATGGCCAATGGATCTTGGATTACAGGCTGCAGTTGGAAGTTGGAAAAGGCAATGTCCATACAGGTCCTTCTGATGGCGGTGGGATTTTCGCAGTCGTACGACATGCATTGGAGAGCGTAACGGTGCATCATGTGTTGAATCAACGAGTCGCCGCTCATGATGTCCACGTTAAAGTCTCCTATGAGCTGAGCCACGACCTCGTCGTCGTCCGAGGGGCTGTATTCTCTATGTTCAGCGTTTATCAGTTCCTTGTTTTCTTTGTAGAGTTGTTTGCCAACTTCTGCGCGCCCGACGAAAGTGTCAGCGCCGCCTGAGCGACGGCGCGCCATCTAGTGAGCGCTCTTGAAATGAGAGCGCAGCTGGCCTCTAGTGGGAGCAATGAGAACTAGCGGCTACACCGACGATGGACAAGCCCCGAGCATAAGGAGCAAGCTCCTAAAGAATGTAGACTTGAAAGCTGTTGCACGCTGCTGGCGTAATCCGCCAAATGATATGCTACGCTGGTTCTAGTTTTGAATTCCTCGTGTAAGATCGCGCTAGATGTCTGGCGCTAAAAGCGTGTTCCGGACGACGGCGAACACGTTACAGCCGGCACTAAAAGGAGCACACGTTTCGCGTGATCCTTTGCCGGCGTCTTTCGGTATGTCGCGCATTCGCTACAACGGCAATTTATAAAGGGATAAGAGCATCTTAATACTCGATAAACATGAATAGCATGGTAATGATCTACGAACACCGCGAGGGATGAGTTCGTTCTAGAGTCCGAGCGTAATGTTCTTTATTACAATTCGCTAGGCGAATATCCATTGTAGTGGACTAAACGGATTGACAATGGTCTTTCGTACAAGCAAGCGCCACCACGAGCGTGAAGTGTTTCTCAGAATGCCGCATGTTTGGCCAACCGTACTCCTGTGCGTTTCTGTAATGGTCGCGCTCAGGCGCTCCTCAGCAAAGATTCCCCGCATAAAATTTCTAGGTGCCTCTGCTGTCAGCAGTCCTGTGCATGGAAACATAACTCCGCCAACACCCACATGACCGTGCAGCCGAGAGTAGCGAAGAGAAAGCCATTCACTAGCCTTGTATTTTATTCCTGAGTGCTTTGAGTTAGCGTCCTGAATTAGCTTACGCAGAGATCCCAAGCGACTGCCTGTCTGGGATAAGAAACAGTCGTATCTACTTGCGGCGGTTGAGACGATGGTTGTACGCATGTACACTTGTATGTGCCGACTGTTTGGCATTGTTACCTGCCATACTTACTTCACATTATAGGTCCTGGCTGCGGTGACTCCCGTATGCTGCTTACATTCTGCCCTGTTGAGGCATTGCCGCAAAATGCCCACAGAACCCTTGTTGCATATAATAACGAGAATGCAAAGCAGTTCCCTACGTAACAGAGAAGCGCTTTTCCGCGGGACATTCAAAAGAGAGCACAATCGGGAGCCTACGTTCTCAGCAACATAAAATTAAAGCGTATGAAACGGTCTTACCGAAGTAATTCACTTTATGTGGTTTTTAGTTTTAATTGACTTATATTCATCATTGATTTACAGTATTTTATATTATTTTACCATACTTCATGTGCCATTTTCATTATTCCTGTATAATTCATATTTCACTGAGGTTATTTCAGATCAACCCACGTTTCATTCATTCCAAATTTCATCAGCTCGTCTTAGATTATCATATGGTTCATTTACTTCCTCTGGAAGTTGTATTCGGTTCACGTCAATTAACATTGTTTCATGCTTCAAATATCGCCAAATGTCAGATATATTTCAGATATATTCAACGTAATTCAAGCTTTCGCTTACAGTAATATGTCTGCATTCGTTTATTCCATACTTGCTTCATAACATCGCTTATTCGGTGAGTGCTAATTCACCTTATTTCGCATTAATTCACGGTTATTCGCTTCGGTTGTTCTGTGGTTCACCTTCATTCGCATTGTATTCGGCTTAGCTCTCTCTCATGATCTACTTTCATACGTTTTATTTTTTGTCAGGCGCCTTTTGTTTCCGTTCGTGTTCCCACCGACACCGCCAAACGGTGGATATTAAATGGGAAGCATTTCAGGCTGTCATAATTTTTCCATAGTATCATCAAACTGTCATCATCGTTAGTTCATGTGCCCAAGAGCGCATGTCCACTTCTTCTATGCAATGCCCAATGTTGTTGTTTTTGTTGTGGCCTCTATAGTTGGCACATACCCACGAGGGGGACTGGCCACAATGTGCGGCGTTCGCACGCGCGCTTGTTCTCTTGAGCACATGGCCTAGGCCCACTACTGCACTATTGTACTGGCAAGAATGCGGCTGGCGGGAAAGCATGTTCAAGAATAAGGAAAAGAAGGCAAAGAATAGTGTGCGTCGATTTGTCGATCTGTAAGTCGCGACTAAATTTAACAACTGAAGTGCTTTTGGTGCCTCAGCACTGTAATATTGCCACAGGGACGTATTCCATGCTGTGTGCAATTACGTACAAATGGCAAATCATATATGATTTTGATAATTCCTGTTAAAAAAAGTCAAGCGTAAAAATAGACTACACTTTTCGTATGTGTTGTAAAACATAATTCATTCTTCTGCATAGGCTTTGGTGAATGATATATATGGTTTGAATAGTTGACATGCACACTTCCACTAATTAATTTCCCTCCGATTTCTCCTTTTTCTATCTGTTCCTTTCGATGATTTCTAATCAAAACGTCATTATCAAGTAACTCGCGCCCAATCACCCCTGGTGGATAAGCGACGTAGGTCTTCAGGGGCATCATCATCATCATCATCATCATCATCATCGATCTGTACGGCGCCCAGCGCTCGTAAAGGCATTCGTTTTGCATAGTATAGCATAGCAAAGGGGTGAGACGGTACAGTGGAGGCACTGGACGGTATCAACCCGAGGGCACGTGTGCCTCGTCTGCACCGTCTGTGGTTGGGCGTGAACGTATCTACGCAGGCTGGCCTCGGTGCGAAACATTGAGAAGCGATCGCCGGGCCTCGGAATACTTTGCGAGGCGTTTCCCGAGGGCTTCGATCACGGCGCAATTCTGGTGTGCCGGAGACAAACCCGGACCAGCCAAGTGCCCATCAGCTTTGCTGCTTCGCTTGCCTTGCTCCACTAGTGCAAGCTTCACAATTAAAGACGATAGTCTTGCTTGGGATACTTTAACGCAGAAATTTTGGTCGGTCTCTCTGTTTGTCCGCTGTCACATGATATAGCCACCTGGTCAATGTTTAAGCACTTGCCCAAAGCCCAGCCATCTTGAACTGGTAGCTGCGTTCATACTTGTGAATATAGTCGATCAAAAAGCAAGTATTACGCATATGTGAGGCGCAACGTCAATACGTAAGTACTAGGTGGTGTAGTCCTCTACTATAAGATGCATAGATGCGTAATTCTATTTACCCTAGTGTTTTTAGGCAGCGCTAAAAATGTGACGCTATGCACGAAAAAGGCCTCTGCCGACGATTTGGTGCTGCTACCTGGCAGTTGCCCAGGACTTCTGCACAAGCTCATGTTTCCCAAAGGCGCGGCCAGATGGCGTCCATATCTCACGCAGCATAGTACGGCCGGCAGAAGACGACATTCGCAGCGAAGCACGCAGATACGCGGCCAATTCTTTGTTTTGTACCACGTGAGGTTCTTGCCTAATACTAGCCAAATACGAAGGATTGCAGAGACACCTGATAGGGCATAAGTGTGGGAATTCGAGAGGAACTCTGGAGAGCCGAGTGGTGACTGCGACGTGACGTGCACACATACGCAAGCACTACGCCCTTTTTCATTTACAGATATCCTACGTTGTGGCATTGTGCACCTGTGCGCGTTTGACGTCCCGAAGGCGCAGGTTCTTTGTTCCCCCCATACGGCGTTGTCGTCTGTCCGAAAGGTCACTGCTTACTTCAAAAAAAAAATTCAAAAATTTGTTTTATTGTTTTCTTGTACAAGAAACAAAAGGATGTTGGGGCTAAAGGCATTTAGCCTGACAAAGGTCCCAACACCTTGTACACAGTTCGTACAGCACCAAAAAAAAAGAAACAAAATACAGTTTTTGCGTCATTCAGACCATCATGCACAAAAGAAGCAATAGAGAAAAATATAACTGACAAAAAGTTCATGTTACATTGAAATGAAGTTTTGACTATACACAGCTTGTACATAACATACTCAAATAACCATCACTCAAGAAAAAATTAGACTAATACATTAGAGACATGTGGTACATAACATTGTTTGGTAATACATTAAATATCAGTACAAAATTCCATCGTCGTCCTACGACCATTGCATACATCAGTATATTTTACGAGCCATCATACCGTATGTTTTCCTGCATTAGCACTTCCTTGACGTGTACCTTAAATGTTTTTTCTGTGCAATGAAAGTTAAGCTTATGTTCTATTTTGTTTAATGTGCAAGTTGTTTGATAGGTAAAAGTTAGCTTACCATAATTTGTTCGTGTTCGTTGTGGACGGCGTAATCTTTGGCGTATCGGGTAGTTGTGTTGTCTAGTTTCTTCGTTGTGCTGATACAATTTTTCCCTGTATATGATTTGTAATATTTTCATGTAAAAGACTTGATCAGCACGAAGCATATGATGTCTTTTAAATAAAGGTGCTGTCCTCAAGTTTGCGTAATTTCTTTGGTGGTTGCAGTAAAGGCGGAGAACTCTTTTTTGCAGTAGTACAAGTTTCTTGTAGTTAGTTTTGGTAGTTGTCCCCCACACCAGAGCTCCATAACACAGCTTAGAATAAAAAAGGCAACTGTAGAATTGTTGTTTCAGCCATAGGGGAACCAGTTTAGAAATTCTGTACATAATACCAATACTTTTTGATAAGTCTGTACACAGTTGGCTAATGTGTGCGTTCCAGCTTAACTCTTCATTAAATGTCACTCCAAGAAATTTCTGGTTTGTTACTTGCTGCAGTTTCCTTCCTGCATATGTAATGGTTACTTCCTTATCGATGAGTGTATTGCGTGACCTGAATATAATATACTTCGTTTTTTCAGCGTTTAATTGCAATTTACTTGGACTGCAGCTACCTGTCCGAGAAAAATATAACATCCACGAGATTATAGTGTAAGAAAAAAAGCACAACGTGAAAAAGACCCTACCACTTTCACAGATGTAATCGTCTCAAAGTGCCTGACTACATCTATGTTTAGCCACGACAGCATTTATACACGTCGCTTGGTCACAGTTTTTGATGCCGTTCGTGTCACCGCCGGGTGCATGCTCCAGACGGCTGAGGCACGAGAATTTTGAGGCATATCATGGGGCATTTTGGTGAAATCGGGATGTTTTCTCGCCTTAGTAAAGCTGTGTGTTTAGTTGACCAGCTTCATCACCGCTAATAACCTTATCTTCTTGGCCCTGAGCGAGCTTGTGTTTGTGAATAAACCTGGCAGAGTCGTTGCGCTGGTGAAGATGCCGGAAAAACGGCTAGAAAGATATGGGGGACTACTACCTTCAGTACCGAGGACTTCAGCGAAATGTTACGCTATATGCACTCATAACCTGATTTGAGAGTAGTGTTCATTTCGAGAGCGTGTGATATGTTTTGAATCAGCTTCTAAGCCACGTTCACACGCGAAACAAATGTACCCTCGTGTTTACGGCCTACCTGTTCCACCTCAGCCGGTAAAGATGCCGAATTGTGTCTAGAAGCTTGGGGGGCGACTACTACTTTCAATACCTAGGACCTCAGCGATATGTCACAGTATGTATGGTTTGCATTGGATCACTTGCCCTACTATGAACGGAGTAGGGTCCTGATCCACAACAATGTTTGATATTTTCTTATTATTTACTTGAAACATAACCTTATTTTTGTTGAATGATCACGGCAATTTGGTAGAGAGGTTACCAAGGTGCAATCATCAGCAACGAAGGCACAATAAGCAATAGTACACAATAATCCACAAAGAGCAAGAGAGCAAGTATTGTAATATATACGAAACCACAATATAACCACAATATAACGTATACAGAACAGGAAGTGTAGTAAAGTTAGTGCAAGGCTTGTGTAGTAAAGTCAGTGCGTGGCTGCGGCACACCGCACGACCCACTGCCGGTCCAGGCGTTCCGGGAACTTCACGCGGGCCGGTCGGAAGCTCGAGGCAAGCGGTGAACAAGGCCGTCGCTACAGCGTCCAAGCAATGCCCTTGTCGCTTCGAGACGGCAGCCCGGCGAAGTACATTCGTGGGAACGCAGGCCCACGCGCTCCCCACGGTCATCTTTCTTGAAAAGTAGATCCAGCGGCCACCGGCAGCAGCCTCCCTCCACCACATCCATGGGGGGCCTACGCCGATCTTAACAGCGTGTAGATGACATCCTGTGAAGTGAAAATGGCTGCACCACCATGAGTATCATTTTGACGATGGCAATATTCTGCTTGATAAGATGGAAAGCCGTTCATGTTGTTGTCGGCGTCTGAAAGCCAAGTCTCCGATATGCAAATGGAAGTGAAGGCATGCTGAAGTGAAGCGATGAAGTTATTTATTGCATCTATGTTCTTGCGGAGGCTACGGGCATTGAAATGAACCAGTGATCGTTTTCTTGCGTTTAAAAGAGATTTTGCATCAGCAGAGGAGAGAAAAGCCATGGTAAAAGAAAGAATAAAAGGCAACCAGAAAATAACGGAAGAGACGCACAGTGCCTCATACGAAGATTCGGAGGTCGGACTCGGTCATAATTCGATAGACCCTGCTGTCATCACTTTTCCGGGCTTTAATCTGGCAATTTTCTGTCCATAAGTATTTCCACTTATTTTCTTTTTTCAGTGACAGCGCTTTTGAGAACAGCCTTTGTTGTCGATGGTCAGGTGATCATTAACATAGATTGGCATGTTGGTGCTGCCAGTGAAACCGACGTGGTCAGTGCGAAGTCTGGCCCTTCGTGCCTTCCGGATGAACTCATTTTTCTTATCACGTGAGCGAAATCGAGCAATGATGCTCTTGTCACTTGATCTCGAGGCTACACGGTGAGCGGTTTCGAGGAAGGCACAATAAGCAATAGTACACAATAATCCACAAAGAGCAAGAGAGCAAGTATTGTAATATATACGAAACCACAATATAACCACAATATGACGTATACAGAACAGGAAGTGTAGTAAAGTTAGTGCAAGGCTTGTGTAGTAAAGTCAGTGCGTGCCTGCGAAATCGTTCTTTCGATTGCAAAGAACCTAACGTGCACACACGTTCACATATACGCATGTGCGCTAGATCACGCACATATAAACGACACAATGCTTGCTGCGAGTCCTACAATCAACTACAGGATAATTTCTTGAGTGCCGCTTGTCTACGTCCCACTCACAAGGTTAGAGCGTCTCAGTTATGACGTGCTAGCTAGCGTCAAACTCGGTATCTGTTTCTGCGTCACATTCACGTCAAGGCGAACTCTTTTCGATGATCTTTGTCTGTTCATAGCTATTCTCGATTCTGACTAAATGCTCGTCACCTAGTGCGAGTGCCTGGAAGCAGGCGATCCAGGGTCAACCTATAAACGCAAGTTGTTGTCGCATAAAGCGGTCTAAAAAAGAAACAGATTTATACTTTGCGGCCACGAGTCCTGGAAAAAGCAAAGGCAAGGCTCTTGTGCACTTACATGTGTGACGTCACAGTGGAAATGCTGGAAGACATCTTTACAGATGTGTTGCGAGAAGCAGATACGCGCTAATATGGTTGACGTGGGCAAGAAACTCGCATCGGCAAGAAATGTACATACACTACATTTGTTTCATGAGAGGGAAAATTAACATCCACCCGTTGTTGCACAAAGCTACAAGGCAATCCGTACGGGCTTCGTAGTTGCAGACAACTCGGCCCGGTCCGGTCTTCGAAACCGCGACCAACGCCTGTCCGTGGCATTTGCTCAGCCACTTGAGCTAACCAGGAGGCCTTCGATTGACAACTCTGTAAGCAGGCCGGTAGTCGAACAGTGAAAAACGTTTATTGGTGCTGTTACAGTGATTTTATATTAGTAGAGCCGTGACGCAGAGGTCACGTGTACATGGTGCCTGATGCTTTGCTTGGTGACGTCACGCTGGCGCAGCTCTGCTACATCTTCCCCTTCCTGGACGAACATGAAGCCTTAACGTCTCTCGGGTTGCGGGTACCAGCAAGGCTCGCGTCGTTGCCTTGTGCTACGGCGTAGAGTTTGTCCAGTTCCTGCAGCTCCTTGCTGCGGTGGAAGGGTAGGAGCGGCCGTCTGAGGTGGTATGATCCTGATATGCTCTCTTGTGCGACGAACTTCCCTACCGTCTTCAGTTTCCAAGACCGCAGAGCGCGGTTCGTCAGCGGGCCACAGGAAGACTGCTCGTGACCAGGACCGCGAGATAGTGTCGTAGGTAGTGACCTCCTGGCCACGTGACAGTGGTGGTAGGCACCTCGCACCGCTGTTGTAGTAGATCCTCTGCTTCTGACGTATGTCGCGAAGTCGTCCGTGGACCATGCGGCTGGGCACTGTCTGGGGTTCGAGGTGGCTGATTGGTACTGCCAAAAGGGTCCGGGTCTGGCGTCCCGTGAGCCTCTGCACGGAAGACTTCAACACGTCATCACGGGGTGTATTGCGCCACTCGAGCAGAGCTGTATGAAAGTTATGCATGTTAAAGGAACACTTCTTTAACAGCTTCTTTGCTTCCTGTACCGACCGCTGCCACCACCGCTGCCACCATGTAAGCAGGCCGGTAGTCGAACATAGAAAAACGTTTATTGGTGCGGTTACAGTGATTTTATATTAGTAGAGCCGTGACGCAGAGGTCACGTGTACATGGTGCCTGATGCTTTGCTTGGTGACGTCACGCTGGCGCAGCTCTGCTACAAACTCGAAGGCGAATCCATCGGTAACTCGAAGCACATATGTTGTGGTTGTTTTGTGAGGTTTAACGTCCGAAAACCAGCTCTGATTATGAGAGACGCCGCAGTGGAGGGCACCGGAAATTTCGACCACCGGGAGTTCTTTAACGTGCACTTACATCGCACAGCACACGGGCCTCAACATTTCGCCTCCATCGAAATGCAGCCGCCGCAGCCGGGATTCGATCCCGCGACCCTCGGATCGGCAGTCGAGTGCCATAACCACTAGGACACCGCGGCGGGGCTCGAAACACATATGGCAAATCAGTTCTGCGGCAACCCGCGAGGTGTAGTAACGTTTTATGAAAGAAAAATTGGCCGCCTTACTCCGTGCTTCGCTGCAAATATCGTCGAAAGACGATACTCTTCTACCGGCCGTACTACATGAGTCCCGATGCATCTGCGGTTCGGCACGAGCATCGGGCGTCTGTTCAGCCGCCGGGTACGCTCGCTTAGCCGCTCGGTCAGTGACAATTCGCACATCGCGCACCTCGTCTGTTTCGTGTTGCCTCCGGGCGCGCCTCGATTCACGATCTTTCGCTAGCCGCTGGGCTCGTTGCTCTGACGTTTCCTGGGCGCGCTTGAGACGACGGGCATCGGCACGTCGGCGCTTCTCCGCTGCAATCTGTTCGTCGGTCTTTTCCCTCCGTTGTCTGGGCATGTCTTGTAGAGTGTGTTCTATATTATCATACGGACAGTTATGTTTTGCCTTGCCTCAGACAGCGCCCCGTCTATGTTGAATCGGCCGTATGTGGCTGGCATTGATGAAATGGAGGCAGCGCTGCATGAGATATGGACGCCATCTGGCCATAGAGAGAGAGAGAGAGAAATAAGGAAGGGAAGGCAGGGATGTTAACCAGTCATGAGTCCGGTTTGCTACCCTACACTGGGGGATGGGAAAAGGGGAATAAAAGTAAAGAGAAGGAGAGAGGGGGAATGCCTACAGGGCAGTCCTATACAATATCATAGGCGCTCGGCTAGGCCAGATGCTTTTAGAAAGGCCAAAAGCGCTTTCATTGCTTTCTGAGCCGTTGGACCGTGAGGACGGTATTCTAAGATTGTCTGTTCACAAAGTGGACGATCGTCGAGCTTTGTGAAGGACTCGGTCATAGGCAGTCGATGTTCCTCAAATTGTGGGCAGTGGCACAACAAGTGATCTATGGTCTCTGCGCATCCGCAGACAGCACACGCAGGACTATCAGCCATTCCAATCAGCGCAGAGTAAGCGTTCGTAAAGGCCACTCCCAACCACAATCGGCAAAGAAGCGAAGCCTCACGTCGGTGCAAACCAGCCGGAGGTCCGAGTTGCAGCGATGGGTTTAGCCGGTGCAGTCTGGTGCGCCTCGTGTATGGGGTATTCCACTCAGTTAAGGACATGGTTCGCGCAAGAGTGCGAAGTTGTCTTGCAGCGTCGGTCCTTGAGAGCGGAATGGGAACACAGCGGTCTTCATCGCCTGATGTCCGAGCTGCCTTATCTGCGGAGTCATTTCCACTGATACCGCAATGGCCTGGTATCCATTGAAAATATATCTCATGTCCTTTTTCTTGTAAATTTTGCACAAGTACCGCGATTTCGTATGTAAGGTGGTTTTGCTCCACGTGTCGAAGAAACGACTGTATACTTTGTAGAGCTGATCTTGAATCACAGAAGATTGCCCACTTTGCAGGACTTTGCCATGATATCGGAAAACGCTAGAAGCTTGCGTAGTACGCAGAGCTACTGGTAGGTGGCAGCGCCGTTTCGTTTAGCGAAGAGCAGAAAACGTCCGCTTTTTCGTTCATTGCGTCACATTTTTAGCGCATCCTAGCAAGCACTAGGGTCTTTAGAATTACGCATCTATGTATTTTCTACTAAAGGAATACACCATCTAATACTTACGTATTCATTTTGCACCTCAGATACGCGTAATATTTGCTTTTTGGTTGACTGTGTTCACAAGTATGAACGTATCTACCAGTTCAAGATGGGTGGTCGTTGAGGAACAGGTTAAACCTTCGCAATTCTACTCAATCGAAAAGCATGACAGACACACACGGACAGACCAAAATTTCTGGGTTGAAGTATCCCAAGAAAGAGTATCGTCTTTAAAAAAATTACAGCATATCCACGGAGTGAATTATCATGAGTGGGCGAAGCTCGGAAGGTTCATCGTAGATCGTGCCGAGTTCCGGATTAATTTAGTTAACTCGCACGCTACGAATCCTCATGGTTCGACTATGCACAAGTGAAATCTCCCACCGGCACTTCATTGCAAGTCAAGATGCAGTGCTTATATATATATATATATATATATATATATATATATATATATATATATATATATATATATATATATATATATATATATATATATATATGGGTTGCCGGTGAACGCTGCTCCAACGCGAGCAGTCGGTATTTCTCAATCAAGACACTCGCTTGGAGACGCTTCCTGCGCCAACGTTGTCTCTCGCGGGTGAGGGCGCGTTCTCCTTCTTTGCGAGCTGGTACAGCGTTCCTCTAAGAAAGAGCGTTTCCATAGCCAACGCGCGCCTTTCGCTCTCTCTCTGTCTCTCTCTCTCTCTCACAAGACGGCAGAGGCACGCGCCGAGGCGAACGCCGAGGGCGAGCGCGCGCCGGGAGGCACGCGGGTTATGCCTGACGACTGACGCGTAACAAGGTTAGACTAAGAGGAGCTTCGCCCCTAATAGCATCCACCAGTTTATAGCAGAAAGCTACGAGGAGATCCGTACTAAGAAGCTTTCATTGCTGACAACTCCGCATGGATATCCTCGTAGCTCTGTGGTGCAAACAGGTGGATGCTATTTTTCTGTTTCGTAAATATTGCTCCACCTAGCTAGTTTCCACAGAACTCATTTGCCTGTCGGCGGACTTGCCTTTGCGCTGTCCATCGCAGGCTCCTGGTTATCTCAACTGGCAAAGCGAGCGCCATGGTGAGGCCTTAGTCCCGGGTTTGAACCCTGGGTGAGGACGAACTTTTGGGCAAATAATATTGAAACGGAGCAGAATAAACGGTGGAATTATTTACAGCGTTTGTATTTCAGACCAACCAAGCTGGGAGTCACACCACGCTCACCCAAGATACATCATCGTCTTCTTTCTTGGGTGTCTCTCACATCCCTGTAACCGTACACCCCACTGCAGGTCAGCGTCATTAATCGCCACGTAACATAACCCTCCCGCGGCGGAAGCGCCGACCCGGCGCGTCTATGGAGACCCTGCGGAAGGCGGGTGGTAACGTTTGAGCCTCGAGACATGGACGACGTCACGTGGTAGCAGACCCGAAGAGGTAGCGGGATCGGCGGGTGCAATTTCATAAGTGACCTCTGTCACTTGTCGAAGGACACGGTAGGGGCCTGAGTATCGAGATAGCAGCTTCTCAGAAAGTCCGGGACGTCGTGTTGGGGACCAAAGAAGAACGAGCGAGTTCGTAGGAAAACTTTCGTCACGATGGCGCTGGTCGTAATGTCGCTTCTGGGTCTCTTGGGACGTCGTTAGTCTGCGACGGGCAAGCTGACGGGCATGATCAGCGCGGGCAATCGCGTCACGAGCGTAAGAAGTGTTCGAAGGTGGAACTGCTGGAAGGGACGTGTCCAACGGCAAAGTTGGTTCACGGCCGAACAGGAGGTAGAACGGGGAGTATCCAGCAGTGTCGTGGCGAGACGAATTATATGCAAAGGTAACGTATGGTAGTGCAACGTCCCAATCGAGATGGTCATCCGACACGTACTTAGAAAGCATGTCGGTCAGGGTCCTGTTCAGGCGCTCCGTGAGGCCGTTGGTCTGCGGGTGGTATGAAGTTGCCAGTTTGTGCTGTGTAGAGCAGGACCGCAGGATATCGTCATTTACTTGAGAAAGGAAGGTATGGCCGCGGTCGGTCAGCAATTGACGTGGAGCACCGTGGACTAAAATAACATCATGTAGTAGAAAGTCAGCCACGTCTGTGGCACAGCTGGTTCGGAGTGCTCGTGTGATGGCGTACCGCGTCGCATAGTCGGTAGCGACGGCAACCCATTTGTTTCCTGCAGCAGATGTTGGAAATGGGCCTAGGAGATCGAGGCCCACACGGAAAAAGGGCTCCGCAGGGACGTCGATGGGCTGAAGGTACCCTGCAGGGAGCCTTGATGGTTTCTTGCGGCGCTGGCAGACTTCGCAGGCATTGACGTAACGCCGCACAGAGCGCGTTAGACCAGGCCAATAGAAGCGGTTGCGTACCCGGTCGTAGGTGCGGGCAACACCTAAGTGGCCAGCCGTTGGGGCGTCGTGAAGTTCCCGGAGAATTGCGGAGCGCAAGTGTGCCGGAATGACAAGAAGGAGCTCAGGTCCGGTAGGTGCCATATTTCGTCGATATAAAGTTCCATTCTGCAGAGTGAACATGCGTACTGAGGTGTCGCTTGGTGAGGACTGAAGCCGATGGATCAAGTTACTTAAGTGTGGGTCCCGGCGTTGTTCATCGCTAATGTTGTAGAGCTCAGAAATCGAAAATATGCTATTGATGGATACTGTAGCTGTAGAGTCAGCGTCGGCCACTGGGTACCGAGACAAGCAATCCGCATCTTGGTGCAGTTTTCCCGACTTGTACACCACGGTGTAGGTATACTCCTGTAGACGGAGCGCCCAGCGAGCGAGACGACCAGTAGGATCTTTCAGAGAGGCCAGCCAACATAGGGCATGGTGGTCGGATACTACCGTAAATGGCCGGCCAAAGAGATAAGGGCGAAATTTTGCAACTGCCCACACGAGAGCGAGACATTCTCGCTCCGTAATAGAATAATTTCGCTCCGAGGTGGACAGCAGCCTGCTGGCATAAGCAATCACACGAGTCTGTCCACGTTGTCTTTGGGCGAGCACAGCGCCTATACCGTAACCACTGGCGTCAGTGCGGATTTCGGTTGGTGCTGAAGGGTCGTAGTGGGCCAAAATTGGGGGCGTGGTGAGTAGTGTAGTGAGTTGAGAGAAAGCGGCAGCTTGCCGGGGACCCCAGTCAAAAGGCACGTCTTGTTTTAGAAGATCTGTCAGTGGTGGAGCAACCTCGGCGAAGTTTCGCACAAATCTACGAAAATAGGAACAGAGCCCTACAAAGCTGCGAACATCTTTGGCAGATTTCGGCACAGGGAAGTCTTTCACGGCGCGAATCTTCTCAGGGTCGGGCTGTACGCCGGCAGCGTCCACAATATGCCCAAGGATCGCAATGCGGCGGCGGCCGAAACGGCACTTGGACGAGTTCAGTTGAAGTCCGGCCAGACGAAACACCTCAAGGACCGCTGATAGGCGTGCAAGATGAGTTTCAAACGCGGCTGAGAAGACGATGACGTCGTCTAAATAACATAGACACGTAGACCACTTGAACCCCTGAAGAAGAGAGTCCATCATACGCTCGAAAGTGGCTGGGGCGTTACATAAGCCGAAAGGCATGACCTTAAACTGGTAAAGCCCGTCGGGGGTTATGAATGCCGTTTTCTCCCGGTCCATGGGATCCACAGCGATTTGCCAATATCCAGAGCGAAGATCGATAGAAGAGAAGTAAGTGGCACCATGCAAGCAATCCAGGGCATCATCGATTCGCGGCAGTGGGTAAGAGTCTTTCTTCGTGATGGTATTGAGATGGCGATAATCTACGCAGAAGCGCCACGATCCATCCTTCTTTTTTACTAGCACCACAGGGGATGCCCATGGACTGGAGGATGGCTCAATAATGCCCTTTGCAAGCATTTTGGATACTTCGTCTTGTATGACACTTCGCTCAGACGCGGACACTCGGTAAGGGCGACGGTGAATGGGACTAGCATCGCCGGTGTGTATGCGATGCCTGACAACTGACGTTTGTCCTAAAGGCTGATCACCGAAGTCAAAAACGTCCCGATAGGACCAGAGAATGCTGTGGAGGGCTTCAGATTGCTCAGGAGGAAGATCAGCGGCAATCATGCTGTGGATATCACGGCTTTCACAATTGGTCATCCTGGGTGCGCCTTGTTCGGGTACGACAGCACCGAGAGTGAAAGCTTCTGCCTGAAAATCTTGGAGTGGGTGAAGGAGAGCCACGGACATGCCTTGTGGGAACACTTGATTGGTGAGACCAAAGTTGAGAAGTGGCAGGTAGGCTCTACTAGCTGTAACGCTGAGGACTGTATAGGGGACAGTGACACAACGCGTAAGGAGCACGTTTGTGAGAGGGGCAGCAAGATATTCGCCATCCGGGACAGCTGGCGAACATGACAGTTCGACGTACGTCACAGTTTTTGACGGCAAATGAACAAAGTCGCTGCAATGTAAACGGCACGGATGCTGGTGATCGGGTTCACAGTACTGCGGCAGTTCAAGACGGAGGACACCGGTGGAGCAATCAATGAGAGCGGAATTGGCGGCGAGAAAATCGAGGCCAAGGATGATGTCGTGGGGGCATTTCACCAGGACATTAAAAACGACAACTACGTCATGGCCAGCGATTGTAACGCGAGCTGTACACATGCCAATAACGGCGACTGTGCCACCATCTGCGACTCGTACGGCACAGGTCATAGGAGGCGTAAGAACCTTCTTCATACGACGACGAAATGTGGCACTCATAACACAAACATGAGCCCCTGTATCAACCAAAGCTCTCACAGGGATACCGTCTACATGTACTTCGAGAGTGTTCCGGTGAAGACGTAAGGGCAAAAGAGGATTTTCGGACAAAGTCGACAGTGCAGCTTCACCTCCAGAAGCTGCGCAACCTAGTTTTCCGGGGACAGGCGACGGCTATAATAGGGCGATGGAGAGCGGCGGCGGGTCGGTGAACGAGATGAGCGGTTGTGAGGTGGCGACGACGGAATGTATCGGCCGTTGTCTTCAGGGGCGTTGAAAGCAGAGAATTCGTTGCGGGTCGGGTAACGGCGAGCAGGTCTACGGAAGGGACTGGAATACGTGGCGAACTGGTTAGGCGACGTATACGGCCACTGGCTGCGACAATAAGCAGCGATGTGTCCTGCACGGCAACAGCGGAAGCAGATGGGCTTATCGTCTGCTGTTCGCCACTCGGACGGATTCCTGGAACGAACAGGAGGGTACTGACGGCGTCGAGGAGCGTCTGACGAAACGAACGGGGTATCCGAATTGTTTACGGCGCAGACAGAAGGAAGCAGACCAAGGTTGGTGAATTCTTGCCGAACAACGGCCTGGATCAATGACACGGTTGGGGCCGGTGCGTCGGAAAACATATTCTTGTTCGCAGCAGGGCATGCGGCCTCGAGTTCGCGCCGGACGATTCGCGTGACATGTTCAGATGCAGACTGCTCGTAAGGAACTGTCTCGCAGGAAGACGTCGGAGCCGTGTTCGGAAGGCGCTCAAACTGGTGTGATATGCGCCGGCTTTTCGCTTGCTCTAAGCGGCGACACTCCTTAATCACTGCGTCGACGGTCGCTACGTTATTAAATACAAGCAGATTGAATGCATCATCTGCAATGCCCTTCAGTATGTGAGAGACTTTTTCAGTCTCGGGCATTCTGTCATCGGCTTTTTGGCACAAGGCCAGTACGTCCTGGATATAGGACAAGTATGGCTCCGTTGACGTCTGGGTACGTACCGCCAGTTGTTTCTTAGCAGCGAGCTGCCGCCCAGACGGGTTCCCGAAAAGGTCGCGGAGCTGTTCTTTAAAAGTATCCCAGCTGGTAATATCTTGCTCGTGGGTCTCAAACCAGACGCGAGGAGTCTTGTCCAGGTAAAATATCACGTTCGCCAGCATGACGGTTGGATCCCAGCCGTAGGTCTTGCTGACGCGCTCATACATCCCAAGCCACTGATCCACGTCAACGTTGTTTGCGCCGGCAAAGATACCGGGATCACGGGGTTGTGATAGAGCGACGTACTGAGTGGTGATCGCTGGTGGTGACATAGCTGAAGTGGACGGAGGCGTGTCATTGCCCGGAGCCATGCTTGTAGACTCGAGGTGGCGTCCACTGCGGAGCTCCGTCGTAGAAGACTGAAGGGTACCCAGCACTTCCACCAAAAATGAAACGGAGCAGAATAAACGGTGGAATTATTTACAGCGTTTGTATTTCAGACCAACCAAGCTGGGAGTCACACCACGCTCACCCAAGATACATCATCGTCTTCTTTCTTGGGTGTCTCTCACACCCCTGTAACCGTACACCCCACTGCAGGTCAGCGTCATTAATCGCCACGTAACAATATTATTTGATTTCTGAGAAATCCGTACGGATTTCCTAGTAGCTTTGTGTCACAGACGGGTGCATGCTAATTTTTATTTACATAAAGCGTTACTCCACTTTGCGGGATTCCGTAGAATTTATCTCTTACTGCGTTTGTTTGTTGGGCACACTTTCCTCAAGACGACCTTTTCAACATTTTTGAGTCCGGGATTATTGAAGTGTGCGTTGGTTATTATCACATGCATGAGCTTCCCAAGGATGGGTGCTTCATTTAAGCAAGCGCTTTCATATTATTAGATGAACATGATATTCGGCTATGTCCGTTTCCTGCGCTAACCATTGTACAACCGTAACCAGCATCAACGCCTGAAACAACCCCAGGTCGCTTGGACGAAGACATCGCAGCATCAAACAGAAAAGGCGAGTGTGGAGGCCTCAAGCACTAGCGCGACGACAACGTCGGTGAGTTGGTCAGCACAGTTTCCACCTCTTTCATCACGTTCGTCACCTTCATCACAACAAGCACAAATCGCACCGCTTCACGCACATGCTGTTACACACACTGGGACTCCTACACCCACAGTCGACAAGCCAGCCACTCACAACTACTGCCCAAAACGAGAGGTGCGAGAAATGATAGAGGAAATGGGAACAGCTTTGCGAGCAGGGACGCAAAAATTAAAAGAAGAGATTATGGCTGATGTGAAGCACATGCTGCAAGAGGTCATAAAACAGGCCATGAATGAAATGAAGCAGTTCATTAATGCTTCTCTCTGCCAGCAAGCTGACTGCCTGCCACATGACACTAACTCCTCTCGAGATCCACGCAGGTCACACCCCTATGCCCGTCCGCTCCGTTCCAGCACACAGACCCTCACTGCTCAAGCCCTCGCCAGCGATGCACCATCGAATAATCATGGCCAGCAAACCTAAGAAACACACTACAGCACCCTTCCGAGTGTGGCGGTGGAATTGTAGAGGATACCGAAGGAAGCGTGGGGAACTCACACAATTCATCGCCACACAGCTCCACCCACCAGATGTCATCGCACTTCAAGAAGTGCACTGCACTCCCACTCTTAGTGGCTACAACGCTTACACAGATAAATATGACACCACCAAACCGCATTTAGCCGCGACCCTTGTATCCAAGCGCATCACAGTGGTCGAGCAGACACTAGACAGCTCCAACATTCCACATGTACTCTTAGAAATAGAACCGAGAGCTCGATCTCAAACGAGCCTGTTCTTGCTGGACATCTACAGTGCACCGAAATCAAGACGGGACGACTTCGGACAGCTTTTTGCAGCTGCAAGTAAGCAAGCGAAAAAACTGATTATTATCGGCGACTTCAATGCTTACCATCCAGCCTCGGGGTACCAAACAGAATCTCCGAAAGGCTGCCGGCTAGCCCACGTCATGGCCCTAAATCAATTAACTCTTTTAACGGAACCTAACACCCCTACCAGAACAGGCAATAGCGTAAGCAGAGATTCATGTCCCGACCTAACGATGGTCAGAGGGCTGACTCAATGCTCATGGAATAACATGATAGAGAATTTGGGTAGCGACCATAGCATTTTGGCCACAGAAGTCCAGCTTGCCGCGACACGCATTCCAGAGGGTGTAATCAAAATAACGAATTGGGAGGCTTTTCGACAAAAGAGGATCACATCAAGTCAAAGTGATGCGCCCTCACTACGTCAATGGATTGAAAACCTACAGGCAGACTACAAAGCTGCAACCAAACAAGTGACAACAACGAATACGCCGGAAGTGGACAGCTACCTACTTCACCTATGGGAGGCTCGCAGAGGTCTTGTCAAATGGTGGAAGAGGCAGCGGCACAACCGCAAGCTAAAACGAAGGATTGCACGTATCACGGCTGAAGCGGAAGAATACGCTGCTACCCTCACTAGCAAAAGTTGGCACAACCTCTGCGACCGACTCAACGGCACGCTGAGCAAATCTAAAACATGGTCTATCATCCGTGCACTACTCAACCCAACACACACAAAAACGCACACAACTAATACCATCCGCACTATTCTTCATAAAGAACAAATGGATGACGACGCCCTACTCCGAACACTGCAGCATAAATACATAGCTACAGGTCCTCGACCGGAGTACAGAGACTATCCACACCAGGAAGTGACGGAGCTGGACGCAGACATCACAGAGGCAGAAGTGAGGGCTGCCCTAATTGGCATAAGGCGAAACACGACACCTGGAGCAGACAGCATCCATTACACAGTACTACGCAATATCGACGACCAGGCCATCCAGCAGCTCACTAATTTCTACAATCAGCATTGGAAAAATGGAGCGCTCCCTCAAGAATGGCGGCACGCCGACATCATATTAATACCAAAACCTGGCAAACCCTTGTCCCTTCAAAATCTCCGACCGATATCCCTCACTTCTTGTGTCGGGAAGCTCTTCGAGCACGTTGTTTTTATGCGTCTGTAGGACTACGTTGAGGCGAGAGAGTTTTGCCCTGACACCATGTTTGGCTATCGCAGAAATATGTCTACACAAGACATACTTCTACAACTTAAGGAAGATGTTGTGGATGGCCCAAGTGCTGCGCAGACGAGGGCAATTTTGGCCATGGAGCTCAAACGGGCATTCGACAACGTCTCGCATGACCTCATATTAAAGAACCTTGTCTCCTCCCGATGTGGTCAACGCACCTATAATTATGTTCGAGCCTTCTTATCTGACCCCACAGCAACCATTGGCCTTGGTGAAATTCGGTCAGATACAGTAAAGCTTTCTGGCAGAGGTACTCCGAAGGGTTCAGTTCTCTCGCCTACCCTGCTCAACGTGGCCATGGCAAAGCTACCACCGTTCCTGGAACAACTACCGAATGTGCAGCACGCTATGTACGCCGATGACGTCACAATCTGGGTGACAAAAGGGTCGGACGGCGCCGTTCAAGATGCACTACAGGAAGCCGTCAATGTAGTCCAAGGGTACACCATTGCCGGAGGACTCACCTGCGCAGCTGAAAAATCGGAACTTCTGCTCGTGTTCAAAAAAACGGAAAAAGACAGACAAACCGCCAGACGTGACCTTGCATCTGAATGGCAACCAAATTCCAAGGGTAGATAGACTTCGCATACTAGGGCTTCACATCCAACACAACGGCAAGGCTACATATTGCTACGGACCCGTGCCACCGACCGCCCCGACTGTCCAACTACTACGCCAACAAATTGCCCAAGTAACGCACATGATAAGGCGCACTAAAAACCGCCGACATGGGCTTCTAGAAAAAGACACCCTCCGAATTGTGCAAGCTCTAGTGATTAGCAGACTCACCTACCACCTCCCCTACCATAACCTTACTCAAACCGAGACAAACAGGATGGACGCCCTCTTTCGCACGGCACTCAAGGCGGCTCTGGGACTACCCCAATACGCGTCAACGCAGCTCCTACTGCGACTTGGGGTCCACAACACCATCCGAGAACTGGTGGAAGGCCACCTGAACAGTCAAATTCAACGCCTCCAACGAACAAGACAAGATACTGCTATTCTCTCCCGGTTGGGATACACCATGCCGAACAAAGCGCTACAAGAACGCAAGAACCTTGGACTTGAGATTCGAAGCAAAATTAAGGTGGCGCCGATTCCACGAAATATGCATCCTGACCGTCATAAAGGCCGGAGACGTGCAAGGGTTCAGGCTTTAATGCGCGTTCTAGGCGATGGTACATCTGATACGCCGGTCCTCTATAAAGACGTGGCACGGTACCCACAAAGACAGGCCATGTGTCTTGTCATAGTACCAGCACGGGACGAACCTGCGACAGTGGTCACTGACTCGAAAACTGCCTGCAGGAACATAGCAAGAGGAATGGTGACACCGTACACACACCGTATTCTGACATCTTTGCACCCCTCATTACTACACAGGGCGCGTATCGTTTGGATACCTGGACACGCCTCTCTCCATGGCAACGAACGTGCTAATGCAGTAGCCCGAGAGCTCACAAACCGGGTGCCATCGGAAGAGCTGTCCCATACAGACGACGCACCAACAGAACCATTGAACTACGCTGACAGTCTAGAACATTACAGACAAAGCCGACATTATTTCCCCCACCACACCATTCCCTTACCCGGGAGGAAGGTGTCGCGTGGCGGCAACTACAGACTAATTCCTTCCCATGTCTCTTCACCCTACACCTCTTTCATTCCACACAATATCTTTCATACTGTCCCTACTGTGGAGCGCAGCCCACAGTATATCACTGCACATGGGAATGCCCATGTCCACCGGGCTGTTCCCCTATCCCATCACCATCACATTCCTTCTGGGAGACTGCGTTGACCAGCTCAGCGCCGGAGGAGCAGCGTCGGCTGATCCAGCGAGCACGTGGAGTGGAGCGAGCCAATGGGGCCCTGAACTCGTAGGGCTCCACCCTACGAGGAAGATCCCTCATTTCGTTTAAATAAATGTTTTCTCTCTCTCTCTCTCTCTCTCTCTAGCCACTGTGTTACTCTTACTCAGATTAAGTGGGAAAAATATTCACGCTGACATATTTTTCGGCGTATGCAAGCGGTAGTGAACCACGAAGCAGGTTCACACTGGGCGCACGTGCGCTATGCCGTGAGTTTTAGGGGCGAAGCTCCTTAGGGTGTGGGTCTGTCCCTCCTCTGTAGTATGTAGTAGTAGTAGTAGTAGTCGTCGTAGTAGTGGTAGGTAGCCACGTCTACTTTTATGAAAAAAAAGATCCGAAATTTGTGTCCGAGCCGGGAAACGAACCAGGGACCCCTCACTTCTGTACGCGCGGCGCTAGCCACTACGCCACGAAGCGCACGTGGGCACATGCACCACGATGACACTAAATACCCAACATTAACGAAAGACTGCCCGTTTCTAACGCGTTTGGGCTAGCGCGTTACGGCCCGTGTAAGAAGCTGGTGTAAGACGCTGTGGCCTCTCCGCCTTATACTCTCTCAGCAGTCATGTGATGGCGTCCGCAAACGCGGTGCGCGTTCCGGCCTGTGTAAGGGGCTGCGTAAGACGCTGTGGCCTCTCCCCCTTACTAGAGTGTACGAACTTGTATAACTGACTGGTTTTGATCCGGTGAGGTGAAGCTCCAGATCCTCAGCTACAGCCGCATATGCAGCTTTCGGCAGGTACCGGACTGCTGGTGCCCGACGCTCATTCATGTTCGGACGCCATACCGACGAGGATATGGTCAGCTTGATGCGCCGTCACGCCATCTAGTGAGCACTTCACGAACTAGAGGTGGCTACTACAAACGGAGGATGGACAGACCCACGTCATAAGGAGCTTCGCCCCTATAACAGCCAGGACTGGCGCTTTCGTCAGCATCATTTTGAGTTGCTCCCACTCACGCTCGTGAACCTGCGTCCACTCGAAAACTGTATCATTCCTTATTAGGCTGCGCAAGGCCTCAGTGTGGGCTGACAACAGTGGCAAGTACTTTCCGAAGTAGTTCACTGCTCCAAGGAAGCGCTGAACGTCTTTCTTGGTCTTTGGCGAAGGTTGGGTTAAGATGCACTTTATCAGGTCGCGATTAGGCTCAATACCTTTGGAGCTAATTTTATCACACAAGAAGGTGATTTCAGTTTGTCCTGAAATGCACTTTTCCGCATTCAAAGTAAGGCCCTCAGCCTGTGCCCTCTCTAGCGCTTTGTGCAGGCGTTCATCGTGTTCCTTTTTGCTAGAACCCCACACAAGCACATCGTCGATGCACACACGCGTTCCTGGGAGGTCATCGAATACCTGGCTCATGGTACGCTGGAAAACTTCGGGTGCAGATGCAATACCGAACGGTAATCTGAGATACCGATAACGACCGAGCAGGGAACTGAATGTGCAAATTTCTGAAGTCTTCCTATCTAAAAGAATTTGATGAAAACCGCTGTTTGCGTCAAGTCTGCTGAAAAACCTTGCTTGCGCTAGCTCACCCTCGATTTCTCCCCAGCATGGCAACTGAAAGTCCTCTCTTTTCACTTCCCTGTTAATTGCCCGCGGGTCCATGCAAACTCTCAAGTCTCCATTGTTCTTCCTCACGATAACCAAGGGACTTACCCAGTCTGACGGCTCTTCCACTTTGTCAATGATGTTCGCGGCACACATCCGCTCGAGCTCTTGAGTGGCTTTCTGAGCGCGTAAGGTACACGCCGGGTAGGCCACTACGGGGACAGCGTCTTCTCGAAGCACCATTTTGTACTCGACTCGCGACGCGTCCTTCCAATGCCAGTGAATATGGGTATGTCTGCTTTAGGCTTGCGTATCCGTCGCTGTTATCCACCGCGTTGACTGTTGACCAGACCAAGTTGCTCACTAGCCTCGAGGCCCAAAATTGCGTGCTTCTTCTTTACAATGTAGAACTCAAGCGGAACATGCCGCTTGTCGAACTGCATGGTGAGGCGAACCTTTCCACAGTGTGGTATTTCACCACCCCCATAATGACGCAAGACGCTCCTTGTGGGGTACGGCTGCTGCTTCGTACCGAGCCTGTTGAACAGCGAACGCGGCAGCAAGCTAGCCTGCGCTCCGGTGTCGACCTTCAGCCGCACCTCCTTTCCTTCGATGATCGTTGTTACAACCCAATCGCGGCTTTCGTGACCACGCTTGCTTTCCGTTGTTCTGATCTCCAGAACATCGAAGTCACCGTCGATCTCCACTGCGTCGACTACGTCAACAGCTGCTTGGTTGCAGCTGCGGCGAAGTGATTAGGCTTCACGCAGTTGTTGCATATTTTACCGTACGCCGGACGCTTTCTTGGTGCATGTGACAAGTTGCAGTACCTTCATTTTTTTCCGTCCCTTTTTAAGTGGCGTTCTTGAAACAGGTTCAATCTTGTTTTCCTCAGCCCACGCTATATTTTGCGATTCAGCAAGTTCCTGAGCCTTGTAGTATTTCCATTGCTGTGACGAGGGTCAGGTCCTCCTTGCGAAGAACCTTTTCACGCAGGGAAGCGCTAGAAATGCCATACACGATTTGGTCCCTCAGCATATAGTCTCGTATATCACCGAAGTTGCAAGTTCTTGCTTTTAGCCGCAAGTCCCGAAAGAACTGTTCGAATGGCTCTCCGTGTGCCTGACGACGCGAGCGAAACACATAGCGTTCGTAAGTCTCATTACACTTGGGCAAGCAGTAGGCTTCAAAAGCTTAAACAAAAGCGTTATAGTCTTTAGCTTCCTCCGGCGTCAGGTTCAGGGTATTGAAAACATCAATTGCTTCTTGACCGGCGATGTGCAAAAAAATTGCAGCTTTCTGTTCCTTACTGCGTGGTTTGATGGGCTCCGTAGCTATCAGGTACAGCTCGATGCGTTTCTTGAATGTCTGCCAGGACGCCGCTGCGTTATCGCCTAATTGCAGTGGCACGGGCTGGCGTAGTTCAGTCATGGTGGCATCCCACTTCTGACACCATGTATCGAGCGTCTTGTAGAAAGCGTCTGTACACGATGGTGGCCACAAGAAGACTGCTTTATTGACAACAAAAGGAACGCTTGCATGCAGCGTTGCAAGGCATTGCTCTGTTGGTTGCGCACAGAGTTGCCCGTTGCAGTGCTTTTCTGAAGTTTCAATCCTGTTTGTCTAGACATGGTCGCGTATTTACAAGAAGAACGCATTGTGCGCGTTGCTGCACCTCCTTCGACTATAACGGAAAACACCGTGGGGAGGCAGTACGAAAGTTTGCACCTTTCCGCTACTACGCAATGAACAAAAAAAAAAACACTCGAGGGGAGAGTTTTTGGCTTGGTTTATAGCGAAGTTCCATCTGTTCGTATATTCAATCTCATAGTGATCGGTGACTACCTCCCACGAGTGCCCATTTCTGTGTGGCACAATGAGCATAAGATTTGCGCCCCATCAGTCAAAATTTGTGCGATGTACAGAGAGCGTATACTTACGAGGTAGAACGCGCCTTAAATAGCAGTGAACGCTCTGCATTTTATTCCCTTTTTGAAATCATATGATGTAGGAAGGCGTTGATGCACAAATAAGGCGCAGGCTACTTTGACTCCTTAGTGGGATGAACGTTCAACGGGAATGGTTCATTATGACAAGAAGTCCAGCACAATCACAGTAGTACCAGATCAATAACAACAAAAACACGCACAGAGGTGGTGTATTCATACAAAGCACAAGATCATAGCGATACTGTTGAACAGAAGGTCCAGTAAATAAATAATAATGTCAGCTCACAACAACATGCACAGTCGGCAGGGCAGTCGCGTACAAGGTCGCTGCAAATGAATCACGAGATTCAGGATAGAAATCAGCATCACATAACCAACATCATGTGTGTGTCCGAAGAAAACAGTAAATAAAACAACACGTGAGCTAATGAGAACCCGCAATCCCGCTTTCCTCAAGGGAATTTGATCTTTTTCAAAGCGTAAGTTTTGCAATGTTGTAAGGGCACATCTGAGACATCATCTTAGACCTTTCGGACACACTTGTATAGAACATATGTCTGTCGAGATTATTGTGGCACACAATGCTAAAGCATGCTGTCTTTATTGAACTTTCAATGTAATAAAATGCCTTGCTAGGCTGGGCAGCGAACACAGACATGCAACACACGACTGCCTCCTCCACGAAGCGGAGAACCCCGTCTGTGAAAAATGTGGCCGACCACTAAGTGTGCTGCATATACTTTAAGGTGCCGCTTTTATGGGTAAAAAAGACGGCATGCATTTAAGAAATTTGCCGGACATGCACAACGCTCTCTGTCCTTTTACTGGGCTGAACGCGCGCCTTCTGACTAGACCCTGATCGCATTTAGCGGACATAATTATCGTGCATCACAGATGGTATGCGCACTTCGGCCGCAGTCCCATATGACAGCCATAATACCAATATGACAGCCATAAATATCCACTGTGATTAGTCGTAAGGGTATGTTTGACTGAAATTCAAGCAGAGGTTTTCACTTGTGGACTATGATTGTCTATTTATTCCTTGTTTAATTATGACATAGAAGCGCCTTCCCTTCAAGAATTTTCTAGGAGGGAGAGAGATATGCATTTTGTGTACATTTGAGTGCGCAAGCTCAATACTAAATGCCACACAAAGCGAAGATCACTGAGTAAAAGTAATGTACTTATAACATCGCATAAAACAGTATCAAACATGATGACCTTAACATGGCGATTTAGATAATGAGCACTCATGAAAAATAACGATTGGATAGAACGTTCACAATAAATCACAGCATATCCACGTGGTGAATGATGATGAGTGGGGCGAAGCTCCGGCAGGGAATCATCGGTAAACCGTGAATCTTCCGTGTAACGCCTCATCAATCATCATATAAAGAGTGAGAAACACTGCATGTATATTACAAACATCGAAATTTTTCCCCTCGCCGCTTCACGGTCCTTCACATTTTGAAGATCCGATTCGCGCCGCGGCCGTGCAGCTTCGGCCTCGCGGGCTCGAACGGCGGGGTGTTCTCGCCGCAGCCGTGCAGCTTGTCGAGCAGCTTGAGCCTCGCGGGCTCGAACGGCGGGGTCTTCTCGCCGCAGCCGTGCAGCTTGTCGAGCAGCTTCGGCCTCGCGGGCTCGAACGGCGAGATCTTCTTCGCGGCGTCGACGTGCAGCTTCGGCCTCGCGGGCTCTCACCTCAGGATTCTGTGTGCGAGCGCGCGCTACCGCCGCCTTCCATGCCCTCCGTTCCGCAGCCTTGTCTTCCATCCGGCGACTCCGAGCGAAAGAGACAGCGCGCCAAGAGGGAGCCTCTTGGCGCGCTAACACGCGCCATCTAGGGATCATTCATCATATTATAAAGCGAGCCATACAGCGCCATCTCTTAGCTTTAGTCATCAACTCTATCTCTCTCTCTCTCTCTCTCTCTCTCTATATATATATATATATATATATATATATATATATATATATATATATATATATATATATATATATATATGGTAAACTTAGTGCGGGTTATTTTTCCCAAGCTATATATATATATATATATATATATATATATATATATATTGTGATAAGGAAGATCGACGTGGTTGTGGACGACGAGGTCGGACTGGCAGACACGATGGCGTCTAGGCTTAACCAGCCCGAGCAGCAAAATCACCTTTTGCTCGCGCCCCACTATAGCATTGGCGATCCGGCTGCGGAGCTGTAGTGCATGCGCTTCTTCACTACATCTTTCCCCCTCCCTGGAGACGGAGCCACTCCAGTGGGCTAAGGCGCCGTGACAACAAGCGGTTCGTGATATTGTTTTAGGCGATCTACGTGCACAGTCTCGCGGCTGCGACGGCGCATGTCCGAGGTTGGTGTGACGGGCTCGACGACGTAGTTGACGGGGGAAGTTTGCTGGAGGACACGATAAGGGCCATGATACTTCGAGGAAAACTTCGGGGTGATACCTGGCGTAGAAGGAGAGGGCACCCACAGCCAGACGAGAGAGCCGGGGGGAAACTGGCGGTTTGGCAGGGCATCGTCACGGCGAAATTTCTGCAGTGCTTGTTGTTGGGTGGTAAGGGAGCGAGCTAGTCGGCGACATTCTTCAGCATATCGAGCAGCTTCGGAAACCGGTGTGGCCTCGGATGAGTCGGGACGGTAGGGCAGGATAGTGTCGATCGGGGAAGAGGATTCTCGACCATAAAGCAAAAAGAAAGGGGAAAAGCCGGTAGTCGCCTCCACCAATTATGCACCTCCACCATTTGTGATAAGGAAGATCGACGTGGTTATGGACGACGAGGTCGGACTGGCAGACACGATGGCGTCTAGGCTTAACCAGCCCGAGCAGCAAAATCACCTTTTGCTCGCGCCCCACTATAGCATTGGCGATCCGGCTGCGGAGCTGTAGTGCATGCGCTTCTTCACTACAATATATATATATATATATATATATATATATATATGGAGCGAGCGCCACCAACGCCATCTAATGAGCACTTCACGAACTAGAGGTGGCTACTACAAACAAACGGATGGACAGACCCACGGCATAAGGAGCTTCGCCCCTAATAGTTTCAGGAAGCACTTTCCATTTAGATGATGTTCGATGAAAAAATGAATGATCTCGCAAATTCGTGGTCACACTAATTGCGAATGCAAAGAACCTAACGAGGACTCAACTACGTTGTCTCGTACTCTACCAACGCGCCTGCGGTCTCGACGCACTGTCTCCCACAAGGGGCAGATTCATAGAAATATGATTAGGGTGAGTGTTCCGTATGTCTAGTGAATACAAGAATCCGTCGTCTGAAGCTTAATGTGATCAAAATCAGTGCGACAATGTAACGACTACACCACATGAACTTATTTCGCTTAACGAAAATTACTTTACTCCGTAAACGTTCGTGATGGTACGCTGATGGCGCCCAGAAACGATCGCCATATGGACGTCATTCAGGACGCCCGCCTGCACCGATTGACAGAAGTCTGCACAGGAATATTACTGCGCATTGCACGTTGGCATTGTCGGCGTTAGAAACGTTATTCGTATTTTGTATTGTTCAAGGAAAAGTTCTCCTTCGCTGAACGTTTCCTTTTCCATCGAATTAGATGTCTGCGATCTTTATTTGCTGTATATTTTTTTTTCCACTGTAGTAAATGGCTCACGCTCAGCGAGTCGTATATTAACCACGTGCTCAACACCACCACATGCTCTGCTGCGCACCATTCAACGCGATGTGCTGTATTTATAGTGCATGAATGTAGAACGAACGATCAAAGATCATCAGCATGGATCACGCTCCGTTGAAGGCTACATCGTATGGTGCTAATATCTGAATTCTTATAATGCAGGTCTGCATCTCTGTGTAGAATAAAGAATCCACCATTATTCATTAGTATTCAGCATACTTGTATTACTCAGGCTTCTGCTACGAATGTTAAATACGAATAACAGTGTTGCTTGCTAATTACGAATTAATGTGTTGCTTTCCCAGGTGATACTGCGCCTGCCTTGACTGCAGAACAACATAGCAAAGTCCAAAGAAGTGCGTTTTGCTCCCATGATTGCACTAGTAGCACTCTCAGGTGAGGCAGTTTCTGCGCTACGCACTCGGACGCTTTGTGTCAAATATGCCTACCCATTACTACGTATTTGTTCCAGAGTTCCTTTAGCGACCAAGTGGTGACTATTACGAACGCTTTTACTAATACACTGATCTCTACGGCATGGGATTGCTTTTAGCTTCTGATTAATGAAATAAGAATCCTATGTTTGCTCTGAAAAAAAAAAGGAATTTGTTCTGGGGGCCCATGATACATATGACATATATATTTGTGTATGATATCGATTATAGTTACTGATATTCGTAAAAAGACCACATGCGCTGTAGACCTCTCTGACAGACAAAATGAATCTGACCACTGGAATTTAGGGCCTTCACTGCATTCACTGGTGCTGCTAGCACTCTCGCGTAGTTAACATCCCCTGAATGACCATCGCCGCCATGGGCGCACCTCACTGGTTTTCATTCACACTGCAGTACTCAACGATCTGCGCATCAGGGTGTTGCATCGCGATTTGTGTGTCCTGTGCGGTATTGCCGCATATCACACTAGGCGCCAGTGAGTGATTGCGTGTGCCTCAAAACATAACTTCAAGACAGACGCGCGGCGGAGATGACAGCGTGGAGGCGGGTAAGCATGCGCTATCTCTTGTATGATCACTTCTGCATACCCGTCTACAGTGCCTCGACCCATCACTACAACTTCGAGTTCCGCGTGGACGAACCCGCTGTGAAACGACCGTACTTTGCCTCCTGTGGCTAGGCACGTCATTCACAAGAAGTTTTGGCTATCGCATTGGTCTGGAAGACAGTGCTGCCTGTGTTCACTGCGGCAGCGAGGAAACGATTGTGCACGTCCTCTGCCATTGCCCTGGGTACTGCTCCTAGCGACATTCTTTCGCCGCAGAATTGTCACGCCTCGATGGTCGACCGCTGTCTGAGCAAACCGTATTGGAATGCCGGAACGATAGAGTCTCGCAGCAGAAAGCCACGAAGGCTGTTTCAAGTTTTTGCGCGCAGTGGGCCTCGTGAACCGTCTCTGACACTGCCGTGCTTGTGTGTGTGCGCGATTCGACCTCTCTCTTTCTCCTTTTTCTTTTTCTTCCACCTCATTCTGTCTCCACTTACCCCTTCCCCAGTGCAGGGTAACAAACTGGATATTTGTCCTTCCGGTTAACCTACCTGCCTTCCGCCCATCATCTCTCTCTCTCTCTCTCTCTCTCAGCAAAGAATCTGCGCAAATAAAATGTTTGCTATCCGCATCGGTAACGCGGAACATAAGATGTCGCATCGCTAAGAGCCGGGGGGCGGGCATGATTAGCCGCCACGGCGGCCTCACTCACTAAAAAAAACGGACAGTGCTGGGCACACACTTTGGGGGAGTACTTTCGTGTCCCAAATTTCACTCCTTTTTTCAGAGTAGATCAACCTCATTTTATGCAGAGTACAGTAACCCCTTGAGGCGTGACCTTAGCACTCAACCTGACAGGGTACCGGTACTCTTGCCAAAACAGAGTAGTAGGACGCCTCCGAAGGGGACTCTAACAGAAGCTTGAATAGAGCTTTACTACTCCACCAGATGGGATGATAGTACTCACCCAGAGGGAGAAGCAGAGACAAAAAAGAACCCGAGGCCTGCACGGAATCGCAGGACAGTGACAGCGTAAGCTGGAGGAGAGATTTTCTTAGTGGCCATTGTGAACAGGGCGGGGTTAACTCTGCCGAAGCATCTGTGATGAGTTTTTGGGCTCTGGCCAGCCATCGTCGAAAGCGTCCGCGCAAGTTCGTGTTCTGTGCAACTCAGCTCCGCGTCAAAAGATCAACTGCGGCAGTTCAGCAGACTGACGGTACTTTAATGGAAGGCTGAAAAAAATTAAACCACTAGACCTAATAACATACAAATACGTTATATGAGCGCTAATTACCGTGCTCTATGCTATTTCTTTATGTGTAGGGTACAATAACATTGAAAACTGATAAACGGAGGCAATTAAAAAAGTCAGTTTTAGATGGTCAGGACAACAGTAAGAAACGTTAACTTGGTTGTGTCGTTGTACTGAGCATGTCGACCTTTTTAACACATTGATACTTTTAACACATTGATAATTAAACACCCGGCAGATTCCTGCTCCCATACGTTTTGCGTAGCTCATACGTAATGCTGTTTTCGTTTCAGTCTGCAGTTTTTTACTCGCGAATGCCACTTCCGGAGGAACAGGGCGAAGGCAAGTGGAGTCTACACTTTTGCCAATATAAGCTTCCTCGCAATAATTCAAGGCTTAGCTGCTTGACAAGGCGAAGGGATAAAGACAAATTGACGGAATATAAGAGCACACTGCTAACTGGTTTATTTGCCGACAAAAGAGCTCAATACACACAGTAGTGAAGGCGTTCACTGCCGGCAAAAGTGAAAGGAATCGCACGAAAAATCAAGTTAAATCTCGCGCATAGTAATGGAACGCTACTGTTCTCATATAGTCTCTAAAAATTTCATAAAATATGCGTGATACAATCCTCGCTCAGCTTTATGAAGGGTTAGCATAGATGCCTTAGTGCAAGGAAACAGTGGTTCACTTATTAATCTGGTGTATAAATCGGTGAGCTGTTTAGCGTTTGCGTTAAAGTTTCGAAGCTTCTATATACGCAGTTATGTTATAGGCACGATACTGAAGCTTGGGCAGAGATATTTAGATTGCGAAAAGAATGTATTACAGAATATTGCTTTGCTTACAATGTCACCAGAATAGCCACGGAAGAAGATAATGTAGAACTCTTCACTCTAGTTAGTAAGAACCAGGCGAGCAGAAATATTTTTACTGCTGCACAGCACGATGTTACTTTCCGCAGAAGCACTTGCCATCAAGAAGACCATTGATATAAAGCACGCGCGAGAAATCCACGATACCCAGGATACAGTCGTGCGCGCGGTTCTATGTTGTTCCCGTACATTTTTAATCCGTGCAATAAGCGTAGTGTGTATATCTCCGTATATATCGCCATAGGTCAGGCCGGGTATCGGCGTCTTCGATGACCATATTGAGCAAATCACGGCGTCATCTAATTATACGACGCCCCAGAGAGAGGTTACTTTATTGGCAGCCGTCAAATAGATGACGGGGTAGAGGCGTCAGCCTAAACCCACACTCATCCTCCCTAACCGTCGACCGGGATCCCTTGGGACGCGGCGGCGGTCAGGGCGAGACCGATGACTTGCCTTTGAGCATTTTCTTCTTCGTTGAGTAGCAAGGACTCCCAGGATTCTCTGCATCTATCTGGCTCATCAAAGTTAGGACAGGTCCAAACCATGTGGACTAAGTCCGCTATACCATCGCAATGCCTACACCGAGGGCTATACACCGAGGGATGCCACTTGCTCAGCAATTATGGGTTCGGAAATACCCCTGTTTGTAACTTTCTCCACATAACTTCCTCGCTTTTGGAAAGGTTCTTATTCGCTCTCGGGTAAGTCTTACGCTGCAGTTTATAATGGTTAAGAATTTCGTTAAGAGTGCTCAGCTCGTCAGCAGTCTGTACGGGTTTCCTCGCTTGGGGGTGTTGTCGAGACAGCGCTGGAATCCCGGAAAGTGAGACCTCGGGCCAGCGCGTGCGCCTTCTCGTTCCCTCGCAAACCCTGATGAGCCGGTGTCCAGATTAACGAATCCTGCTCCGCCGGGGGCTGTCCGATGGCTAATATGTGTACTGCTGCGGCGGAGATCCTGCCCGCATCAAAATTTCTGATTGCAGATTTTGAATCACTAATAATAACTCTCACATTATTTTGAGTCAAAGTCAGCGCAATGGCGACCTCTTCCGCCTCCGTTGCTCCTAAATGTCTGTACTGCATGAGATATAGCAGCTGTGCAATGTTGAGGAAGTAATCTTGCTTGCAATGAATTGGAAGCAGTTAGTTGGCATCCTCAAGTGGAACGCATGATCTTTTAATATTGGGAGTCCCCGACGCCAGCCAAAATCGCAGGCGGTGCTCCCTAGAGCTCCAGAGCTCGCGCTCTACAGCGCTCGCATGCACGCCGGCGTAAGCCCAGAACTTCGGCGAGTTTAATAATCACGGAAAGTACAATTACTGAAAAATCATTTAGAAATACTCTCATGAGCCTATGAAACAGATAAGCTATTACTCTCATTCACTTCAATACCACCCCCCCCCCCATGTCATCTAATGTATGCAAACATCAGAGCAAACAGCTCTTGTTTCGGATTCTCCATTATATTACCTCCGAAGTGCGACTGCGGTGTAAGTATATATTGCCCTGAAAAAGAGGAGTATCAAAACGCACAGCAAAAATTTGCCTGAGCACCAAAATTGCCGCAAAGCGTGCACCGCAACAGCCCACACAAGACTCGGAGGCATTTGCGCATACGTGATACTTGCTATTCCTTATAACAGCACGACCGCAACAACGGCTTATACGTAACTTCGTTAAATGTGAAAGAACACTCTAAAACTGACAACTAGTTCGAGCGCTCAGCGAAAACGAAGGCCTGTAATAAATGGTAATGCATTAGCGAGTATTTCAGTTGAAAGTGCTGAGGCTTCGCACGAAGTGCCAAGCCATATGTTTTCTTCTCCTTGTACCGTTGCCTCACAGTGGAAACTGCCGGTAGAGGTCAAAACAAAACTTCAGGCGCCCCCACGACTGCCGAGCCGGAAATAAGACACGGATGTCCAGAAGCGCCTCGTCTGGTAAGAGTCCACATGCAGCTATCTTCGTAGACGACATTTAACTTCCAACTCTACTCAAATGGGGTTCAGTATTGTGCCGTACAAAGAGCTCCTTGCCAGTTAGTACCATTTCGCACACAACAGATTTTCAAGAGAGGAACTGTTGTAGGCCGGTGCTAGCACCTGCGTCCGATGGTCTTTTATTGGTTGCGACGTACCATGGCTTCAAACCACCACCCCAATGCTGCGCTCCAGACACTGTTGCCTTCTGCCCACAGCTACATCCTAGCCTCCATGCGAGTCCCAGTGTGCGATAAAGTGTAGGAGTTTAGCTCGAAGTTGTCGGTTAGATACCCTCTACCACGTCGGAACTCCATAGCGCGCTATTCATGGAAAAAAGGAAAGAAAACAAAGGACCGGCCCGATACTCATTTCGCGCAGAGCCACCCTGGCCCGCATACCATTGCTAGGTAACAGTGGTTATGCGACCGTCGATGTGAGGCAACGTGGGGAAAGGGTTCGACTCTAAGCTGAGGATTCGGTCAACGCACCAAAGATGCAAACTTGCATCAGGAGAATTATACAGAATATTGTGAATAAATATGAACAAATTTTGTCCGCGAAGAAGAATGTTTATCCCTCATTTCATTAACAGCCAGTCGCATGATTACGTCGGGCACTTAAAAAGAAAGAACATATTAGCCAGAGGAGCTTAAGTGAATGTTTGCAAACCATCGTTTTGCCAGGAGCACGAAGAAATCTATGCAGTAGCTACTCATTGATTACTATATGAAATAAGACTAAGAGCTTACGGATGACGTACTCAGGCTTCGTGTGATGCGAACTGTGGGATCCTATCCAGGGTTGAGCTGCAGCGTGTGTAACGCCTTGGTTGACGCTCTTCCTGCTTATGGAGGGCGGATACGCTAAAAAAGACCACTTTTCTTAAGCGCCAGCAGCTTTTCGCCCAAACTCTTCAAGCAAATATCATGTCGGCACACTTCTGCGCTGGTGACACAATGTCAGCGACCTACGTGAACAACACGTCGAGATCATGGTGGCTCCTCCGAAGCCACGTGAGAAGGCACGGCTTCTCTGGGGAGGGCGCCTTGGACGCTCTGCCATGTTGCCAGCTTCAAGCGCTATACATGAGCTGCGCACGACTAACGATTTCACAAGAGCCGCGTCTGTTGGCGAATTACTTGAGGTGCGCGCTTGGGTACCGGGATGTTGCGCGTTCCCTATGCAATCTTGGCCTCTGGCAGTAATGGTCTTAAAGCTGCGTTTCTGGGAGGTCTTCATTCATGTCTAAAAAAATGTACACGGTTTGTGACGCCGTCGGGGACGCAAGACGCCGGCATCGAGAAGTCGCATGAAGTGTCTATACAATTACTATTCCAATAAAAATTAGGTACAACTCTTCAAGAATACTTGGTCAGACGAGTTGTAGCAGACGTAAAATAGATATTTCAAGGTAATTACATAAACGAAAGCGTGCTAGGCCTACAGGCTTGTTCCGGGTGCGCTAGACAGAGGGCCGACTCAGGCGTTTCGTGGGTGATCATAATGGCGGTCAGCGCGAAACACGAGGGCTAACATAAGGAAGGACACAAACCACAGCGTGTCCTTCCTTAACTTCGTCCTCGTGTTGCGCGCTGACCGTCAATATTGAAAGTGATTTTGTGGCTTTGAAACATGCCCTGACGTCCGACCCGGTGTTATGCCACTTTGATCCGAGTACCTCCACCACTTGTGAGCAACTGCTTTTATTGTAATCTAGCCTCGATCTATGGCGAGCAATATGCAGAGCGAGCCAAGCAGCTGATGATGATCCATGTAGATGGGGTAATATGTACAAGTGATGATGACGTGCAGAGATAAAGAAGAGCCTAGTCGTATGTTTAGCTCACACTATGCTCAACTAGCTCCAACTCGCGCACATGACCATCCTTCTACAGAACATTTCTTGGGTGTTCTTAGACCGTAATATTGACCGACGCTGCACATGAGCCACGAGTGAGTGTCGGCTATCGTTAACCCTTGTGGTCTCCCTTCACTCGTCATGCTTATCCGGCTGGCATGACAGGAGCTTTTGGAGCGTAGGTACGTCCGAGTGCACACCGATGAGCGCATTTGGCTTGAGGCGGCGCGGTCCGATAGTTTTCATTCGAAGAAAAAAAAGAAAACACCTGCTTTTGTTTCAGTATGACGTTAGGACCGGTCTGGGCCCACACCTCGCGAAAACACATTTCCTTACAATTAGAGCCGTAGAGCAAAAACTGGCGCTCTCGTCACAGTGACAAGAAGCTCTGTTCCGAATTTTTCGCCGTTCTCGTCGACCAACGCCTGTTCCCACTGCTATCGTTTCGCGGTGCGACTCGCTTTTCATTGCTGGACATAGTTTGACCGTGATCGCGTCGTCGTATATGCGCCGTCTGCGCTCGTCAAACCTGTTGCTACGGTCCCTTTCTCTCCTAAGTGACTCACTTTTGTCCTCGCGCGAGAGGCGGTTAAGCTGTACTGGTTCCCTGTTTCTATTATGGGCGAAGCTCCTCTTGCTCAGGGCCTGTCCCTTGTCCGGCGTGTACGCCAGCGCAGCTATGGCACCGACAGGGCCCATAGCTTGGAAACCACTTCGGAGCTGTAGAGCCGCGGGAAGCGGCGAAAAGCACCCACAGCAGCTGGTGTGGTGTCGGCTTGCGAGGAACGCGGAGATGCTGTAGAATCGCAGCAAGGGAGCGGGCGCGGCGGAACGCGCCGTAGTCGAAGGAGCTCTGAAACCTCGCATGCGCACTCCACGATTGCCTGGGAGAGACTCTCCTCTGCTAGCGAGTTTCTTGATTGAAAAAAAAATGACTGTTCGCGCTGCACAACTCTTCATCGGCCACCCCGTATATATAGGCTCTGGATCTTGGCCTGCAATCTAGTACCGGTGGACAGTGAAGGTGGCCAGTGACTCTTCCAAGCATTCAGATTGTTCCAAGGGCCTGACCCTTGTTGTCCGGCGTGTACTCTGGTTATCCAGGGGACCGCTAGAGGCGCATCTGTAACAACATGGCACGATCCCTGGAATCCTTGGAATCCTTGGAAGATTTTCTGGCCACCATCGATGTCCGCTCCGACAAGGAATACTTCGACATTCTAAAGGTGTGAGTGGGCACTTACGGATCCCACCCACGGGCTCCGTAAAAGCCTGTGAGTGGGATCCGTAAGTGCCCACTAACAGATCCGTGAGTGGGCATTTACGAAGGATTCTCGGTTTACCAGATTACCCCCAGAGCTTCACCCACTCATCATCATTCACTTCTTGGATATGGCGGGATTCTTTTTCTTACTCTTCAACAATCTTTGCGCACGTCGCCGATTCCACAGCAGCAACAAAAATGTAGTCGTTCTTGTAATTTTATTATCTTTCCCACCATGTCGCGCTTTGAACGGAGCGAATTGCCAGGTGTCCGCTCACAGTGTCGTCTCGTAGACTTTCGCTCCGGTTGCCGCGACGAATTCCCTACAACCTACGAATTACCCCTCTATTAAGTATCAGTTCTTTGTCTTAAGGCGTTGTTAACATGACGCGGAACTATATATAGCGATTGTTGTTCTAAAGGTTTCGGCATTCTGAAATACGTAGTAGCGTATTAATTTTGCATTGAAAATAGAAGCAGTCTGCGCTTGATTTACAGAAACTTCGTTAGTCTGAAAACATTCGTAAAGTGGTGATTGTTTTATCGAGGTTTCACTGTAGAAGCACGGACCTGCTAAAAACCGTTCGCTGAAGCGAGGCGTCAAATTGTCCGGATGAAGTATGTTCCATTCATTTAACCCAATTGCAAGATGCCCTTGTGATGCTAATAATAATCTGACTGATCTTTAACCTAGAATATACAAATTCGTCCATGATGTGTAAAATCTTCGATAGAAAATAAAGGAGAATGGTTATGCCGAAATATTAAGCTTCGTGATCCATTCTCAGAGTATCTCCAATTATGCCCACTGCTGTAAGTAACGGCGCCTAGATACACCAACACAACGAATACGAATACTGAGCTCCTGCTGCTACGTTAAAGGTCAGTATATGCGCCAGTGGAAGGTTTTGCTCTTCAAAGTGTAACAGATGTGGAAAAGATGTCATAGGCAAGCAAAACAGTATAAACTCAATTTAGTAATGTCAGTGTGGGGAAATGAAGGGATGTTTACAGTACGGTGTTAAGCAAATTAATTATTTATCTACTAAAAAGAGACACCGAGCGCATGCTTACATGACCATGCTTTTCAGCAAGCTGGCCTTGGACCGTGCCTGTACTACTGCCAATATATATGGGAGAACAACACCTGGCTATACGGATATCACCCGGATGGTATAGATTTCTGGGTAAGGGTGCCTAGTGGTCAGTGTAATAACTTCATGCAAATCATTGCACCTAAACCTTGTACGAGAAAGCGGCCTGTCTGCACGTATTGCAGGCTTGCTTCACTAGAATAAATTATTCTGAAAGTATCCCTATAAGTCGCCGGTGTCAGCAATTAGGAGCAAATATCCATCACATAGAAGTTACGCAGTTATAGTCCTTTTACTTTATTTAATTTGGATTTTCGTTGGAGTTGTTAATTGCCAAATAAAAAGAACAGGCCTGCGCAAAGTGCGCAGCACAGTGGCGGCATCGGCTGGATTTTTCGGAGTTCATTGTCAACTATTTTCTTTTAGTCTTACTTTGTTCCTGTTCCCCCCTCCTTTTTTTTCTGATTGCACTGTCTATTTCTGAGTGTTTCTACTCCTTGTTCTTTTCCGTCTTCATCTGCCTCCTTTCCTGCTGCCTTATCGTCGCCTCCGTGTTCGTGGTCATCCTCGTTCATGAAAGCAAAGCCGCCGGCTTTCCACATTAACAATCATCATCGTCATCATCATCGGTTTATCTCTTGTCCGCTTCAGGACGAAGGCCTTTCCCAATGTCCTCCGTCCTTTCCTGTCTTTTGTGAGCGGATTCTATTTCTGCCTGCGAATTGCTTAATATTGTCCCCCAATATTGCTCACTGCCATCCACGGCTATGCTTCCCATCTCTTGTGATGAATTAAAACTAAACAATAATGACTATAAACAAAAGTATCAGAGTCAGAGTCATGGCGGAAAACGAAAACCCTCTGCCAAATGTTGAGAGGTGGGGATGGAGGCTACTACCCCTGCCTCCTGCCATCTCAGGGCCTTCGATTAGGATATAAGATTCCTAACCAAGCAGCGAGAGTCCATGACAGGACCCTTATTGAGCTTGCTTTACGTGCATACCACCATGGAGCTTTTTTTCCAAATTGAAGTTATTAGCGCTCACAGTAAAGCTTGAACTAAGGGCGGAAGGCTAGCAAAGCAGCGAAGCCCATAGGCACTTGGCTGGCGCCGGTTTATCTCCAACATAGCTGCATTTTGTCGTGTTCTGACACTTCTGCGGAAACGCCTCGCAAAGCGCTGCGAGGACCAGGAAACGCTTCTCAATGTTTCGCACCGAGCTCCGCGTAAAGACGTTCACGACGAACACATATGGTAGCAGACTCGGCATGTGTGTCCTCTACTTGACGCCATCCATCCCTTTTACTAGAGTACACTATGGGTTTGTGCATGGCTTGGCGCCATGAGAGGACACATGCGCTCGTGGCGCCATGCTACGCACAAACACATTGCTTTGCGAGTTTCTGTGGGCCGGGCAAATTGGCGCACACTGTTTGTCTTCTCGTTCTGCTTGCACGGCCAACACGAGCGCCCGCCAGGCGCAGTTTTTCCCGTGTAGTAGTGCGCTGAGATCATGCCCGCAAGAGAAGAACGAAGCGCGACGCCACGCATTGGGCATCGCGCTGAAGTGCACGCGCACTTTCGGCATACGGTCACCATCTTGAAGATTCGACTAACAGCTTCGCTCTTAGAAAGTATACTCTGAAGTGGTTAAACAAGCAAAACTGCGCACTTTTGTAAGGGAAAAGGAGGACATTCTCAAGGGTACTTCAGCTGCACATCTTCAGCGGCAGTGTTTTCAGAGACGCCATGTGCGCCTACGCTTCTCAGACTTGTTTGTCTTCGTACAGTCTCCCGGCATTCAACCAAGACCCACAAAATGAGCGCCCATCGAGTTAAGGGCAGTTTAACGACGTGCCTCACTAAATGGCCTGCTTAGCATGCTTACTTGATCAATGAAGTCGCTCGTTAGCTTTGTGCTATGATAGATAAGTTGCCTATGTGTTCTCAGCATCGAAAACGTTCGAATAATGCAATGTCAATATGCTTACATAGATGTTTCGAATAACAGAGTGAAGAACAACTGTTAAGCCCACGCGGAAGCTTATTAGGCCCGTTGAAACGTCGCGTCGCTGAGACAGCATCTTGTGCCATGCGTACTGGTGTCGTGCAGGTTCGTATGCAAAAAGGTCAACTCTGATAGCATGACCTTGTCTGTACTGGGCCATCTGCCCCAATGAATGTGATGCCACCACGTTGAGCGTATACACACGCGAACAGAAAACAAAGGTAAGATTGTTACACACGCGATAAATAGAAATCTCCCGGGCCCCAACACTATCTACTTTCTCTTAGTCTACACAATGCCTGGTACACACTGCACACGCACAACATCGACAGTCCTTCGCCTAGTGTTTGGGCAGTGCTTCGGTTTCAACTTCTGAGGCGTGCAATCAAGCCGCGCCCATCGCCCATGTGTCCAAGGGTCAGGTTGATGTCAGCTGGGCAATAGGGCGTGGCTCCTATAACGTATGGAGGTTGCGTCACGAAGCAGCGGTCGATACTCCTTAAAGAAGTGATGTCTTATTACAGCGTGTGTTTTCATAATTACCATTATTATTTCGGATTGGCAAAGGTAAATATCCTTGTCATAGCAAGAAATTTGGTCCATTTGGTTGCGGTCGATCACAGAATCATCTCATTTGGCCATTCTTTGAAGATTGTGTCATATTCGGCTAACGGGGCACGCGGCCGATTGAAACCGGATCGTGCATTTTGCATTCATAATGTGTTCGTGTTTATGAAAAACGCTTGCTGTGAATTAAAGCTGGGTCTTGGCGACGTGGGTTTTTTTTACGTTAAGGACAGCTGCGTAATAGAGAAGCGTAAGTAAACGTAGAGAACAGAGCGCCTGTTTGCTAGGCGGGATGTTGTATTCTATAACCAAAATCAAATCCAAATCAAAAAAGCTTTATTCCGGTGTAGAGCGAAAACTGAATACAAGGGAAATTGGGATAAAGGTGTCACTACAAATTTAGCCTCCTTAAATCTCCTTCTGCACATCGCTGACATCTCTTCTAGGGCGAGAGTCTACGAGCTTCAGTGCCGCTTTTTACGTTTACATACTACCACGGCTGTCTTTGCTTGGACCTGCAGATAATTATTTGGCCGCGGCACTGGCAGTTAGGCAACGGTCGGTCTTGGCCACGCTGCGACTTGGCATGCACCTTTGACGGCTGTGATTGACGGCAATAACTGTGTCGTTGTGCTGGCGGGTTTTGGAGCAGATCTCCTTGAACCTTTTCCACGTTTGCGTGCAAAGCAGACACGTGTGCTAGCTCGTCCATGATGCGAGACGCTATCGTCTGATTGGCCACTGCTTTGTCGGTCAGGCTTTCACCACGCTGTTTTCCTCTGCCATCGCTGCTGCCAAAGAAACGATCGCTGAAATCACTTGACGATGTCCGTATCGACGAAGGTAACCGTGGCTACACCTCACGCCGCAATGGCCAGTTGTGTCCGGAGTGTCCCGCAGACTTGTCCGAATTGGTTGCCCTCCGAAGACTCCCTAGTGTGCACTGCCGAAGAGCGTGCCGCAGTGGCGATCCTCGCAGACTTCAGGTGGTACACTTGTAATAGAAGCGCAGTTCTCGCCATAATCAATCACCCAATCCACGTGGACGGTATGGCGCATGTCCTTTTCGTCTGGCAGAGGTGCCACAGAGCAGTTGGCAAGTGAGCTCGGTAAGGGTGCAGCGAAGCTCTCTGAGGTTCTCATGTGGGCTGTTCTCATGGTCTTGCGAGGGATGATGATGATGATGATGATGATCGTAGTTCGGTTAGGAAAGGACGCCAATTTCTGTAGCCCACGTAGGGAGCGCGGCTAAGCGTCCCGGGGGGGGGGGGGGGAAGGGACGGAAAGAGATAGAGGAGAGAAAGGCCGTAGTGGAGGGCTCCAGGAAATTTAGACCACCTGGGGTTCTTTAACGTGCACTGACAACGCACAGTACAAGGGCGCTCGAGCCAACGCGGCATTGACGATGCAGAATCCGGGCAAGGCTGTGCTTATAGAGCTGAGCTGGATGGCGTCAATGCGTTCTCCTTGGCGCGAGTTGCGTGATGGAACGTAGCATCACCGCGGCGCCCTCGGGAGATCCGCAAACACAGCCAGTTGATACGTCCGAGGAGCAGGATGTCGCCCTTTACTGCCGGGGGTGGGATCGTCGTCCGAAGGACCTTGGACAGCATTCATGACTGGTTCAGATATCAGTGGACTCTTGAGCGAGAGGCTGTTGTGACGGGACGCAAGCCTGCCCTTCGGCGACCGAGGAGGCCTTAACGCCATCCTTGAATGGCGGCATAGTGACTTCCAGAAGCAGGAAGTTCGCGGCCTCAGTGATTGCGGAAGACAGGACGTCGTTCCTTTAATAGTAGGCCAGCAGCGCCAATGACTAGTGAGGGCGCACTTGCGACTCGTATTTTGCCGACTGCGCGATTGTAAAAGCAGAGAGGAGGCAACTTTTGTTTGCTAGGTGCGCTGCATTATTGTCTCTGTGACTTCCTACTTCGCTTCGGTGACAGTCCTATAGAACGAACGTGCAACCTTAAGTGCTGCTTTTTACCATTAGACACCCAAATTATCAATCCAAGGCATCGTATTTGGGTGCTTGAAGAAGGGGTAATGAATGACGCAGAAGTTGAGAATCCAATTTGGCGCGGTTTTTTTTGAATAAATGCTAAAACAAACCACTATCCAGGGCGATATTCACAAAAGATACGTTGAGATTTCCTTTCCCGGTTTGAAGTTTGACGAGTTGCTCGAACTAGTTGCCTTAAAATTGCGCCTAAGCTATGCAGGTTCTCGTAGATCTCGTATAATCACAGTTGAAATCTACGCATAGCGAGATAAATGCTTTATTCTTTCTCGTCCGCTAGGCAATCAGATTACCAGGGAGCCAAGTGTATTGATTCTTTCCTAATGCTCAAAAACCATTCATTTGTTTCTGTATGTTTTGGTTATAGCATTTCACTCTATCCACTCCATTCCAGGCGGCAGACCCTAATCAAGAGAATGCCGGTGGGGTACCTGGACTGTGCTCCCAAGGAATCTGCTACCCTTATGAACACGATAATGTGACAACTTTGTACAACGTCTGACTCCTCATTCTAAAAACGAAACTGAGCATTTTCGAGACAATAAGTATTAATGATAATATGTCTGCGTCGCTTCCTTTCATAATTTTCACACGTGTGATTATTGTGGTTCGGAACTTGGTTATGAAAGCTTCAAGGCATACTTAGGTGATGCAGCAAATAACAGCGTAAGTTGGACGGTCCCGTAATTTAGGATTATAGTAAGACTGGAATAAAAGACTGTCAGAGAGGGCATCGAAATCTAACGCACGCCGCTGCTGTGGTGCGCCGTCTGCGCAGGACTGGATGTTTTTATTTTTATTCAATTGGCTCAGCATTCACGGTGGTGGTGGTTATCTAAAGTCAGTTGCAGTCGTGTGGCTTGTGTGAAAAACCCTAGAGAAATGTAAGAAATACTGCCTATCGTTGCGGTGCAATAACTTACGTGGGGCGTGAGCTCATGGGTCCAACACATGAAGACGGTGGGGTTAAAGTGCCAGAACAACGATTCTAGGGGCAATAGCTGTACACAGTGCATGTTTACACTCGTATGGAGTGTGTTCATCACATTTTGTGGCAGCGGTGGGACTGGACGTGATGGAATAACTCGAACAACTGAAGCAGGATATGGTGAGTGCGATGTACAAATCACAAGATGAGCTAGACCATGGGAAGGTGAGAAGGTTCCAGGCGTTCCTTCGCTTGAGTACGCAGAGGAATGGATGCAGCAGTGCTGTGCTTCCCGTTTATGAGGCTGTAGAGCCGCAAAAGCGCAAAATTCTGGATAACAGTCCACCCTCGATGATGAAGGAATAGAAGCCGCCGTGGAATAAGGAAATAGCCATCAGGGCGGTAAGCACGTGCAGAACACCGCCGAACCTTCTCTGCCGGCATCCAGCGCGGCCTAAGAGGGAAAACGAGCAAAGCACTCGTGGAGAAGAGGTGACTACGCATAACGATCAAATATTTCTCAACCTACAAAAGAGAGCAGGGGTCATGATGGCAAAGTCATGCAGGACACCTACGAGCCCGTGTATACAGGTTCAAGCCTAGAACGGGAGAAAGCTCAGCGAGAGCCGAAATGGACGAACGTCTGCGCACGTTAGGCTAAAAAGTGCATTAGTTTGAAGGTGGACAGATGCAAGAGCACATCGAGCGTGACAGTACTGTGCTGTGCATTGCCATTGGCTTTGTTTTGCTGGGCACAAGTTCACCCGATAAACAGTTCGCCTGGCATCACCTTGAGTTCTGCGTCCTTCGTCTTGAGTGTGGCGTGCGTCAAGATCACGTGACAGTATTGTAATTAATTACCCGACAAATTTGCTCTAACCTTTAGCGAAAGTATAACAGAGAAGCAATACAGCACATCAGTCTGCGTCCTACTAATTTGTCTTTGTATCAACACTTGCAATGGTCTATAATTTCCGTCGTTTAATGAAATTTATCGATATTAGAAAAAAAAAGCGTCAAGGCGCGGAGCACTCGCAGCATGTTTTCATGCTGCAATATTTGCACCCGCAGACATGCTTACCGAACTGTCGGCGGGACATGGCGCCAGACACACCGCCACAAGCTAAACTTACACTTCACAGCACTAAGACCGCGTTGCTCAGGCCCCTATTCGTGCGGTGCTTCTTTTTATGGCCGAAGCTCCTTAAGGTTTGGGTCTGTCCGTCCGTTGTTCCTAGTAGCGCGTTACATTCAAAGAAATGAATGATGCTACGTGTGGGGGGCGCGCCCTTGGCGCGTGCCTCCCGGCGCGCGAGCTCTCTCACTCTTCCATCTGCTCTCTTGTGAGGGAGAGAGAGCGAAAGGCGCGCGCTGACTATGGAAACGCTCTTTCTTCGATGAACGCGCTACCAGCTCGCAAAGAAGGAGAACGCGCCCTCACCCGCGAGAGACAAGCTTGACGCAGGCAGCATCTTCCAGCGAGTTTCTTGACTGAAAAATACAAATGTGCGTGCGCGACGCAGACGCAGACAAGCGGACGCAGACAAGGGGACGCAGAAAGCGGACGCAGACAAGTCCACTTGTCGAGACGTTGGCTCCTGCGACATTTCCTGTCCTAAATCGTATTTTGCGATTTTTTCCTCTATTCTTTACTGCCTGCAATATTGTTAAATAAAAATAAAGTAAATAACGTAGCTATCACGGATACTCCTAGACTAGCCCTTTCAGCCTGCATTTTTTATCTTGATTGCAGAATTTATTCAACGTGATTATTCACGTGTCTAAAGGCTGAATAACATCCCTTGCAAATACGAACCTTGTGGGCAGTCTATTGAGCGAGTTAGTATAATGCTTTCAAAATCGTACATCAAGGCTAAAGGGTTGTAAAATGACGGACATTGGTGCTATCTCGCCCTAAGTTGTATGAGGGCCTATTTAAGCCTTATATTTGCTAGGTGCACGCGTTGAAAACTAACAGAAATTACAGACAGGAATGGACCATGGGTCCCGTCCATGTTTCCAGGCCTGGGGTCAGGTGAGGCGGTGGAGGCGGTAACCCTCGCCGTATGAGCATATGCATGCATGTATGCATGCGTGTACTTTACATAAAGCCGAGTGCACATGGATGGATGCACGGAAACATCAAAAAAGAGCGAGGCCTGCGCGGAATCGCAGGACAGTGACAGCGTAAGCTGGAGGAGCGACCATCTTAGAGGCCATTGTAAACACTTGGGGAAAATCGTGCAAGTACAGGTGGTAGGTATCCTGTGCGCCATAACTCTGTGATTTGGGCTTCTCTCTGCACAGCGGTCTGTGGTGCCCGACGTTGCCTTTCTGCAGGCGCGCGCGTAGCTCTGCGATCCACTTCTTCAACAGCGGTCCGCACCTTGCGAGGAGGCGCCACCAGGTATATCGGAGAGCTAACTGAGGTTGCTGTCGGGGCTGCGCACGTCGCCTGTCCCGTGAAGCACGGCACGATGCGACAAAACTGCTTCACGAGGGAGCGCTTCGTAAAAACACACAGCCTCCGAAATGGCGCAGACGCGCGCCGATCTCGAACGCTATGCGGAGGAAATCAGGGCCGATAGATAGCAGCAGCTTTCCTGTTCTACACGAGGAGCGACAGGACACCGGCGGCGGCGGCGGCGGCAGCGGCGGACAACTACTGCAACTACGGCGCCGTTGTTGTCATATCATAACAGCTTACGCTGTGAAAGGTTCATCCCTTCCCTACTGCGCGCCTTTGAAACGGCAGTTGCCCTTGCCGCATGCAACTCTATTGCAATCTCCTGGAAGAGTTCATGAACATTCTCTAGGAATAGTGTGACTGTATAATAACTATATTTTTTTATCCACTGTATTCAGATATCTTGGTTATAATCACAGCCCGCCCTTTCTTCCGCGAGGGCGGTCAAACAAAAGCGCGTGGCCTCCTTAACCTTTTCGCGCTCACCCTTTACATGCAGCGCACTTCCCTTGCCGACCTTCAGAAGCACTGCGGTAGCGGGTACATTCACTTACCTGGAGGTATCTTCATTTTCATGTTCCTTGAGAAACAACATTATTGGCAGGAACATACATGCGATAAAACAGGCTCAGCGAACAAAAACAACGCGTTCCTTATAACTCTTAGGGATTCATTCGCAACCGTTGAACCCTGATGGCGTGAAAATCGGACATAGAGATAACGAGCCTTTATAAAAAAAATTGGCGCTAACAAGAGCAAGACTTCACGCGACTGTGCTGTAAGGCAGTTATAGCGAAGAACATATAAAAATGAGCTTGCGTGGATCCAGTATTTATTGAGATACGACGCAGCGCATCGCGTGCAAGGCTATCGCGGCGGCATTTTGTTCTTCCTTGCTGTTCGCATAAAAACACGCAGCAAGTAACCATGTGGACGGCAGTAGAGATTCCTAAATGTCATCTTGCCACTAAAATCGACAGGTGTAGTTCTGTTTTCAAGACCTCTCGACCAACATTTTTTTGTGGTGTCAACTGATACCGCCAGGGCCAGAAGGGTTGGGTGTCAGGATTGCTAGGATAGACCAGGAATAGTAAAGATTTACTAATAAAAAGTTAGGTTGCGAAGAGTGCGGGCCATCCTTAGGGCAGTGCAGTCAGACAGTGCGTTTGCATGGGTGGGCCGATCCTGGAGATAGTGAAACCAGAGAGTGTATGTGTAGGGTTGTGTCAGAAGCGATTCTCGCGAGTTTCTGCTAATGCGCCCAGACCTTCGCCGTCTATAGCGTTGTCGTCGTCGTGGCCACTGAAAAGCAAGCCTATTAGCAGCGACTGACGTTTCCTCTGCGAAACACCGCCGCGTCACCGCCTGCTTCGCGCCTTCCAAACTTTCACGTTAGTGCAGCAGTCGTGATTTCCTTTTCTTCGGTGTGAGAATACCTGATTAACAATGACCTCCAGGGAGGGCAATCAGCGTCCATGTTCTACGCACATCGTATTCTCAGGCCTTAGTAGCCCCGGCCGGAACCATATTGTCAAGATACCCTATATTCAATATACCTTATTGACAATGGCCTCCGGAGCTTGCCTCTGAACCTATCAATCTTGATTGCCCTTTTGACGCACCTTGAGTCCCACACCTTCGGTTTCCGCAAGGCTTTGAGTCAACGTTCAAACGTCAATTAAGGCTTCTGATGCTGCAGATATAGCGAGAAACTATAATGTGATAATGCCCGAGTGACATTTCTTGGGCTCACTAGCCAAAATATCGGACATGCGGTGGCTTCAGCCGCAAAGCATATAATATTAAACTCCCTGGAGAAAGTTAGCAATAGGTCAAGCTAAACGCATAGTGCAAAGAACAGCCGTGCACAACCCGGGCAAACGGGAAGAGAAGTGGACAACACGAACACGCACACGGCGTTCGTGTTTTCCAGTTCTCTTCCCTTGCGTCCGTGCACACGGCGTACTTTCTGAATCTGACCGCCGTAACAAACGACGTATTTTTAAGGAGAGAAACAACAGGACCTGCAATGGAAGCCTTAGCTAAAGCGTCTGCCGATTCGTTTATTGCCAATCCTTTTTGACCAGGCACCCAAATTAACCGTAGTTTTGCAGATGGTTTGGAACTAAAGTGCGGAAAGTTCTCAGAATGTGCGATTCACCTGGAGTAGTTAATGAAGTGCACAATCCTAACGAGTCTGTAACTATTACCGCTGTATTCACGGAGGAGCGAAGCTTACACAAAGCCAGTATAGCCGCCAAGAATTTCGCCACAAATGGTGGTGTGTAATCCGGCAGCCTAACAGAGAGACACCAGTCTAGTTCTGCGGAAAAAATTCCTACTTCTGCCTTTTCCTCCCTCTGCGAAGCATCCGCTGGTATGATAATTTTAGTGCCTATTAGGCTCAAGTGATCCTGCAGAAGTCCGTTAAGGACACGCCACGGAAGTTGCTTGGAATTATTGGGGAATATGTTGTCAAATGAATTAGAACTGTTATCATTATGGCTATGTCTATGAGAACTATCTTCAGCGTTTTTTGTGTGACAACAATATGTGGTACGTAACTTCGGGGCCAAGAAACACGAAGACATAAATCTGGTTGTCTAGTAAATATATATTGGTCTCGTCTTAGTGTACATTCATGCGTCCTTAAGAAAGTTTGGACCATTAAAATTTTTAATCGTGTTTCAAAAGAAGGAATCCGCGATTCCTTATCCAAGACTGCATTAGCTACAATCTTCGGTAGCCCAAGGCACAAGCGCAGCGCCTCCCGTTCCACTAGCACTCACGGACGTAGCTTCCAAACCGAGGCACCCGAAAATAAGGCGCATCCAAACTCCAGTATATGGCGGACATACGTACAGTAAATCATTATCAGAGAGTCTCCGCGCATTCCCCACCGATATTTACTGAACCTTTTCAGAATTCCCATGGCTCGTTATGCTTATGTTGCTGTGTGTTCAATATAAAGACGCCAGTTCAGCTTTCCATCATAAGTAATTCCAAGATATTTAACTTTCTCGACTTCGGAAATGTATTGTGTAGCGATAGTGAAACACTGATCGGCTCTTGCAGTGGATTTACCAGGACTGAACACTTCTGCGCGTTAGTACTTTGTAAACATAATAACTCTTCCTGCTATTTTTAGATTACCGGTGCCGGAGCACTATATTTCTCATTCCATTTATAAGCAGCCGATGAAGTGTATATTAACTGCGCTCTATCCATGTAACCTTTTATAAAGGTCCCATTCTTCTTTAAACTTCTCCTTCGAAGAGTACCGCTTCCGCGCTCTAAACGCGCCATTTCATATTTCAAAAGCATAAAATGAGAGAGGAGCATTCGAACAGTATTTAACTGCTTCCTGCAATCTCGACACCTCACATGCGCGTTCTGTTCGGAACACATTGGACTGCGCTATTACCCTTCCGTTAGGTAAGGAAGATAGTTCCACCAACTTCGTCATTGTGCAGGTATTTTTTTGTGGTTCCTTTAATGTGTTTTCCTATATCCACGCAGCACTATAAACTAGAACTTATACTAAAAAATAGAGAACATTCATGCTATTCGATTTCTATTAGCAAATGGAAAAGTAGGCATAAATGACGGACCCATGAATTCCTACAGATTATTCTGATAGCCGGACCGTCATTTTATGATTACGAAGTGATATTATTCTTTCCTATTTCAGAGCAAATTTTCTTCTCTTCAAAATGGCGACTTGCTACTTAGTTGGTGTGATGCTTTCTTTATCAGCACTGCTTGATTATGCGACGACAAGCGGTAAGTTTTACAAACACTGAGTAGGTTGTGTACAGTGAACTTTCATTATTTATGTACGAACCATACTCTAGCTGCAAATAAAATCAAGTGCCGAACAAATGTTCCAAATTCCTGGCTATCATTTCCGCTCTCCTAGCTGTACGTACACGTTTGTGTTGCAATTGCAAGAGAAAAGGAATATTTCTGAGGGGGACTTGTCAATCCTGTCAGTGCGTACTTCTTATGTGTACAGAGATTAATTTGCTATCTCTCACTAATGCTGCATTGTGATTACCCTGTGACCAAGTGGTTGCACCTGCATTTATTTTAAGCCGACAGTTCATGGTTGTGGATGCGATTAGGCATGCAGTACAAGTACGCTTATGTGCTATCATAGCTGGCTATAATATTGTGAAGCAGTACCAGCTTCGGGGCTGTTCCGGGAAACAGTAAACAATGTTTTGCCTTGGGAACATATTTTAACACGGAAGTATTAACGAGGCCTTGCCACGGAAGCTGTTTTGACGGCATACATTATGAAATGAACATGGAGGCACAATTAATGGCGCTCATTAAAACCACTTGAAAACCATCATAGTTCACGCTGATTTATCAAGCGAAGACGGCATATGCTGCCTATGTAGACGTAGTTGGAGTAGTTTGCGTTGTGCCAAAACTTTGAGATGAATACAGCCCTAGGATAATTTGCAAAAAGAAACCGTTTGTTCCGTTTATTCCGCGCATAGTGGAACACAGTGAAGAGCCACCCCGACATATCTTGTCCTTGCATCCATCACAAGTGTTCCAGCATAAGTGCCAGACTGTACTGGTCCGGATTGACGTTTTGAAGGGTAAGACAGGCATCTAATTGGGCATCTCTGTTCCAACAAGAAGTCAAGGCAGCGTCTCCGGAAATTGTTAGGACGGCCGTTGGGTTGGCCCTGCACACTCACGCATTTTCAATGTGCATGCAATGCGTCGGTGTTGTATACTTGTTGGCAGCCAAGATGTGGAAGAGAGATGTGCTTGAATGGACACATTTCTGCAGTTACAGATGAGGGAAGCACAGTAATGTACAAATATACTAGAATGTGCCGTCATGAAATTTCGCAGCCCCGAAAGTCAACCTCCTACGTCGTCGAGTGCGCATTGCTTCTGGGCTAGGATTCGCACACATCGTTGCCTCCCCGCTTGAGGTTGTCTTGAGCAGCAGACCTTACTGGGCTTTAATCGCAAAGTAATGGACCGCTTCGTTATGATTTCAATGGGGCCCATTTTATTAATCTCTCATTTCAATTTTTTCATGGCTACAGGCATGAATAATATCACTCGTTGCGTTTATCCAGGGGCTTCCTTTCTGTATAAGCTCAATTGAGGAACATGTGAGGGAAGGAAATAGAAGTGAAAAGAAAAGGACACCTTCCCTAGACTGTCCCTCCACGAGTGCGTCTTCTGCAAGGGGTTCTCATTCCTTGCACTTGGCTCCTCCTCGACGCTTTGCAATCTTCCACTTTGGCTTGTTCTTGTGACGGGCTCCCTGTATGGCACTCGCTCCCATTACCGGTTTAGTACATGAAACTGTTTCAGCCGGTGCGCTGACTTGTTTACGCTTACTAGTGTCGCTTTACTCGAGCCGCTGATGGCAGAACTAACAACCATAGCTTTCGGCCTTTCCCCTAAATGCGATATTTTTAAAATTTTCAGTTGCGTTGGTGTAATTGCCCAAAGAAATATTGAAAATAGTCAGTTATTGATGATCCACGTGTGAATGGTTTATGCAGGAAGCTGGCGAACCGCTGCAGTACTGGACATTTGTATGCGATTTCAGGTCTTGAGTCACCAGACGTTGCCACGCGCCCTGTTGGTCACGTATTGTTCGCCAGTATCCTGCAAACACAGGGACGTTTACGGACAAACTAAAATGCTCTACTCTCTCCTCAAGCTGACCGAGCGGCCGTCTATTGCATTAAAAAAAGCGACACACTATGGGCAATATTCTGTGCAGCGATTGCGTACTCTCTCTAAATGGCGAGTTATGCATATGCCGAGAAATGAGGTGCAGGAGACATAGCATGTGTATATGGTGCAGCCTAAGCGAGTTACGCGCATGACTCGGAGGGGCAGACAGACAAGGAAACATAAAGAAACAGGCGGGATTTACAGAGGCAGCTTGAAGAATAAAAAGAATGCCATTCTATTGCTGCTAGATGAATTATATGGGCACTAGAACGCGGTTCGCGCGTCGCCTTTGCCTTCAAGGCGTGTATATATATTCATGAGTTCTTGCGGTGAACCACCAGAATAGCCGGGTCACAGACAGCAGACGAATAGGACATTAGACGGCGGCCCCAGTCACCCAGCAGACTCGTCTGATTTTCTGTCCTAACATGAACAACCCTTCTGTAACATGTCGTGTAGCTGTGCTAGGTACTACCACACCCTACGACGGCACCATCCGCACGAGAACAACGCAGAAACCGTCGCCTTGCCGGACTTTCCCCACTGTACCCCATTCTGGCTTCAGAGTGAAACTCCCCGTACCAGCGGTACCTCGGCAAGCCTCGACCCGTACGATCACTACCGAGAACCACGCACCTTTAAGGCGAATGCTGGCAAGACGTGGATGAGTGGCTAACCCGTTATTAAGAGGTTAAACCAATGGAATAACTGAAACGCTGCCAAGGAGCTAAGGAACGTTCATTTCTCCTTCACCGACAGGCTGTTCGTTTGGTTTAAAAACTACTCAGACGCACAAACTGCGTGAACCCTTTTGTTTGAGGATATTAGGAAGTGTTGCGGCGACGTCGACGCAAACTAAACGAGCGGAACTTACCCTGCCTCAGCGAGCTTAGGTGCCAGGTGAGACGTGCACTACCGATCTCGAGTAGAATTTGAAACTCTGCGGAACCGACAACCTTTGAAGGCCACTGGAAGATAAGGTGGGACACGTTTTAAAAGGAATTGCAGAAGACGTGTACAACTTCCTCATTAAAAAAGAAGTTGAATACTGTTTCAGGTGTCATACGACACTGCCGAAAATTCAAGGCCCTGAACACCCGCCGAATCGCGCCCATGTTCGCACGTCGGGTTAATCTGAAGAGCGTTGCCAGTGCCGGCGCGAGACCCCAGCGAGACCTACTGCCCACCATTCGACAAATTTTCCGCCAGGAAGTCCAGATGCATGAAGAACAGGGACGTTATATGGCGAATTACAACCCCCCCGCCTCCCAAGACAATGTTCGCGGACCCCCTGCTGCTTCTTGGAGCCGCTCGGTAAGCGTCGCGAATTTTAACGGCTACCATGACCAACCACCTTACGTCCCGACTGAACCACCACGCAATCATTCCTCTGCTCCGCGTTTTGATAAGCACACACGCAATATTCATCCACGAAGAGCTAGCGCTGCTTATGCGAAGCGCGGTGCGGAGGTTTTTCATTACTCGGAACCGATGTCTTCGGCGGAATACTTGCACCGGCATTTTCAAGTAGCCGTGTGTTGTAGCAGCGGTATTCCTGGCCACCTAGATCGGCACTGTGGCCGATGTCGGGCGTCGAGCTATGGACAGTCGGCGCCGTCCACTCAGTCTATCGGGTGTATCCGGCACACTCAGTGACCAGGAAACTCCACATCAGATAGACATTTCCGAGGAGCCAGATGCTCTGCTCGGGCAACATAAGCTAGTGAAGAAAGGACCCAGATGCGCTATTGATCCTCTGCAACTGATCGCACTTTGATGCCATCACTTGCCTTACGTGCGTCTCGATGGTAATCTCTCCGGCCCCCGAGTCACGTCTCAATCTCCTCGGCGCCGGCTCTCGTCGCCACTGCCGGTAAATTAACCATAGCGGCCGTTGGAGGCAAAGCAGTTGGAGAATCTGCGCTGCCGACTCAGACGCCTTCAACTATCTTCATGCGAAAAAATAAGGTTGTTTGTACTTATTGGCATAGTTTAACGATCGCGTTAGTGGAAACGCGAATGACAATTTGTGTAATGAATGTGGTTAATTAAAGCCCTCCTTGGTCCCAAGCTTACGTTTCGTTGGGACTAGAACACAAGTTTTTGTAGTGTGAGTGGTGACTCTTTTTACGAGGTGGGCGTGTGCAATGGGAATGTGTTTTTGGGTGGCAAATTCCGGGGACACATCGCTTTTGTCACACAGGAATTTCCGGTCATGAGAGCATTCATACCTGAACAGTAGAAGCACGAAAGGTCACAGTCGCTCTTTGCGGCAGCAGAGGAGTCGTCTGCAGTCAGTTCGTTCCGGTTACGCGACGGCGTTTTGTACAAAAAGAACAACTCGACCACTGGTACGTCTTAGTCCTTCCTAAGCGTCTTCGAACTGAAGTGTTATGCACCATACACGGTGACCCAACTACCAGCCATCTTGGTTCCACACGAATGCTCTATCGCGCTAAAGAGCGCTTCTACTGGCCCGAGAAGTGGAACGAGGTCGATCGGTACGTCGACAGCTGCTCCAGCAGTCGGCTTTGCAAGCTGCCTTCCAACGCGTCACATGGCCTACTTTAACCAGGTACTCCTTTTAGGGCTCTATTTGACAAAGACTGTGCAGACCTTATTGGTCCCTTCCCGCAATCTTCACACCACAGTCCTTGGATTATCGTCTGCATAGGCCACCTTACCCGCTAACATGAGGCGGCCGTGCTTTCAACATCGATGGCAACAGAAGTCTGTCTTCATGTTGTCTCACGTTATCCTCTTCATAGACCTCCTGGCATTGTTATGAGCGGTTGCGGGCGTCACCTTAGCGCGGATGTAGTCGAAGAGACTCTTCTGTATTCATCGAGCTTCCGCCACTACAAGCCCTACTATACATAAACTAACGGCCTGACCGAGCGCACAAACAGAACGCTTGCGAACGTGCTCTCCATGTATGGTGATTTGGCAAACAACAATCGGGACCGTATCTTGCCACATTCGTCACTTACGACTTCAACACTGCAAGACACGAAACACAGGAATTTTTCCGTCGTTATGCTCGTTCACCTTTGTACACGCTCGGCACGACATTCTCATGCATTGCTCATCCCAACAAATCAATTTACCAAGCCCGCAATCCAGTCGGTGAAGGGCGACGTCTCTCTCGGCTATACCCCCTCACTTCGCAGGATCGGTGGAAAATACGGTATCACGACATCATGGCGGCATTTGCTTTGGCCCTTTTGAGCTCGTGTAGCTGTTAACACTGTTGTGGAATTGTGGCTTGTACCAAAAGCTTCTCGCACTCTATGTTGCCGGTACGTTACTTTCAAATGCCTCAGCGAGGTTAATTATTGCGTCGTGCGTGACGGGAACTGTGGATGACGCTCAGTGGAAAAGGAAGTTACCTATGTCGTCCATCTCAAACGCTTACATAGGCGACATGCCCGACACGCCCTGCGGCCTTCGTCTTCCAGCAAGGAAATGTCACGAGCTCCTGAGATGAGCCACCGATAGTACGAATTTAGCCGGAGGAGAGACAGACGAAGAGGAGAACGACAATAGGCAGCTGCGTCGGTCACCTAGCACACTCAACAAGTTCTCCGTCTTAACGTGAACAACCCGTCTGCAACAATATGTGAGTGCATCTATATCAATCGATATTGGTAAGACAAACACGTATCAGTTCTGGAACAGTTCCAGAATGCCAGTTCCGGAACTGAGTACATTGAGAATGATGACTTTGAAATTTTATAGAGCGTACAAGGAATCTCTATTGTTAACACTGTGCTCTATGTTGGCCGGTACGTTACTTTCGAATGCCTCAACTATGGACGACTCTCGGCGAAAAATGAAGTGACCTATGTCGCCCGTCTCAAACGCTTCAATACGAGAGATGCCTGACTCGCCCTGCGGCCTTCGTCTGCCAGCGGAGAAATGTCATGAGCTCCTCAGGTGAGCCACCGGTAGTAAAAATATAGCCGGAGGACAGAGAGACGAAGAGGAGAACAACATAAGGCAGCTGCGTCGGTCACACAGCACACTCAACTAGTTCTCCGTCTTAACGTTAACAACCCGTCTGCAACAATATGTCAGTGCATCTATATAAATGGAAACCGGCAAGACAAACACGCATCAGTTTTGGGACAGTTCCAGAACTGAGTACCATGAAAATGATGACATTGAAGTTTTATAGAGCGTACAAGGAATGTCTATTGCGACGGCCGCTTCTCTTCTCTATGAATAACGGCTTAACTTGGTAAGCGATGGCGGCTCACATTTCGAAGTTTAGCTGGTCATCCTCGAAAGAATAGGAGGACTGGAAATATTCTGTCCTCGCCACGGTGCTCTAGTGGCTACGGCACAGGGTTGCTCATGCGAATTCGCTGATCGAAACCCGTGCCACCATTAGTGACACCACTCAGTGCAAGGCCTGTGCACTGAGTGGTGTCACTAAGCGTTAAAGAAATCCCAGGTGTTCGGAACTTCGAGAGCACTGCACCATAGTGTGTCTCAGGATGACATTTTGGTTTGGGGGTCTAGAATCTGAGAATCTACCTTAACAGGATTCTTATACAAAACAATCCTAATCGACCTGAACACAACTTGCAGTCAGTACTTTTGTAACCTACCTTACACGAACTGCAGGAAGGTATAAAGGTAGGCGTTCTGGTAGTGATTCATACTTAAAAAAATATCTGCGCTAGCAATGGCGGGAACATACATACGAAGAACAGAGGTTGAGCGCTGTCTAACAACTATTACCAACCGCTAGACACTGCTTGTCCTGAAATCTCCGTCTGCGTCTTTCCGTCGTTCTTTATATTTGAATATACATATTTGCATATACTTGAATCAGTAAACGAGTTACTGACTACATAGATCATTTGGTATCTTCACTGTATGCTATTCGGACGGCAAATTCCACATGCTAGATTTCGTGTTAATTTCCTATGTAGTGACGCGCGTTTTTCACTGATATTAACATAATGGAGTGCCTCAAAAATGTAGCCCGTCTAAGTAAATCCAGATTTGATGTAGACCGATCCGTAGTCCGTGTTAAGGAGCACTGAGGAGACCCATGGGTCCTTGTTATACAGTAAACTAAACCTGCGAAGGATTTTATGCCGATTATGTAACTTTTTATGTGTTGCATTGTTACTGCTAAATGATACGTAGAGATGCCGCTTTGCTCCATGTGTACTCGATTGGGCGTTTCAAATCTCGCAACTGAACATGTAAGGCAAATAGGCTGATCACAAATCTATGGAAATTTGTGAAGTTACTAAGCATGGTATTTTGTTATTCTTTTCTTTCCAGAAAGCGACTGTGAGTACATGAATTTTACGTCTCTCTCAACAGAGGTATATTTAACTTATAGTGGTGCGTCTCTGCACATCCATCATACGCCATTGGAACATGAAAGTGGCGACAACTCATCATGTCGGCTGCAATGTATTTCTGCCGTCGCTATTCAGTGTTTCGCCACTCTTACGGGCCGCACTGCACGCAGCGGGAAAGTAAGGACATTGTCGGGAATAATGTAACACTGTTTTAGCAAAACATCTTCGTTATTTTTTAACACTGTGCTATCTAAGCTTTTATTTGCTGATTGTGATGTATAAAATTAAGTATAGTTGTAGCGCCCCACGTTTGCTCAAATCCTGGCAGGGACGCCTGCTGTCTCAGGCGTTTTCTCTGTGGCTACACCTTGGAACCGGCCCAACGGTACGCTCTATACCCCCTTCCACATTCGCAGTGCGTGGCTTAGCCATCTCCAGCGAAAAAAGCTCGCTGGGATTTCAGCCAATGCAGCGTCATTCGACATTTAGGGCGTGCGGCTGACCCCCCTGGCCCACACCTTTGGCACACCACTTTGGTCCAGACTGCACGCAGACGGCACCCGCGGACTCACCTACCCAGAGGAAATCGGTAGTCGCTCATGCTTGGCTCCCTTTGCAGCTTTAATCTTTTTCACATTCAAGCTTTCCTGTCTCCTATGCACTAGCTTTCATTCCCGATTTTCTGGGCGAAATGCATTAGCTATGTGAGAGTAGCCAACCTCGATATGAGATATTTAGTTGCAACGACAATATACGGTTGATGTGGCAGGGCTCATTTTGACGAAACCTCTGCCATATTCCCTTGTTGAGCTGGGTGACTGACGACTGGGATTTTTAGGGAACGCACTAAAAATTGCAGTCCTCCGTCAACGCGTGTGTATTTTACCAAGACGGTATCATTTATACTCCTGGCCTTTATGGCGTTCAGGAGCTCCCCCGTCGTAGATCGTGCCGAGTTCCGGAATACATTTAGTTAACGCGCTCGCTGCGAATCTTTATTGCTCAACTAAGCGAATGCCTCCTTTACTAGATGCCAGTCGCGTGGTACGAAAACCGCGTACCGTGCCCTCTCCCTCTTTTCGTCTCCGTGAAAAGCAACGAGCTCCGCGTGTGGCTCAACCATGTGACGTTGAGCATTACTTCTGAGATTACCGTAACAATAATTATGGTCTCGGAGGTGTCAAGCACGGCACACGATGCAACGTTTGACATGCACACAACACTCTCCGTAATATCTTTTGTTTTCATGTTCGAATAAAGTAAATAAAATATTGATTGATGGTAAGAAATTTGGAGAAAAAAATTACACTATCTCCCCGAAGGGGACCATGGGGTGATGCGGAGCATCGCTGGGAGTTTCAGCGGTTCATTTAACGGCGGCGTTTACAGATTTGCAGTGTTTTCGGTGTTACCTTTGCGGTGAACCTTGCGGTGAAACTTGCGTGTATTACGTCGTTAACTTGGTTCGTTACCACGCATCGCGTGACCGTTGTCAGAGTGTGGGTTGATGCTGATGCGTACTTGCGTCAACCCACTCGCTGACCGAACTATTGCTTTCATCACACAACACTACCAACTTCTTTCATCGGAGAAGGACGAGATACTACTGAAGCGAAGCGCGCGCGCTCTCTACCCGCTTTATTTATTGCAGCAGCTGTTGGAGAGAGAGAAGGGAGAGGAGAGTTGCGCATGCGTAGTGTGAGTGCGGATGCCGGACGCGTGACATACCCGCGAGCAAGAGATGCCCCGCATCTGATATGGTCTGCTTCCGTCGAAAGTGTGAAAGGCAACGAGCGCCAGCTCACGGATTTTGGCTGAACTGAGGGAACTGCAGCTGCAATGGGAAAGCGAGCGACGTGTCTGACATCTAGTAAAGGAGGCGTTGACTAAGCACAAGGGCTGCCGCGGTGGTGTAGTGGTTACGGTACTCGGCCGCCACCCAGAAAACACGGGTTCGATCCCGGCCGCGGCGGTCGCATTTTCGATGGAGGCGAAAATGCCAGAGACCCGTGTACTGTGCGTTGTCAGTGCAAGTTAAAGATCCCCAGCTGGTCTGAATTTCCGGCGCCCTCCACTACGGCCTTTCTCTTATCTCTATCTCTTTCACTCCGTATCCCCCACCCCCACGGACGCTTAGCCGATCCTAACAGAACCACAATCATCATCAAGCTCAAGAGAAATCTCCCACCGGCACTACATTGGAGGCGAGATCCAGTGCCTATACATAGGGGGTGGCCGGTGAACGGTTGTGCAGCGCGAGCAGTCGGTTTTTTTTTTTTTTTTCAATGAAGAAAATTGCTAGCAGACGCTGCCTGCGTCGGCGTTGTCTCTCGCGAGCGAAGGCAGGTTCTCGTTCCTTGCGAGCTGCTAGAGCATTCATCGCAGGAGAGCATTTCCATAGCCAATGCTTTCCTTTCGCTCTCTCTCGCGACACCAGATGATTCTGTGCCATGAGCAAGGGCATACAAAGAGACGCCGGACAAGCCTCGGCCTTAGGGTGTGCTTCGACCCTAAAATATTCAGAACAGCAGAATAATTCGGAACATTTGCTAAAAAATGACGCCCGCATCTTCCCACGGGGGGAACTCGAGTAAATGCGTCGCAGAGTGGTGGGGGTATCGCGTGAATGTTGCGTAATTGGGTATGGCTTGGGAATGCTTAATTGTTATTTCGCCTTTATTATTCTTGAGCAAAGCATCAAGTCAAACGAAAGCCAAGTAACGACGCCCTTGACTGAATTCCGAACGCGCGCTCCGCCGCTTATATACACACCGCCCGCGTTCGAGGGAGAGGAGTACGGGGGAGAGGCCCGCACCCCCACTGCGCAAAAGCCAAGACGCCCTTGACTGAATTCCGAACGCGCGCTCCGCCGCTTATATACACACCGCCCGCGTTTGAGGGAGAGGACTACGGGGCAGAGGTCCGCACCCCAACTGCGCATGCTCGGCTTGCTGAACGCCCGCCTGGAGCGACAGTTTTGCGGCTGTCTTCCTGGGCCGGCACGAGACGCGCCGAGCATGCGCAGTGGGGGTGTGGACGGCGCCGCCGACGCCGAAGCGCGACATCGTGCGACTAAGAAATGCTCCGCATTTAAAATTCGCAACAGTCACAATATACAAAACACGAATGGAAAGGCTGCCACTAGAAGGAAAATGTGCAGCATGCGAGCTTAGTTCTTTCGCATGGGCTGCATGACGAACAGACACTTGTGGTACTTACGCGGATTCCAGGTGGATGGGCCACACATTGCAGTATCGTTAATCGTGACGTACACGAGGAGTATATTGAGCAAACGGACAATGAAGGCTAGGAAAGCATAAGGGAAGTTACTTGTGGTATTGTAATTGTGGAGGAAATAGAAAGGAATTATAGTGGACGAAAAGACACACCTGCCATCGGTTGCCACCGGTGGCAGGTTTCTAACAAATAAAGAAAGAGCCCTTGACCTCTTCCCTTTCGTTATGAGGAGTATATTGTGTTAGATGTGTAGAGATCGGTGATTCGTGTTTGCTATGCAGTGGTACCCTACCAATCGAATTTGGTGTATACCAGGTAAACGAAACGACCGGCGAAGCTACGAGACCTATAGATGGCGAGATAGACAGATACGATTAACCTTGCTTACGTTACCCAAGAAATGCTTGGCATTTAAAACATAAATCTTTTTGTCGTGGCATAAAAGCGTGGTCGTTCCTGTAAATCTCACGCACGATCACCCCATTTTTGCTAAAATCTAAATAAAGTTTTCCGAGTGCTTTCTGACACATCTCTCCTTAAAGCGAGTGTCTACTGCTCCGCTTGGATCACATTGTTCTACTACTTCCAATTTGGCATAGAGAGCGCCTATGGAACGACAAGGCTCCCTCCTCCATTTCGGTAAAGGCAAAACGCCAATTACATGGCCCGATAATAGCTCAGTAACTTGAAGTAATAGTCACGTTTTTGCACACACGACACCAAATAGCTTTCTATACGGATAAGACAATTCTTCAATGCAACATAAGCGGTCTCCTCAGAAGCGTCGACGCCTTTTTAGCACTTGTTGCCATGCACACTCCGAAAGTTCTTTGTGTCCACACAACTCGACGTAGGAATAAACACGCCGGTTTTATTGTACATAACGTAACCATCCGCCGTATGCAACCAACACATTCGAGTATCATCTGGAGGTGGTGCAGTCGTCCTTGTCCAAAATGTGGCATGCCAAGGTATGCCTCTAAGCCCGCTACTAAGCTCTTTGGGACAGATGCCCTTCGAGCCGTTTTCATCAGGAAATATATCAGCATTTTGCATTTATATATACTTCCGCATCATCAGGTCCATGAAAATCAATCTCACTCAATAAAATATTAGTTGCTTTAGTTCCTGATGGTTTAAAAGTGCGCAGTAGCCAGTGGGGGGACCATCGCCGCGATGTGCGAGGTTGTTTGGTCGAGGAATTTCTTGTCTCTTCTGGCGCATGTTGGGTGAATGCGGAGTAACCCGCTTTCCACAGCTACACAAGGAAAACGTACTTATCGGTGGACCTCCGTATTGCTTTTACGGTCCTTTTAACTGGGCTTAAAGTTTAGGTTACAAAAAATAGTGATGGAAACGAGCACTTCCGTGTAACCTTCATCGCACTTATTAGAGTTAATATCCTGCAGATTTTCCTCGTTGGAAGGATGATCCCGCGGATTGGGTGCGTGCAGTTTGGACTACAATAAAGGAGGACATGCATGGCTTAGGCATACATGCTGCCATTTGATACCTTACGGCTTTCCTAGTCGATTCCAGTACTAAACTTATTGCTCAAACAAGTGGCCTAGCTTTCAAACGGCGAGTTCCATGGTGAAATGGTTAACGTAGGAATATATGCAAGAAGCTAACAAAGCTTGCGGCTGCTCCGGCGTTTGCCGGCACGAGAGAATCTAGTAAATTTCAATCGCAGTGTAGGAGAAACATACAACAGGCTTGTATGTATTAGGCGCATGCTTTCCATACGTGCAATCCTTCCGGCCTTTCTCTTATTTTCTTTACTGATGCCTGTTGCGTTGTCATTATATCATTTCGGCTGTTGCGTATTACGGCGGAACTGAACATCCGCGACCGCTACATTTCGTGCTGACCTGCTGATATGTTTTTATATGTTAGCTTAATTAATTTATTTTTCCTCTGCTATTGTAACGCTACTCCCCTTTACACAAGCTCTAAATGTCGGGGAGCTTGCGTAACAATGTTGCTGCAAAACTGTCTCTGTAAAAGCACATGATTCTCAGCCTTGTGAGTAAGACATTTCTGAGGCACTAGGGCTGTTGCTATCGAACCTGTATTATTAGCATTAATTACGTATCACTCATTATTTGTGACCTACATTTCAGTTACTGTATATTTTACGCCTTACTCAGGGATAATTTTAGGCCACATCACACGCACTATTCGCCATTCTTTGTCAATTTTCACCAAACACGATGACACTCTTGTACGAGTCTTAGGTTCTTATGCTACATTACCGGTTTTCATGGAGCTGTTTAGCCATAACTTCTTCTTGCTCCATGAAGTTTGCCCCAATAGTACCATAGACTTCGCAATAAGGCGAATAAAACTGAGGAGATAAAAATACTTCTGGGTGAAGTTACTGATGCTGTCTAAGATTGTTCTCTCTTGTTCATCTTTTCGTTCCAGCAAGGTACGGTGAGTACCTCTTTTTTTGCGTCTGTCTCAATTACCCAAAGTAGAAAGGTCTATAATTGCACCATGACACCGCTAACAGCCCTTTCTTTGATTATGTTTTCTTGTCAGGCTCGATTACTAATGGAGTGTCAATAAATGCGTTGAATCGTCATAGTGAGTCTCCGTCACCCTCCCTAGTGTATTGCAAGAAAGAAAACTTCGTTTCGTGAAGTGAAGCTCGTGATACAACACCTAATTTCAATTCTACCTCGGTATTCTAAAATTGTATAACAGTCACTCATACTTTACATTGTCATAACAGAAATCGGCAGTCAGACTTGAAACGCCGGTGCAGTTTTATTCCTCTCCTTCATTGAGAGCCACGGAAAATTACATATATATTGACGTCCCTAGAACATACCAGGTTGACCCAATAGTCAAATGTGGTAATGACTTGAGAAAAATGTTTGTCTGGAGAAATACGCCGCATTCTGTGCCAAACTGACAGCACACCGAATACGTCGACTGTTCAAGTCACCGAAAATTCATTGCTTCGTTACCTTTGCGACTGCGTGTCCACTGGACTGTTCGAAAGAAGTACTGTACACAAGTGGTACGCCACACCTGATGGCGATGTATGTACAGATAAACAAAGCATAGACAAGTGGTCCTATTTTTATGCCTGGCAGTCCCATGCCGGCCACCTTCGTTTTCCAAGCACCGGGCCAGAAGCCCGCCTCTACATACTCTACCAGTTGGCAGTAGGTGGCAGGCGGGGACCGCTCAATGCCTACCAGAGTAGCGGTTGATGCCCAACTACTTCATGAAAGGCTGTGTGGTGTTCAGGCGCGCCCGAGAGACCTTTCAAAGTTAATTATGTGCCCACTTTCCGCTTGAGCATAAACAACTAGGCTCAAGGTCCGTACTCGTGAAACTATTTCGAAATAACAATTCGTCTTCGGGCTCAAACAGGACTTTTTTTTATTGCGAAATAGACTTGCCCTTAAAGCATCCTTCATGGTGTGTACATATTAGATATGCCCTGTAATGCCTGTGTTCTCTATGAACTCAAGCAGCGTTTGGGGAAATCTGTTATCGTGTGTGCGATTTGAAACCGATACTGCACAGGAAGCAAAAGCTCGTGTTCCGGACTGATTGGAATATATTGGTGCGTGGTAGAGGAAGACACTGCCTAGAAGTGCGCACTTTTTCTTTCCGATTACGCCAGCATCTGACATCGCATTCCCGCTGTGATTCTTGGAGCTCTTTGTGCTGCTGTCCACGCATGCAGAGGAGGCTTGCCGAGCCAACACACACATGCCAACACACACTACCAAGCATCGATGGTAACGTGCCGCACTTGTCCGAAACCGTACTTGAGCAACAGGCACCTTTCTTAGAACACAAGTCCGGAAAGCACATTATGTCCTTTCCAAACAAAATCTGAACAATGTTCAAAGAATAGCACATTTGGAGTAAGCAAAATGAAGACGGAAAGAACAGGTTAATCCAATTTGTTCGCACGTTGTAAGTAAGAAGCGAGCGCTTATATGTAAAGCAAAGATACCTGTTCCTCGTGCCGCTAGAAGAAAGCTTTAACCTTCTAGGCCAACATTCCCAACTTATCACCCATGTGGAAACCACGGTATTTACTCTAGTGGATTCTAATACGGCTTGTTTGAGCAGGCTGGAAGATTACCCGTTCATAACCTGTATGCATTTCAATTAACTGTAGCAATCAGACGCGAGGCCAGAGAAAATAGACATTTTTCACATAACCTCTCCAACAGACGGCGAAACGTTACCTCGCTTGGTACGCGAAATAAAGACACGTGGAAAATTAAAACACCCAGAACAAATTACTCAGTAGGTAAAGTACCGTACATTCTTCCCAAACTACTTAATAGATATGTGATATCCCTTGTTGATCCCTACAGGTGCTCAGTGCATAAACTAAGTGAATTGCATATGTCCGGACTCTAAATTGCGTGACTGTTAAATATGACTTTTTCGTTTTCGTTTGACTAAATCGCACTAGGCTTCTTTTTACTACTTTTTATACATATCACTGCTGTATATACTACGCAGAGGCAGCTGCGGGCTCTTGTCGACCTGCCTCTACAAAGAGCAGCTTTTACCCACAGCTTTGGCATCATTGTGACGATGAACATAATTGATCTTAATATTATTATGATTATTATTGCCCTCTTTCGTATATACGCCCTTGAAATACGTCAGTGGTAGCTCGATTACAATTTCTTGCTTACAATACAAATACAAATTAGAATACAAATTATTACAACCAAAATGACGTATGCGGCACTACCTTCCCGGTCTCGGCGGCTGCAATTAGACGATGGCATAATGGTTGGATCCTTGACTGTGGTATATATGTGTACGTTAATCTGCAGATGGCGAAAATTTGCGGAGCCCTCCACAAACCGACTCTCTCATTAATTACCATATCGTGAGTTTGCGATGTACAGCTCAAATTATTGGTTATCATCACGGGTATCACAAATGTGATCCACATATGAAACGAACTTCTGAACTGCGTCCTTTGCTGAGAAATCCGGAACTGTGTCGGCAGTATATGCTGGATAACTTGATTTACGCGGCGTAAGCTTCCCGTGGACGCCATGTTCATGGTTCGCACATTCTCTTATTTTTCTGTTTCAGCAACTGTTGCAATGAATACGTTGCTGAGAATATGTTGTGAATGTTTGTTGCTGAGAATGCGTGAGTGCTATGCGCAGTTACCCGGCATACGTTGGCAGTCTGAACTGTTTCCATTTTGCACATGTTGTCCGTACTTGTAATCCTTTGGGCCGTTTATTTTATTTGTGCGACTTATTGCGTTTCATTCATATGATTTCTGCTGCTGCACACCTTGAATATTATGATCTGGGATCGCCACTTCGCGTACTTACAACTGTCATGCACATTGCACGGTTCTCTTGCTTTTTATATTAACTTTTTATATTAACCTAACATGTTTTTTCTGCTTATCTGTTGTACCCCCCCCCCCTCCTTACACATGGTGTAACACTATGGCTATGCTTCAGATTTGTCTACCATTTATTGGACATTTCACTCAACAATTTCGACATTTGCATTTCGGCTCTGGCACTGAATGTCTCATAAGGCCTGCCTGTATTTGCAGATAATAATAATGCATATTGAAACTCCAAATCAATAGACTGTCGCCATTCCTTCTCAATAAGGACTGCCAACGACCTTTATTTTTGCTACAGCTCTATGCCAAATGCCGTATGCTAACAATTTTTTGGTGTTGATGGAAGGAAGGAGAAATATTTTACGCATCTATCTATTCCACCTGCCTAAGCAGTTCTGGTGCTATCACATAAGACGTTGTCCCAAGGTTGAGACATCATTTCTGATTATACACTTGGCGGAAATAATCTGAGGCGGAATTTTCTTAAGTGAGAGTGCTCTAATCGACATTTTAACTAATATTATGTTTTTCATGACGCCTTCATTGGTACTCCCTTAAAACATGAAAAAGATTTGCCTTATTGTAGCCGAGTACATTGAGCATAATCTTAAAACAACGCAATCTGCCTGGCACGTGTCTTTCTTTTTTGTTACCTGTGTACATCGGCAATCTGTGACCGTATTTTTGTATTGTAAGCATGCAAATTTGTTTTTACTGCTCAGGTTACTATGTTAGATGCCCCTACATGAACCAAGAGCTAAGGGCCTGTGGATCTGGCGGAATAGTTGAACGTACTTGCCCGGGAGTGGGCAGGCCATGGTGTAATCACTACAACTACGTGTCAGTTAGGAGACGTCCTTGCGGCTGCGTCGACTGGGCGTGTAGACATCGGAACGGGAGCTGCGTCCCGTGTGACAAGTGCGGTGAGTCTCGGTGTTTCATATCTGTGCGCGTCTAGTGGTTTGTTGCGAAGAAACGCGAAACACTGTATAGCCGCAACAAGGAACGTAAATAACGTTCGACCGCCCGACCACTGGTGCCGTTTCTTACCAGTACCACTCCTGCAAGCGGCGTGTCATGATTGTTCTTTCCCTTCGTGCTAGCCTGGTCACGCGTAATCACACCTGCGTGTCTACTAATAAGCCCACGTTCACTGCAATTAAAAATGCCCGTAGAGCTGTTAGTCATATGATGCATTGTTGCCGCTTTCATTGCTTCGCTCTTCTGGGGAAACTGTTACTTCTTCTACTGGTTCTTCATTGGCAAATTAATTGTCAACATGGAAAGAATATTCAGAGGATGAGAGCTGTATGGGTTATTTTTCAGTTTATTGTGCTCACTGCTGTGCCATGTTTTAAATATCATGCAAGCTAATAATGCGTTCTCACAATCCAATATGTTCTGCCTTATTCACCTTCATCGTTGTCTTACCTGGGGAGGCGCTACTACTTTTCCGTTCACAAAGAATTATCTGAAATAGGTAAAGCTATGGATGCGACCCTCATGTCAATTTTTGCAGCAGACTCTAAAACTGCATGAAAACGTGGCGAAACTGAACATTGCTTTCTTCTAAATGCTGTTTTGCATCCAAGTGTGCAGTGTTATGCGCATTCAATTCCGGCTTTTATTATTTTTTTTTGCATGGATCCTCCCTAGTGGGCTTCTGTAAACGTGCAATAAGGGTGAATAAAAAAGAACATAGTACTTAACCGTCATGTTTGACGTATTAGTCCGAATAATCCTGCATGGAAGCTAAGCGCTGCTGTATGGCAAAAACAAACTTAACGCTAACAACCATGGTGATATCAACAATAAACGTCTGCATTAACCAGCGACGTTTGCTGTTTTGCTTTTTGTATGCTTGTTTGTTCGTTACCCACTACCCTCTGTAAGAGTTCGGTCTTGAGGGTACAGTAAAATAAAATGAAGGGAACACAATATTGAAGCGAACTGAGAGCTTGGTTTGCTTACGGGGAGCGCCGTTATAACAACTGGCCAATATATTAACACAACAGAAAGAGTATGAAACACAGTGCAAAACGAAGATTTTTGATTTTCCATACTTTATCAAAAGGCGTGCGTAAAATAGAGTTACTTGCCACTATAAAAGGCACGGGTGGGTATACGTCTGATAAACTAAAATACGTTTGTCTGATAAAGCACTAACACTAAAAACGTTTCTGAATCTTTTCAGATAATTGCGTATACAGAGGGAAAGAACTTTCACGGACGAAGTTCACATTTTTTAACGATACTTGTGAAAGGGCACTATGTAGTGGTATCAAGAGAGTTGTTGAAAGGTATGTCGCAAGATTATCAACAGTGAGATGTATAAACATGCGATATCATGGGTTCTTGGAGCTGTACAACAGTATGGCAGGAAATGCGAACTGAGTGTGCCTCTTTAGGTCGATGTGTGTTTGCACATTTTTCTCTACATGTATTTCTGCAACACAAAGCGCTCATCTTGCTCTAAGAATCAGCAGACGATGTTTTATTCGAATGGTGTTTTCTGTCCCGCTTTCAGAGATAAAAATCATCTTTCTGCTTTTCATAATAAGGAATTCGCCGCAGTAGAACATAACTACCTTTCAATCCTGGGTGGTGACGCTGAAGGTCTGGCTTCGATCCAGGGAGCGGCGTCGCATTGTCAATGCAGGCAGAAACAAGAGAGGCCCGTTTATGGTATTTTAGTTGGTTTCTAAGAGATAAGAAGGAGACAAACACACGATCAGCGGGCCAGATGTTGTAGTTGTTGCTGTTGGCTGTGGTGGTGGCGGTGGTGTTATGGCCTCTACATTTGGCACATACCCACGAGGACGATTGGCCACACTACAGGTAATCATATAGACAACGGGAAAATTAAAAGGCGAAGGCTAAAATCTAAGAAAAATAAAAAGGAAGGAAGGAGGTCTAAAGAAAAATAATAATTAGAATTTATTTATCGAAACATTAGGAACGAAACCCTGTGGTCGAAAGCACTAGCAGAGAAATCTTCCGGAGGCTTCCATATATTTATGAAATGCTGACAAAACTGCATGACGGCTTGTACCATCCTGAGAGGCACGTACAAAATGATACAAGAATTGGTATTTTTGAAGGTAAACGCAGTTTATTGAATATTGAATTTAGATACATTCAGCGGAGAGAAGAAAATCGGCGGCAAGACAGAAGGAAGTGATAAATCGTTTCTGGCTTATTGCATACCAAAGAGAGGTTAGTTAAGGAGAAACCAGATTTATTAAGATAGAAATTTAGACTAGGCGCTCCACATCTGAGACTCGCTATAGTCACTTCGCACTGACGTCAAAGGCATTTGTCCGTATTTCTATTGTTACCTGGACTTCTTTCTCCTCCTTGCCGCGAGGGCAACGGACATCTGACCATACTTGCTGATTGCACGTTTTACTTCCGAAAACCATGATATGATTCTGAGAGACGCCGTATTGGGCGGCTCCGGCAATTTTGCCATCCCGTGTTCTTTATCGCACAGTGACACCACGTGGTACGCTGCCCCAACAATTCCTTTCCATGGAAACGCATCTGCTGAGGCGAGGATTCCATCCAGTGACCTTCGCGTCAGTATCCCAGTCAGTGCCCGAACCACTAGACCAATATGGCTGGACGTGAAGCTTCCATCAGACTGGGCATTGTTAGTGCTTGTTGTGGTTCTCGTAGGTAAAACCCCGTAAAATATTTCTATAAAGCCTATATTTCATCACTGATGACGTTGTCGGTCCCATAAAACAGAGACTTTCTACTCCGGCTGCTGGTTCAGACCGCGGACCGCCAGGTTGCGAGGCCAGCGTGCTAGCCGATTCAGCCACTGCGGGGTCGCCGTACACGCACTTTAAAGTCGGGTCTTCTACAGATCAAGTTGTATACCGAAGCTAGGCGCCCGCCCATCACACGTGTGTCCATGTTCTTCGGAATACGCTCGGCGACCGAAAAAAAAAAATCACAGCATATCCACGGGGTGAATGATGATGAGTGGGCGAAGCTGCGAAGGTTCATCGGTAAACCGTGAATTCTGCCCAGTACATCATCAACGACGTGAGATCGTGCGCGTTTATACTAAAGGGTCGATGAGAGTTATGGTGACTTGCAGCTCACTTTAATTTTACATGTACGCTGTGAATTTTCATTGTTTAATCACGCACAGGAGAAATCGCACACAGGCACTACCTTGGAGGTCAAAATCCAGTGCCACATATACGGAAACAACTTTATTGACACTAGGTCAAGTGAGGGTGGGATAGGGAGGGTAACGGGTAAAGGGAAATGGTCGGCCCTCAGGCCGCCCTAGGTGGCCGAAAGTCCTTGAGCCTCGGCGACCTCTATGGCCCAGCGCACAATCCGGAGTTGATCATCCGGACGTGAGCTGCGCAGAGCAGCCTGTACGGGAAACAAGAAACTCTGAGGGAGAGGGGAGAGGCAGAGAAGGAGGGGAGAGAGGCAGAAGGACGGAAAGGGAGAGAGTGGGGGCGAGAGAGGAGAGAGACGGGGAGCTGGACTGTCGTCGAGCTCGACCGCGGCATCGATGGATGGATGGATGGATGCTATGAGCGTCCCCTTTGTAACGGGGCGGTGACATGTGCGCCACCAGGCTCGTAAGAAGATTTAAGAACTTTTTTTTTCTCTCTCTTTAAATTTTCCTCATGCCTTTTAAATTTACTTCAACGAAGTCGATCATACCATAGCAAAAACGGAAATTCATAGCCCAGTTCCCTGCCCCTTATGGCAGAAAGTCCATATTTTTCCCTATAATTATTTTTGGCATATTCACCGTGATGACGCCATCTAGTGTCCAGTCACCCAACCGCCATAATTCACACATCTCTGTGGGACAGCGTCATCTAGGAAACTAGACGAGAAAGGGCGATGACGACCAGCGCCATCTAGTATATCGTCACCCAACTGCAGTTTGCATGCCTCTCTATGGGACAGCGCCATCTATTGTATGCTACGGGAGACGCTACTGGCTACGGCGGATGGACATACCGGACGGGCCGCAGGTGACGCCATATGGAGCTTCGCCTCTAAAATTCTGAACATACCCGAGCCACACGAATTCCTTGCATTTCATGCCAATGAAATAAGGAATGAAAGAAAGAGGCAAATGAACAGGCCTAGGGAGAGAACGAAGGAGGAAGATATAAAGACACGAAAAGAAGAAAGAAAAAGAGCGAACAGGAGAAGCTTCGCTGGTCCCAATATCGGCCATATCGGAAGGGCTCTTCAAATTTATAATATTACGAGCTGCTTCACTAGAACATACTGGGAAACAACCATAAGCGTATAACGTTGTGTGAAGATGCTTGGGCGCTAAACATGTGGCCCATTAAGCTTCTTGTCTGGATACTGTGTGTAAAGTGTTCGCGCACCCTGTTTCCTGGATCATTATGCTTTATTCTTTACTTTGTTGTAGGAGTCATTTCCAAGTTAAGTGAAATTGAGCGAATGAGCCAAATAGAGTTGTGACGCCGATGACTCCTCTTTAGCCTGCATGTGTGCAGTGTGGTCCTGGACGAGGCATTGTGTTTGATGTTCGCAGTAACAATATTCCCCGTAATCAATGTGTAACCCATCTGCCTAAGCCATATGAGCGCCCGCTACGTTCGGTTTCAGTAGGTGAATGAACACTGGAACGGAATAGCCAATAGGTTATACCACATGCGCAACTTAAACTGAATGTAAACAATCGGGATTTACACAATTTAATTGCTCAAAACTACATGTAGAGGCGCCCAGATATCATATAAATTTTATGTGTCCATCTAACTACGCGCATCTTCCACACCGTTTCACTCAGTGTCTGGGCGAATATGTCTGTCTAAACGTGTATCAAAATGGAGCATTAGTCGTGTATATCGGGTCTTGTGGTAGGAATTACTTTTTATTTTACATATTTATGCGGCGTCCGTTATTGTTTTGTGGTGTGGGGGAATCTCAAAAAGGCAACGCAGTGTGCACAGTATGTCAATGCTGTCTTTCCTGGAGATCACGATGAAAATCCAATTGTCATGTGGCCATACACTACATAGAGTTTATCGAGACAGCCGCACGGTCTTCTTGGCTTGTAATGATTATATTGCTGCAGTTTTTATTTACGTTTCGAAGTGCACTATATCGTAATACAAATATCAAAGACCACGCCCCCCATGAAAGTACCCCCCTACTATAATCTAAAGATTACGAGCTTTGATTCATATCTTCACTTTGAAAACAACAGTATTTTCCGAACACACTTAGAGAAAGTGCTCGCTTGTCCAATAGTCGCTTGTCCAGACTGAAGAAACTCGATAGCCATAGAGTAACCGAACGTACCCTTAAGAGTACAGTACTCATCCTGCAGTAAATTGAAAACACTCCTCCGAGGGAGTAAAACTGCCACATTGAAACAGCCCCTTACCACTCATTAGCTAAAAGTTCACTGCAAAATGGTGCTTTCACAACATACTGCTTGCGGATAAGTGAACAAATCTTCGAACCCAATGAAATATTTTTATTGTGTTTCACCACAACACAGCTTATACGTAATTATGGTGTTCCATGTGTGTTGGGACATTAGATGTTTCAGTAAATGGGTAGAAATTGACATATCGGTAAACTTTATCTTCAATTCTCAAAAATTGTTGCTGTGGCTGCCTTCAGACACACCGGGAAGGCTCTCGCTCGAGTGAAGCCCCTTCATGTTTAAAGCAGAGAACAGGTTCACTTTGCATTTCGAGGGCACTTGAGAATAAATGCAAGCACACCGCTAAAAGCAAAGGGAAGCCGTGAAACATATCCACCGTATTGAGCTCCACGTACTCAAAAAAAAAACGTTGCCGGATAATGTGTTGCTCGAGTAAGTGAGGCAATGCCTAACCAAATGGGCCGAGAATTTCAATACAGTCAAAGGAGGCGAAGTATATGATAACAACGCATTTTAGCCCTCGTAAGCACCCCACGCATATTCTAGAGAAAGCTCACTGTAAAAAAGCTTCCCTGCAAATGTAGGCACCACCCTCTCTTTCGAACAAATGTGCGTAAAGAATGCCTAAGTCCACTGCTAAGCGCCCATGAGCGAGGGCGCTTAGCAGTGAAGGCTTCATCAAATGGCACCTGTCAGTAAGCGTTTCTGATATGTCCTTGCAAATTTGTATATGAAAATGAAGTAATATATTATGAGAATGCAAGATATAGAAAACATCGCGCGGTTAGATTATTGTATGTTCACGAAATTTCGATTGAAATATAGTTTCGCTCACTGCTTTTCTGTTGCTTTTCTTTTTCCTTGAAGCTGCACTAATAAAAAGCCAGAGCCCTTTGGGAGCTGCGTATTAACGCGTAGAAAGGGCCACTATCCCGATTGCTGCAATTGGATACGGACATGCTAGACCCAAATGAAGACTGCTGATGTCCTGTTGCGAGCGTCTTACAACTGGAACTGTACAAGCGGTAGAGGAAATACGTTGTGAGAAAAGTGATAATAAAGCATTCAGCAGATTACTTCACTTGCGAGTTTTCATTGAATATTTAGGTATTCCGTATTTTCAATGAACGCCGCAAAATGGGCAAACACATCACGACAGTATCCATACTCATCGTGTCTGTCAAGTGAGAGATTTCTTTCTAGAAGTTGGTAAAATAAAGTGCACAAACGAGAACACGAAACACGAATTCACATGTTTTAATGGAAACCAAGTAATTCCTTAGAGGATAGAGCGAACGGATCGTCATCAACCATGCCCAATTAAGCTTTAATGTGCCGGAAGTGACACCCGAGCCAACCGGTTGCACCACAGGAAACTTGGCTGCTTCACTGCTTGTGGTTTAGTGCGCGTGAAACATATATAAGAGCACAGGAGTGTTAGACACTTCCAAACGCCACGCTTGCAAGCTTAGAGACATGCTCGAAAAAATTTGTGCACTTGTCTCGCTTCGACAACAAATTTAATTACTGATTTACCAATATTGCAGGCCAATGCTTTGGTAGAAGCAGGAGGGGCCTTACAGACACACAAAAGAAAATACAAACATGCGAAAACAATGCTGCATCTAACGAACATAATGCATTATAATTAAGAAGCCGGAATCACACTTCGGCAAAGTTAAAATTCACAAATAAAAAATGAATTTTAGACCCAGCCACAAAATCACTTCACTCAAATCATGTATTTACAAACAAACAAATAAGTACATGAATGTGACGGAAATTCCATTCGCTCACCGTTGCAGGAGAAAAGACGTCCTTGTAAGCGTTTGTCCTAGTGAAAGTTGTGAAATTGTTTTGTTCACGGCGAACGCGGTTATAACTTCCCTGTGAGAAGCGCGCTTGTTTTAACGCGATAGCGTTAGAGAGCTCGTTTCGCAGAAATTCCGCCGCCGGTGTCGGCGTCGCCTGTGAGCGAAAAATCGAGAATGATGCAAATAAAATACAGAATAAAATTTTTCGGTCCCATTGAGGATCGAACACGGGCCGTTTGCGTGGCAAGCAGGTGCTACAAACCACGAGGTCTACTACAAACCACGAGGTTACTTGCAACTGCTTCGGAAAAAAACACTACATAAATGTCATGTAGTAGAAGGAGTCTCCTTAACGCATTTTGTTCGGCAGGTGTCACTACGAAAGTAAGCCCATTCGGCGATCTTTAGGAAAAAAAATAAACTTTACTGAACATATCAAACAATCATTAGATAATGTGCTGGCATCTGTGAGACATTGTGAAAAACATGTCTCGACTACCATCGCCTCCGAGACGGGGGGCGCGCCCGCCATCTCGGAGGCCATGCGACTACAGCAGAGCCTATATGGTTGAGCCGTTCTAGGGCAGGGAACATATCATATCAAGCAAACAGCAAATATTATTAGACAACGTGCTCTTTGCCATTTCACCGACCATAAGGCGATGCTTGTGGCGGTTGGCCGGAAGAGGTCTCCAGAAGAGCAAATCGAACAGCTGCCAGATAGTTAGCGCAAGAAGGACGACAATAGATCCAATAGGTTTACGAGCGTTGTTCCCCCAGAGCTAGTAGCACACTCTGTGTTGGTCGGCCGGTTGAGTCGGATGACAAAGTACTTCGCGTTTAGGTAGCCCAAGGAATACTGTCGTCCTTAATAAATAAAGACAGTCTAGCTTACCCTGAAGAGAAAACAGCACACACGCTTGATCTCCACGCACTACCCCATCCTTGGGCTCCGCCCACTGTAACATGATAGTTATTGTGGACTTGACACCCCTGATCCAGTTCACCTGTCTACTCAGACTTCGAAGGCGTAGAACTGGCTGTAGTTTTAAGTGCTAAGCATTTCTAAGCGTACTTCGGCGACCTTGAGCGTATCTATCTATCTATCTATCTATCTATCTATCTATCTATCTATCTATCTATCTATCTATCTATCTATCTATCTATCTATCTATCTATCTATCTATCTACCCCGCCTACGATTTGTGCTCCCCTGGCCGTTTCGCTGATGGGATGTTTACAAAATTTGGTATACCACAACGTGATTCCATGACGAACATTAAATGACCGGTCATACATTGAAAATCATGGCATGAATATCATGCGAAACTAGTCGTAACCTGCCGTAGTACGTCGTTAGTGTCGCGCTTTTCTTGTCATTTTACCCCTTTCCTTTTTGCACAGCCCTCTGTAACAGTAAAGACAGCACCTGCTCAGACCGACTTTCAAGCTTTATTCTAGTAAAATGATCGCTTAATACATTTTTGTATTGAATCCGCGTTGAATCCATCGCAAGTCAAAGTTTGCTCCTGTTTGTTGCCAGAGATCTGCGCACATTGTTGAATCGGTCACCGTCATCAGTCAGCACTTTCTGTTATCTGGAGCGTTTTCTGTTATCTGTTTTCCGTTATCTAGAGCTTGTTATGTTTATCGCACAAATAAAATGTGGCACAGTCTGCCTGACGTGCGTGAAGTGGTGATAGTTGTGCAGATTTTGAAAATGTACTAGATATTTAAAATTTTTTTATAACAGTGTGTAACAAATTTGGCTGCGAATACTTTTTGTTTTCCATTGTATAACGAATTGTTCCATGTAATTTCCATGTATTCCATTTATTTTTGCTTATAAATAGTGTATGTGCAGTTGTGTGCTATTTGAAACGTTATATTTCTTCGGAGAATATTATGTACATTATGCCCCCTGTAATGACTCGGAAAATGGAGTCGACAGTATCGAAAATAAAATTAAAGAAAAAAAAACACTTACACGGGTATCAGTGATACTATGTTTACATTTGAGAAATACAAGAAACCGACGTCGCGCTGCAAGTTACCATTGCGCGAAGGTACGGGAAGAACGCCGGAAAGACACCTTAAAACACGCTCCGAACGCCTCCACGTCGGTACACATAGATGTCGGCACAATCCCACCCTTGTGTTATGTCGAATGACGAGTGGTGGTAAGGACACGGACACCGTGTTAGGGGCAGGGGTAGCAGTAGGGAATGACTTCTTATTTGACGCTTCTGGTAGATGAATACGCACTTCAGGACAAGTAGCAATTTTTGTCGTTTCACGTCCATGATTCGAAATTTTGATCTTTTTGCGGGCTACTCCTCCGTAAAAAAGAAATGTTATATTGCGTGGTTTCGTAGTCTGTATAGATACATGGAATAAGTTTTACGAAATGCCGTGCGATTCACCAGTTAAGCGTTAGGCTTATCGATGTGACTGTTCACTGAATGTTGAGTTATATTCTTTTCCAAAGGTTATAGGAAGTCCCGTACTGCCGTAGAAGCTCTTCAGGCGTCCTAGAACTTGCCTTAAAGTAAATGCACTGATGGTGTATAGTTTGAGAGCTCTGTAAATCAGTTTTGTTACTAGAACCTGACGATTGATCCAAAGGTAATGTTGAGGGACGAACTACCACTGGTTCTTGACCATCTATACGAGACAATAGTGCCCAAGATACACGGGTAAAAGGGAGCGAAAAGCGAATTATACCTATCTATACCGTTTTACACGTGGGAATGACAGGTTTTACCCAGTCTACTTATTGTTTCCCTCATGCTCAGTTTCACATAACTAACTCCTTTTCTTCGTCGCCTCTGTTTCTCACCCACTTACTGCAATACAACCCAGGTGGCCTAACCCTCGTCGTTTCCCTCCTGCTCGCCTTCACTTTACTACCACAACTCCTGCTTTACCGCACTATGCATAGGTATGCTATTGTTTACCCCTCCCCTCATCTCACCTCTCCCTCACACTCTCATCCCTCCTCCCCACCGTCAATATTGTTTCCCAGCCCCTTGCTCTCCTACACTTTACTGTAAAATACGATTCTTTCCGCCCTGCCCTCCTTATTTTCCTGCTGCTAACCATCTCTTTCCTCTTGCACCTCCTTGGTGTGTACTATTGTATACGTGGATATGCTTTGGTATTCACCACGTGTAGGGTTTTTTTTTTTTTCGTAGTAGCACCAGGTGTGGCAGTCTCTAGAGCACCTGCCTGATACGCAGACAGCCTCGATTCGATTGGCGCTCGAACACAGCCAGTGCTCTTGCGATGCTGGGGCAAACTACTCGAAGGATTCGTAAACTATGTTGCAGCTAATGCGTTCTGATCCTGTTGCGCGAGATGTTAGCTACCAGCGATGAAGAATAGTTTCATCTTATCCGGAGTGGACGCCGAGGCTTCGTTTCTGCACACCTCTGCCGCATGCTCGATATGCTAAGTTTTTGCGGCTGACATACATTTTACCTCGAGCAAGAACAGCTTCTCTTTTAAAAGAGCGAATTCTAAAAGGACCAAAGTCGTGTGGCAGGGCGGTTATAACTTTATCAAAACATGTTGAGAGGCTAGTAGTTCAAATATGTGCATGAAATATTCAGCGATACTTCTTGATGTGGACGGGACAGTTAACACACAGGACGGGCGCTACTCGAACTATATTTACTGAACACCACACATGTACACATTTATAAGAAATGAAGACAGCGAGCCTTAGTGCCAGGCGAATCGAAACGTAGATTTAAATGCCAGAAATACGTCTATCACCTCTTAATTATGATTCAAATCTAACAGTGACGTAAGTAAATAGATGTGATGCTGATCCACGTGTTAGAACGCTGAACTTGAATAATTCGAGAAGTGAGACCTTCAGACGTCAACCAAATATGCAAAGCTGTTTGCTTTTTAATTTCTGTGTTTGCGATATAGTGATCATTCGCGGTTTTTGAAGGCGTTGTCGAAACATAGTGCATGGCCTATAGGTATAATATGTCAATGATTTTGTTTCGAAAGCTAACCTTCTTCTCTATGAATGGTCAGCATGCCGTGAAGGTGTTTTGATGTAAAGGTCATGGAAAAACATCTGTTCTGCTCGCGACCAACTAGCGAAATACGCCAAATATGATATCCTCTATCGCAGGAGTTCATTTTTCTGTGTACTTTTAAAACCTAGGTCATGGGGCATACGTACGTTAATTTGCTCATAGAACCCTTCCGCAAAAAGCTATCTGTCCTGTGTACGGGTAACAAACTGAATCGCTTTAGTAAGGCGAATCCCCAGGCGCAGTCAAAGACGAGCACACGATTAAGGGATCCGTAAATAATTGCAACCACTGCGATAGCATGATTTGATTTGTGTAAACTAGTATTATTTCCATTAATGAGGCGAACAACATAGGGACACAACAGGCAGCGGTAATGTGAATGACCGACTGAGTTCTCGGCATATTATTCCGAACCCAGCTCGTTCCTTGCTTCACGATGAGTCTCTTGCGATAGCCACATTTCTTGGCAGTGCAGTTAGATGGTCTTTTAACAGTCCACCTTGAATTCTGTACGGTAATGATTTCGAAAGTTGTGAAATTTGGAAAATGTCATCATGTACGATTTCCACAGAATTATGAGAAGTACGTCAAGAATTTGTACATTTCGTGAATAATGCAATGTCTACCATGTAGAGGGTGCAACACGGGTCGCTGCACTGAAAAAAAAAATGTTGTGGGGCCCTCAAGACTCGCCTTAAGAGCTCAACGCTATAGCGATGTGTGGCTGGGTTGTCATTGTGCTCTTTCGGTTTTCATGCTCTTGAGTCGCCTAGCCACGTAATTTTTATGAGAGCGCACTTGTTATTGTATGTGTACTCGTGCAGTTCAGGTTGTGAATTACTGCAATGTAATGGGCAAAGTACAAAGTGGCGATGGGACATCAAAACTCCGCGATGAAGAACACACCGCATTTTGCCTGGTGCTTATGAATAGCACATAATCTATCACAAACATCTTAACATGACGTATTTGCGGATATGCACTTTGGGAGGAATGGCCGCGTCTCGGCCAATAGTCAGTAAAGGCCAGCCAGCGCAAGCGCGCCGCGCCCAAAAGCGCGTGTAGTCCAGTTCCTCCATGGGCTAACCACCGCGCGCAACATGATCACATCGTCGTTTCTCCTACTCAGCGCCCCTCTGGCGCCGATCTCCACAATATAAATGGCTTTCCGGGAGCGGTCATAGCAATGCTTGTGGCATGGCCAAGCGCGTAGCGAGTCGCGCTACGGAGCGAGGTGTCCCAAGTTCGATGCCCACTGAATACGAAGGACCTCGAATTTTCGCTCCCGGACAAAGGTGATCTTCTGCTCACAACCAACGATGCCGATATCGACCCCGACACCGGAATTTCTGCGAAACGAGCTCTTTAAGATTATCGAATTAAAAACAAATCTGGGGAGATCGAAATTGCGGTAAGTCGACTTGAGAGAAATTCATCAAGTCTCAATAGTGTCTCCTCCCTTACAAGGTTAAACCGGCTTAAAAGGAATGGAACACGTACTTCCAGGTATAATATATTATTTGGAGAGTATTTTGTAAGCCCAAACACAGCAGCCCCTCGATTAATGGAAGCAGCGGCTGGAGTCTGTATGGTGGCGCACCAGAAAATAGTACACCATCATATTTTAAAACGGGACGTGCGTGCATTTTATAAACAATCAAAATTGCTGGCTCCTTTGTGCATCCCAAACACGCTTCTCTCTTGTTCGTCTTCTACAATTCTCCCTTTTGTCCGTTTCCTTGTGCCGCTGTCGCGCGCCCCATCTGCTTCCCGGCTTGCCTTCTTTACTCCGCTGTCTTCCTAGTTACACCCGCACGAAATTCCTCAAAATTCCATAAAAAGTCGCCACACACACGAACGCAGGTCAATAAATTTCTTCCATTCACTACACTTCGTAGTGAACAGACGTGCACCATAGGAGGAATGAAACTGCTCGACTATGGTGACTTGGCGCTGTGCAGCGAATCCCCCAAAATCTGCTCTACCCATGTAAATCACTAACTAAATATAGTTCTAGCAAATCATTCATTAATAAGGAGAATTCATGCTTACGTGGCTGATAATGTGGAGGTATATACATATAGGGAAAATGGTAATGAGT
>CM023490.1:52365452-52439538 GCA_013339685.2 Hyalomma asiaticum
TTCTAACCCCTGCCGCGACGCAAGCTGTCCGTGTCGCGGACGGCGCGACAGCTCCTGTAATTGGTATGTGCACCGCCCAAGTCTGCATCGCTGATCGTTCTACCATCGTCCTTTTCACCGTACTCGCCCGCTGCCCTCACGACGTCATTCTTGGCCTGGACTTTCTGTCTGCGCATTCCGCCCTAATAGACTGCTCAACTGGTACCCTCCGACTTGACCTGCCTCACCTGGACCCTGTAGAGCCGCCCCCCAGTCGTCTCAGTTCGGCGGATTTCGTTCGCTTACCCCCTTCGACTATGACTTACCTTGAGTTGATCTCAGAGCCACCTGTCCCTGATGGCGACTACATCGCTACCCCTGTGATCGAGGTCCTCCTCAGTCGAGGTATTACCGTCCCGCGCACTGTTTTATCTGTAACTTCGAACAGCGCCTGCATGCCTGTGGTCAACTTTGGCTTGACGACACAAGTACTGCCACGAGGGATGTGTCTGGCGCAGATAAGCGCATTTGATGATTGTTGATTGATGATTGATGATGATTGATGATTTGATGATTGTCGTAGCGCCACCACTACGATGTCCGGCACCGCGACGCGCACTTCTCGCCTGGCGACCTCGTACTCCTTTGGTCACCTTCTCGCCATGTGGGACTGTCCGAGAAGCTCCTTTCTAAGTACACAGGGCCTTACCGCGTGCTCCGCCAAGTGACGCCCGTAACCTACGAGATTGCCCCGGTCAATGCCTCCTCGCCCTCTCCTGTCGGGTCCTGCGACACAGTGCACATCAGTAGGCTCAAGGCCTACCACACTGTTTCGGAGCCATGATCGTCCACACGCCGGGACGGCGCTTTTGACGCCGGGGGGTAGTGCTACGGACCCGTGCCACCGACCGTCAAGAGGCGAAGAGAGAAAGACGACGAGGAGGACGTTTTTAGCGAGGCTTGCTCGGGCTGCTTGTTCATGGCCAAGCGCCTCAGCGTTCCTTTCTAATACATCTGTACATAGCTTCGCCTCTTGCGTCTTTCCTCGTAACAATATGAACGCCGTAGTGGAGGTCTCCGGAAATTTAGACGACCTGGGGTTCTTCAACGTGCACTGACAACGCACAGCACACGAGCCTCTGGCATTTTCGCCTCCATCGAAAATGCGACCGCCGCGGCCAGGATCGAACCCGCGTTTTCTTGGGTGGCATCCGAGTACTTTAACCACTACACCACCGCGGCGGACAACGGCGACGGCGATAACAGCATGCGCAGTCGAGCGTCGGCGGTGAGAATGGCCGCGCGCTCTCACCAGTCCGGCACTTATATTCGCGACAAGGAACGCTTTCGAGCGCGAGCGTCTCGTGACATGGTGAAACCACGGCCGCTTATTTTTATTCAGCGGCCGTGGTGAAACAGAACATGAGCCACAGTTTTAACAAACGCGGCTCCAACGCTACAGCGACGCATCGGTGCAAACCATGCAGCCGAAAGAAACTGTCACTGGAACACCAACGCTAGCACAGATAAATGCACGTGGCAATATGTTCCCTGTCCTAGAACGGCGGAACCCTATAGGTTCTGCTGTAGTGGCATGGCCTCCGAGATGGCGGGCGCGCTCGCCGTCTCGGAGGCCATGGTAGTCGAAACATGTTTTTCACAATGTGTCACAGATGGCAGCACATTATGTAATGTTTCCTGTTTGCTTGATATGCTCAATAAAGTTTATTCCTCCTACAAATCGCCGAATGAGCGTACAAATCGCCGAATGGGCTCATTTTCGTCGTGACACCTGCCGAACAAAATGCGTTAAGGAGAGTCCTTCCACTACGTGACATTTATGTGGTTTTTTTTTTCCGAGGCAGTTCCAAGTATCATCGTGGCCTAGAGTATATTTTCACCGCGAGCCGAAAAGCGATTTCTGTTGCACTGGTGGACTCAATTTTCCCAGATCCTTTGTATCGGACACATTATTTAGGTCGGCCTTATCAAAATGTACTTAGAAGGGTTTCGAAAATGTGTATACCTCCCGGTGTCAAAACATTTTTCTTTAAACTGCATTCGGGAACACTTCCCGTTAAAACCTGGTTGAACGCGAAGGGCTGCTTCGTGCCGTGGTCCTTGAATTGTCGACTCTGTCCAAGCGCAGAAACAATTGATCACTGTTTTTTTGACTGTACGGATGCAATATTTTTTTGGGACATTCTCCAGCGAACTCTTAAAAAGGACATGGACATCACTCCTTACTCAATTCGATTTCTACCGTTCAAAACGATTTCCGGTCCTCCCTATGACATGTTCATAGTGCTTGGTTTATACAGCCTATGGAGATCAAGACTGTGTGATCGCCATGCGGAAAACCCACGTTCGACAAGATCATTCTACCGAGAAACTGTACCCTACGTAAGAAGTGTGCATGCGGCTCAGGAGTCGCCGCCTGAATGGATGCACTTGTTAGACGCATGTGTGTGTTTGCCTGATTTTTGAGTGTGGAGTCGTTCTCATCCTGATCTTTAACTTCAGTTGTCATTTCCATGTAATAAAGAAAAAAAAATATCATCGTGGCTTTGTGGTAGGACACCTGGTTGCCACGCAAACGGCCCGGGTTCGATCCTAAGTGGGACCGAATATTTGTATGGTTTATTTTACTTGCATCTTTCTCGATTTTTCGCTCACGGCCGATTTTTCGCTCACGCACCGACACCGACGGCGGTATTTCTGCGAAACGAGCTCTCTAACGCTATCGCGTTAAAAATCACAGCATATCCACGGGGTGAATGATGATGAGTGGGCGAAGCTGCGGAGGTTCATCGGTAAACCGTGAATTCTGCCCAGTACATCATCAACGACGTGAGATCGTGCGCGTTTATACTAAAGGGTCGATGAGAGTTATGGTGACTTACAGCTCACTTTAATTTTACACGTACCTGTGAATTTTCATTGTTTAATCACGCACAGGAGAAATCGCACACAGGCACTACCTTGGAGGTCAAAATCCAGTGCCATATATACGGGAAACAAGAAACTCGCTAGCAGACGCTGCCTGCGTCGGCATCGCGAGGCGAGAGAGGGGGGGGGGACATTTGAACGTTTGTGAGGGAGAGGGGAGAGGGAGGGAAAGGGAGAGAGTGGGGGCGAGAGAGGGTGAGCTCGACTGTCGTCGAGCTCGACCGCGGCATATTCACCGTGATGACGCCATCTAGTGTTCAGTCACCCAACCGCCATAATGCACACATCTCTATGGGACAGCGCCATCTAGAAAACTAGACGAGAAAGGGCGATGACGACCAGCGCCATCTAGTATATCGTCGCCCAACTGCAGTTTGCATGCATCTCTATGAGACAGCGCCATCTATTGTATGCTACGGGAGACTCTACTGGCTACGGCGGATGGACATACCGGACGGGCCGCAGGTGATGCCATAAGGAGCTTCGCCCCTAAAATTCTGAACATACCCCAGGCACACGAATTCCTTGCATTTTATGCCAATGAAATAAGGAATGAAAGAAAGAGGCAAATGAAAAGGCCAAGGGAGAGTACGAAAGAGGAAGAAATAAAGACACGAGAAGAAGAAAGAAAAAGAGCGAACAGGAGAAGCTTCGCTGGTCCCAATATCGGCCATAGCGGAAGGGCGCTTCAAATTTGTAATATTACGAGCTGCTTCACTAGAACATACTGGGAAACAACCATAAGCGTATAACATTGTGTGAAGATGCTTGGGCGCTAAACATGTGACCCATTAAGCTTCTTGTCTGGATACTGTGTGTAAATGTTCGCGCACCCTGGTTCTTGGACCATTATGCTTTATGCTTTACTTTGTTGTAGGAGTCATTTCCAAGTTAAGTGAAATTGAGCGAATGAGCCAAATAGAGATGTGACGCCGATGACTCCTCTTTAGCCTGCATGTGTGCAGCGTGGTCCTGGACGAGGCATTGTGTTTGATGTTCGCAGTAACAATATTCCCCGTAATCAATGTGTAACCCATCTGCCTAAGCCATATGAGCGCCTGCTACGTTCGGTTTCAGTAGGTGAATGAACACTGGAACGGAATAGCCAATGGTTATACCACATGCGCAACTTAAACTGAATGTAAACAATCGGGATTGGCACAATTTAAGTGCTCAAAACTACATGTAGAGGCGCCCAGATATCATATAAATTTTATGTGTCCATCTAACTACGCGCATCTTCCACACCGTTTCACTCAGTGTCTGGGCGAATATGTCTGTCTAAACGTGTATCGAAATGGAGCATTAGTCGTGTATATCGGATCTTGTGGTAGGAATTACTTTTTATTTTACATATTTATGCGGCGTCCGTTATTGTTTTGTGGTGTGGGGGAATCTCAAAAAGGCAACGCAGTGTGCACAGTATGTCAACGCTGTCTTTCCTGGAGATCACGATGAAAATCCAATTGTCATGTGGCCATACACTACATAGAATTTATCGAGACTAGCCGCACGGTCTTCTTGGCTTGTAATGATTGTATTGCGGGAATTTTCATTTATGTTTGGAAGCGCATTATATCGCAATAAAACGATCAAAGACCCCGCCCCCCATGAAAGTACGCCCCTACTATAATCTAAAGATTACGAGTTTTCATTCATAGCTCCACTTTAAAAACAAAAGTATTTTCCGAACACACTTAGAGAAAGTGCTCGCTTGCCCATATATATTCCTTTTTCCAGACTGAAGAAACTCTTTAGCCATAGAGTAACCGAACGCCCCCTTAAGAGTAAAGTACTCATCCTGCAGTAAAGTGAAAACACTCCTTCGAGGGAGTAAAACTGCGACATTTAAACAGCCCCTTACTCCTCATTAGCTAAAAGTTTACTGCAAAATGGTGCTTTCACAACATACTGCTCGCGGATAAGTGAACATATCTTCGAACCCAATGAAATATTTTTATCGTGTTTCACCACAACACGGCTTATACGTAATTATTGCGTTCAATGTGTGTTGGGACATTAAATGTTCCAGTAAATAGGTAGAAATGGACATATCGGTCAATTTTATCTTCAGTTCTCAAAAATTGTTGCTGTGGCTGCCTCTACACACTGGGAAAGCTGTCGCTCGGGTGAAGCCCCTTCATGTTTTACGCAGTAGTAGTAGTACAATAAAACTTGCTGTTGGGCGAGTTGGTTCATACTTGGAAGATAAACTATGGAAGCGCACACACAAAAAACACGGACTCAGGAGACACGGACGAGCGCAATCCGTGTCTACTGAGTCCGTGTTTTTTGTGTGTGCGCTTCCATAGTTTATCTTCCAAGTAGTAGTAGTAGTTGCAGTAGTAGTAGTAGTAGTAGTAGTAGTAGTAGTAGTAGGTAGTAGTAGTAGTAGTAGTAGTAGTAGTAGTAGTAGTAGTAGTAGTAGTAGTAGTGGTGGTGGTGGTGGTGTTGTGGCTACAGGCGATGTTAGCTTGGCAGACCTGGCCTGGTCACTGCCTGCATGTTTGAAGCAGCGAACAGGTCACTTTGCATTTCGCGGGCACTTGAGAATAAATGCCATGTACACCGCTAAAAGCAAAGGCAAGCCGTGAAACATATCCACCGTATTGAGCTCCATGTACTCAAAGAAAAAAAAAGATGCCGGATAATGTGTTGCTCGAGTGAGTGAGGCAATGCCTAACCAAATGGGCCGAGAATTTCAATACAGTCAAAGGAGGCGAAGTATATGATAACAACGCATTTTAGCGCTCGTAAGCACCCCACGCATATTCTCGAGAAAGCTCACTGTAAAAGAGCTTCCCTGCAAATGTAGGCACCGCCCTCTCTTTCGAACAAATGTGCGTAAAGAATGCCTAAGTCCACTGCTAAGCGCCCTCGCTCATGGGCGCTTAGCAGTGAAGGCTTCATGAAATGGCACCTGTCAGTAAGCGTTTCTGATATATCCTTGCAAATTTGTATGTGAAAATGAAGTAATATATTATGCGAATGCAAGATATAGAAAATATCGCGCGGTTAGATTATTGTATGTTCCCGAAATTGTGCATTAAAAATACTTTCGCTGACTGCTTTTCGGCTGCTTTCCTTTTTCCTCGAAGCTGCACTACGAAAAAGCCCGACCCTTATGGGAGCTGCGTACTAACACGCAAGGAAGGTCAATATCCAACTTGCTGCAATTGGATAAGGACATGCTAGATCCAAATGAAGACTGCTGATGTCCTCTTGCGAGCGTCTTAAAACTGGGACTCTACAAACGGCACAGGAAGTACGTTGTGTGAAATTAGATAATAAAGCATTCAGCGGATTACTTGTGAGCTTTCGTTGAGCTTTAGGCATTCCGTATTTTCAATGAACGCCGCAAACTGGGCAAACACATCACGACAGGAGCCATACTCATCGTATCTGTCAAGTGAGAGATTTCTCTCTAGAAGTTGGTAAAATAAAGTGCACAAATGAGAACACAAAACACGAATTCACATGTTTTAATGGAAACCAAGTAATTCCTTTGAGGATAGAGCGAACGGATCGTCATCAACCATGCCCAATTAAGCTTTAATGTGCCGGAAGTGACACCCGAGCCAACCGGTTGCACCACTGGAAACTTGGCTGCTTCACTGTCTGTGGTTTAGTGCTTGTGAAACATATTTAAGAGCACAGGAGTGTTAGACACTTCCAAACGCCACGCTTGCAACCTTAGAGGCATGCTCGAAAAAATTTGTGCACTTGTCTCGCTTCGACAACAAATTGAATTACTGATTTACCAATATTGCAGGCCAATGCTTTGGTAGAAGCAGGAGGGGCCTTACAGACACACAAAAGAAAATACAAACATGCGTAAACAATGCTGCATCTAACGAACATAATGCATTATAATTAAGAAGCCGGAATCACACTTCGGCAAAGTTAAAATTCACAAATAAAAAATGAATTTTAGACCCAGCCACAAAATCACTTCACTCAAATCATGTATTTACAAATAAAGAAATGAGTACATGAATGTGACGGAAATTCCATTCGCTCACCGTTGCAGGACAAAAGACGTCCTTGTAAGCGTTTGTCCTAGTGAAAGTTGTGAAGTTGGTTTGTTTACGCGAACGCGGTTATAACTTCCCTGTGAGAAGCGCGCTTGTTTTAACGCGATAGCGTTAGAGAGCTCGTTTCGCAGAAATTCCGCAGTCGGAATTTCTTCAGTGGCCGGATAGAGAGATGGATTGTAGGTGTTGAAACCAATAATTTTGATGCTGCCTTTATGACGATTCTCACAAGGTTTAATGCGACCCGGGCTTATGTCTTCCTCGCGTGAACTTCAAGGTGGGCCGCAACGCAGCCTCATGCGCTTGCTCCATTGCCGACGTGGGCAGGCCTGTAGGCCCGAGGTGCGGAAAGCGGCGGCTTACATCCACGGCAGGGTCTCTGTAGTAATTGCGAGCATCCTTACGATTGCGTTCCACTCCCATAAGAGGGTCTGAGTAATGCAGGGCCCTCGTGGTACAATTTAGGCGTGTCGTCCTGGTACCTTATTCGGGGTGATTCGTTCCGTGTGAAATGGGCTTGGGGAACATGTTCCTGTCTGGCTGTATCCACGCGACGGCGAGCCTGCAGTTCAGTTGCGGACTCGGTGGTTTAAATGTAATTTGGTTATATCATTGTAGCTAGTTGCCCCATTTCGGTGCTGAGGGTAGTGTCTCGCACTATACGGTGAGCGACCTCCAGTATTGTCGGGAACGTGTTGGCCTTCATAATGATTCTTGAAAGGAGTCGTGATTGCGCTTTAACTGAAGGCAGTTAGAAAATTGCTTCACATGCACATCATACTTGTACCTTCGCAAATGTCAGCGTAGCCGTATGAATCTTTAACCAAAGGGCCACTCCGGGAGGTAATCGTAATTGTGCTACGGACAACCGTCGGTCAGGGGCGAATTTGTGAACAAGAAGAGAAAAGGACAATGTCTTCCCTTCTTAGTGGCGGCGGCAATGCATGGAGCTTAGACTCAGTTACTCCGAATATAGTATTATTATTTTCGTGTAAGACGACGCCCTTGTCTCTGGGTGCGCGTTCGAAGTTATCTGATAGCTAGGTAGTCCTCACCAATTCACGATATGGATGATGGACATTACATATGCGTATTACAAAGACCATTACAAGATATAACGTCATTTTCCTAATTACTATATAATGCGAATAGCCACGGGAATTATGTGTGAAGATTTGATCCATTTATATAGACTCCATCATAAATAGCAAAAGAAGCGGCTGTTATTCGTCGCACGATGCGACTCAACATTTCTACATTGTGCAATTGAAACAGACGAACAGAAGTACTCACCATAACGCACTGCAACAAAAAGATCGACAGAAGAGACCATGCTTAGTAAGCAGCCATAACTTCTACTATAAGTGTTCTTACGTTCAAAACATTCCTCATTTTTATTGCGCGAAGAAAAATTCTGATTTATAGACACATTGTTCCGAACTACTACACTTACTTTAATTCAAAACATGGGCCACATAAAAACTACGACGACGCTCTTCGGACTACATAATACTGATATTCTGTTGAAACCTTGTTCCCCACTCTGCGTTGCCGGTACATCGGCGAGTCGCCGCAAGAAAACACCGAAGGATGACGGCAGAACTGCATCGTTTAGCAGCCGATATGCTGGGTGGTCGCAGCTTTTGTACCCCAGCGTCCTGAAGAACGTCCCTCATGGTGCGTAGGAGGATGTCCACAAATGTCACACTACGTTTTAAATATCCCCTACCGAGAGAGATGTAGAATATGTGTACTCACAGTCGCTTTCTGCAAAGAAACAAACAAGCAGAAAATACCATGCTCAGTAAAGGTCTCGTAGCTTCTCCGTGAAGTATAATGAGCGCAATAGTGCTACTATTTTTCTTGCTTGTTTAGAAAATACCGATTCGACGTGCATGACCTAATATGCTCTAAGCCTAACAGACACGAAATAAAGGTTAAGACACCGGAGATTAAAACATTCGGGGATTAATTTACCTGCGTGGCAAAAATTCGCGCGCTTGGCCATTGATATTAGATATCATGCACACTTTATATAAAAACTTCAAGGTATTGGTCTGGCATAGTCACCTTGCACAGATGCGAGATTATGTTGACATCGCGGAAATGTTTACAAATGTATAAGAAAATAAAACGAAAAGCTTTTTGGAATATCTCATCCGAAGGCCTACGTCGGCAATTTATTTAACATATATGAAATGACTGTTGGAATCACCACTCACTCACTCGCAGTATACGCAATGTAACATCGACGTCGTATTACTTCGACTCCTTAGGATTGGAAGCTTGCTGAATTAAGTGAGGTAGGCTGAACAACGATAATGAAAACGTGTAAGACATGAACATGAACGTTAAAAAAAACGCTTACAGAAATTTTTCTCATTTTCATAGCGCAACAGTAACAATAACAATAAAAAGTTGTGGGACCATTAAGCTTCGCCTTAAGACTTCAACGCGATAGCGATGTGTGGCCCCATTCTCATTGGGCTATTTCGCTTCGTGTGCTCTTGAGTCGCCTAGCCACGTAATTGTCAATACACCACACTCGTTATTGCTCGTCTTTACTCGCGGAGTTGAGATTGCGAATTACTGCGATGTAATGACAAAGTGCGAAATGGGTGTGCACCATCGAAACTCGAGGAAGAAAAGACACCGCAGTTCGCCTGACGTTTGTGCATAGCATGGAATATATCTCAAATGCGTCAAAATGCCGCGAATGAACATCAACCCATTCGCGAGCATAGGCGCAAGCACGGGCGACCACGTCCTTAAACCAATGTACTACCGTTCTTCCGCACGCTTCATGCATGATTGTGGTTAGCTTAAGGAAAGGCGCTAATTTCTGCAGCGCATGTCGGGATCAAGGCGAAACGTCCGTGAGGTATAAGGGAAAGGGAATGTAAGACACAGAAAGCAGAGAAAAGCTGGAAGTGGAAGACTCCGGAAATTATTATATGGGGTTCGTTAACGTGCACTGACAACGCAGAGTGCACGGGCCTCTAGCATTTTCGACTCCATCGAAACGCGACCGCCACCGCAGGAATCGAACCCGCGTTTTTTGGGTGGAAGCTGAGCAGCCGTAACTACTGTACCACCGCGGCGGAATCGGTTTCACAGCCGAGCGCAAGATGCATTCCACGTGGCAAAATATGGGCAGGTGGAACAACTGAATCGAAGTGTAAGTGTACAGAAATCTTAGCCAGAAACGTGAAGCCATCTACGTGCACATGAGAAGAACGCTCTAGCCGCTATAACAAAGTAAATTCCATATAATTAGTTTCTCAAGCGGCCGCGACGAAAAAACAATGCACGTACATACAGGTTCTAGAGCAGAAATTAGTGCCGGGACTATCCGCAATTGCTTGGATGCGTCATTTTATATAACATATTGTGTGTTTCGCAGAAGATGCTTTAATTTCGACTCCATGCAGGTTCTAGTATTTTGGAAACTTACCGCTTCCAGTCACATATTCTAACAGTGCCGCGAATGAAAAGGCTGCGGCAACCAAACGGCAAGCATGCATTTTGGAGACAAGCCTGGTTCGTCTGAAAGAGAAAGGAATGCTTTATTGTACAACGAACAGCCAAATTATGCGCATAATCACGATCACATGTCATCGCATAGTAAGCCATGCTTCGTGCATGGTTTTGCTACTATTCTTTCCTTGTATTTACTAAAATATAGGGCTAACGTAATGCCATGCGCCAGTGCATGTTCGAGTCAATATTCCTGTCCTCGTGGAGCGTTTATTGGGGCGGATACATCTAGGGATTTCAGTAAGAAAGAAATATTACCTGCATAAAGAAGGCTTTTGAACATGAACCTTGTTCTCCTGAGGCATGACGAACAGTTTCATGTAATGTCTACTGACTACAATACGCGAAGCCGATCTGTAGCGTGCCGGCCACTTTTAAGTACCCTTTGAATCATGCGCACATAATTTCCCTCTTGAAATCTCGAACCAGTAGCGAAGATATTGATATAGCGGAAGCGGACCTTGAACAAAGAGAGCATTAAGAATGAACGTGAACTGTATTTGTAGTTAGAAGTAGCAAAAGGCTTGAGCAATGACACCATTGTTTAATAAGGCTCTTCATTGCTCGGGTTAAGTTCCTGCTTTGACATTTTGAAGAACCGTGGTTTCAGAGAAAACGACAGTTGTAGAAATCGCAGCTGACTTTCATGTTCACAGAACTGCTCAATAATATGACCGACGTCTTTTGAAAAAGAAAAAGAGCCAGGCCTGCGCGGAATCGCAGGACAATGACAGCGTAAGCTGGAGGAACGACCTTCTTAGAGGCCATTGTAAACGCTTGGGGAAACTAGTGCAAGTACAGGTGGTAGGTATCCCCTGCGCCACAACTGTGCGGTTTGGGCAGCTCTCTGCACAGCGGTCTTTTGTGCCCGACGTTGCCTTGCTACAGCCACGCGCAGTAGCTCTGCGATCCTCTTCTTCAGCAGCGGTCCGTACCTTGCGAGGAGGCGCCATCAGGTATATCGAAGAGCCAAGTCAGGTTGCTGTCGGAGCTGCGCACGTCGCCTGTAGCGTGACGCATGGTACGATACGATAAAACTGATTCACGAGGCAGTGCTTCCTAAAAACACATGGCCTCCGAAATGGCGCAGAGGCGCGCCGAACTCTAAGGCTATGCGGAGGAAATCAGCGCCGATAAATGGCAGCAGCTTTCCTGTTCTTCACGGGGGCGTTTGACAATGACTTCACTGGGGCGTATGACACGGTAAATCAGGAAATACTGTGAGAAATATTGGAAGGAATGGGCATATGCTACGATTGTGTACAGGTTCTGAGGGAGCTATATCGAGAAAATACAGTGTGCATAGAATGGGAAAGAATCAGTAGCATAGAGAGAGAGAGAGAAAAGAGGAGAAAGGCAGGGAGGTTAACCAGATATTAGATTCCGGTTTGCTACCCTGCACTGGGGAGAAGGGGAGGGGGTTAGAAAGATGACAGCCGAGAGAGGGTACAAGATTCAAGACAAGCACAACAAAAAACACGCGCACACACATACACACACACAAAGAACGTTCCACTTATAGACGTTCACGAAGGCCGGTAGATGTCAAGAAGCGCAGTAGCGCTTGCATGGCCTTCTTCTGCGACGTGATGTCTAGTCGATGGCGTAGGATGCCTTCTTCCGACAGTGGTTGGTCGTCCAGTTTGTTGAGTGCAAGGCGAAGAGGTTGCCTCTCTACGCTGTATCGTGGGCAGTCACATAAAATGTGCTCAATGGTCTCTTCGTGACCGCAGTGGTCACAGGCTGCGGTGTCGTCCATCCCTATGCGGAACGCATATGCTTTTGTTAAAGCGACGCCCAACCATAGTCGGTATAAGAGTGTGGCTTCTCCTCGGCAAGTCTTGGGTGGGACTCGAAGGCTTAAGGTCGGATCGAGAGAGTGAAGTCGGGAATGCGTGAAATGTGTGCCACCCCATTGCGATACAGTACACTTGCGAGCAAGCAGATGGAGCATCCGTGCCGCGTCCGTCCTTGACAATGGTATGGGTACTTGTTGTTCCATATTATGTGCAGAACGGGCGGCTTGATCGGCCCGTTCATTGCCTATAATCCCGCAGTGACTTGGAAGCCACTGAAAAGATATTTTGTGGCCTGCCTTCCCTGTATGTTGCAGCATCTCTGTAACCATGTGGTCCGCGGCGTAGAGGAGACAAGAGGGACTGCAATGCTGGCTTGGAGTCGCAGAAAAGCGTCCATTTGTGTGGCGCTTCATCTCTGATGAAATGAAGGGCAGTAAGGATCGCTGCGAGCTCTGCTGCCGTCGATGTTGTCGGATGAGTCGTCTTAAATTTTTAAGGTTTTACCTTTCGCGGGTATCACGACTGCTACAGTGGAGCTGTCTGGAAGCACTGATCCGTCCGTGTAGATATGCGTAGAGTCCCGGTACTTCTCGTACAATAGAAGTAACGTGAGCTGTTTAAGTAGCATAGAGAAAGTTGATATTAGCAAGGGGCTGAGGCAGGGATGCCCTTTGTCGCCGCTGTTATTCATGCTGTACATAGTTAGAATGGAAAAAGCGCTATGAGATAGCAACATTGGTTTTAATCTGTCACACAAACAGGGTGGCGTGATGATTGAGCACATGCTTCCGGGTTTATTTTATGATGACGATATTCTCTTATTCGCGGACAGTCGAGGTGATATACAACGGCTGGTGAATATATCCGGAAAGGAAGGCGAGGATCTAGGACTAGGATTTAGTGTAACAAAATGCGGATTGATGGTATTCAATGACCCCAACGACCAGGCGGTATCCATACAGGGCCAAGAAATAGCGTGAATAAGCGAATGCAAGTACCTTGGGGTATGGGTAAATGAGGGTGATAGATACATGGAGGTACATGAAAAAGCCTTGGCAGCAAAGGGAAAGAGGAACGCTGCGACATAGAAGCACAGAGCGTTATGGGGATACAATGTGTGCGAGGTGCTTAGGGGTCTGTGGAAAGGGGTAATGGTACCGGGGCTTACGTTTGGGAACTCAGTGGTGTGCATGAGGCCAGAGATACAGTCATGAATGGATGTGAATAAAAGATCTGTGGGACGCATCGCGTTGGATGCTCACGGGAAAACAACAAATGAGGCTGTAGAGGGAGGCATGGGAAGGGCGAGTTTTCAGGCAAGGGAAGCCCAGAGCAATATAAGGTTTGAAGAGAGGCTAAGGAATATGAAAGAGATTAGGTGGGCAGGGAAGGTGTTTCGTTATTTACATAGGAAGAGCGTTGACACGCTGTGGAGAAAAAGAACTAGAGGCTCACCAGTAAATATGCGGTAATAAGAGAACTGACAACAAAGAAAGTAAAGGGAAAAGGCAGAGAGGCGGAGAAGATTTACTGGATGGCAGCGATGAAAAAAAACGACTCTCAATAACTACTGAAAGGGCAAAAAGGAAATAAAGAGGGAGGCGTTTTTTACTGGAAGCGCTTTACTGTTTGAAGCGAGATCGGGCTGTCTTGGAATGCGTAGTTATAAAGCGAAATTCATTAAAGAAGAAGAAAAATGCACATTCTGCGAGGAAGATAGGGGAAGGGCGAAGCATGTTCTGTTTGAATGCGGAAATCTCCACCCAGGTGTACATTTGGGTACTACCCTACATGAAGCCTTGGGTTTTAGGGAGAACAATGGCAAGCTGAACATACCCACGATTGTAATAAGTAAGAGACGGTTAGAATTCTGGTGGGAGAAAACCAGAGCGAACGGAGGAAAATAATTATACGGAAAAATAAGAGGTTTCTGCCATAAGTGGCAGAGAACTGGGCTATGGATTTACGTTTTTTCTATAGTATGATTGATTTAATTGAAGTAGATTTAAAACGCACGAGGACAACTTAAAGATAGAGGGGAAAAAAGAAAAGTTCTTAAAGATTTTTACGAGCGTGGTGGCGCACATGTCACCGCCCCGTCACAAAGGGGACGCTCATAGGATCCATCCATCCATTCATGAGGAGCGATAGTGGTTACGGACACGGGCGGCGGCGGCGGGCAACTACGGCGCCGTTGTTGTGATCTCATAACAGCTTACGCTTCAGAAATGACTCTGGGTTTCTTTGTAAGTTGGTGGTACAGAATGCACGCTATTTGTCCTTTCACAATGTTACCCCTCTCGCGAATTTTCGCAGAACTCATTGGCAAGATGTATGTCGTATCAAAGGGGAAACAGGTGTCCTGCCAAATCAGTTATCCCATTTATAATGAATCAAAAACGTGTTCTCCTTCTTATTCATCCGTGCTTCCTGAATCTTCTTTCTGTTCTTTTTTTCCTAACGCTCTCAATTTTGCCACCACAACTTTACAGTCCCTGGAAAGTGGGATACGATGTGCGCCAACACGGTCGTGTCATCCCAGGGATTACTCTTACTTTCGCTTTCGTAAAACGGCAAGCAGTCCTCAATGTCCACATGGCCAGTCCCCCAGAATGTGCTTGGGTTTCGGGTGTGTATTGATAACCCTTCATGTCGTAGCCAGCGCAGTGGGAGCCCGCCCCTTTTCCGCCATCGGAACAAGACAAAGGCTGGCCGCCGCGGAACTCCGTCATATGCTGTCGTTTACCTAGCACTTCAACGAAAATGCGTCGTGCAGGAACAGAGTGCTCACTAGGAAGAACGTTAAAGAAATGTGTTTACAGATTATATATATGCAGCAAAGAACTGTTGCAGCCAAGATGAAAGAACAGCAGCAACAACACAAGTGTTGTCCTCAGCTCTCGCACATACCGACTCATGGGCCGGGATTGGCCAAGATCTCAGAAGTTGAAAGAGTGAAGCTTGACATTCAATGAAATACCAATCGGAATCGAATAATAATGATGAAATTAACGGCAAAGAGCACGAATTTATGAACGGAACCGGCCTGATTCAATTATGCACTTTGCAACAATAGGGCATACATCCCCGTGGCAATGTCCCAATGAGGAGGCTGCCAAAGACAGAATATCGGAGACGGAGAATTCCAGCCTCATCATATGGTCACCCAGTCGTCGTCTTCGTCCCCTTCCTGCGCACACTGTCACGTGAAGGATGGGGCTCTTTTCTCCGAAAATTTTCATATCAATATTACCTATCATTTTCGTTTTATTTAGATGCACTGTGTGCGCAGTGACCTGGCTTTGGTGACTACTGACATTCCAGGGCAAAAAATAGCGGGAAACTCGAGCTCGACCTTAAGGGTTGAACGCGATGTCGATGCCTGGTCCCATTCTCATCGCGCTTTCTACTGCTTGCCACGCTCTTCATTCGCCTAATTCGTCATGACCCACATAACTGTCATGACACCATTCGGCAGAAAGTGCGCGTTACTTGGGTTACTGCGTTGCCTGCCTCGTCGTCTTGCGTCATTTCACACAGATGCGCCATCAAATCTTTCCGATGAAGGTGGCACCATTACAACTGGGACTTGAGCTATTAGAAAATGGTTCACCTTGAGGTGGGTGCAGCTCTACAAGAAACATGTACAAAGCAGAAGACACACCTCTCCAGCGCCTCTTCTTCTTTGTCCGTGTATCGTGTAGCGCTGCACCCATTTCAAGATGAAGAAGGCTGCAGAATCTACGCGGCAAGTGTGCCCATTGTCACCTTTGCTATTTGCGGCCTACGCTAAGGGTCTTTGTTTGGCTGTAATTCAAAAGCGAAAATATCCGAGGAGACCAGCTTGCTATCAGTTTAGGTAAAGGTAATTGCTCACGCGGACGACATCGTTGTTTTCCTCTCAGACAGAGACACCATCACTGAGGCAACAACTGTCATTCAAAAGTTTTGATTATGCACAGGGTGTAAGGTAATCTGGCGGAAAAGTTTTCGTTTTTGGCATGGTAATTAGGAAAGTACGCCAGACATCTTTTTACGCTTGCGTATGTCGTCTCTAAAAACAAAGTATCTGGGTTTGGCTTTCGATGAGTATAGAAAAGCTAACGAACATCGGGCTGAACAAACATCGAAACAAAAAGAAGAAGCGGATGCATGGCAAGCCAGGCAGTTGTGTATGTGTCGCGTGCTGGTGTGTGTAACGTGTATCTGCTGTCACATGTATGGTGTATTATGAATGTCTTATGTGCGTGTCCTTCTAGTATCCAGAATATACATCCGGTCTTTGCAGTTTTTGTTTGGGCATCAACTTGGGAAAAAATCAGTCGAACCAACGACTTCTTTCCTCTTAAGCGCGGAGGCGTTGGCCTTGATCATTTATTTTTGCGTCAGATTATTTGTAGACTTATTTTGCTTAGGCATGTGGAGGATCCCTCTTTACGAAGAGTCATCATTCTAAGCTCGGGGAAATTATTTGCAGGTTTCAGAATCTCCTCATCTGTTGATTTCGAGGATACCGTAACTGGATTCTTGCGGGAGGTCTTACTTCCATACTAATGATGAAAGTGAGATTTTTTTCAGAGTACCTCAGTGACGTTACCAACAAAAGGGTTTATACGGACCGAAATGAAGTGTGCCCGACTCTGGTGCACCGTTTTCCATTTCGTGGATACCTAGGACAGAATATTTTGAAAGGGTCAAGAAAATGCCAATGAGTCAAGCTTCCAAAACTTTGTTTGTCAATCTACATATGAGTATTCTACCTGTAAAACACGGCTTCAGGAAGAAAGGCATGCTTGCACCTTTGGACAACTAACTGCCTTTTATGTAATTAAACCGATGATATACGACATCTTTTTGTTGGCTGCTTCGATGCACTATTTTACTTGGATACACTTCAGTGCACTATAAAGAAAGGATTGACCCTAGATGTTTATGGCATCAGCTTTTTACCAGTAGAAAATCCAAATGACATAACAATGCTTCTGGGTCTCCATACTTTGTGGAAAACAGGAATGGAAGGGAAACTTAGCATCCACGCGTATGTAGCACAAGGCTACCAGGAAATACCAACGGATTTCTCAGAAATGAAAGCCTCCTAGTTGCCGAAAAATTCGTCCAGGTCTGAGGTACGGTCCCGCGACCAACGCCTGTCCGGGGCGCTCGCTCTGCCAATTGAGATAACCAGGAGGCTAGCGATCGACAGCGCGAGGGCGAATCCACCGACAACTCGAAGCACATGGTCGTGAATATATGGCAGATTAGTTCTGCGGAAACCCGCAAGGTTCAGTAACGTTTATGGAAGGGAAGATAAGCATCCATCGGATGCAGGTGCGCCATGGAGATGCATATGTGAAGTCCTCCTGGGAAACTTTCATAGCGACTGTTGGGCAAGTTAGGGAGATATATAGAGCCTAGCCTGAACCACCACACTTGGTCACTATCCTGCACGTTCTGAGCGATATGAAAAGGCTTTGAACATGGTTAGATCAGTGCGTACCTAATGTATGTGTGGGCGTATCTTTATCCTTCTGGACTATGTTGAACAAGCATTAACGAAAGGAAAAGCAGGGTGGCCAAGCACGTAGTGGATCAGTCTAGGGAGCAAAGGATCCCAAGTTCGTCTCTCCCTGTCGCGGGAGGTCTTTTTCTTGCTCCTTTAATTTCATCTACCTCTAATTTGCGCTCACGGACAACGCCGATGTTTTGCTAACAACAAACGGGGCGGACATTGACACCGGAATTTTTGCTAAACGAGCTTTTTAACGCCCTCGCGTTAAGATACGTTGGTCACTCGTCCCCTGTTGTTTAATGGACGAAGCTGCGTATTAGGATGAAGAAGGTGCAAGAGGGTACTTGCAGAAAAATGGGTGTGTGAAAACAGAGAGGGGATTGTAAGAAACGACGTGGAAGAGAACGTGCAGAAGAAGGTACAAGTAGAGGGAAAGAAAAATGGTGTGGGAAAAGTAGAATAAAGGAATTTTTATAAACCAGAATTCTGACAAGAAACAGGAGATAGTAGAAAGAGCAAGGTATCGACCCCCAAACAGATAAGTAAAAAGAAAAAAAAAACTTCAGTGCGAAACATGACAGAGCGCGCAGCCCTGCCCAGCTGACGTTGGATCTTAGCGGCTCGCGTGGCTTGGCTCTTTATGTTTTATTCTTCTCTCAACTTGTGCCTAGTTTTTTCCGAAATTCAGATCTCACGTTATCGCATGTCATTTCGGTCCTTCCACGCCACACGATCCAGCCATTTTGGCGATCATCTGAAATGCATTCGACAAAAAAAAATTCGTGATTATTTGGGACATCGGAAGTAGTCGATTGCTGGAATATTTCAGACTGAAAAGAATGTGACCACGTGGTAGGCTTTCAGATTTTGCAGAATGTTCTCTGAGTAGTCATCAAAAGGCTGTTTGTTTTGAGAGCACCGTTCAGTAGGACGCTACTACACTTGGTTATGTTAAGGAAGGGAGTTAGTTTAACAGTTTCTAGGCTCAAGAAAACTGTTCCTATTTTCTGCCGCATACGCCAACAGAAACATTACCGAATTGAGAGGCGTTTCCGTATTTTTCTCATTATGATGGCATCTTATGTTAAGGATCCTTTGATTGGCGTATATCTTACAGAAGCAACATTTTATGCTAATGTATTTTGGTACTTCCACATGTGTTGAAACGCCAGCACAGACATTGAACGTGCTCAATTCCTGAGGATGTGCTCATGGATGTTTTGTGTCACTACGAAATTGGAACGCGCGCCTGGATATCTTCACTGATTCTCTTTTAGGGCTATAGCGTTTAACAGCTCGTGTCGGTTGTCTTTGGTTGTTGGCGGAAAATCACCGTTCTCCGTGCGCGAAAATTCGAGCTAGATGGAAGGAAAAAATTACACCATCTCCCGCAAAAGGGGACCATGAGGCAATGCGAAGCAGCACGGGGGGTAAACACCGCATTCGCATGCGGCGGTTAGGTGGCGCGCACCTAACCGGGGAATTGGCCAAGAATTTGGTAAAGAAAATTAAATATAGAAAAATATTTAGGCAGCGACACGCTGGTGGTCCGAAGGCAAGATACAGCATAGCTGGTGGCTTCCCCTCCTCCCCGTCATCAACTTCCCTTTCTGACTCCTTGTTACACTATACCTACAAGACTGCTCCTCTCCTCTTCAACCGTACCACCCTTTTGCACACCTTGCTAAACCATAATGTACCAACTTCCGTACGCTTCGCCTCCTCCCCTACAAGGCAACGCTATACACTTTAACTTATCATCATTCCCGCTAAGCCTCGCCTCTCTTTCCGCCCATTGCCATTAAATACTGTACATTCCTGCGTATGCTTAACCCTCTCCCTCCTCGTGTCCCTCCTCCTCACACTCACTTTCCTTTCCCATCCTCTTGCTATAGAAGGCTATGCCATGCTGTAAAACGTCTCCGCGTTTACGGAGTAGTAGGCTGGCAGCATAACCACAAGAGTACGGCGCGCGCTAATGCCGTGCATTGCTCTTTTCTTCTTTTTTTTAATCGCCTTAATCCAATTTCTTTAACTTCTTTTAACTTGCTCAACGTTACTGAGCGTTTGTAGGGCCTTTCTTTTTCTTCTAGCTACCTGGCTCTTGGCCAATCTCCTGGAGTGGGTGTGCGCCATTCAGTTTGGTCTACATCTTCATAGATGGAGTGCATTCGTACTTCTCCGAAGGAGAGCGTTCCTTCGTTCATGTTATTTGCACGGAGCATTGCGTGCGCGCTTTCGAAGGCGATAGGCATCCTTGGGCTACCAAAACACAGAAAACTTAGTCCGTCTGTCTGTCACTCAGTTCAACCGACCGACTAAAACCAATTCGACAGGGCCATCCAAACCAAGGAGGTTTAAAGTTAATTTTTTAAAACCTCCTTGATCCAAACCAGCCGAGCTCATCATGATGATGATGATGATGGTGATGCTCCTTCACATTTGGGATCTACCTACTTGGGGGTATTAGCTACTAGCACTGGAGGCACGGTATCATACACATCAGCAATTTAAAGCGCCAAAGCATCCTCGGGCCTACTTAGGGCAAAATAAGTACACGTAACCATGATCTGTAGCGTTCAATTAATTCAGAATACACATTGGGCTGGTTTTTACGTTAGTAAATGACGAATAAACGCGTTAGAAAGGTGTTGAAGAGACGCTGCGCGTTAAACCAACAGTAACAATTGGTCCCAACAGATGGCGCGAGAGTAGGGCGAACGCGGGAAAGTTGAACTGAATTCAGTAATAACTTCAATACATCCATCGTAGGAGGGGTTATTGGGGAGGGGAAAAGCGTGAAGGTTGGTAGGGTGGAGATAAGAGGGTGTCACATATCAGGGGTGGCAGAAAACTATGTTCTTTCGACTTCACCGAAGCAAGGCGATATGCGGCCTTTTTTTCTTCTCTATCGCTCTACCCACTCTTGCCCTCCGCACACAACCGCATGATGGCGAATACGCGAAGACTAATGCACGGAATTCGAAATAAACATCGTTATAAACCCAAGGCAAATGTGCGTGTAATTTCAATGAGCAGCACAAAGACGTAATCAATAACTGAGAAAGACCCTAACGGACCGCCGGGGACAACGCACTGATAAAAACCGCGGCCACACATGACTGTTTCGTCGGTTTACCGCGTTTGCCGAGACCGTTTGTGCTGAACTTTATTAATCGCAGTTTTTGCTTCAATATGACTGGTTTTATTTGGCGAGTTTCGGCACCTGCAATGCGAGTCTCGCCCGCCGGTCACATGCCATGGAAAACGTATCCTAAATATTAACAGCGAGGATATCCGCGGTGACAAAGTTGTTATTGTGCTCGACTCACGCGGATGGCGCGAATACGATCCTGGCCGTGGCGAAAGTAGTTGGACAGTGGCGGAATGCTAGATAGCCGTGATGCAGGTTCGTTTTAATGCGCCGCAGCTAATCGACATTTCTGGAACGCTGCACTAGGACATGTGTCGTAACCTCGTTGTGGATTATCGCCTGACGTCCTAGGCGTTCGCCCGATTCGCAGATGGTGTCAGTGCTCCGCATTCTGCAATAAACACAAGTGTTTAGTAATTCCTAATAAATAAATATCATTCTTCAACGGCAGTACCTCAATAAAAGCATTCGTGTGTTTATTTTCGCTTTAGGGCAAATATCAAAGGAAGAGTGTTGTCTGAAACTTGCGATAATGCCCACAATCACAAAGGTGCAAGAGCTTACATTGCCCTGAAGTTGAGGAGACACCTGTGAGGTGGTGTAGTGGTTACGGTACTCGGCTGCCACCAAGAAAACGCGTGGTCGATCCCGGCCGCGGCGGTCGCATTTTCGATGGAGGCGAAAATGCCAGAGGCCCGTGTACTGTGCGTTGTCAGTTCACGTTAAAGAACCCCAGGTGGTCTAAATTTCCGGAGCCCTCCACTACGGCCTTTCTCTCCTCTCTATCCCTTTCACTCCCTTTCCCCCACCCCTACGGACGCTTATCCGTGCTCCCTACATGGGCTGCAGAAAGTAGCGTCCTGTCCTAACCGAACAAAATCGTCATCATCATCATTTCCCTGAAGGCACTGCATAGAAACGTTCATCTGGCGTGTCCCAGGTACCTGGTAAAGCCCTGTGGAACTCCTGTACAACGTAACTGTGCCCACGATTCGAAAGATTAATGCGCGAAAGACCGTAGGAGTTGAGCTCAATTTAACTATGGGAGGATGGCAAGAAGCAAAAGTGCAGTGGGGCGACGACCGCACCGATGAGGGAAATAGGAGACATGTCACAAATGTCAGGTACATTTTCATTTATCTGGTCAGGCTGTGTTAATGTTACGGGTTGCATGAAACTATCGTCATAATCGAGTATGCTAACTACTGTTGTACATTCTACTGCATCAATTTGACATTCGTATTTTGAAACAATACAGAGTATTTAAGGAGAACCACAATTTAGGAGCCTCGAGCATGCATGTCGCGAATGCTTCCAGAGCATGTATGAATGCTTCTGGTGGCTTGACCTCCATGTGTGTCTAAAGAAAGTTTTGGTTAGGTCTCCAAAGCGTTATTGCTATATCTTCAGGGACGTTTACAAATAACTCCTGCTGGCAATAGGCATTCATGGCGCCGATTAGACAATTGTCTATTCTGGTATTTACTGTATTGAAAATCATAATTGTGGAAGGCTGAAAGGTTGTCATTGTCCTCCTCCTCTTCGTATAAGGCTCCATACGGAGTATAAGGCTACATAGAGAGTTTTCGCCATTGTCATTTCATGATTGGACAGGTACTTTAAGATTGACTATCTCTCTCTTTAAAGTCTTTCTCATGGCACTACGAAATTCACCGGTATATAGTATATAGACCGAAGTATCTCGAAGGTATAGCTATGCGTTCTGGAGATTGCCGAGAGAGCGGCAGGTGAAACGACGACGACGATAGGCTCGTTCGTGGCTGAGAATCCGTTTTGAACTAACGTGCTGCTTCGCAAATGATGCCTACGTTTATACAGACTTTTCCGTGGTTAACCCGTGCGCTTTAGTACCTTCCAGGTTTTACGCTAGCCTCAGGGATAACGTCAGAATGTACTAGTCGCCTATTTTTAGCCTTAGCTCCAAGCGGCGGGTTGTACCCCCCCAGCCGGGCGTGACGGATCCAACCCGCCACTTGGAGCTAAAGCTTTTCCACAATTTTTGCTACATTGACCTTCGCACGATAATTATCATGTAGAAGTGGGCTGAGGACATGAGTGCATCGAGCTGGGCAGTGTGTAGTAGGTCGAGAGCAAAATCGGGTCCACTCTTATCTCCTGCGTGACAGTGCAGATCCAATGTATGGCCGAGTTAGGACTGTGAGCAGCTTCGCTGTTAGAAAAGGGGACGATTTAGAGTATGATTTACACCGGGTACAGAACTGCGGGAGCGCTGTGAGCTATCCTCGAGCTTTCACGAAGGCTACAATCAAGGGGCGTCTTTGGGCAAGAATTCGCAAAGACGACCTTTTTGTTCCCTCAAATGTATTTGATGACACTGTCCCTTAGCGTTCGATGCACTTTTCGTTGACAGGGGTTTACTTCAGGTTAACTTCAGATGAACGTCCTCGTACCCATATGACATGATTTCTTCTTTCGTTTCTTTTCCTTGTGCGTGACTTATACCCGGATATTCCATGCTGTGCGCACCAAACTTGGTTTAATTAACCTTCATTATTTGCTCTTATAGTGAAATCGCCCTTTTCTGTACTAAACTAACGTCCTGATATTACAACTACCTCATGTAGCTTTGAACTTGATGCTTTATTATAAAATTCGACTGTTCCATATTTTCATTATTAAACACCCCCACTGCGAATCGCTGGCGCTGAGAAAGAAATATGTTGCTACGTGCTAGTGCCAAAGATGGGGGGCCACTTTAGAATAGCACATGCATTGTACTAATTGCACATATATGCAGCTATAACTCTGTTGCGGAGGGCCTAAACAAGGAAGTTTATTGTGTGCACATTACAAAGGTACGTCCAGTTGGTGGTACATGATCTCGGCTATACACTATCTTAATGCGAGGCCGGCTGTGTGTTTAGAACAACTCTGAACAGCTTAGGAGAACTGATCGCAACTACGGGAGAGGTGACACAACTGTCCCAGGAACAAAATAGAAGACGACAGTCAAGACTGACTCTTTAAGGCAAATGTAAACGACTTTTGGGGAATCAGCTTAGAACCAATGGTCAACGACTCAGAGTACATCGAACACCACACTGGGAGAACACCGCAGAGCTGTCCCCAACTACGGAGCACACGAAACCAAAGGGTAAGCAGGCACGCAGTTAGCTGGGCTTACAGTTACGTCCAACTACAGTCATTAGGGCCTCTGGGGTTGCACAGCGTAATCAGCCCTGTCTGCTAAATAATAATAACATTTCCCGCCCTAAAACATTCATGAAAGCAATGAAGTAATACATCGCGTGGGCGTGACGAATATGTTATACAAGTGAATGAGCGTCCCTTACACAAAATAAAATTATAATATCATATTATCCAGAAATAGCGCCTGCAGGCGTTCCGGAAATCGCAAAGGAAACCTGTGCGCTCACTACAATACACTAAGCTACGCCACACTACACACTACACTACACATCACTGCACTACGCATCACTACACTACGCTACGCTACACTACACACTACACTATACACTACACTGCGAAAACCATCAACACCAACGCAATGCGACGCGTTTCACCCTCCGGTTTCTACATTGGTCTCCTCGCTACTCATCCTCACTGCTGTGAAGAAAGAGGGAGGTGCTACTTAGTTCATTTTTTCCAGCCTGGTCGCGGCTATCTTCTGAAGTACAGAAACAACAGAGCGACGTGAGTACATGAGAAACAGCAGCGGTGCGGCTGTGGGAGCAACACCAGCAACAACAGGAACGGCATCAACAAATCCAGCTGCTAACTAGTTAAGAACAACCACGGCTTAAACCACTCTGCACATAATTGGTGAAGCAGGATAGGAAGCAGGAATATGTTTCCTCAACAGCTCCGCAATCACCAGACCCTAGATGCTATACTTCTTGTGATCTAAAGTTGCTTTTTCCTTCAAGAGGCGCCTTGTTCTCTTTTTTTTATTCATGGCCACCCTTGATTTGTCTGTTTGGCAAATATAACTGCGAACGTACGTCAGCTGACATGTCATTATGCTCTACTTCAGGAACACGAAAGAAATCTATTTCTCTATTGAATGTTATTGTATAACTATCTGTCGTCTCGCTTTGTCCTGCAGCAGTGCTTGTCTCGAGTAGTGCCTGCCACAGCTGTCTTGACACGTGCACAAAGAGGTCGTCGGTAGCTAGCTTCCAACCTCTGGTAGTCGTGGGAAAGTCTGAGTGTTCAACGTGGCTTACTGTAATGGTGACAGTGACAAGATGATGGAAGCAAAAGAACGGTTAATTTGTGATACAAACTGCTCCTTTCTCTCCGCCTGACATCCTTTGTTCGGCTACGGCTTTTATTAACGAAAGCAAATTTAGCAAATCGACATTCAAGTAACTGATGTGATAAGTACCGAAGCTCTCTGCGGCAAAAAGACCGCTGTTACGTCACTACTTTTGTACAATATGTCTCCAGTGCCTACTGACAAATGGACAAGACTATTCTATAGTGTAACAGTTGTTCTATATCAATGTCATGCATCATGTATATCATGTATGCATGTATTTACAATGTATCATGTATGTGTGTATGCATGCATGTATCATGTATATCAACTCAGTTCCAAATGAATGCCAAGCTTATAGTGTGAGTTTATAACTGACCCACTATGGTAGCTGAGCTGCTGCAGTGCTCTAACATGTATCGTCAGTTCGTAGGATCAGCTCTCGTCTTATCTTATTTGTATAGCATTGCCAGACGAAGCAGTATTTTCTGTAGTTTACAGATATATCCTTAAACTGCTGCAGTTTATCGCTGGTACTTGCAGTACGCACTGGAGCAGTTTTTTTGTCGCGTGTATTGCCTAGGCCTGTGTCGACGTTGCTGCGGTCCTTACAGGAAAGCTGCCACAAAGGTGGAACCATGGCACCCTATGTCAATGCACTGGTATCTTCTGCGACGCCATAGATGGCGCATTGCGGTAGAAAAAAAAGATAAAAAATTTCACTGGTGCTCGTGTTGTGCGTCCATAATGTGCGTTCATTTTTTCAGGCATCCACTTCCGTTACAGAAGTACGTACCTTGGTGGACCCGGCCATCAAACATCTTCGTATTTAAAAAAAAGTAGCGGGTCAGGCACGCATATGCCAAGCTTCCCTTTCCCCTACTTTCTTGACAAGGGAAAAGCAGCAGTTTCTTTTTTTTTCATACTCCGTGTATGGAGTGCCTGTGAAGGGCCTTTGGTTCTGGCCCAAAAACTTCGGCGTACAAGGAACCTCATAGCAGCCTCTCCTATTACCTGTTGCTCGAAATTGAAGAAATCCGCAGATCCCACACATTGTGCGGATCGGCGTCGTGCGAAGCAGTCGGCGAGGATATTGGCTGTGACGACTAGCTTGGCAATCAAACCAGGCGTTCGGAATAGGAGGAAGGTCTTTGTGCAATGTGCACGAGTGTGCGTGCGTGCGTGCGTGCGTGCGTGCGTGCGTGTGTGTGTGTGTGTGTGTGTGTGTGTGTGTGTGTGTGTGTGTGTGTGTGTGTGCTTAAAGGGACCCTGAAACGGTTTTGGTGATTTCGTACAAATGCGTTGCACCGATAGCCGGAGTCCTTCTCATCATTAGCGTAACAATATCAACACTATGCGTTAAGCGTGTAATTTACTACAAAGTTTTAAATACGCACATCATGAGAGATCGACGCGACCCGACTCGAAGGGTTTTCAACCGCCCTTTCCCACGGGACACGCGGTGGGTGCTACGAAGTGGAACCCACGTGACGTCACGAGCACTGAAGGGCAGCCAAAGGTAACGTCGCGGCATCTGGCGACGGACACACGAGTCGCCGGCGCACTATTACAGAAGCTAGCACTGCCGATGCGGGCAACCTCAGTAAAGACATCCCGGCGCTATATCACTACGGAGGCGCTATATCGCTATCGCACAGCGGCTGACGTGGGAGGCACAGTCGTCGCTAGCCTGCACTCCGCAGCAGTTGGAGTTGAGGAGGAACAGCAATGTAAGGAGGAAGGCGACAGAAATGAGCCCGTAGCTACCTTAGCGCAGGGTGCTTCGCTTTATTTATGGTGTGAATGAGTTCACAATTGTGTTGCCTAATCAGTGACGCAATGTCAAAAGAACGTTTGAGGGACCCTTTAACGTTGGCTCACCACGACCATCGACAGCGTCAGGGAGACTGGTAGATCATGATAGGACGCAACGTCACATCACTCATGTTGGTGCCTAGACGCCGGTTTCCCCGAACATAAATGCACGCTACAACGCGTTGATGTGCGTATCATAAGCGTCGTTCGTTGAAGTATTCCTGCAGTATCCAGCAAAGGTGGAACAGAAGAACGCCGAGCAATCGTGGAACATACGTATTATTTATTACGCTGCCCTGACATTGCTCTCATAGACACATTAGAAGCGCAATTGACATTACACGAGCGCCAGGCACACAAGTTCTAGTGAAATTTATTTATTTATTTATTTATTTATTTATTTATTTATCTATTTATTTATTTACATATGGTACAGCCCTAGTGCAGGGCTATAGCAGGAGTGGGTAAGTTATAATACAGCAGAGAAAAACAAAAGAAAAACAAAATTGAAGTAGATTACACCTATGTCTAAGAAGCCAGAACTTTACACATGTTCAAGGTGGTCAATGCGTACCTTTCAACTGCAAGCTACGAAGAACGGTACGCCTTTTTTCTTTTTAAGTGTGTTCTGAGGTAGGTTAAACATATAAGAGAGCCCTTGAGGGACATAGACTTCATAATATTAAAACATCTGTGACGCAAACCCACATACCGAGCATTACGGGATGAGCCACGCGTGATTTGTGTGTCCGTATATACGTCACGTACCTGACAAGTATATGATATTAGCGATGTGAAGACGCAAAGTCAAATCGTGTTCGTCTCACATATATGCCCTGCGACCCAAATTCTGGGTCGAGAAGTAGATAGATAGATAGATAGATAGATAGATAGATAGATAGATAGATAGATAGATAGATAGATAGATAGATAGATAGATAGATAGATAGATAGATAGATAGATACCGTCAGAGCGACTTAAGTTCGCTAATAAATGCTTCCTACTTAAAAATCAGTACGGTAGCTAGCACGCAAAACGCGAAGGCGATAATGTTTTCAGCGTTTTGCAGCTTGAGATTATTATCTATGCCCACTGACAGATATTACCGTCGCGCACCTTGTTGAGACACGAATGTACGGCCCCGCAGATATATATTTGACGCAGCTTATATGAAGTAGGAAATGGGACATCACCACCGCTCTACGTCACGCATTCGAGACAAGAGGTGTGCGCGGCGCTTGGTCACAAGCGGTAGAGCGTGGGCCACTGGCCGAGATGAGCATTCGACTAAACAGAGACCACCGGTGGGCCAGTTTCGACGAGCAGCTGAGAAGTGTCGGCGGGCCATCGAACGTCACTGAGTTGGACCTGACGAACTTCTTCCGTCCCAATCCCGAGGAACTGTTTCTACAGATCCAGCAGTGCATGCTCATACGAACTCTCCGCTGCCTGAACTGCGCCCTCAGGCCGCATGATATCATCGTGTTGCTTGTGAAGGAGCTGCCGTTCCTCGTTGAAGTCGAGTTCTCTCTCGCTTGCGAGACTTTCATCGACGTAGCTCTGTTAGTAGGTATGCGCGAAGAAGACTCGGGCAGCGTCACCCTGCGTACCAGCCTACTTCGCATGTACGTGGACGTGTGTCACGACCCTTGCTTCGAAACGCTCAGGAAACTTCTACTTTTCTTCCCGAGCCTGAAGGACCTGCACGTTCATATGTCTCACGGAATGTTCAGTACTGCTTTAACGGAGTGCAGCGCAATCCTCGAAGAGCGCGACGGTTTGGAAACGTTCGCATTCACCTCTGACTTGCCGCCGCCTTACCTGCAACAGCTCGTCAGGCCGCTTGGGTTCACGGCCTACGCTTCCATGTGTGCCAACGTCGTCTACCGAAAGTGCAGTGACACGCGGAACTGCGTTCCGCTTGACGACCTCGCGAGCGACTCCTGCACTCCGCGCACTCTGCCGTACCACCTTGTCTTGGCTGTCGTTGATGACCAAGATAAAGACCTCACTGCTGAGGCGATCCGCGTCGCAACACTCAGGAACAACTGGTCGGCCCTCCGCCACCTCTGTCTTCTTCTTCTGCCGGCTGATCCCTTGAGCATCGTTTACCTCGACGGCAGCCCTCGCGCACCGCCAGAGCCTTGGCTACTTCTTCAAGACGGCGCTCCACGCAGTCACCGAGCTCAACATTAGCCATTTCCATTTCGGGCTCTACCTCGATCTCAAAGACGTGCTACAGGTTGGGTCGTTAGGGCGGCTGCGGTCTCTTTCGGCGCCCCCTTGTGCTCTTCTTCGCCTGTCAGATCTGCGCCTTCTGGCACAATGCTGCCGCGACATCGAGGAACTTGACGTGCGCTTTGAGAAGAGGGGTCACTTCCAGCGCTGTGCTGGCTGCGAGAACAAACTTCCCCTTGACCCCGCCGACACGCACGAAGTGCACTCTGCGTACTGCGGCCGGTTTCAGGAACCCTCTCTCCAAACTAACCTTGAGCGACGTTAGTAACGCTGTTAGCCGTTGGTTTATTCAAAGCTGCGGCCCAGCGACCACAGTGCGGCTGTTCAACATCCAAGATCCGCTCACTTGCTTCGGTAGAAAGCTCGCCGACAACAGCTCACCGAGATGCCTTGTTCTTCAGCATGAGAACCTGCAATTGCATGATTTGTGCGCAATGGTGAGACGCCTTGGTATGGGGTATGCTGTATCGTCGCAAGACAGTAATCATTACGCGTATTCTCTTCATGGTGGTACTGCGCGAAACAAACGGGGACGAAGGAAGGAGACACACAGACAAGCGCAAGGAGACACACAGGCAAGCGCAGGAGACACATAGACATTGCGCTTGTCTGTGTGTCTCCTTCCTTCGTCCTCGTTTGTTTCGCGCAGTACCATCATAAAATCGTTCCAACTAGGCCGGCTAGCCGTTTTGCGTATTCTCTGTTGTGTACGTGTCAAGTACAGTTGTAGCGGTCATATTCTTAGTGGCAGCTTATAGTTGCATGTATAGTATTGCATGCTTAGTACAATATGCGCTTAGAATTTCACTAAGAGCGCAGCGCCAAATCCTACATCGTTACGCATTTCCATACCTAGACGAGATATTTTGGTGCCTCGGTCGGTTAATCTAAGCCGGACGCGCAACTTCAGATTAGATTAAATACAGCGCACTTGAGACCACGAGACGAAATGAGCTATAGGAAGCTGCAACCGCTTTTCTACGGCGTTCTAAGTTTGGCCTCCGGTGGAACACTCAAGCAATGAGGGTTTTAATGCCGTTCTGTTACAGGGCATCCTGTCCCGTATGAACAGCCTGGAGCACTTGTACCTTCTGTCTGCGGTTCCGAACATGGATAGTGAGGTGGAGACATCCGTGCGTGAGCTTTCCAAACTACCTGCCCTGTTGTTCCTGCACGTCCATTACCGAGGTTTCAGCATCCACCCGATGTATAAGAGAATAACGTGGATACGGCAAGCAGGCGCTTCAGCAGCCTACGGGATCCTGATTAGAAGGAGTGCCTGCTTCCAGGCTTGTTCGCCAGCAACGTTTATAGGACTGTCAAAGCCGCTGAACCGAGACTTCTAACTGGTATTGTGAGTAGGCCACGGCTACAGGACATCCTTACTCATTTTAGGTCTGTGCTGATTTGCAAGACATCATTTGTCTTGCTTGAATTTGTGTGTGTGTGTGCGTGTGTGTGTGTGCGTGTGTACAATGACATGCGTATTCGTGTACGTACGAATTTTAGTTCCGGATAACGCGCGCAAAGCCTTCAGAACGCCTATTCCAATCGGACCGTAATTGCGACTGAAATCGCGGTATGTTTCGGGGAGCATAGTGCGAGCATCAGTGATTAGGCCTGAACGTGAGCAGAAACGACACGAATCACTATCGATCCACATAATATCAAATCTTAAACGCGGGCGTGTTAGCGCAGCACCCATCACATTAAGATGGAAACAGCGCATCTGAGCAGCACATCGCATATGCAGCGACCTTTTTTTCGTTGTGAAGATGCGTTGCTGTCATGCGCTATGTTGTGATGATGGGATAGCCGGCTCTGACGTAGCCTACCTTCCATGTTTCCACATTTAAATAAAAGAAAATGTTGTTATAATGTGTAAGAGGTTCCTGTTACTATTTGTTAATAAACTGCTGATGGTTAGCGCTCAGTGTGTATCATCGCGTGCGTTCTTTTGTCCGCGTTTTACGCACAGAACTAAACCCTTCAGTTGCAGCGACGTCACTGTGATGTGTCAACGCACTTTATCCATATATACAATTTCTGGGGCGTAGAACAGTACTAACCACCAAGGTTATCTAATGCGAAGCATTCCTTGGTGAACTTAGGTCACTTTGACCGTATCTATCTAGCCGCTTATATCTCGGTGCTGCCCTGGTCGTCTAGTTTACTTGGTACGCATCATAATTAGGATGGCAGGTTATAAATGTCTTAAAAGCACACGTGATTCATCTTTATACCACAAACATGATATGCAATGTCCTGCACTTTACGACTAAGAATGAAACGACTGCACGTTGCTCATGCCCGAATTTCTTAGCCCAGGGAATGTAGGTGTGCGCTTCAGGTGACTAAATTTTCACAGCCTATGTAAATCGGGAACGAGGCAGAAATTGCGTTGAAATGTTTATGAAGACGCACTCTGCGGGGGTGCGACAAGAGATAGACACAAGATCAGTTGCAGATTGCCGTTGATACGTGATCATTACAAGCATACACAGACAAGTCTGCTGTAACGACCGAAGGCAACCTACGAATCAAAATCTAATTCAAAGTGTTTTATTCAATAATTTATACAAAAATGACTACAAATGTATTTGTACGCGCTAAAGCGGTAGGACTCGAACCCTGGTCCCGGGGTTGCCAAGTAAATTCGCTACCACTCCTGCACAGCGGCACTTCACGCGCCGTCCCTATCGCAAATAAGCCTATTGCATCTACATATTTAGTACTGGTGATTCTCTAAGATCAGTTATGCTTCTAGCTTGAGTCAACCGATTTTATAAAGCAACGTAAGAAAGAATATATACGTGATATCATTCAGTTCTCTTTTGCCAGACTTTGCTCAGCGCCGTAGGAATACACCAGAAAACGTTTACCATACGCATATCAACGCTGTGCAGAGTGCATTTCTGTTCGACAGAACAGCCGTTCGTGGGCCCCGCCACGGTGGTCTAGTGGCTATGGTACTCGGCTGCTCATCCGAGAGTCGCGGGATCGAATCCCGGCCGCGGCGGCTGCATTTCGATGGAGGCGAAATGTTGAGGCCCGTGTGCTGTGCGATGTCAGTGCACGTTAAAGAACCCCAGGTGGTCGAAATTTCCGGAGTCCTCCACTACGGCGTCTCTCATGATCAGAGCTGGTTTTGGGACGTTAAACCGCGCAAATAAATCAATCAAAACTTAGCCCAACCGAGATAATGATATCTGGGATTGTGCGCTTCATCGTTCATACATTCTTCGTACGTCAGGGTGAAGCTGCCCTCTAATTTTGTGTTTCCTTCGTTTCTTGGCAAAAAGCACTTTTGCAGTCCTAAGCCCCAAAGTCGGGCCATGATAAAGTGGGTCTTATGATACATTTTGGCCAGCCTGGTTTGTCGTGCGTGCGCATACATATGTGCGATCCATACAGAACGACGCACAATAAAGAAAACGTATAACGCACAAATAAAGTTCGAGATAAACTACAACATTCCGTAAGCACGTGTTATATTGTTTGAGGTGCACCACGTGGACGAGATGTTGTACATGGCGCCACTGTCATTCTGAACTTCCGCCGAGTGCGACCTCATAGGCCAGTGTGGGCCAAGGCGTTCGGAATATCTTGGTCGCTGCAAGGTATCGCCTCAGACGTTTTTTCACTCAGTGCTCGTCGTCGTTCCGTCGTCAAGAGCCACATACGGTAGCCAGGTTAGTATTCGCTGTGGCACCTTCTGGAATAGTAGTGCCGGTTATGGACCATATGCTTGTTCTTGAAACGCAGGCGGGCGAGTTGTTGTTCTTCGTTTATGTGACCTTTAAATTAAAGTTTATTAGTAGTATTTTATACTTTTTAGAATAAAGTTCTTTTAGTAGTGTCAGTGCTAGTAGTAATACAGCCGGAGGGGGATGCAAGACCCCCCCACCGGCTGCAGGCCTGGAAGCACCTAATCCCTATCGGCGTATCGCGATTAAAGGTGCCCTCGTGACACGAAGTTCTATATAAATACACCTCGTTCTGTCATGTCCCGTCAAAGAAGAGCTGGAGTTCTGGGCTGCGACGGCTGTGAAAGTTGATGACGCGGTGCCGCAGCGTTGTCTACGTACTCTCCTCGATGGTCACTTTATATATTGCGATGTAAACGCCGATCGTAGACACAATGGCACCGAGTGAAATGTGCGCTTCAGAGCACAGGCGTTACGGTTCCTGGGCCAGGCAGACTCCAAGCAGAGCACTCTCAACAAGAAGCTGGTTCAGCGATTCAAGCAGAAGGCCCTGCGGGACGTGGACAAGCAGCGGAAGGGCTACCAGAAGCTCACGCGGAAGGCGGCCAAGAAGGCCCAGAGGGACGGCAAGACGCACGAGAAGCAGTGAAAGCGCATGGCGCAGGTGAGCGGTTCCTCCTCCCGATATGGCGTGATTTGCTAGTGGCCTCCGAGATCTGAATGTGCGTTCACTAGTATTGCTTGTGGGAGCCACGCCCGTCGCTAGGCGGGTCTCAGCTCAACACGTGCTGCGCAGTGGCGATGCGCAGAGCGACCACCCGCGCCGCCATTGTAAGCACAACATTCCATACATCCAAGCACACCGTTTCAAAGGAATCTACTCAAAAGATGAAGATTTTGACTCGGCCGCCATAAGTCTAGAAACCGTCCTTCACAAACAAAAGTATCCACCACGTGTTATCGACGACGCCATCCAGAGAGCCAAAACACTGAACCGACAAGACCTCATTTCGAACCGCCCCACACAACGCGACTCTCAACGTACAAACCTGTGCTTAACGTACGGCACGAATTTCCCCAATGTAAACAAAATCCTAAGGCGGCACTACAACATTATGGAACAAAGCGAACGACTTAAGCGTGCGTTTCCTCCCGCCCCTCATGTTACCTACAGACGATCAGTTAACCTCAGGGACACCTTGTTAACTGGCGATTAAATACATCAAGGCCACAGAACGGATGCAGGCCAAGCCTGAAACCAAGGTGTCTTGTCTGTAACGCAATGCAGCAGACGAGTACTGCCAACAGCTCCTAATCACAGTACTCTGTGAAAATTCGCGGTAATTTGATATGCGATTCCTCGAATGTTATCTATCTGCTGGAGTGTACTGTATGTAGAATTCAGTACATAAGTCAAAGCCCATGCCAAATCTATTCCAAATCTACCTCTCTCGAAACATCTAAACCTCCCAAATCGTTCATTCGATAAACTAACAGTGACACTATTAGAAACCGGCTTCAAGTCGAAGCGAGAACGTGAGCAACGAGAATCATGTCTAATACGCCGGTTCAAAACGATCGAGGAAGGTATAAATGAAAACCCGGGGACCAGCGTAATATTACAATCACTGGCAAGCGTTTAACCTGTGGCACCGTATGTACAGCGGTAACCGGACCATTGAAATATGACGTGTTTTTGCAAAGCGAATCATGTAAACCTATTTGGTGATTATTTTCCATTTTTTTTACTTCCTCACCACTCATCTTTTACCTGTCTTATTCTAATTATTTCTCTAAAACGTTCTCTTTTTTCCCCTGGACGTCGTCAAACGTGCAGGTGCAGCACGTTTTTGCCCCTCTGGGGGCAGACTTGTAGACGCCATCGCCATTGACGTCATTGCAATTGTACTCACCCACCCCCCACCCGTCTTCTTTCTTCCTCCCCTCCCTTTCACCGTGATGAACTTTCACCGTGATGTCCGGGCTGATGTTACGGGAGCGTACTAAAGCCACTCGAGCTCAAGGGACGCCGCTAAACGAACATGCAGAAGATGAGCGCGAACTATCAAGTGTCACAGCTCGACACTTGAAGCTTCGCTGCTTCGGCCGCCTTTGCAACAGGAGCGCTGCTCAAACTGAGAGTATCCATTGTGACAGCTTATTCGCGCTCGTTCGTTGTATATCTGTGCGTTCGTTTCGTGCGTGCTTCACTTGATAGTTTGGGCTCACCTTCTGTTTGTTCATTCAGCGGCCTCCCCTAGCTTTGTATGTGTATCTTTCTGACACAACATATAAAGTCCTTCATACCAGCACGCGCTGCCCACGGGAGGCGCTCACTTAGCAAGTGCATGTTTGCTACAATTAATGTTGCTCCTGAAGCTGCGAGCCTCACTTCGTATAGCATTACAGTTTCTTGCTGTCGCAGTCATTGCTTCGTCTTTGCGGCGAAACTGACTTTTTTGCTCTTAGTTCCACTCTTCGGTCTGTTTATTTCAGGTTCTCTATCTTTCTTGTCTTTTTTCTTTTCTTATTCTCTCTACATTCCTTTTCTTTTATCATGTTCTCCCTTTTTTTTTAGGAAAAGCTCTCTCAGACAGGTTTGCTCATATGCTACAGGAAGGGGTCAAGGGCTCGTTCTTTATTTGTTAGAAACAACGTCATATATATATATATATATATATATATATATATATATATATATATATATATATATATATTTTCCGGAAGAAGATTTCCCTGAGCCCGAATAAATATATTCAAAAGAAGAGAGTAAAGTTGCGACCGTGGTGTCGAAGGTCCTCCGAGATTCCAGCTCCCCGCTCGGCGTCCTAAACGCACCGTCCGAGACGGCATGGGCGAGTTGGGAAGGAGCTGGCTGCCGCTGGTATGGCGGCGATAGGCTCGCGGGCAAACGTGAAGCGAATGAAGAACGGGCTCAGAGACTTCAGTTTAAAGAAATGGAAATGAAAACTTGTATTTACAGTATAGTATACAAAAAGGGAATACAGGGAGTTGACTGGTACATAAAAAATAAAGTTGAAGCTGAACAACACGTAGGGCGACCCTACTCCGGCGTAGCCGGCAGTGCGTAGCACTTTTTCCACCCGTTCAGCCTCCTCCGTCACATGGCGGAGCCATCTTTATTACCACAACCGCTCCGCCTTAACGTCTCAGCCGGCGAATCATATTCACTTCGCTCTGGCATTGGGCAGCGATTCCACCTTTTGTCCCGCCTCCTCAATTGGGGCGGTCCAATTGGTGAAATCACCACCCAGTCTGTTGACGGTGAGAGGGGTATGTTTGTACAATAATAAAAAAAGCATATTCATCTGCACTAAACAAGACACACACATAAAAAGCAGACCATGCCACCCAAGGTCGAAGGGCGATGGTAAAGATATGGCGCACGTGAAACGCGTTACTTGCGCACGTGTCGCGTCTGCTCGGGCGCTGTTACCGGAAACAAGCAGGAGCCCAAAAGATTCGCCCGAAAGAGTTATTATTTGAAGAAAACCTTCCCATGGGGAAGTTGGACCGTCCGCGCGCCTGCTTCTGGTTATCCCAACAAGCCGAGCCGTACTGGCTCTTACTCAGACCCGTTTAATCGGCACCCCGCTGTGCTTAGACGCATGCTACCCCACGGCGTGCGAGGAAGGAACGCTTGAACCAAAGCCATCCCGCGGCACGCGCGGGCCACAGCCCAGTGACCAAAAACAGGCGTTTCCGACAGCGAACAACAAACGGCTCGCGCGTCTCCGTGGCTGTCACCACCGGCATGTTGCATGCCGACGCCACATTCAGCGTAGCCGCCCCAGGTCGTCGTAATGACGCCCGAGGTGCGGTTAGCAGAACGACCGAAGTGCCGCTATCGCTGCGTGCTCACGCACAAAAGGGGCCCACCCGGGCCTCCGTTCAGGCAAGAGGGGTGGAAGCTTTGTCTCTCCGCGGTGCGGAGCATTGGGAGTGGGCTACCATATCAGCTCGTCCGTCAATTTCGGAAGATCTGCCTTCCGAACCACCGCCCGCTTCCTCCATGCGCGCGCGGGCGCTCACAAGGTCGTGTATACACGTACACCTGGAGCGCCGCGGGGCATCCTAAAGGTCCAGGCCATCTGGGGTCCGCCTGCGTCCCTGCCGCGATCACCGTCCAAGCATCCCCCCTCACAGCCCGCAGCGGGGTACCCGAGTCCCCAGAAGACGCGGAGGACACATATGATGAAAGTAAAGAAAATTAACGGATACGGCCGGGGTACGACAAACGAAAAGCCGATGCCGCGAAACGCGCCCCACTGACCGCGGCAGGCTTACAAAGAGATTCACACGATCAACAAAGCAATATAACTTTACTGACGTTGCGGCCGGTGGACCGGCCTTCATCAGAGTCAGGCTCTGATGAAGGCCGGTAAGGTTATATTATTTTGGTTAATCGTGGGAATCTTCTTTTGAATATATATATATATATATATATATATATATATATATATATATATATATATATAGTATGGTGTGTGTGTGTGTGATGGGGGGGGGGGGGGGGGGCTGGTATTGCGACCTGATGAGGTCGCTACGCAGGGCTTCTGTGTTATCTTTAATGTCTTTTGTTTCTGAGCAGATTCTGGTGCGCCTGTGAGAATGGTGTGCTGGTTTTGCAGTGCAGGTTTTGCTGGATGGCAGCTTTTAAAGTGGACGTATTGGTGTGTCTGTGGGCGTCCTGCACACCTTGACGGTGCAATACAAAAAGAATAAAAAATCAGCTAACATGAACCGTTGCATTACGCCGGAGCAGTTTCTTTATTTATTTCTTTTCTTTTTTTTTTTAGTGCTTTCGTGGAGCACGTCACATAGCTATCACCCCCGTCCTTTGTCCCCGCTTCCTGCTGTACGCGCACTCGGAGAAAACATGTTGGCGCTGTTCGATCTAAACCCTTCAGTGTCGGCAGTTGATTGATGCTCGTTGAGTGGAAGAAACGCTTCGATATTTACACGTTATGTATTTACACGTATTTACAGTTTTAAACAAACGTACTTCCAAATGCACCAAACAAATCTTTTTCGAGCGGTCGTCGTTGGATCCTTTCTCGTCAGCTCCTCCGAGTCGTTCTTGTCGTTCGTTCGTTCTCACGGTCCCCCTTCAACCGTCCTTTTGTTAGCTCTCCCCGTCTTTCCTTCTCTCACTAGTTTGAGTGACAGTCGTCGTGCAGTGCTTAGAAGCATTATTAGTAATGGCAATGCCCCGGCTAATGGTCGTTCCGTGGTTTTCAAGAAACGCAAAAAATATATATGTAAAGGAAAAGGAAGGACGCGCACATGCATTCTCATCAGGCGCCCCTCTGCTCCCTCCCATCTTTCCACACTCACTTTCGCCAACCGCTTTTTAGTAAACGGTTTCTCCTATGCCTATATAAACGAACAGGAGAAAAAGAAACACTCTCTCGAAAAAGGTCAGGCTCTGCCCGAAACGTCGACCAATAAATGGAATATCATTGAAGTGCTACGTGTCATACTTATGTTCACTTTCACTTCATGCGGCAGCCGAAGCCACCTATTTCTCCAAACAATAAAGACACACACACACACGCATATATATATATATATATATATATATATATATATATATATATATATATATATATATATATATATATATATATATATATATATATATATATATATAAGTTGCTTTCGGCTTACTAGGACTGAGTCTCACAAAATTCTACCCAACTAAGCTCACTCACGGGATTTTTCCTCTGCAGCACCTCACTCGGACTCAGACTTGCAGTTCTTTGCTCAGCCGGACTCACTAGAACCCACCTGATTTCCGTTCCTTTTTTTGGTTTTTTTGTTTTTTTGCTCAAGTCTGACTCACTCAGACACACCAGATTGTCCCTAAGCCGGACTCGTTCCAACTAGAACCTCACTGTACAACAAGGATAGCGGAAAACAACAACAACAACAAAAAAGAACACGCGTACCAACAGAGAAACGACAAATGCGCGGGCGCTGCCTCACAACTCGCAGTTAATTGCGTCATTTCACACCACATCGACCGGCGTTTCCGCGACCATCATAAATATACCTGAAAAAAAATTTTTCCGCGTGTTCGTTGAAATACAAAACTAGCTCTGCTCCTTTAGCTTCCTTGCCAAAAAATTTTCCGGCCATTTCTTGAGAGCTCCTTTTGTCGTTCACACCGAGTTATAGGCCGTGAAAACGCGATTTAATTCTCAAGGACTGCTATGCGATGCAGGCGCTAGTATGTTGCAGCCTAAAGAAGTGACGTCGCTGCAGAAATAATGAATTTCTCAATTTTGGAATATTTCTGACATTTTTACAACTCTCAAAATTGAAGAAAATTGTGATGCCTGACATTTATTCTTTTTTTTTTTTGGCAGTGTTAATTAACTCGGAAAATAATTCTCCACTCTGGTAGTCTGGTAAACGTAGTACAAGAAAGAAATATTTGGGGACATGCAGTTTCAGCAAGTGGGCTAGAAAAAAATCGCGAAAATCACTTTTTTTTACAAAGGCCCCACAGTCGAGCTAAAATAAATCACTTTGGTGTTCGGGCTAAAGATGCGCTTGATATATTGTTAGAGAGCTGAACGTATCCACGAAAGCATACGCAAATAACAAAAAACGGGATTTTTTTAACGCTAGAAATAATCTTTTTAATATTGTGTATCTGCACCGGTCTCGCTAGGACACGAGCCGCGTTGAGCGTTCAATGGCCATTGGTAACTTGGTAACTAAAGCACAAATATCTGTGAAGCACTCGGCAGACTTGACATCGTCTTCAATGCAGACGAAAAGAAAGACGTTGAAGTCCGGTGAAGGCACATAATTTCCAAAAGAAAAAAAAATTCTCGATTTTAAAAGCTAATTATCCCCCAGTCACCTTGCGTATGCTTAGCGGGCACGTTCGATCAACCGCACCTTTAGCCCGAACATGAAGGTGTCCGGCTTTATGAGCTTCACCGTGGGGCATCTTGTTAAAAAAAAAAGTGAACTTCGCGATATTTTTCCAGACCGCCTGCTGAGACTGCGTCTTCCCAAATATCTTTTTTTTCCTGTACTACGTTTACCAGACTACCATAGTGAAAAATTATCTGCGGACTTCAAATTCATCAACATCGCCCCCCTTCCCCCCAAGAAAAAATAAAAATAAATAAAAGGAAAAGCCGAACGGCCGAACTTCGCAATTATTTTTTCAGTTTTGCGAGTGGTAAAAATGTCAGAAATTAATTAATAGAAGAATTCATTACTTCTACAGTGAGATCACTTTTTAGGCTGCAATACAAATTAGCGCCTGCGTCGCACAGCAGTCCGTGAAAATAAAATCGAGTTTCTCGGCTTTTAACTCGAAGTGAACAAAAAAAAGGACCTCACATAAAATGGTCGGAATTTTTTTTTTTTTTTTGGCAGCGAATCTAAACTTGCAGAGCTAGTTTTGGACTTCAGCGGACACGTGCAAATTTTTTCAAGCATATTTATGATCATCGGGCACATTTATGATATTTATGATACACTACAGCCCTACAGATAGTCGTGGTCCTCACAGCTATTAGTTTATTGATGCGTGAGGTCTGATAAGAATCAGAAACCACTTTATTTGAAACACACTTCTTTGCGGTTTTCCAGGCAAAAAGGCAGCGCAAAGAGCTTGGCAGTACCTGGAGGCATACGGAGGGCAACACAATCGTAATCATGGTAAAACACAGTCGCAGTCAGCATTAAAGAGAAACAATATGAAGAAAAATCGAAAAGGGATGTGGTGTGATACATTTCGTAGCCGAGGTTGCTTTAGCGCTGCATATCCATACCAATCCGTCCGTCTGATTTACTACAATAGAAATGCAAATGATCCCAAAGAATACCTCTTAGAACGAACGTACGTCTCAATTCGTCGAGATAATTCACGAAAAATATTCGAATACTCCTACAAAACGCGTACTTTTTTTTTGTAAAGAGAATACATGAATAGAACCGCCTGCCAGTCGATATCGTCAGTGATACTGATATTGTGAACTTTTTCATTCTTTGCTTTTAAAACGCCCTTTTCAATAATCTCGATCCGTACGCCCTGTCATCCGAGGCGTCCTGACGTCTAAAGTGAATGACTGCGACTTCTCTCTTCTTTCTCTTTCTTTGTTTTTACATGCTGCATAACTCGCTGGTTATTGTTTTGTTGTACATCGTTGTCTATTGCTAAATGTGTTATGCTGTGACCCATGTACTCTACCGCTACGAAATGCCTTATGGCGATGTAGGTATAATCTAAATAAATGAATGAATAAATAAATCTATGGATGTCCTAAAAGCTGTACATAATCGCTTCAATCTTAGCGTCACTATAATGGCGCACCTGCAAATGTGCTCTAGCGCTGCTCAGTTTCCAGTAGCCGTAAGTGTCATGAAACACACACACACACACACACACACACACACACCACACACACATTATATATATATATATATATATATATTATATATATATATATATATATATATATATATATGCGGAAATTGAAGTTCATACGGATCCGGTGAATTATAAAGGCAGGACGATCGACTCACGGTGAAAAAGTAACTTTATTTGACGTTTCGACCAGGGTCTGGTCTTCGTCAGAAAGGTGGATATATATATATATATATATATATATATATATATATATATATATATATATATATATATATATATAGTTAGTGTTTCATGAACTTGTTTCTAACAAATAAAGCGAGCCCTTGACCCCCTTCCCTGTCGTTATATATATATATATATATATATATATATATATATATATATATATGCTGTTTTTGTTAAGGAAGTAAGTAGCAGAGAGATAGACATTTTATTTTTTTAATCAGTAAGAGATGTTCGCAGCGAACGTTCGGCCAGGTTTTCGGACAAGACATCGAAAGCGCTGTCGCGTTGTTGCTTCTCCGCGACCGCTGCTCGACGGCGTTCGCTGACCTTGGCAACAGCTTCGCTTCGCTCGTTCGCGGCCCGCGGGAGGGAAAAGGAGCCGGACACCCTGGCGCCTCTCTCCCGGGGTCGCGGCAGCCGCCGACGTTGCCGACAGCTCGGCGCCGAGCGCCGTTTCCTTGACAACCCTATCTCGCCTGTCTCGCGACAATCGCAGCAGCTGCGGGAAGGGCAAGCTGGCGCTTCGTCGGCGGCATGGGCGTCGACCTAGGTTTGCCTCGCGTGTACCTTGTAAAGCCGCGACGTGGCCGAAAGCTCGATGCTGTAGCGGTCGAAGCGGTTGCTGAGGGAAGAGGAAAAGGTGGAGTCGAGTGCGGGCAGCCGTTTGCAAATTGGTTCGCAAGCGTTAATTAATAAAATGACGACGCGATGTAGTTTTATTTATGTATTTATTCGTTTATCTAAAGAATCTGCATGCCCAAAAACTGGCCCAGGCAGGGGGCAAATGTACTAAGAAATACAATTAGACAACGCGAACAAACATTTGGAAGTGTCGAGAATACATGTTGAGCAAGAAATAGCTCTAATAAATGTAAAACAAAAACAAACATGAAAAGAAGGAAGGAACAAACCATATAATTATTAAGAAGTAGCAATGCGAAGTGTAAACAGCAAAAGTAGCAACACAGTGAAATAAATCTAAAGTTCAGACATACTTCAAATTATGGCCACGTTGACAGGAGCGTGTCATACGTACGGTCACACACATACACATGAAAAAAAAAAGAAATAAAGCAATTGCGAGCACCTTTACGTTGGAGTGCGTTATATTTGAGTATGCCATATTTCTCAAAGGTGATTGATTGATTTGTGGGGTTTAAAGTCCCAAAACGAGCTCTGACTGTGAGAGACGCCGTAGTAGTGGATGTCTCCAGAAGTTTCGACCACATGGAGTTCTTTAACGTACACTGACATCGCACAGCACACGGGCCTCAACGCTTCGCCTCCATCGAAATGCAGCCGCCGCGGCCGGGATTCGATCCCGCGACCCTCGGATCAGTAGCCGAGTACCATAGCCGCTAGACCACCGTGGCGGGGCTTTCTCGAAGGTGACCTGAACTGAAATAATGTGGGTGAAAAGTGAATAAAGTAATTCAACGTGCGACGGAGATGAATGAAGTGAATTGGCCTACGTCAAACATGCAAACAGAGTAGGCTCTCATGAATCAGAGATGAGTTCAAGTGAATTAATGTGAATCGAAGATGAGGTAATGTAACCTAACCTGAATTAAGGTGACTTATAACAGTGATTGATATGCACGTTTACGTTTAGGGAGGGGGTGCCGCTCTAAAGTTCATTGTAAAGTGTAAGTGTATCGCATTTTTGTGCTTCGGTGAACAGGTAAATGCAACACCGTGTATTGCACCATAACAATGCGAGATGAAAATCCAGCTCTGAATTTTATAGCGAGAGTAGACGTCTTCTTTCTTGTGGCAAGGGGCTCATGTGTCTGCGAGACGAACGCGACAAATGAGAAATAGGTCTCCCTACAATTCGTGTAACATGTCCGTCTGATTTTACTGAACCTAAATTACAGGTTTTACGCTACACCGAACTGCATTTGGGCTATATCACTGAGTCATTTGCCCAAGCAATATTAAAATTCTAATTGTGTGTTGCAGGACGACAAACTGTAAAAAAAAAAAAGTTAAAATCGCTGAGACTCACTCCGAGGTATTATTTTGTGTAGAGTTGACCTGTATTGAATCTCACCCAAACTCTACACAGCCGGGCTCATTCGCTCTCAGATTCGTCGACATTCACCTAGGCCGGGCTCATTCCAACTCAAGACTCGTGAATACCGAATATCCTGCTTCCCTGAGCTCACTCAGACTCACGAAAATATTACTCAGCCGGAATCGCCCGGACTCAAGACCACAAATAATTCAGCTCGAATGAGCTCAGTCCGGACTCGGACTCACAAAATATCCCGCACAACCGGTCTTGCTCAGACTCAAACTCACGAGAAATTTTGCCCAGCCAAACTCACTAGAGGTCAAATTCACGAAAAGTTTGCTGAGCTGGAATGACTCAAACTCGCACTCACAAGTCCGCTGTGAGTCTGAGCGAGTGGACTCATGATTGAGTTCGCCGACGTGTGGTCAGGAATCCGAACCCGGGACCAAGGCTTCTTCGGGGCGGTAGCTGTGCCATAGGAGCTAGTCAGGAAGCTAGAAATTGGCAGGGCGAGGATGACGTCATCGACAACTCGAATGAATGGTTAATGCTAAGGGCACAGATATTTTTTTTTTCATGTATTGATTCATGTATCTTTCTGGAAAATAAAATTCAATTCATTTCAATTACACGGGCACGATTATGATTCGTGCCACAAGTGGGTGGATGCTAATCTTACCTTTTATCCTTACTCCGCCCTGCGGGATGCGGCAGAACTAATTTGCGAATTTGGTAATTAGAACATTAACGCACAACAGCCAACTATCAAGACCAATGCGTCGAAGAGGAGCGAGATGGAGAGATTATGGGCTTATGCAACCTTTTCTAATAGCGGTAGGTTACGTAGCCCCGTCACAGTGGTCTAGTGGTTATGGTACTCGGCTGATGATCCGAGGGTCGCGGGATCGAATCCCGGTCGTCGCGGCGGCTGCATTTCGATGGAGGCGAAATGTTGAGGCCCGTGTACTGTGTGACGTCAGTGCACATTAAGCAACTCCAGGTGGTTGAAATTTCCGGAGCTCTCCACTGCGACTTCTCTCATAATCAGATCGTGGTTTTGGGACGAGTGAAACCCCAGAAACCATCTTCATCACGGGCCCTCAACATTCTACGTCAATCAAAATGCAGCCGCCACGACGTTCAGAACAGCAGCGGAGTACCGTGGCAGCTACGCCTACGGGTCCAAGTGAGGCGAAAAAAAAAATCCTCCATGCCTGAGCGTTAAGCTTCAGTGCTCAGTTCTTTCACCTTTTATTTTCAATATGTGTCTCAGTTCTTCGACCTGTTATTTTCAATATGTCTATGACGCCACCAGCGCGAGCCCAAAGACAGCCTTGGCGTGAGCATTCAGATTTGATTCCCCATGCCAAGTTCTCGCTTGTTCGCCGACACCTCTATAAGGACGGAGTTAATTTTGCGAATTGGTCTTCTCCCTCGATGGTTCCGATGATCGCGGCGACACGTTGAAGGACGGAGTCTGGGCCAAGATGTCCTCACAGCAAAACACGCAGGTTTATTTAAACTGTACAATATTTACAGAACTTAACCGGGGCGGCCAGTACTGTCACAGACATCCCAACAACACAACTGGGCTCAAACCATACCAAGCGGTTCGTTCAGAGCCCTTAACGTTTGCACTCAAACGGGAATAAGCTCTAAAACTTCATCTTATCTCGTCAGAGGCAGCGCCAAGATCGACCACTGACCACCTTGCCGCGTCTGCGACCCGCGTTGGCGCTAAGCTCTCTCCTCCTCTCTTCTTTGTTCTCCCGGTTAATACCTCCGATCGCTTATGGGAGCGCCTTCTGGGACCATCCCATATGCAGCAGTTCACCAATAAAACCTGTGTTCGCTGTCTCCACACCTTCGCGTTCGAACACTTCGACCCGCTCGCTGCACCGAGCTTCTCCGAAAGATAGCATCGGTCGCTAACCCGTGATGAGTTAGCGGAACTCCGCAGCAGGCCCATATTGCCAGTCTATTTACCCGGCGGCATACATCCAAGCCGCCGCTTCAACAGGACTGCCAGACAGGTCTATCGTCGTCAAAACCACTTCCGTACATTTCCACGGCGCAGTCATCTCCCCAGAACGGGCGACCCCATGGCGACAGGTCTGACCGCGGAGAAAGGTCAAAGGATTACTTGATTACTTCGACAGCGAGACCCCGCTGTTCTTCCAAGCGACTCTCCCACTTTTGTTCCTTCCTGGGACGCCGCGTCGCTCCGAAAGCGCTCTACAGTGCCGCAGTGGGAAGACCTGTCACCCGTCATGTCACCTGTGCTGTGCAGCTATGTACGTCACAGTAATTACTGACCGCGGGCGTCGCAGGAACAAATCCGCCGCTTTTACTGCGTACTGAGTGAATACGAAGACGTTTCTACAGAAAAACCGTGCGCTAGGCCGCCGTCGCCGACTCTTCCCCGTCGATCTACCGCCGAACAGCTAACTCGATGACTTTGTCCCGCGAACGTTTCACCCGCAGCAAAACCACACATGTCTCAGGGTGCGCAGTACTGCCGCATTCTTTCGTCACCGCAGAGAGCTAATTGCCAACACATTGCAGAAAGCGTCTTTCTGCCGTGGCGCTGTGCTGCAGAGACGGCGAGCTCCCTTTCCTGGCTGTTCATCGTAGCACTCTTTGCCGGTAAATGACGGGCGCCTCTCGTTTGCTACCACCGTTTCCTGCAGAGAAACCACAACTTTACCCGCCATAGAGTGAAAAGTCAACCCCCTCTGTGAGCTAAAAAAGCCGCGTTCTTCATTGTTAAGCCCACCACTGAGACACGAATGCCAGGAGCCGCATCTTCCCAGAATGGGAGCCTTGGTTCCTACATGGCACCAACTAGAAAAAAATTTTTTTTTTGGGGGGGGGGGCTTGAGCCTGTTCAGCCCATGCCTGCCTACGCCGCTGCCACACACACACACACACACACACACACACACACACACACACACACACACACACACACACACACACACACACACACAACGCGCACGCAAGCATGAACAAAAAAAAAGCTCACCCGCGCGAGCGGCAGGGGGTGTCATTTAAGCTTGACGCGTACCGTACACATACACGAAATTCTATGGTCCGCATCCTGGACCTAACCCTCACCATTGCTCAGAATTATCGCGCAGTCGTCTTTATCGGCTCTTCATGCGTTTTTCTTTCCTCCAAGTCGTTACGCACGACGCGATCTAGCAGAAAGAAAGAAAGAAAAACAAACAAATAAACGAAAAGTCGCGGCGCCGGAGAAGACAGACCAAACCCGATATACCGAAGCTAGGGAGTTACGCGCGCCAACAGATACTAACTGGCCACCTGCTGCGCGCCGCAATGGAAATTTCCACTGAAGTTGTAAGGATTACGGGACATTACGGAGTCTGGCTGTCCCCGCGCGCCGTCTCAACCGTTCAAATCTTGTACCTAGGGTAGCTACGCTTCCCGGGAAGAAGGCCGTTGTCAGCGGTTACGGCAACAGCCATGTTTGGATGAGACCTGCGCGTGTTTTCGGCGGGAAAACGCGGAATCTGTGTGCGCTTGCTTGGTTGCGAGCGCATCGCTTCGAAAATGTAACCGCTTCGACGGGAGACATTCGCCGCGGGGCGGCGATATAATTTGAAATTTTGAAATGTTCTGAAACACGAGAAGTTAGGAGCAAAACATAGACACCGTTAATGCCGTGGTCGTGGGTGGTCGTGATTCCCGCTCGCGAGGTTGAGGTCTCTGGTCAAAATAAAAGCGATGATCGACGAATAAAAAGAAACAAAAGACTGCACGAAGCTGCAACGCGATATCGAGACAGTGAAAGCGAGATGTTACGTGAGTGCCAGTGTTGCGGTACAGAAAGGAAAGCGGTTGAACGGGCTTTGTTTGGCGAGAAAAAGCTATAAGGTCGTCGAACAAGCTGCTACACGATGCAGAACTTGAGAAAGCACCCGTAGGTTTGAATTACATACTGCTGCCCTTCATTGACTCCTGCTTCGTAGCCGATGTGAACGGTGTGACCGCGAGAAACCAGCTTCCCAACGCTCAGCGAACGCATGATGCAATGCGATGCAAGTCGGTTGGAGCGAACCGCCGTGCCTTGGCGAGTTGCGGGGTGCTCGTTTTTTTTAAATTCTGACCGCAGTTCGATGTTAATTATCAGTTAGGACACTCACTAGCGCTCCCTGCTTCATATTTACAGGTATACTTGGCACCGGCCTGATTAAGAGGAAGCGCGGTGTCCTTGTGACAAAGGGTGTGGCGGTTTGTACATGTATAACGGTATTGGTTCTATCGGTTATTCGGCGGTTGGTTTTGGAGATAAGCGCGCTTTTGTCAGCTGCGCGTCGTTTCTGGCTGTTATATGCGTGTAAAGGCATTTGCGGCGGCGTCTTTTGAATCGCGCTGATGAAGTTAGCGCGTCAACTGACGCGCCTCCTGAACCTGCGTGTTGTAGCCGCGGCGGCGACGTCTCGTCGCCGCGATATGGCGGCTGCTGCGTGAAGAATTGAGCTTGTTGACAAATATGTTCGATTCGCCTCTCGTTCGGTTCGCGAGACGACGACTTCGCACACACGTGAAGTATGCGCGCACTACGTCTTGAACGTTCTACGTCTTGAAAGTTTTGAACGTTCGCCGCGATTAATACGGCGGCCGCGAGAAAAGAACCGTCGACCGTACGCTCCTTCCTCGTCTGCCCGTGCCGACCGCCATCTTTTTCGCGAATCTCTCGCACCGCCGGCTCTCGCTATCTTGCTCGTGGAGTTATTTGTGGTCGAACAACCATCGCGGAGTTTAGAATTACGCGATAGTCGTAATAAACACAACGTCGAGGTGCACCAAATTGTGTTTTGTTTTGTTTTTGCGCATCCCAAAACTCCTGAGAGCATTCATGCGTCTGCTGTTTTCTAGCAGAAGGCGTTTGAATTCAGTAACATAAACGATGTTTCACGTAATTCGAACGCATTTCAATCGCTTCTTGCGTTGTTTCAGCATCGATTATGCTTTTCTTTGTACGCTTTTTGCGTTTGTTCGCGGCCTGCGCGCGCGTGTCTGTGTGCTTTCGTAGCTGAAGTTTTCGAGTGCGTGGGCTGGGATAGCAGATTGTAATGTATCCTTCGTCCGCATCAACGTGCGCTTATAAGACAAAATGAGTTTCTTAGAGCGAACGAAACGACAGTTGACTAGAATTCGTCGCTTCTTACGCCGTGTCAAATTCAATCCTTCGCCAGCGCAGACGGCTTCAGAAGAAACTGCGCAGTTTCTTTGTTCGAACCGTGCGCGACAAAACCTTTATTGGCCTTCACGTCACGACTCGTCTGGCGTTTATTGACGAATCGACGACGTGTTTTGTCGCGTTCGATGTCGAAGTGACCGCAGAATCTGCATCTTTGTGGCGAGACCACGCAGAGCGAGCCCCCAAACGAAAACTCACAACCGCCGCACAAATGCGTGCGGAATGCGATAACTGCTCGACAGAGAGGCTCTTGCTTTATTGCATATACTTAAGAAACAATTTCAACGCGCAAATTGACGCGAGCATGGCTATAATTCACGCCGTTTACTGCTTAACAAAGCGACCGTTAGTCTGGGGAACTGCGGGAGTTAGCGCCATTTCTCGGGTGACACAAGGCGCCGATCTTGGCGGCACAGGGAAATACCGGGAGTAGCCCTTCCCTAACCTTCTCCTTCGCGTAGCCTTGGCAGTACAGAGGCTCTGGTACCCAGAACAAAAAAGCATTAGGGAATATGAAGTCGTTTTGGACCCAGTATATAAGGGGACGCCCTTCGGGTCGCGTTCACACGACGGCTGGAATTCGTGAAGAGAAGACGTAAAGCGAAGGTGAGACCGTGCGGGCTCGGTTTGGGGGCTTCTATTCTCAGATCTTCTCATGATAACGCAGGTGGACCAGGCGTAGCCCCAGCGGGTGGTCGTTGTGCCGGGGTCGCAAGCAAGGCTGACGAAGGATTTTTTTTTTTTTTGAAACGCGTCGAGTAACGGGACATTTTTGAGGTTGTGCGCGTTGTGTGGAACTGTCTAGCCGGGCCGGTGTGTGTTGTGGAGAGACTTGACTCGCAGTGCCGACGTGGGATCCCAGCCTGCGATCTTCGACGCGTCGGAGGTGAGTCGGACGTCTTCGAATTTTGCTCGCATGGTGGGTTTTTATTGCTTGAGGTTGAGATTGCAAAGTGGGCCGCTTAAATTTATCATAAAAGCATTTATACCTAAGACAGCTAAAACATTTAGTTTCTTCTGTCCGCGTTCGATTTTGTATGCTATTGCGTTTCCTTCACAATGTAATATTTCTAGGTAAGAGGACGTCTTTAAACATTACCGCATTGTTTCTCTGCGTTACAAAGCGCTTTAATTACTCGACGTTTATTACAGTGTTTAACTTGGAACTTTGTGTATTGAGTCAGTTCATAATTTATCGGACGCAATCCTGTCTTCGGAGATATGTCGCCGTGCTTGCACAGTTTCTTATTCCCTACGTGTTTGTTTCAGTGTATATAGGCGACCTTTTTTTTTTACCCCCGCTTTTTCTTTTGTTGGAGCGTTTGAGTTATCGCTTTTCGATTGGGGGCGCCGTCCGTAGTCTCGTGTGTTTCGCTGCAGTCTTTTTTTTTTTTTGCGTGAGGAAATAGCGGTTAAAATTGCACGCAGCGTCTTCGAAGCGGCAGAAGTATATTTCTTGTAACTCTTGTGTCAATAATCTGCGCCTCTCCGCACGCGCCCCATATCTGGATTTTTTTAAAATATGAACTCTATAATATTATAAAGTGCTTTTCTCGCAGATTCGCATTTCGTAATTGTCATTGAGCGTGCCGTTCTAGAACTCCGAAAAAAAATTGTTGGCGATTAGTTAGGAAAAATAACATCGCGAGCTTGACAGAAGCATCTAAGTGAAATAGCGCGTAGCCGCAAGCTTGCATATAAAATTTGCAGGTAATTTGTGTCAGCTGCAGCTGTTTCATGGGTTGAGCTAATTACCTGGGTTTTCAGAGCCACATCACCCACCCTGAACCCACGGTGACAACAAAGTCGTTTAACGATAATTCCTTTGGTGGATTTATAATCAGTGAACGGGGAGTGGCTATATTACTGGGATACAGTTCAGCGCGTCAACTACTTATTAACTTATTAATCACGGTGAGTGATAAATGTATGACGCGCAGATATTTTATTTAACCCAGCGTTGATTAAGGGGGATGGTGCTTCGAGTTAAGTTCTCAGTTACCAATTAGAAGCGCCGGTTAATTACGATTAGTGGTGCTAAACTTTAATGTGGTTGTGCAGATACTGATATCAAAGCCACGGGAGGACACAGTAGGTGCTTGAGACTTAATTTTAATTGAGGACTAAGAGACCGCATTAGTTACGATTAATGGTGATTAAACTGCAGGTATCTTATTTGGTGAGGCGGGGCCGAGCCGCCTCACCAAATAAAAGGCGGTGAGGCGGGGCCGAGCCGCCTTTTCAATTACCAAGAAATTACGTTAACAGGTCGTGGTGCTAAATTTGTAATGAACTAATTGCAATTATTTTACGTGCAAAGTGAGATTTTAGTGAGGGGGCGTAGTTCTCCCGAGCCATACCGATTGCCAATAAGTCACGCTTAATTACCTTTAATAGGTCTCAAACTTAATCATTCTTAATCTATTTTTAACTGCCCATGCTGAGCTTGCGTTAATAAATTGTGGTGCTAAATTTGCTAATTCAAACCGTTAAAGAGGCATGGTGCTTAGACTCGCATTCTCAATTTACAGTTAAAAACTCCCGTTAATTACGAATAATGATGCTATAACTTAACGAGACCGTGCAAGTTGTGGCAGATAAATAACGCTTTGCGCCACACCTTTTCTATTACCACAAGAGTTTGCACTCATTACGATTAGCGGTGCTAAAGCTGGATGAGGTGCACATTTTTTGAGAAGCAAGCCGTTTGAGGGAGGGGGGATAGTGCTCTGAGCCTTATATTCCGTTGTCCATTAAGAGCTTGCATTATTTAAGACTAGCGGTGCTGTAATTCAGTGAGGTCGTGCAGATAAAAATGAAGCATTGGATGAGATTCAGTTATATATTCAATTACAAATTAAGAGCGTAAGTTGTGGTGCTAATTTTATAACGAAGTGCAAACATTCTACTTGTCAAACGAAAGCGTTGTAAAGGCATGACGCTTTCAGACATCATCCATTTACAATTAGCACCCTGCATTAATTGCGATTTGTGCTGTTCTAACTCAACGAGGTCGTGCAGGAATTTTATTTCTGAAATGAAAGGTCTGAAAAAGGGGTGGTGCGTTGAGCCTTATGAAATTAAAATTGCTCGCTTGCTCTGCGGCTTCCGGTGCTGAAATGAGGTGCAGGCGTTTTTCATGTCCTCTTTATGATGTCGTGCAGTACTGAATTTTTTCAAATGGAAGCTTTAAAGAAGTGGGTTGATCCTTTGATGCTCGATTTAGTTACTGTTAGATCACTTGAGATACTATTAACGTTGCGAAATCTCAGGCGGTAGTTAAAGTACTTAATTTCTTATATAGGAGCTTTGAATGAGTGGGTTTCAGCGTTGTGCCTCGTTTTAATTACTGTTAGAGAACGCGTTAGATGCTGTTAACGGTGCGAAATCTCGGGCTGAAGCTTAGGTACTAATTTTTTAGAGGCTTTCAGGGAGTCGGTCGTTGCGTTGTGCCTCGTTTTAATTACTGTTAGAGATAGCGTTAGATACTATTAGGGCTGCGAAATCTCGGGCAGAATTTAGGTACCACTTTTTTATGTAGAAGCTTTGAATGAGTGGGTCGTTGCATTGTGCCTCCTTTTAATTACTGCTAGGGATAGAATTAGATACTATTAACAGTGCGAAATCTTGGGCTGTAGTTCAGGTAATTTTTTAAAAATTAGTAGCAAATTAGAAGCTTAGAATGAGTTGGTTGTTGCATTGTGCCTCGTTTTAATTAGTTAGAGATAACGTTAGATGGTATTGGCGGTACGAAATCGCGGGCAGAAGTTCAGGTACCACTTTTTTATGTAGAAGCTTTGAATGAGTGGGTTGTTGCATTGTGCCTCTTTTTAATTACTATTAGAGATGGCGTTAGATGGTATTAGCGGTGCGAAATCTCGGGCAGAAGTTCACGTACCACTCTTTTATGTAGAAGCTTTGAATGGGTGGGTCGTTGCATTGTGCCTCTTTTTAATTACTGTTAGAGATAGAATTAATACTATTAACGCTGCGAAATCTCGGGCTGTAGTTCAGGTAACTTTTAAAAAATTAGAAGCAAATTAGAAGCTTTGAATGAGTGGGTTGTTGCATTGTGCCTCTTTTTAATTACTGTTAGAGATGGCGTTAGATGGTATTAGCGGTGCGAAATCTCGGGCAGAAGTTTAACGTACCCCTGTTTTATGTAGAAGCTTTGAATGAGTGGGTCGTTGCATTGTGCCTCTTTTTAATTGTTAGAGATAGAATTTATACTATTAACGGTGCGATATCTCGGGCTGAAGTTCTGGTAATTTTTAATAATTAGAAGCAAATTAGAAGCTTTGAATGAGTGGGTTGTTGCATTGTGCCTCTTTTTAATTACTGTTAGAGATGGCGTTAGATGGTATTAGCGGTGCGAAATCTCGGCCAGAAGTTTACGTACCACTCTTTTATGTAGAAGCTTTGAATGAGTGGGTCGTTGCATTGTGCCTCTTTTTAATTACTGTTAGAGATAGAATTAATACTATTAATGGTGCGAAATCTGGGGCTGTAGTTCAGGTAATTTTTAAAAAATTAGAAGCTTTGAATCAGTGGGTTGTTGCATTGTGCCTCTTTTTAATTACTGTTAGAGATGGCGTTAGATGGTATTAGCGGCACGAAATCTCGGGCAGAAGTTTACGTACCACTCTTTTATGTAGAAGCTTTGAATGAGTGGGTCGTTGCATTGTGCCTCTTTTTAATTACTGTTAGAGAAAGAATTAATACTATTAACGGTGCGAAATATCGGGCTGTAGTGCAGGTAATTTTTAAAAAATTAGAAGCAAATTAGAAGCTTAGAATGAGTGGGTTGTTGCATTGTGCCTCTTTTTAATTACTGTTAGAGAAAGCGTTAGATGTTATTAGCGGTGCGAAATCTCGGGCAGAAGTTTAGGTACCACTTTTTTATGTGGAAGCTTTGAATGAGTGGGTCGTTGCATTGTGCCTCTTTTTAATTACTGTTAGAGTTAGTACTAGATACTATTAACGGTGCGAAATTTGGGGCTGTAGTTCAGGTAATATTTTTAAAATTAGAAGCAAATTAGAAGCTTAGAATAAGTGGGTTGTTGCATTGTGCCTCGTTTTAATCACTGTTACAGGTAACGTTAGATGGTACTAGCGGTGCGAAATCTCGGACAGAAGTTTAGGTACCACTTTTTTTATGTAGAAGCTTTTAATGAGTGGGTCGTTGCATAGTGCCTCTTTTTAATTACTGTTAGAGATAGCATTAGGTACTATTAACGGTGCGAAATCTTGGGCTGTAGTGCAGGTAACTTTTTTTAAAAATTAGAAGCAAATTAGAAGCTTAGAATGAGTGGGTTGTTGCAATGTGCCTCGTTTTAATTACTGCTTGAGATAGGGTTAACTATTACAGGCGCGAAATCTCGGGCTGAAGATTAGGTGCTAATTTTTAATATAGAAGCTTCGAAGGAGTGGGTTGCATTGTGCCTCGTTTGAATTACTGCTAGAGGTTGCGTTAGATGCTATTAGCGGTGCGAAATTTCGGACCGTACTTGACGTACTTGAGGAGCAGGTTGTGACATTGTGTCTTGTTTTAATTAGATTGCGTTAGATGCCTTTAGGAGTTTGAAATCTTGCACTGCAGTTCCGTTACTTAATTTTAAAATGGAAGCTTTGAAGGAGGTGGGTGTTGCTTTGTGGCTCGATTTAATTACTGTTAGAGATTGCGTTAGATGCTATAGCGGTGTGAAACCTCGGGCCGTATTCAGGTACTTAATGTTTTAAATAGCTTTGAAGGAGCAGGTGTTTACGTTTTGTTAATTACTGTTAAATTGCGTAGACTGTATTTGAGGTACTTGAGGAGCAGGTTGTTACATTGTCTTGTTTTAATTAATGTTAAATTGCGTTAGATGCTTTTAGCAGTTTGAAATCTTGCACTGCAGTGCCGTTGCTTAATTCTAAAATGGAAGCTTTGAAGGAGGTGGGTGTTGCTTTGTGGGTCGGTTTAATTACTGTTAGAGATTACGTTAGATGCTGTTAGCGGTGTGAAATCTGGGGCCGTATTCAGGTACTTAATGTTTAAAATAGCTTTGAAGGAGCAGGTGTTTACGTTTTGTGTTAATTACTGTTAGATTGCATTAGATGCTACTAGCAGTTTTAAATCTGCTGCAGTTCTGTTACTTAATTTTAAATGGAAGCTTTGAAGGAGTTGAGTGTTTGTTGTCTCGTTTAACTACTGTCAGAAATTGTGTTTTGTGCTGTAGTTAAGCTACTAAATTTTAAATAGAAACGTTAAAGGCGTAGGCTGATGCTTTGATGCTCGTTTTAACTACTGTTAGAGATTGCGTGAGAAGCAATTAGCGATGCGAAATCTTGTGCTCTGCTTCAGGTACTTCATATTTTAAATGGATGCTTTAAAGGAGTGTGTTGTTGCTTTTTGGCTTATTTTACTGTTCGAGGTTACGTTACATGCTATTTACGGCGTGGAATCGCGTGCTGTGTAGTTCAGGTACTTAATAGAAACTGAAGGAGCGGGTTGATGCTTTGAAGCATGTTTTAAACACTGTTAGACTTTACGTTAGATGCTGTTGGCGGTGCGAAGTCTTGGGCTGTAGTTAAGGTAGTTAATTTTTAAATGGAAACATAAAAGACGTATGTGGATGCTCGCATGCTCGTGTTAATTATTGTAGAGACTGTGCTAGATGGTATTAGTGGTGCGAAATGTTGTGCTGTAGTTCAAGTACTTAGCTTAAATCGAAGCTCGAAGGAGTGGGTTGATGCTTTAATGCTCATAAATACTGTTAAATTGCGTTTGATTTCATTAGCGGTGGAAAATGTGCTGTAGTCCCGGTACCTGAATTTTTATTGGAAGCTTGAAAGTAGGTTGAGGTGTATTTATGTAATGTTAAAGCGACTTGGAGGCTTATTTTAATTGCTGGTAAACTTCCTTTAGACGCGATCAGCGGTTCTGAATGATCTCCTGACGCAGTTATTTAATTTGTGAAATAGGTGTTGCGAGGAGAGGGATACTTAGAGGCTTATAATCAACTGCCATAGAGCTTGCCTTAATCGCAATTTTTGTTCTAGGGATGTTGCTGAGTGATATTTTAAATTACCACTCAAGTGGTTGCTTTAACTATGATTAGTGGTGGTAATAGCTGATGTCAATCGCACCGATTTTTTGTATCTTGAAATAAAGGTTGTGTCGTAGTGGTATTTTCGGTGAGCCATTCAGAGGGCTTACATGGTGCGTTACGCTTGGGAAGTGTCGTAGAAGCAGAGACCTACTGATTTATCACTTTGGTTTGATAGGTGGACTTGCATTAATTGCTTAAAGCAGTGATGCTGAATTAGGGGAATGAGTGTGCCCATAGCTCAAATAAATGAAAGTGGTTTCTAACCTTTACTACGGGAAGTAGTGGTGTTTAATAATAAAGCCGTACTTGTCGTTTGAACTTTAGCATAAGTGCTGCATACGTAGTAGGTACCTATTTTTTATCGATTTTTTCTTTGGGTTTTTACAGATTTTTTTCTCTTGCAGGGTCTCGACAGCAATTTATTGGGTCTTCAAGCGTCGCATGTTATCAGGTAAGTTCTGCCAGTGGAATGAGGTCGTCGCTGGAAAAGTGGACCTTGAGGTAAGGTAACTTTATCATGATTCGTGCTCGGGCTGCAGTTACTATGATTACGGAAGATGCAGCTTTATTGGCGATGGTTACGTTTGGTCGTGGTCATATCACGCAATTTCAGCTCCGCACTGTGGACCGTGGTACATCTGAGAAGGGCGTTACGTTCGAGTAGTCTTCTCTCTTGTTTGTCCGTGGTGTTTTTTTTGACGACTATTTGACGAAGTGCCCTTGAGGGTTGTGGAAGTTGCGCCGGCATGATCCGCTCAGCTGTGAAGTTAATTGCTTGCACATGGCTCTAAGCCATTCAGTTTACCGCCTGATGCCCCATGCCGTTAGTGTTGTGTCCTAAAGCGTGGATGTCACGAGTTAACTCTTTCGTACCCGCAGTTCTTTAGAATGGCCTGTTGTTGTTGTCCCATGAGGGACCAAATCTGCCATCCGTGGGTATAACGCTGGTTATGACTTGTAACCAGGTGCTGACGGCATGTGACACGGCCGTTAATTTGACGTTGCTGTCGTCGCACAGAAGGATGTCGCGTTTCACTTTTCGAACCGCGTTAGGAGACATTAACGCTTTGTGATTTGTTTGGTCGCCTATGCACCGCCGGAGCCCTTGCCCGCTTCCTTCGCCGATTGTTTTTTTCGTGTAGCCCCGCTCGCGGCCAATCCAAAAAGCTTCTTTCTGGTGGTCTATGTAGGTAACTTTATTGAGTCCACAAACATTGCGCTAACAAAGCTGCGCGGTGTGCCTCCAGTTCAACAGGAGCGTGAACTGCGCTAAAAAATGTTGCATTCTTTTTGCACCCCTGAGACGTCGTCAATGCCCCATGGTTCTGAAGGTAAGTGACATTATCTCGCGTTTTAGTTTTGGATACTTGTTCTTGGTAGTAGAATCGCCAGGAGAGTTAGTGTAGCGCCTCAGTACTTCGTGTCTATGTGCCGCTTGAATCTTGAATCGTGTTGGAACGCTTAACCTAATTTGCAAAATGCTCTCTGCTGTTTCGTTGTGGTTCTCTAATGGCATTCATGGGCCCCTTTTCTTTAATGAAATATTGATGCCCTGCTGCTAGTCAGAATACGTCAACTTTTGATTTAACTATCGTAACCTTTTGAAATTGTTGACTTTTGCAATGAGATTTGATTCACATAACTTGTCGAGCTGCTTTGCACAGCATTCATCCACATATACGTTCAAAGATGTATGAGCGCAATTTATATTGACAGCGGTTTGTTGTAATGCTATAAGCCACAAAGCAAGTCAGTTTTTCAACCTGACGTAAACTGCGTATTTTATCCTGTCAGCAGCTTTGTACAGAATGTGACCGCAAGCATCACCATGGAAGGGGACGTAGCGTGAGTTGTGCTTTCTCCTAATATCTCCTTAGGAATGCACTTTACTCATGTTGCCTGCTTGTCATTTCGCACTTACACTAACTTGTTAGGTTGGCGACATGAGCCGATGTGCGCTTTTTGCTTGCGTGTGTGTTAATCTGCTGGCTTGTTAGAACAAGCTAGAACTTGCTAGCCAGAACTTGCTCTAATACGCGTTCACGCTCGTTGTGCGTTTTTGCATATCAACGATGCCTTTGACTTGCCTCCAACCTAGCGTGGTACTACGGACTGCTACAGTTACAAGGAGCGCGGATGCTGCTTATCAGTGGTGCTATTTGCTGTAGTATTATGGTGGCGTAGTAGCGTAGTATAATAGGGCGCTTTACGGTGAGACCCATGCAATCTGGTCGGCACATGTTGCGAGGAACGCACGTCGATTCGTGCTGCTTATCGGGTCCGCTTTTGGCCTGCTATTGTAGGGTGCGCATTTAGATTAATCATAATCCAATGGGTTGCATGTTTCCCAGGAACCACAGGACGTTTGATGCTGCCTATCTGGCCCAGCTTTATGCCTGCTTCCAAATTAGGGCAGTAGTATAGTTCGAATTTAGACTAAGGCATGTGCATTCTAATTCGCTGTGTGCTTATAAGGAACGCAGGACGTTTGATGCTGCCTATTAGGGCCAGCTTCCTGCTTGCTTCCAATTTAGGGCAGTAGTATAGTTTGAATTTAAACTAAGGCATGTGCATTCTAATTAGCTATGTGCTTATAAGGAATGCAGGATGTTTGATGCTGCCTATCAGAGCCAGCTTTCTGCCTGCTTCCAAATTATGGCAGTAGTATAGTTTGAATTTAGACTAAGGCATGTGCATGCTAATTAGCTGTGTGTTTATAAGGAATGCAGGACGTTAGATGCTGCCTATCAGGGCCAGCTTTCTGCCTGCTTCCAAATTATGGCAGTAGTATAGCTTGAATTTAGACTAAGGCATGTGCATTCTAATTCGCTGTGTGCTTATAAGGAACGCAGGACGTTTGATGCTGCCTATTAGGGCCAGCTTCCTGCTTGCTTCCAATTTAGGGCAGTAGTATAGTTTGAATTTAAACTAAGGCATGTGCATTCTAATTAGCTATGTGCTTATAAGGAATGCAGGATGTTTGATGCTATCAGAGCCAGCTTTCTGCCTGCTTCCAAATTATGGCAGTAGTATAGTTTGAATTTAGACTAAGGCATGTGCATGCTAATTAGCTGTGTTTATAAGGAATGCAGGACGTTAGATGCTGCCTATCAGGGCCAGCTTTCTGCCTGCTTCCAAATTATGGCAGTAGTATAGCTTGAATTTAGACTAAGGCATGTGCATTCTAATTCGCTGTGTGCTTATAAGGAACGCAGGACGTTTGACACTGCCTATCAGGGCCAGCTTTCTGCCTGCTTCCAATTTAGGGCAGTAGTATAATTTGAATAGAGACTCGAGCATGGGTCCGAGGGATGTGCAGAGCGAATGGTTTGATCGTGACAGCACAAAAAGGTAGCCGTCACCCAATTCCTTTCGAAATATTAGCCCTGTCTGTGACGATTCAGGCAGGGTGCCTAAGAGAATGCGATCGTGCGTTCTCGCTTGACTTAATACATACTGCTTTACGAAAATCACTTGATGTATGCTGTGGAATTTGGAGAATTGAGAAGCGAGAAGTTTCGCCCTTTGACCTTTGAGGCAGGGTGCATACGGAAATGTAATCGGGGCATTCTCAACTGCCTTGACGATGGCCACTTTGTGAGGATTTGTCGATTTATGGTGTAGGAGGAAATTAGACGATTGAGAACGTTTGACCCTGTCTTTGACCTTTGAGGCAGGGTGCATAAGAGAATGCGATCGGGGCTTTTTTAGCCGCCTTGATGAAGACCACTTTGTGACGATTTCTCGATTTATGCCGTGGACGGAGATTAAACGATTGAGAGGGAGACGTCGCGCCCTGTCTTTCACATTTAAGGCAGGGTGCATAAGAGAATGCGATCGGGACATTCCCTACCGCCTTGATGTTGACCTCTTTGTGATGATTTCTCAATTTATGCCGTGCACGGATATTAGATGAGTTAGTGGAGACGTATCGCCCTGTCTTTGACGTTTGAGGCACGGTGCATAAGAGAATGCGATCGGGGCATTCTCAACCGCCTTGATGATGAGCACTTTGTGGCGATTTCTCAATTTATGCCGTGGACGGAGATTGGAGGAGTGAGTGGAGACGTTTCGCCCTGTCTTTGAGGCAGGGTGCCCCTTTGAGGCAGGGTGCATATGAGAATGCGATCGAGGCATTCTCAACCGCCTTGATGTTGTTCATTTTGTGACGATTTCTGGATTTATAGCGTGGGCGGATATGGGATGCTTGAGAGCAAGGCGTACAAAGTGAAGCACATAGTCGAGGAACGTCATGCGTGAACTTGATAGCTTCCTGTCTTCGATGTCTCCTGCGGCTTTGATGGCCTTGGCAGCCCTCTAAGTGTGCACTATACCGAGTGCTGTCGAGGTGACTTGCTAGTTAATTTCGTTAAGCATGCCGCTAATGAGCTTGTCACAGCTCCCTAGCTGCTTCAATGACGTCTGCTGCTAGGAAGCCACATCGCTCACATCATTCGTTCAAGTGTATTGATCTTTGCATATTTCGTTGCTATAAGGATGTCGAGGCGGAGTGGAAGACCAGCGAGATAAGCAGTGTACTTTTTTTTCCAATTACCTTCGTTGTGGAGATGTTTGAGCAAGAATTTCCAAACTTCGGGCATGAAGAGACTGAGAGATGTCAAGCGATATTTTTGCGGAAGTGCGGCAGGACCGGATTCTCCAGGTAGTGTCCCTCGTGGATATCAGCATCGGCAGTTTTCTCTCTCTATATTCGGATGGCCAATATGGAAATGACTGACCGATATTCGCTGAACGTATGGCGCGAAGTCACTGTCGAGGATGTGCAGCGGTGTATACCTCGTACCATTGTGGCAGGAGGAATCAAGGACGGAATTCTTTATCAAGAAGTGTCCTGGATGAGACTATTCAGTCAGATGACTGAGCAACAACGGCCGAACTGGTTAAAATCGTTTGCACGGGAGAAGTGAACCATTGAATTCGTTTCCGTAAAGGTGTCCTGCTTCGACATGGCAGACAGTAGAGAGTGCGCTCGTAGTTCCCCGAATCGCCTCCTTGATGGAGAAGACTGAACTAGAATTTGTGAAGGTTGACTTGAACGGTGTGACGGATGTGCGTCACAAATTGCGCGCACTCCACAACACCGCGCTTCTGCGTCCGTGCCGCCACCGCGAGGAATCCGTGGGGAAGCTGCAGGGAAACGCGATGTTTCTCCCGGAAATTTCCGGACCGTTTCCTTCCGATCCCCTGTGTGGAAAGGCGGGAAGAGGGGGTCAGGACGAGCTGAGATGAAGCCTGCCAGAGGTCGTTGGACAGTAATGGCGGCCTGTCGCTGCAGCGTGAGTGCGGGCCAAGGGCGGTCAGCAAGCCGGGAAGTCGTACCCGGTCCTGTAGTTTGAGCGTGTCGCCTCCGAGTGAGAGGGCCTAAGACGCTGCTCATCTTCGTTCACGGGGTAAATCGACGATCCCGGAGACCGACGCCACGACCTCGCTCAAGCGACCTGCGCCGCCATTGTGTCCGCGCCTAGCGGGTGTCATTCCTCTCGCTAAGACTCGCATTACCTAATCTCGCAACGATGCTTTTTGTTAGAATAAGCATCGCGTGTTTAGCCTCGTACGCGTACGTATTGTTGCGGGTATTTTTTCTGTCATGCATTATTCCTTGTCACATGAATATTTTGCTGCAGGTTTGTCAATTCAGTTTTTGAGACTGCATGTTTTCGCGTTACGTCTCTCGGATGAGTTGTGCCTCGTTTGCGTGTTGCATTGGTTTGTGTGTTCTTCGAGCGGTTGTTGTAAGCAGTAGCGCCTGCTGTGTTTTGTGCGTCTTTCGTTCAGTGAGGTGTGGAACCAATCGCGGGTCCGAACCACTTAATGCGCGTGAGGCGTGTTGTCCACTCACCCCCTCTTAAGTGGAGTGCCCCCAAATCAACGAAAATGCCTATCATCCTGGTTTCATCATATGCATAGGCACGTCGTCTTGAACTCTGAATATAATACCAAGCCGCAAGTGGAAGCATGTTAAAAGCTGTGTTAAAAATGCCGCATTGCATATCCTGCAATTGCTTCGTCTCGTATATAGTCAAATATAATGCTTGTGTGTGAACTAAATGTGTGACCTAATCCCAGGCTTAATTTCGAAGCACGTCGAAGGCCTTATAAATTATTTCATATTGTCCCTGGTTCTGTACACGATTTTAAATCGTGACCTCGTATGTTTCTGGTTTTGATTGCCATTGATTGGCATTTAATGCACGGTTGTAATGAAATAGACCCTTTTTATACATGTGGATTAGTGTATTCTTGGCATCATGATGTCTGTTTTGAATATGTCGGCAAGAACACGGACATGCGCTATAAGGTAGCCGTAGTTTGTCGGGCATGATGCGACTACGTGCCACGTGACACTTCGTTATGTGATCGTGGCGGCAGCGTCATGTTACGTGAGCTTGTACGTGACTAGGGCGCCTCGTTTAGCGATTTTAGGGGAACGTGTAATGTGAGATGTCATGTGATTTTACATTAAGTGATATTGTTGACATAATGTGACATGTTCCCACTGAAACATTACGTGACTAATTAATCCTGTTTCGGTAAACTATTGTCCAGCTTCGCTGTTGAGTGGCCATGCGTGACTTAGGTGCGTATCTTTTTGCATGTCTTTGTTATTCGGCTCTCTGCTTGAAGAACGGGCATCTAGCGTGCCGGCACGTGCCACGAAGGCACGTGCCGGAATACGTAAGTACCTAATAATCCCCTGTTCTTCATTGCTGATATAGTATTCGTGATCAGGCCGGGTCGATAGTTGATCGTCATTCGTTTCCCATCACTACGTGAAGGAGGCATTCTGCGTTGTGGCGGGATATTCACCAGCGGCCGCTGCGCTTTACGGCAATTTTCTTTCATGTCGAAGATTGGGATCGCTTACGAGGGTAGGTGAAAGCTTCTCATTTATGTGTGTTAGAATTGTGTGTTCTAGAAATGTTAAGCGAAAAACTGCACGGTTTTATCTGTTGTTTAACCAACTTAATGGATGATGCCTCGTTAATGTTCTAGAGGTTGCTTGCATACTTTTGGTATAAAACTCTCTTGCTTTTGATAGTTTTATTTTTTAAAAATAAAAGGCCCAGTAAGCCTATTGCGACGACATTCTGTTCCGTTCATATTTGCTTTCGTGCCTCTCAATATGTAAGCTGATGACTTATTTCCTCTCAGTCTTCTGGTCCACTATGCATGAATTTGAGAAATCTTAACTAAACTGGCATTTCTTGTAGTAACCCTTCTTTCTCTTCTGTGCAGGTCGGCCAAAGCCTGCACGACGGATTGGGACTTATGTCGTTCAGGGGGGGGGGGCTATAGTTGTTCAAGGCATATCAATAATATTTTACATGTTTCGTTTTTGTATGCTGGAGTGCTAACCGTACCTGTTTAGCTTGGCGTTCCAAATTTTGCTTACGCCATTAGAAACGGCTGTTCACAATGCTGTTTTGTAAAAGTAGGGTAGATGTGCCAGTTAGGAATTTCATTGTAGCCTAGTACAATAGCGGAAATTTCGCCTAGTTCCTTTGTAGGGTGCTGTTGTGATTTTTAGCTTATGCTTTTTAGCTACATGTCCGTAAGGAATGGAGGTTGTTCGATGCTGCTCATCAATGCAACCTCTCCAATCTGTGTCCAGTAAGGCATGGCGCACGAGGCAATGCGCTCGTGCATTCTCATTGACCCTTGACCGCATCAAATTACGACGGATGTGCGGAGGATAGCTTAGGTCTGGAAGGAAACATTCTGGAAGGAGTCGGGTATGAAAGAGGACAGGACTCCCAATTCCTGTCGAGACTTTCGCCCCTTCTGTGACCATTCAGACAAGGAATAGAATGCGATCGTGCATTATCATTCGCCTTGTGGAGATGTATGCCATGGAATGAACTTGGTGGATTTCGCCCTGTCTTTGACCTTTGAGGCAGGGTACATAAGAGAATGCGATCGGGCATTCTGAGTCGCCTTTATGGAGTATACTTTTCGGAGATGTATGCCAACGAATGAACTTGAAGGATTGAGAGAGACATTTCGCCCTGTCTTTGACCTTTGAGACAGGGTACATAAAAGAATGCGATCAGGACATTCTCAAGCGCCTTGATCATGCCCACTATGTGACGATTTCCGAATTTATGCCGTGGACTTAGATTAAACGATTGAGAGCGAGACGTTTCCCCTGTCTTTGACCTTTAAGGAGGGGTGCATAAGAGATTACAATGGGGAGATTCTCAACCGCCTTGACGATAACCACTTTGTGACGATTTCTCGATTTATGCCGTGAAAGGAAATTGGACGAGTGAGTGGAGACGTTTCGCCCTGTCTGACCTTTCAGGCAGGGTGCATATGAGAATGCGATCGGGACATTCTCAACCGCCTTTGTGATTGACCCTTCGGACGATTTCTCAATTTATGCCATGGACGGAGATTGGACGATTGAGAGCGAGTCGTTTCGCCCTGTCTTTGACCTTTAAGGCAGGGTGCATAAGAGAATGCAATTGGGACATTCTCAACCGCCTTGATGATGACCACTTTGTGAACATTTCTCAATTTATGCCGTGAAAGGAAATTGGACGAGTGGAGACGTTTCGCCCTGTCTTTGACCTTTGAGGCAGGGTGCTTAAGAGAATGCAATCGGGACATTCTCAACCGCCTTGATGATGACCACTTTGTGAACATTTCCCAATTTATGCCGTGGACGGAGATTGCACGATTGAGAGCGAGACGTTTCGCCCTGTCTTTGACCATTGAAGCAGGGTGCATAAGAGAATGCGATCGGGACATTCTCAACCGCCTTGATGTTGACCACTTCTGACGATTTCTCAATGTATGCCGTGCACGGAGATTGGACGATTGAGAGCGAGTCGTTTCGCCGTCTTTGACCTTTAAGGCAGGGTGCATAAGAGAATGCAATCGGGACATTCTCAACGGCCTTGATGATGACCACTTTGTGAACATTTCTCAATTTATGCCGTGAAAGGAAATTGGACGAGTGGAGACGTTTCGCCCTGTCTTTGACCTTTGAGGCAGGGTGCTTAAGAGAATGCAATCGGGACATTCTCAACCGCCTTGATGATGACCACTTTGTGAACATTTCTCAATTTATGCCGTGACGGAGATTGGACGATTGAAAGCGCGACGTTGCGCCCTGTCTTTGACCTTTGAAGCAGGGTGCATAAGAGAATGCGATCGGGACATTCTCAACCGCCTTGATGATGACCACTTTGTGACGATTTCTCAATTATGCCGTGGACGGAGATTGGACGATTGAGAGCGAGTCGTGTCGCCCTGTCTTTGACCTTTGAGGCAGGGTGCATAAGAGAATGCGATCGGGACATTCTCAACCGCCTTGATGATGACCACTTTGTGACGATTTCTCAATTTATGCCGTGGACGGAGATTGGACGATTGAGAGCGAGACGTTTCGCCCTGTCTTTGACCTTTAAGGCAGGGTGCATAAGAGAATGCGATCGGGACATTCTCAACCGCCTTGATGATGACCACTTTGTGACGATTTCTCAATTTATGCCGTGAAATGAAATGGACGAGTGGAGACGTTTCGCCCTGTCTTTGTCTTTGATCTTTAAGGCGGGTGCATAAGAGAATGCAATCGGGACATTCTCAACGGCCTTGATGATGACCACTTTGTGAACATTTCTCAATTTAATGCGTGAAAGGAAATTGGACGAGTGGAGACGTTTCGCCCTGTCTTTGACCTTTGAGGCAGGGAGCTTAAGAGAATGCAATCGGGACAATCTCAACCGCCTTGATGATGACCACTTTGTGAACATTCTCAATTTAATGCGTGAAAGGAAATTGGACGAGTGGAGACGTTTCGCCCCGTCTTTGACCTTTGAGGCAGGGTGCTTAAGAGAATGCAATCGGGACATTCTCAACCGCCTTGATGATGACCACTTTGTGAGCATTTCTCAATTTATGCCGTAGACGGAGATTGGACGATTGAGAGCGAGATGTTTCGCCCTGTCTGACCTGTCAGGCAGGGTGCATAAGAGAATGCGATCGCGACATTCTAAACCGCCTTTAGGATGACCACTTTGGGACGATTTCTCAATTTATGCCGTGGACGGAGATTGGACGATTGAGAGTGAGGGGTTTCGCCCTGTCTTTGACTTTTAAGGCAGGGTGCATAAGAGAATGCGATCGCGACAATCTCAACCGCCTTGATGATGACCACTCTGAAGATTTCTCAATTTATGCAGTGAAAGGAAATAGACGAATAGACGAGTGGAGACGTGTCGCCCTGTCTTTGACCTTTGAGGCAGGGTGCATAAGAGAATGCGATCGGGACATTCTCAACCGCTTTGATGATGACCACTTTGTGACGATTTCTCAATTTATGCCGTTGACGGAGATTGGACGAGTGAGTGGAGACGTTCGGCCCTGTCTTTGACCTTTGAAGCAGGGTGCATATGAGAATGCGATCGAGGCATTCTCAACCGCCTTGATGTTGTCCATTTTGTGACGATTTCTGGATTTATAGCGTGGACGGATATGGGATGCTTGAGAGCAAGGCGTACGAAGTGAAGCACATAGTCGAGAGAACATCATGCGTGAACTTGATAGCTTCCTGTCTTCGATGTCTCCTGCGGATTTGATGGCCTTGGCTGCCCTCTAAGTGTGCACTATAACTAGTGCTGTCTAGGTGACTTGCTAGTTAATTTCGTTAAGCATGCCGCTAATGAGCTTGTCACAGCTCCCTAGCTGCTTCAATGACGTCTGCTGCTAGGAAGCCACATTGCTCACATCATTCGTTCAAGTGTATTGATCTTTGCATATTTCGTTGCTATAAGGATGTCGAGGCGGAGTGGAAGACCAGCGAGATAAGCAGTGTACTTTTTTTTCCAATTACCTTCGTTGTGGAGATGTTTGAGCAAGAATTTCCAAACTTCGGGCATGAAGAGACTGAGAGATGTCAAGCGATATTTTTGCGGAAGTGCGGCAGGACCGGATTCTCCAGGTAGTGTCCCTCGTGCATAACAGCATCGGCAGTTTTCTCTCTCTATATTCGGATGGCCAATATGGAAATGACTGACCGATATTCGCTGAACGTATGGCGCGAAGTCACTGTCGAGGATGTGCAGCGGTGTATACCTCGTACCATTGTGGCAGGAGGAATCAAGGACGGAATTCTTTATCAAGAAGTGTCCTGGATGAGACTATTCAGTCAGATGACTGAGCAACAACGGCTGAACTGGTTAAAATCGTTTGCACGGCAGAAGTGAACCATTGAATTCGTTTCCGTAAAGGTGTCCTGCTTCGACATGGCAGACAGTAGAGAGTGCGCTCGTAGTTCCCCCAATCGCCTCCTTGATGGAGAAGACTGAACTAGAATTTGTGAAGGTTGACTTGAACGGAGTGACGGATGTGTGTCACAAATTGCGCGCACTCCACAACACCGCGCTTCTGCGTCCGTGCCGCCACCGCGAGGAATCCGTGGGGAAGCTGCAGGGAAACGCGATGTTTCTCCCGGAAATTTCCGGACCGTTTCCTTCCGATCCCCTGTGTGGAAAGGCGGGAAGACGGGGGTCAGGACGAGCTGAGATGAAACCTGCCAGAGGTCGTTGGACAGTAATGGCGGCCTGTCGCTGCAGCGTGAGTGCGGGCCAAGGGCGGTCAGCAAGCCGGGAAGTCGTACCCGGTCCTGTAGTTTGAGCGTGTCGCCTCCGAGTGAGAGGGCCTAAGACGCTGCTCATCTTCGTTCACGGGGTAAATCGACGATCCCGGAGACCGACGCCACGACCTCGCTCAAGCGACCTGCGCAGCCATTGTGTCCGCGCCTAGCGGGTGTCATTGCTCTCGCTAAGACTCGCTTTACCTAATCTCGCAACGATGCTTTTTGTTAGAATAAGCATCGCGTGTTTACCCTCGTACGCGTACGTATTGTCGCGGGTATTTTTTCTGTCATGCATTATTCCTTGTCACATGAATATTTTGCTGCAGGTTTGTCACTTCAGATTTTGAGACTGCATGTTTTCGCGTTACGTCTCTCGGATGAGTTGTGCCTCGTTTGCGTCTTGCATTGCTTTGTGTGTTCTTCGAGCGGTTGTTGTAAGCAGTAGCGCCTGCAGTGTTTTGTGCGTCTTTCGTTCAGTGAGGTGTGGAACCAATCGCGGGTCCGAACCACTTAATGCGCGTGAGGCGTGTTGTCCACTCACCCCCTCTTAAGTGGAGTGCCCCCAAATCAACGAAAATGCCTATCATCCTGGTTTCATCATATGCATAGGCACGTCGTCTTGAACTCTCAATATAATACCGAGCCGCAAGTGGAAGCATGTTAAAAGCTATGTTAAAAATGCCCCATTGCATATCCTGCAATTGCTTCGTCTCGTATATAGTCAAATACAATGCTTGTGTGTGAACTAAATGTGTGTCCTAATCCCAGGCTTAATTTCGAAGCACGTCGAAGGCCTTATAAATTAATGCATATTGTCCCTGGTTCTGTACACGATTTTAAATCGTGACCTCGTATGTTTCTGGTTTTGATTGCCATTGATTGCCATTTAATGCACGGTTGTAATGAAATAAAGACCCTTTGTAAACATGTGGATTAGCTTATTCTTGGCATCACGATGTCTGTTCTGAATATGTCGGCAAGAACACGGGCATGCGCTATAAGGTAGCCGTAGTTTGTCGGGCATGATGCGCCCACGTGCCACGTGACACTTCGTTATGTGATCTCGGCGGCAGCGTCACGTTACGTGAGCTTGTTACGTAACAAGGGCGCCTCGTTTAGCGATTTTAGGGGAACGTATGTGAGATGTGATGTGATTTTGCATTACGTGATATTGTTGAGCATAACGTGACATGTTCCCACTGAAACATACGTGACTAATTAATCCTGTTTCGGTAAACTATTGTCCAGCTTCGCTGTTCAGTGGCCATGCGTGACTTAGGTGCGTAGCTTTTTACACGGCTTTGTTATTCGACCCTCTGCTTGAAGAACGGGCATCTAGCGTGCCAGCACGTGCCACGACAGCACGTGCCGGAATTCGGCAGGTGCCGGAATACGTAAGTACTTAATAATCCCCTGTTCTTCACTGCTGAAAATAGTATTCGTGAGCAGGCCGGGTCGATAGTTGATCGTCATTCGATTCCCATCACTACGTGAAGGAGGCATTCTCCTTGTGGCGGGATGTTCACCAGCGGCCTGTGCGCTTTACGGCAATTTTCTTTCATGTCGAAGATCGGGATCGCTTACGAGGGTAAGTGAAAGCTTCTCGTTTATGTGTGTTAGAATTGTGTGTTCTAGAAATGTTTAGCGAAAAACTGCACGGTTTTATCTCTGTTGTTAGAGCTAACCAACTTAATGGATGATGACTCATTAAGGCTCTAGAGGTTGCTTGCATACTTTTCGTATAAAACTCTCTGCTTTTGATAGTTTTTATAAAGGCCCAGTAAGCCTATTGCGACGACATTGTGTTCCGTTCATATTTGCTTTCGTGCCTCTCAGTATGTAAGCTGATGACTTATTTCCTCTCAGTCTTCTGGTTGCCACTATGCATGAATTTGAGAAATCTTAACTAAACTGGCATTTCTTGTAGTAACCCTTCTTTCTCTTCTGTGCAGGTCGGCCAAAGCCTGCACGACGGATTGGGATTTATGTCGTTCAGGGGGGGGGGGGGGGCTATAGTTGTTCAAGGCATATCAATAATATTTTACATGTTTCGTTTTTGTATGCTGGAGTATTAACAGTGCCTATTTAGCTTGGTGTTCCAGATTTTGCTTACGCCATTACAAACGGCAGTTCACAATGCTGTTTTGTAAAAGTAGGGTATATGTGCCAGTTATAAGAGGAATTTCATTGTAGCCTAGTACAATAGCGTGATTTCAACTAAGCATGTGCGAATTGACGCTTATTGACACAGCTTCTTACATGCTTCCAATCCATAGTGTGATTTTAGGTTATTTTGCAATAGTAAAATTGATCGACTGATGCTGCTTATGAAGGGAAATTTCGCCTAGTTCCTTTGTAGGGTGCTGTTGTGATTTTTAGCTTATGCTTTTTAGCTACATGTCCGTAAGGAATGGAGGTTGTTCGATGCTGCTCATCAATGCAACCTCTCCAATCTGTGTCCAGTAAGGCATGGCGCACGAGGCAATGCGCTCGTGCATTCTCATTGACCCTTGACCGCATCAAATTACGACGGATGTGCGGAGGATAGCTTAGGTCTGGAAGGAAACATTCTGGAAGGAGTCGGGTATGAAAGAGGACAGGACTCCCAATTCCTGTCGAGACTTTCGCCCCTTCTGTGACCATTCAGACAAGGAATAGAATGCGATCGTGCATTATCATTCGCCTTGTGGAGATGTATGCCATGGAATGAACTTGGTGGATTTCGCCCTGTCTTTGACCTTTGAGGCAGGGTACATAAGAGAATGCGATCGGGCATTCTGAGTCGCCTTTATGGAGTATACTTTTCGGAGACGTATGCCAACGAATGAACTTGAAGGATTGAGAGAGAGACATTGCGCCCTGTCTTTGACCTTTGAGACAGGGTACATAAAAGAATGCGATCAGGACATTCTCAACCGCCTTGATCATGCCCACTATGTGACGATTTCCGAATTTATGCCGTGGACGTAGATTGGACGATTAAGACCGAGACGTTTCTCCTGTCTTTGACCTTTAAGGAAGGGTGCATAAGAGATTGCGCTCGGGAGATTCTCAACCGCCTTGATGATAACCACTTTGTGACGATTTCTCGATTTATGCCGTGAAAGGAAATTGGACGAGTGAGTGGAGATTTTTCGCCCTGTCTTTGACCATTGAGGTAGGGTGCATAAGAGAATGCGATCGGGACATTCTCAACTCCCTTGATGTTGACCACTTCTGACGATTTCTCAATTTATGCCGTGGACGGAGATTGGACGATTGAGAGCGAGTCGTTTCGCCCTGTCTTTGACCATTGAGGTAGGGTGCATAAGAGAATGCGATCGGGACATTCTCAACTCCCTTGATGTTGACCACTTCTGACGATTTCTCAATGTATGCCGTGCACGGAGATTGGACGATTGAGAGCGAGTCGTTTCGCCGTCTTTGACCTTTAAGGCAGGGTGCATAAGAGAATGCAATCGGGACATTCTCAACCGCCTTGATGTTGACCACTTCTGACGATTTCTCAATGTATGCCGTGCACGGAGATTGGACGATTGAGAGCGAGTCGTTTCGCCCTGTCTTTGACCATTGAGGCAGGGTGCATAAGAGAATGCGATCGGGACATTCTCAACCGCCTTGATGTTGACCACTTCTGACGATTTCTCAATTTATGCCGTGGACGGAGATTGGACGATTGAGAGCGAGTCGTTTCGCCCTGTCTTTGACCATTGAGGTAGGGTGCATAAGAGAATGCGATCGGGACATTCTCAACTCCCTTGATGTTGACCACTTCTGACGATTTCTCAATGTATGCCGTGCACGGAGATTGGACGATTGAGAGCGAGTCGTTTCGCCGTCTTTGACCTTTAAGGCAGGGTGCATAAGAGAATGCAATCGGGACATTCTCAACCGCCTTGATGATGACCACTTTGTGAACATTTCCCAATTTATGCCGTGGACGGAGATTGGACGATTGAGAGCGAGACGTTTCGCCCTGTCTTTGACCTTTGAAGCAGGGTGCATAAGAGAATGCGATCGGGACATTCTCAACCGCCTTGATGTTGACCACTTCTGACGATTTCTCAATGTATGCCGTGCACGGAGATTGGACGATTGAGAGCGAGTCGTTTCGCCCTGTCTTTGACCATTGAGGTAGGGTGCATAAGAGAATGCGATCGGGACATTCTCAACTCCCTTGATGTTGACCACTTCTGACGATTTCTCAATGTATGCCGTGCACGGAGATTGGACGATTGAGAGCGAGTCGTTTCGCCCTGTCTTTGACCATTGAGGTAGGGTGCATAAGAGAATGCGATCGGGACATTCTCAACTCCCTTGATGTTGACCACTTCTGACGATTTCTCAATGTATGCCGTGCACGGAGATTGGACGATTGAGAGCGAGTCGTTTCGCCGTCTTTGACCTTTAAGGCAGGGTGCATAAGAGAATGCGATCGGGACATTCTCAACCGCCTTGATGATGACCACTTGCTGACGATTTCTCAATGTATGCCGTGCACGGAGATTGGACGATTGAGAGCGAGCGTTTCGCCTGTCTTTGACCATTGAGCAGGGTGCATAAGAGAATGCGATCGGGACATTCTCAACCGCCTTGATGTTGACCACTTCTGACGATTTCTCAATTTATGCCGTGGACGGAGATTGGACGATTGAGAGCGAGTCGTTTCGCCCTGTCTTTGACCATTGAGGCAGGGTGCATAAGAGAATGCGATCGGGACATTCTCAACCGCCTTGATGTTGACCACTTCTGACGATTTCTCAATGTATGCCGTGCACGGAGATTGGACGATTGAGAGCGAGTCGTTTCGCCGTCTTTGACCTTTAAGGCAGGGTGCATAAGAGAATGCAATCGGGACATTCTCAACCGCCTTGATGATGACCACTTTGGAACATTTCTCAATTTATGCCGTGGACGGAGATTGGACGATTGAGAGCGAGACGTTTCGCCCTGTCTTTGACCATTGAGGTAGGGTGCATAAGAGAATGCGATCGGGACATTCTCAACCGCCTTGATGTTGACCACTTCTGACGATTTCTCAATGTATGCCGTGCACGGAGATTGGACGATTGAGAGCGAGTCGTTTCGCCGTCTTTGACCATTAAGGCAGGGTGCATAAGAGAATGCAATCGGGACATTCTCAACCGCCTTGATGATGACCACTTTGTGAACATTTCACAATTTATGCCGTGGACGGAGATTGGACGATTGAGAGCGAGACGTTCGCCCTGTCTTTGACCATTGAGGTAGGGTGCATAAGAGAATGCGATCGGGACATTCTCAACTCCCTTGATGTTGACCACTTCTGACGATTTCTCAATGTATGCCGTGCACGGAGATTGGACGATTGAGAGCGAGTCGTTTCGCCGTCTTTGACCTTTAAGGCAGGGTGCATAAGAGAATGCAATCGGGACATTCTCAACGGCCTTGATGATGACCACTTTTGAACATTTCTCAATTTAATGCGTGAAAGGAAATTGGACGAGTGGAGACGTTTCGCCCTGTCTTTGACCTTTGAGGCAGGGTGCTTAAGAGAATGCAATCGGGACATTCTCAACCGCCTTGATGATGACCACTTTGTGAACATTTCCCAATTTATGCCGTGGACGGAGATTGGACGATTGAGAGCGAGACGTTTCGCCCTGTCTTTGACCATTGAGGCAGGGTGCATAAGAGAATGCGATCGGGACATTCTCAACCGCCTTGATGTTGACCACTTCTGACGATTTCTCAATGTATGCCGTGCACGGAGATTGGACGATTGAGAGCGAGTCGTTTCGCCGTCTTTGACCTTTAAGGCAGGGTGCATAAGAGAATGCAATCGGGACATTCTCAACGGCCTTGATGATGACCACTTTGTGAACATTTCTCAATTTATGCCGTGAAAGGAAATTGGACGAGTGGAGACGTTTCGCCCTGTCTTTGACCTTTGAGGCAGGGTGCTTAAGAGAATGCAATCGGGACATTCTCAACCGCCTTGATGATGACCACTTTGTGAACATTTCCCAATTTATGCCGTGGACGGAGATTGGACGATTGAGAGCGAGACGTTTCGCCCTGTCTTTGACCATTGAAGCAGGGTGCATAAGAGAATGCGATCGGGACATTCTCAACCGCCTTGATGTTGACCACTTCTGACGATTTCTCAATGTATGCCGTGCACGGAGATTGGACGATTGAGAGCGAGTCGTTTCGCCGTCTTTGACCTTTAAGGCAGGGTGCATAAGAGAATGCAATCGGGACATTCTCAACGGCCTTGATGTTGACCACTTTGTGAACATTTCTCAATTTATGCCGTGAAAGGAAATTGGACGAGTGGAGACGTTTCGCCCTGTCTTTGACCTTTGAGGCAGGGTGCTTAAGAGAATGCAATCGGGACATTCTCAACCGCCTTGATGATGACCACTTTGTGAACATTTCCCAATTTATGCCGTGGACGGAGATTGGACGATTGAGAGCGAGACGTTTCGCCCTGTCTTTGACCTTTGAGGCAGGGTGCTT
>CM023490.1:52439638-52474442 GCA_013339685.2 Hyalomma asiaticum
CATTTCTCAATTTATGCCGTGGACGGAGATTGGACGATTGAGAGCGAGTCGTTTCGCCGTCTTTGACATTTAAGGCAGGTGCATAAGAGAATGCAATCGGGACATTCTCAACCGCCTTGATGATGACCACTTTGTGAACATTTCTCAATTTATGCCGTGGACGGAGATTGGACGATTGAAAGCGCGACGTTTCGCCCTGTCTTGACCATTGAAGCAGGGTGCATAAGAGAATGCGATCGGGACATTCTCAACCGCCTTGATGTTGACCACTTCTGACGATTTCTCAATTTATGCCGTGGACGGAGATTGGACGATTGAGAGCGAGTCGTTTCGCCGTCTTTGACCTTTAAGGCAGGGTGCATAAGAGAATGCAATCGGGACATTCTCAACCGCCTTGATGTTGACCATTTCTGACGATTTCTCAATGTATGCCGTGCACGGAGATTGGACGATTGAGAGCGAGTCGTTTCGCCGTCTTTGACATTTAAGGCAGGGTGCATAAGAGAATGCAATCGGGACATTCTCAACGGCCTTGATGATGACCACTTTGTGAACATTTCTCAATTTATGCCGTGGACGGAGATTGGGCGATTGAAAGCGCGACGTTTCGCCCTGTCTTTGGCCATTGAAGCAGGGTGCATAAGAGAATGCGATCGGGACATTCTCAACCGCCTTGATGTTGACCATTTCTGACGATTTCTCAATGTATGCCGTGCACGGAGATTGGACGATTGAGAGCGAGTCGTTTCGCCGTCTTTGACATTTAAGGCAGGGTGCATAAGAGAATGCAATCGGGACATTCTCAACGGCCTTGATGATGACCACTTTGTGAACATTTCTCAATTTATGCCGTGGACGGAGATTGGACGATTGAAAGCGCGACGTTTCGCCCTGTCTTTGACCATTGAAGCAGGGTGCGTAAGAGAATGCGATCGGGACATTCTCAACCGCCTTGATGTTGACCACTTCTGACGATTTCTCAATTTATGCCGTGGACGGAGATTGGACGATTGAGATCGAGGCGTTTTGCCCTGTCTTTGACCATTGAAGCAGGGTGCATAAGAGAATGCGATCGGGACATTCTCAACCGCCTTGATGTTGACCATTTCTGACGATTTCTCAATGTATGCCGTGCACGGAGATTGGACGATTGAGAGCGAGTCGTTTCGCCGTCTTTGACATTTAAGGCAGGGTGCATAAGAGAATGCAATCGGGACATTCTCAACGGCCTTGATGATGACCACTTTGTGAACATTTCTCAATTTATGCCGTGGACGGAGATTGGACGATTGAAAGCGCGACGTTTCGCCCTGTCTTTGGCCATTGAAGCAGGGTGCATAAGAGAATGCGATCGGGACATTCTCAACCGCCTTGATGTTGACCATTTCTGACGATTTCTCAATGTATGGCGTGCACGGAGATTGGACGATTGAGAGCGAGTCGTTTCGCCGTCTTTGACATTTAAGGCAGCGTGCATAATAGAATGCAATCGGGACATTCTCAACGGCCTTGATGATGACCACTTTGTGAACATTTCTCAATTTATGCCGTGGACGGAGATTGGACGATTTAAAGCGCGACGTTTCGCCCTGTCTTTGACCATTGAAGCAGGGTGCATAAGAGAATGCGATCGGGACATTCTCAACCGCCTTGATGTTGACCACTTCTGACGATTTCTCAATTTATGCCGTGGACGGAGATTGGACGATTGAGAGCGAGTCGTTTCGCCGTCTTTGACCTTTAAGGCAGGGTGCATAAGAGAATGAAATCGGGACATTCTCAACGGCCTTGATGATGACCACTTTGTGAACATTTCTCAATTTAATGAGTGAAAGGAAATTGGACGAGTGGAGACGTTTGGCCCTGTCTTTGACCTTTGAGGCAGGGTGCTTAAGAGAATGCATTCAGGACATTCTCAACCGCCTTGATGACCACTTAGTTAACATTTCTCAATTTATGCCGTGGACGGAGATTGGACGATTGAAAGCGCGAAGTTGCGCCCTGTCTTTGACCTTGAAGGCAGGGTGCATAAGAGAATGCAATCGGGACATTCTCAACCGCCTTGATGATGACCACTTTCTGAACATTTCCCAATGTATGCCGTGCACGGAGATTGGACGATTGAGAGCGAGACGTTTCGCCCTGTCTTTGACCATTGAAGCAGGGTGCATAAGAGAATGCGATCGGGACATTCTCAACCGCCTTGATGTTGACCACTTCTGACGATTTCTCAATGTATGCCGTGCACGGAGATTGGACGATTGAGAGCGAGTCGTTTCGCCGTCTTTGACCTTTAAGGCAGGGTGCATAAGAGAATGCAATCGGGACATTCTCAACGGCCTTGATGATGACCACTTTGTGAACATTTCTCAATTTAATGCGTGAAAGGAAATTGGACGAGTGGAGACGTTTCGCCCTGTCTTGGACCTTTGAGGCAGGGTGCTTAAGAGAATGCGATCGGGACATTCTCAACCGCCTTGATGTTGACCACTTCGTGAACATTTCTCAATTTATGCCGTGGACGGAGATTGGACGATTGAAAGCGCGAAGTTGCGCCCTGTCTTTGACCTTGAAGGCAGGGTGCATAAGAGAATGCAATCGGACATTCTCAACCGACTTGAAAATGACCGCTTTGTGACGATTTCTCGATTTTTGACGTGGACGGAGATTGGACGATTGAGAGCGAGATGTTTCGCCCTGTCTGACCTGTGAGGTATTGTGCATAAGGGAATGCGATCGGGACATTCTCAACCGCCTTGATGATGACCACTTTGTGACGATTTCTCGATTTTTGCCGTGGACGGAGATTGGACGATTGAGAGCGAGGGGTTTCGCCCTGTCTTTGACCTTTAAGGTAGGGTGCATAAGAGATTGCGCTCGGGAGATTCTCAACGGCCTTGATGATGACCACTTCTGACGATTTCTCAATTTATGCCGTGAAAGGAAATTGGACGAGTGGAGACGTTTCGCCCTGCCTTTGACCTTTGAGGCAGGGTGCTAAAGATAATGCAATCGGGACATTCTCAACCGCCTTGATGATGACCACTTTGTGAACATTTCTCAATTTATGCCGTGAAAGGAAATTGGATGAGTGGAGACGTTTCGCCCTGTCTTTCACCTTTGAGGAAGGGTGCTTAAGAGAATGCGATCGGGACATTCTCAACCGCCTTTATGATGACCACTTTGTGACGATTTCTCGATTTTTGCCGTGGATGGAGATTGGACGATTGAGATCGAGACGTTTTGCCCTGTCTTTGACCATTGAAGCAGGGTGCATAAGAGAATGCGATCGGGACATTCTCAACCGCCTTGATGTTGACCAATTCTGACAATTTCTCAATGTATGCCGTGCACGGAGATTGGACGATTGAGAGCGAGTCGTTTCGCCGTCTTTGACCTTTAAGGCAGGGTGCATAAGAGAATGCAATCGGGACATTCTCAACGGCCTTGATGATGACCACTTTGTGAACATTTCTCAATTTAATGCGTGAAAGGAAATTGGACGAGTGGACACGTTTGGCCCTGTCTTTGACCTTTGAGGCATGGTGCTTAAGAGAATGCAATCGGGACATTCTCAACCGCCTTGATGATGACCACTTTGTGAACATTTCCCAATTTATGCCGTGGACGGAGATTGGACGATTGAGAGCGAGACGTTTCGCCCTGTCTTTGACCATTGAAGCAGGGTGCATAAGAGAATGCGGTCATGACATTCTCAACCGCCTTGATGTTGACCACTTCTGACAATTTCTCAATGTATGCCGTGCACGGAGATTGGACGATTGAGAGCGAGTCGTTTCGCCGTCTTTGACCTTTAAGGCAGGGTGCATAAGAGAATGCAATCGGGACATTCTCAACGGCCTTGATGATGACCACTTTGTGAACATTTCTCAATTTAATTCGTGAAAGGAAATTGGACGAGTGGAGACGTTTCGCCCTGTCTTTGACCTTTGAGGCAGGGTGCTTAAGAGAATGCGATCGGGACATTCTCAACCGCCTTGATGATGACCACTTTGTGACGATTTCTCGATTTTTGCCGTGGACGGAGATTGGACGATTGAGAGCGAGGGGTTTCGCCCTGTCTTTGACTGTTAAGGCAGGGTGCATAAGAGAATGCGATCGCGACATTCTCAACCACCTTGATGATGACCACTTTGTGAAGATTTCTCAATTTAATGCGTGAAAGGAAATTGGACGAGTGGAGACGTTTCGCCCTGTCTTTGACCTTTGAGGCAGGGTGCTTAAGAGAATGCGATCGGGACATTCTCAACCGCCTTGATGATGACCACTTTGTGAACATTTCCCAATTTATGCCGTGGACGGAGATTGGACGATTGAGAGCGAGACGTTTCGCCCTGTCTTTGACCATTGAAGCAGGGTGCATAAGAGAATGCGATCGGGACATTCTCAACCGCCTTGATGTTGACCACTTCTGACGATTTCTCAATGTATGCCGTGCACGGATATTGGACGATTGAGAGCGTGTCGTTTCGCCGTCTTTGACCTTTAAGGCAGGGTACATAAGAGAATGCAATCGGGACATTCTCAACGGCCTTGATGATGACCACTTTGTGAACATTTCTCAATTTAATGCGTGAAAGGAAATTGGAGAAGTGGAGACGTTTCGCCCTGTCTTTGACCTTTGAGGCAGGGAGCTTAAGAGAATGCAATCGGGACATTCTCAACCGCCTTGATGACCACTTTGTGAAGATTTCTCAATTTATGCCGTGAAAGGAAATTTGAAGAGTGTGTGGAGACGTTTCGCCCTTTCTGGCCTTTCAGGCAGTGTGCATAAGAGAATGCGATGGGGACATTCTAAACCACCTTTATAATGACTACTTTGGGACGATTTCTCAATTTATGCCGTGGACGGAGATTGGACGATTGAAAGCGCGACGTTGCGCCCTGTCTTTGACCATTAAGGCAGGGTGCCAAGAGAATGCAATCGGACATTCTCAACCGGCTTGAAGATGACCGGTTTGTGACGATTTCTCGATTTTTGACGTGGACGGAGATTGGACGATTGAGAGCGAGATGTCTCGCCCTGTCTGACTTTTGAGGCAGGGTGCATAAGAGAATGCGATCGGGACATTCTCAACCCGCCTTGATGTTGTCCATTTTGTGACGATTTCTGGATTTATAGAGTGGACGGATATGGGATGCTTGAGAGCAAGGCGTACAAAGTGAAGCACGTAGTCGAGAGAACATCATGCGTGAACTTGATAGCTTCCTGTCTTCGATGTTTCCTGCGGTTTTGATGGCCTTGGCTGCCCTCTAAGTGTGCACTATAACTCGTGCAGTCTATGTGATTTGCTAGTTTATTAAGCATGCCGCTAATGAGCTTGTCACATCTCCCTAGCTGCTTCAAGGACGTCTGCTCCTAGGAAGCCACATTGCTCACATCATTCGTTCAAGTGTATTGATCTTTGCATGTTTCGTTGCTATAAGGTTGTCGAGGCGGAATGGAAGACCAGCGAGATAAGCAGTGTACTTCTTTTTCCAATTGCCTTCGTTGTGGAGATGTTTGAGCAAGAATTTCCAAACTTCGGGCATGAAGAGACTCAGAGATGTCAAGCGATATTTTTGCGGAAGTGCGGCAGGACCGGATTCTCCAGGTAGTCTCCCTCGTGGATATCAGCATCGGCAGTTTTCTCTCTCTCTATTCGGATGGCCAATATGGAAATGACTGACCGATATTCGCTGAACGTATGGCACGAAGTCACTGTCGAGGATGTGCAGCGGTGTATACCTCGTACCATTGTGGCAGGAGGAATCAAGGACGGAATTCTTTATCAAGAAGTGTCCTGGATGAGACTATTCAGTCAGATGACTGAGCAACAACGGCCGAACTGGTTAAAATCGTTTGCACGGGAGAAGTGAACCACTGAATTCATTTCCGTAAAGGCGTCCTGCTTCGACATGGCAGACAGTAGAGAGTGCGCTCGTAGTTCCTCCAATCGCCTCCTTGATGGAGAAGACTGAACTAGAATTTGTGAAGGTTGACTTGAACGGTGTGACGGATGTGCGTCACAAATTGCGCGCACTCCACAACACCGCGCTTCTGCGTCCCTTCCGCCACCGCGAGGAATCCGTGGGGAAGCTGCAGGGAAACGCGATGTTTCTCCCGGAAATTTCCGGACCGTTTCCTTCCGATCCCCTGTGTGGAAAGGCGGGACGAGGGGGTCAGGACGAGCTGATATGAAACCTGCCAGAGGTCGTTGGACAGTAATGGCGGCCTGTCGCTGCAGCGTGAGTGCGGGCCAAGGGCGGTCAGCAAGCTGGGAAGTCGTACCCGGTCCTGTAGTTTGAGCGTGTCGCCTCCGAGTGAGAGGGCCTAAGACGCTGCTCGTCTTCGTTCACGGGGTAAATCGACGATCCCGGAGACCGACGCCACGACCTCGCTCAAGCGACCTGCGCAGCCATTGTGTCCGCGCCTAGCGGGTGTCATTTCTCTCGCTAAGACTCGCATTACCTAATCTCGCAACGATGCTTTTTGTTAGAATAAGCATCGCGTGTTTAGCCTCGCACGCGTACGTATTGTCGCGGGTATTTTTTCTGTCATGCGTTATTCCTTGTGACATGAATATTTTGCTGCAGGTTTGTCACTTCAGTTTTTGAGAGTGCATGTTTTCGCGTTACGTCTCTCGGATGAGTTGTGCCTCGTTTGCGTGTTGCATTGCTTTGTGTGTTCATCGAGCGGTTGTTGTAAGGAGTAGCGCCTGCTGTGTTTTGTGCGTCTTTCGTTCAATGAGGCGTGGAACCAATCGCGGGTCCGAACCACCTAATGCACGTTAGGTGGGTTGTCCACTCACCGCCTCTTAAATGGAGTGCCCCCAAATCAACGAAAATGCCTATCATCCTGGTTTCATCATATGCATAGGCACGTCGTCTTGAACTCTCAAAATAACGAGCCGCAAGTGGAAGCATGTCAAAAGCTGTGTTAAAGATGCCGTATTGCATATTCTGCAATTGCTTCGTCTCGTATATAGTCAAATACAATGCTTGTGTGTGAACTAAATGTGTGTCCTAATCCAACGCTTAATTTTGAAGCACGTCGAAGGACTTATAAATTAATGCATATTGTCCCTGGTTCTGTACACGATTTTAAATCGTGACCTCGTATGTTTCTGGTTTTGATTGCCATTGATTGACATTTAATGCACGGTTGTTTTATCTCTTTGTGCTTGTCCTTGTGTCTCTGTGTCTGTCCGTCCGTCTTTTCTTTTGTCTTGTCTTTTGTCAGCTGTATCTCCTGCGCGTCAGTACTCTATCCCTCAGTGTCCTTTTTGTGTATCCCTCAGTGTCCTTACTGACACGGCATTGTCAGTACGTTCGATCATGTCTCATTTTGTCTGTTTTTGTGTCTGTGTCAGTCTCCGTGTTTGTCCATTGTCTAGGTTCGTCGGTATGTCTGTATAAATGTGTATGAGTCCATTGCCACTGACCCTGTTTGTCTACTGTGTGTGTCTGTCCTGTCCCCGTGTATTTTTTTTTTGTGTGTGCCGTTTTGTGTGCCCGTTCGTCTCTCTGTACGTCTCTGACATTGTCCATCCATACATGTCACTGTGTTTCCGTCAGTCTCTCCCTGCGACCAGATAATTGGGACAGTAGGGCATGCACAGAAGTGTCTTCGAGAAGTGTGGTTATTACAATTCAGGTGAGCTTTGTTCCCCCAGTGGATTGCCGATTGTCTTGTGATCGATTATTAAATGAATCCTTTTGCAGACAAGTCGGCAACTCTTAATCATCTAAGTCTCAAGACCACCGAGGCTCAGTGTTTAACAGTCTTCTGTACCAAGACTGCACAGCAGTTTTTAAAAGTTTAGTGTATGATGGGTGTGGAACGCTGCTATTGTTGTGACATATTGCAGGAATTGCACAGAATTCATCTTGAAAAAGGTCCTGCTCAAGACGATCGCCTGTCCGGTCCCTACGCGCTTCGATATTGTCAAGTGTGAAGCTTGTCACAATTGCTGCTTTAAGTTCTATTTTTGTAATCTTACTGTTGCCAGGTTTGATAGCTATTCCTCGTGGTGTGCGTCTGTTGTAGGAAATGTTACTGTGTTATGTGTAATGTATATGTAATGTCTATGTAATGTGAATGTGATCTGTAATCCTGCCATAAATTTTGATTGCTTATTCGTTGCTGCTGTCTTTTTGTCCTTTGGTGCAGCATTGCTGCATCTGGTCGTGTCAGACCAATATTTTTCTCTCGGCAGACCCTGACTGCTAGAGAGCGCGTCTCCCAGGTGGCGGATAGGGAGGCTCTTACAAAGCACTGGACAGTGTTTTGTAAGAGTGGTGCTTGCACCCGCGGACCAACAGGGACAACTACAGGGACACCTGGTGTCCGAATAAGCTTTAGTTTGCAGGTCAGACGGGGCGTCCTGAACAGCCGGATGCGCAGGACTGGCTGAAGGCACTGGGCCCACCGAGCCGTGCGTGGAGCCGGAAAAAATCATCGGCTGCGGGCCGACATCATGAAACACGTAAGGAATTTTCCTTGTTCGGTTCGATAAAATTATGTTAAAGTCCATCATAGCCCCATTCATTTTGGTTAGGTGGACACCTTATGAAAATTTAGGACACCCTTAAAAGTAACCCTCAAAGCATCACCCCCTCTTGTTCTCGCCAATGTAGCTGTGACGTGCGCCGGTGAACGTCACAGCTACTTGTCAGTTCGTGAATTAGAAGCGCTGGAGATGACGCTTATGATGTGATGCTTCAAGCCACTAAAGTTTGTGTAAGTGGAAGTGTGCTAAAGCTTAATGAGGCTGTGTGGAATTAGTGTTAGAGAGCGATATATCAATTCCATAGTAATTACTATTTATGGTGCTAGAACTTGATGAGGTGGTAAAGGTATTCTCTCTGAAATAGAATTAAACATTCTGTTCAAAATACCAGTACAGCAGACCTTAAGTAGGTGCTGTACCGAGGTCATATGGCCACCTAATTAAGTTGCCTATTTGTCAAATGAAATTATATCTTCATTGTTATCTGATTGAAAAAATTCACAGCATATCCACGGAGTGAATGATAAGTTGGCGAGGCTCCGGAGGTTCATCGTAGATCGTGCAGAGTTCCGGATTAATTTAGTTAACACGCACGCTGCAAATCCTTATATTTCAAATACGTACAAGTGAAATCTCCCACCGCCACTTCATTGCAAGTGAAGATCGAGTGCATATGTATATTTATATATGTACATATAATGTCCTGCTTCACGCAAACGTAATCGGCTTTGTCGTGGTGCGCATACTACCCACTGTTTTAGGTTAGTCTCATGCAGACTTGGCAATGCCGACAGAGCAGTGCCGGCAGCCGTGCACGCTACATGCGCTCACGCTCCTTTATGCTGCAGGCAACAAGCATGCTGTAATCATCAGACAGGTGACATCGCTGACCCACAGCTATCGGATTTGACGTGCATCTTGGTTCCTTGCAAGCCGAGCCAGTCCACCACGTGTTCCGTCTCTGCGCGTGGGAAACGCCCCCGTCGGTCCTGTAAAAAGAACGCCAACCCGGCCAGCTTCACAGAGCAGTGCCGGCAGCCGTGCAGGCTACATGCGCTCACGCTCCTTCTTTATGCTGCAGGTGGGCAACTATTCCGTGTATACGTAGCATTTGTGAACTGAGTGCTTGGTGGTCGCGGCTGCTGGTCTGCTCAACTGCGCGTTGTTTTCTTTTTGAGTTTGCATATTGTTTGTGACTACTAAATTACTATGGATATACATGCCACAGACGCTCTGACAGATTTCGCTAAAATACTGGGAGAAAAAGCGCCGAATAGCATCAAGGAAATAGTGAAAGTAATGACTGAAATGACTGCGAAGTTCACGACAGCAGTGCATGATCTCAAGGGTGAAATGAAGGTGCTTCACTCGTCGAACCTGGCGTTAAAAGCTGAGCTGACATCTGTCAGGGCATCGATGGACTTCATAAATGAAAGTTTTGAGGAGTTCAAGTCAGAAATTAAGGCACTTCGCTCAGAAGTAAATGAAGTAAAATCTTGCACCCATGACCATGAGCAGGAAAACCAGAAATTGAACAAAGAACCGAAGGAAGTGAATAAAGAGTTGGTAGAACTAAAGCAATATGGGAAGAAGAATAACATTGAATTAAAGGTGTGCCTGCTGCAGGGAATGAGGACCTCCGTAAAACAATCCAAGCAGTCGCTAAGAGCTTACAAATAGAGCATGCCAGTAGCGAAGTAGACGTTCACCGGGTGCCGACGAGGGGAAATGGGCCCGCAAATATTGTAGTCAAGTTTGTGTCCAGATCCACACGTGACAGGTTTTTGCAGGCTGCGAAAAAGAACCGGCTGAATGCTTCCATGATTGGCTTCGAGGAAAACACGCCCGTTTTCATAAACGCATCTCTGTAGGGAAAACAAGATACTACTTGGGAAAGCTATACAGGCGAAGAGGGAAAACAACTGGCAACTTGCCTGGGTTTCTGACGGCAAGATACTCATGAGGAAGGCTGAAAACACAAGGGTAGTACAGGTGACCTGCGAAGAAGACCTGGCGAAAATAGTATGACGTGGTCCTTGATAACTTCTATTATCTCTAATCATGGCCAAAGACCGTACATCGAAGACTACGTGTGATTTAGCCATGTTTTACAGCAACGTCCGTAGTATACATAAAAATCTAAACCTACTTTTGCCCCTTATCGCACAACATAATCAGAAGTGCGATATCATAGCTGCCACAGAAACTTCGTTAAAAAAGAATGAAAACGTGTGTATCCCTGGGTACAAACCCGTATCTGAATCACGTGGTTCAACGTCTTGTGGGGGTGGTGTTGCTTTTTTATACGGTGTGGGGTAGCATTTTCTATCGTTTCGTCGGCCACAGTCAGTCTCCCACACATTGAAACATTGTTTCTTCGATTGGAAAGCTCACTCATAGTAGGGGTGGTTTACAGGCCACCGAATTCAAGCATACCTACCTTCTTAGCTAAACTAGAAGAAATTTTCTTGTTACTCTTACACGACAACATTCCTGTTGTAATCGTTGGTGACATTAATATCGACAGTATTAATTCAAACAACATTGAATATACTAATGTACTGCAGTCATATAATTTTCATAATATTATTACTGTGCCAATACGTATAGCTGCTTCTTCAGCAACTCTAATCGATCACGTCTTGACAAACAAACCAACTAATGTCGATGCCCGCGTACTTCAGCAAACTATTTCAGACCATTTGCCAATACTTGTTAATATAAAAATCCCTGTAATTGAGAAATCTCTTAGCAGGAAGACATTTATGAAGGCATGATTACAATCATGCCCGACGCCTTTTGTTGGCATGCCAGGCAGATACAATTTATCATGCTGACGTGAATACTGAATTCTCGAATCTAATTCAGATTTTAAAGGACATAATAAAGAATAGCCAGCGTGAAATTTGGAAGCATTCCTACAACGAGCCTGTTTGTGCATGGATGACTAATGATATACTTGACCTTCTTAAAGTGAAAGACTACTGGTACCATAAATGGACGCACAACAAAGGCAATGGCTTCTACCTAAGTGAGTATAAAAAAGCCCGTAATAAAACAGTATCTGTGCTGCGTAAGGGGAAAAGAGATTACTACTCCGGGCTGATTATTCGCGCGGCAGGTAATTCTAAGAGCATCTGGCAAATTGTGAACGAGGTAATTTCCCAGTCTAGCAAGCAACAGATTTCTCCTGATAACGTATTGGAAAGTACAGTTGAAAACTTCAACACATATTTCGCAAGCATAGGTCCTAATCTTGCAAAAATACTTCCCGATTAGAACTTGCCCGCACACTCCTTCGCCCCTATCATCAATTCCTTCGTAATGCGCGACATTGGTCTGCATGAAATACTTGACACTGTGAACAAACTGAACATTAGAAAGGCAGCGGGACCTGACAGGATAACTGTGAAGTTAATCAAGGAAAACATTGATATATTGGGTACCATTTTACTCCGCCTATTCAATCATTCATTGCGTGCGGGAATCTACCCATCGACATTGAAAACTGCTAAGGTGACTCCGATCTTCAAAGATGGAGACAAATCTGACCCATCATGCTACCGTCCCATATCTGTTCTTAGTGTTATCAATACTATCTTCGAAAAACTTCTTGCTAAGTGCATTCATTCTTTTTTTGAAAAATATAATGTACTTTGTCCACAACAGCATGGTTTTCGACCTAAACACTCTACGTCCACAGCAGTACTTTCATTAACACAGATTATAAACACAGCTCTTCATAATAACCAACTAGTGGCAGTTATTTTTCTTGACTTAAAAAAGGCTTTCGACACCGTCAATCACGGCATCTTACTCAATAAGTTAAGCGCTTATGGGTTTTGCAACAATGAACTTGATTTTTTTCGCAGTTATTTTCATAATCGAAAACAAATCGTACACATGAACGGCATAACGTCAACCCCTCAGCACCTCAGCACAGGAGTACCGCAGGGTTCAGTACTCGGTCCCCCTTTTTTCACACTTTACATAAATGACTTGCCCCAAACATTAAAATTCGCGGATATATCAATGTATGCTGATGACACCGCTATGATAATTACAGGTGACAACATCCAGGAACTACAGGAAAAAGCCCAAATCGAGCTTGCTAATATGGTTCGTTGCCAATAAACTAACCATTAATACTACAAAAACTAAATATACCGTTTTCCACTCACGTTCAAAAATTATCTGTAATGGATCTGTCTCACTGCATATAAATCAATGCCCACTCGAACGCACCGATTCATATACCTACCTTGGCGTTAATCTTGATCACCATCTAAACTGGCAGCGTCACATCGAAGCTCTTTGTTCAAAGTTGGCATCTGGTTGTTATGCATTGTTTCAGGCACGGGATCATTTTCCAAGAAACATTCTCCGCATCCTGTATTTTTCATTTTTGCAGTCTCACCTATAGTACTGTATTGATTCATGGGGCTGGACATTCAGTACTTACCTAGATCCTGTTCGACGTCTACAGAAACGAGCCGTCCGAGCTATTAACTTCTCGCGGAGAAACGAAGCAAGGAAACCAATTTTTGCGAAACTACAAATCGTTCCGTTCGATTTCTTACACGAAATAAGTATGGCAAAATGCATTAGCAGTGTAATAAAGGACAACTATCCGTTTAACATATCAATACTACGTGTGCCAAATCGTCCAACAAGAAACAAAACAATTGGGAACTTTAATATACCACTGGCAAGAAATCAATATGGCCAGAGACTAATAGAATATATTGGTATCAAAATATGGAACGACATACCAATTGAGGGAAAGCAGAGCAAGGACGTTTCACACTGGTTAAAAAAGTACTATCAACAGCAAAATGTCATCTGCACACGTATAGACACATGTCACGTGCGCAACCTGTAGATACATTCATGTTTTCTTTTGTTCTCGTATCTTTTTTTGCTATGAATGCTGTTATGCGCTCCACATTTAAGTTATAAACGACATGTCGTCGCGTTGTTGTATACTATATATTCTGTGGCTATTATGTTTTCTTTACTTTACTTGCTGTTCTTCTTTTTTTTATCTGCTTGTTCTCATTTTTTCTATGTAAGTGTCATTGACGATTGAAACTGTCAATTACGTGTCTACAATTGTACATTTTTGTAATTATATGTCTGTAAATGGCCCCAATACTAGCCTTCGGCTACGGGGCCATACAGTGTTTGCAAGCGATCTGTATTGATTCCATGTGAATGTGAATAAACTTCAAACTTCAATGTAATAGAAACGCACGTTGGTCACAGCTTGCAGGTGATGCCACAGCAAAATGCTGCGACACATTTCGCATACTGTTTGACTTCATATCTATGTGGAGATTGCGCCTCCTTCCGCTGCAGCCTGATGGGGAAGCAGCCGATGCAAGCTGTGGAGTGAATGAAACTCCCTTTAGGTCTTCGAAAATTCAGAACGCCTTTTAAGGAAAGGTTCAGGACTTTGTAAGGTAGTGTTGATGTGATTACATTTTTTACTGATGCCAATTCAAATTTTTTTCTCCCCTTCTTAGAGGTTCTGCTTGTCGGAACGTACAAATTCAATGTGCAGCCACGAAACTCGTGTCGTCATTCAAGGCAGTTTCTCCAGGCTGCCGTGCTGGGAATGATTAATTTATGCCCCGCCACAGTGGTCTAGTGGCTATGGTACTCGGCTGCTGACCCGAGGGTCGCGGGATCGAATCCTGGCTACGGCGGCTGCATTTCGATGGAGGTGGAATGTTGAGGCCCGTGTGCTGTGCGATGTCAGTGCACGTTAAAGAACCCCAGGTGGTCTAAATTTCCGGAGCCCTCCACTACAGCGTCTCTCATAATCAGAGCTCGTTTTGGGACGTGAAACCCCACATAACAATGATTAATTTATTTATAGAATTATGAAACGCCGCAGAAAAGTTACATTTGTTAATGTCTGGTGGTGTCACGCTGTGTCTACGCGGAGCATCTTTTTTTGCAGCCTTGCAATTCAAATTGTGCTGGATGAGACAATGAGGTAAAAGTAGTTGCGGTGTTAGTTTTATTTAGCATTCATAGACAAGATTGATGCAGCGGATAGAATGGCGATTTCTAGTTAATAAATGATTGCAGGTGGCCGCTTTTTTTCTCAATGTCAAGGTCTTCTTGACAGTTTTACTGAGGACTTCATGAAACGTGACTTGGTAGCTATTGTTTGGAGCGTAATTCGGCGTTCCTTACATTTTTGGTGTTTCTCTCAGCTGGCAATTTTAGAGCAAATGATGTTGTTAGACAAAATGTTTTATTGCGACATCCCGTCACTTTCTGTTGTGCGCATCTGCACCAAGAATGGGCCATACTGTGAGATGTGTGGTCGTTCATAGGTCGTTCATTAGTGCTAGTTGTGCTGGGATTCCAACAATGTACATGTCGCTGCTTATCTACAATTTTTTCACTTTTTTCGTTAACTTGGCGTTCCAGATTTCACTTACGCCAGTAAAAACGACAGTTGTGACTCCCTAGGAAAACATTGGCTAAAACCATAGGAAATGTTTGCTTGTTCAACACAGGGACAGCTTGCTATCTCAAGTTAAAAGATCTCGATCTGATACGATCGCGAAGCGTATTAATCCCTCCATAGAAATGCACTTTTACCGGGAACGCGTCAGGGCAGCTTTCTGCCTGCTTTCCTTGTAGGGTGTGATATTATGGTGCGATTTTAGGTTTTACGAGGAAGGCTGTTTATTCAACTGCTTCTTAAAAACCACGCTATATCAGATGAGGCACTTAAAATAAACATGGTTATTCACTTAAACAAGGCATGACACCTGTCCTAATAAGCTTTACTTCGCAGGTAAAACGGAGCACGGTGAGGGGCGCTGAACTTGCTCTTAATATGCTGGAGCACCTGGACCCGGGAAAGCTCATCGGCTGCCGGCCGACATGATTAGTAATGTGAGTACAGTTTTCCTGGTTCGGGTGGGGGGCTGGTGCCGTCCTGCTTCCTGTGTACGAACGTGGCGCCGCGCGGTGATGGCCCAGGCAGGCGTCGTTCTACTCTTAAAACCTTAAGACCGGAAGATCCCCCGTACGCCGCCGCGTCTCTTGAGGGGTGGAAACACTGCATGCAGCAGCTGCGTGCAATGAGAATTTGGGGTTAGGGCTTCTTTCTCATTCTCATTTCTCTACACTGGGGCATCGCAGTGCTGAATTTTCATGTTCCTTTTTTATTGCGGGAGCGGCCGAGTAAGAAGTCGGTGCGGTGGCGTGTTAATTACTCGTCATTTGTTTACCGCCTTTCTCGTATGCACCTTTGGAAAAAGGGGCACAGGACTTGGCGCTTGATGAGGCTCCAACGCCGTTACATGCTGGGAGATTACGTTGAAACAATGCAGAATAATAGTCATAAATGTCACAAATGCTGAAATTATTGGGCCGGGCAAAGTGTTGAATAAGGCAATTTTCATTGCATGAAAGTTTTAATATTTGCGAGGAAAAGGCGAAGCTTAATTTGTAGGAAAGCGAGAAGGCACAACCAGGCTTTTGAAATCATTAAAACGTTAAAACGCTGAAACGTTTAAAAAATTGTTAAATTGCCCTTGCGAATTAATAAAGCTCGATTGGCCCGCAAAATGCTGTTGACACCAAAAATATGGCCATCACTGCATGGTCGACAAATGGCAACGTTACGGTGACTCGCGCGGCTGCAGCGGTAGTTTTTGATAGAAGCGTGAATGCTACTGGATCAAGTTATTGAAATTCCCAGAGCCTCTGCTACAAAGTGCGTTTGGAAAGAAAAGGCACGAAAATTCTTGTGCAATTTCCGTAAATCTGCTTGGGACTTAAGTAAGCGTGGTACCGGAAAACGGCTGCATTTCTGCGTCGGACTACTACATCGCAGAAACTAGGTTAAAAAAGAAGCCGAACACTACTACCACTACTGCGGCAACTGAACGTTCACTTCTATAATTATGAAGTCACATTGTGGAAGTAGCAATAAATTTGAGCCCTGTCATGTCTACGAGTGAAGCTTGTCGAGCAGATAGATCAAATCGACGCTAATGATGTTAAAACAACTTCGATAGATTACAAGTGTGCAGCTTGGGCTAGTTGGCTTGCGTTCATGATGGCGAGTTTCACAGCACGCGAAGATAAGAAAAAAGCGACAGAGGAGAAAGAGCGCTCTTTCTTCTCTGTCGCTTTTTTCCTATCTTCGCGCGCTTTGAAACTCGCCATCATGAGCTTCGATAGAGTTATCAAGGACTGCTTCTCAACAGCTGCACTTTGCAGTTCACTGCAAGGGAAACTAGCAACTGAAATCTGAACATTGTCGGGTGTTGTACACCTTTGCTACAAACTGAGAAATGGTTGAGTCGACGTTGATGATTTAAGAACCATGATGATTCAAGGCATCCTATCTGTTAATGCTCCCTCTTTGCCGACACTGCGCAGAATTTGTGCAAAACTTCTGTGCCCATCCATTCTAAAGGAATTGCGACGGAGGATCGTGCCTCTGTAAGAATTCTTCCTCTATGTGATTTGCTCAATGGACAAGCTAGCCACGGCACTGCAGCTTTTCGCTCTGGGCACCTTGGTTTCATCGACGAACATTTGATTCGTTCAAGCCTTTAGCGCACTTATGCGCATTTGTTCACTTAATTCACTTCTAATTCATCCACGCCGTCCACTGCTCTCGCGGTGGCCTTACCGCTGTAAAGCTCGCGTCGGTTGGTCCGCAGACGCGATCTTTCGGAACCTTTGCCTTTCCTGTTTGGCACGCGTCCACTACAAACGTTCAGGCGGTTCGCGAAAGTTCTGCCATGCAGAACCTTCGGAAACCGCCGGACTTTTGCTTTGCTGTAACAAATATGCGAACTACAATACGAGAGCGGCGGTGTTCGTTTGTCATGCCTCCCACCCGATGACGTCGTCTTTGGGGCATCGCGCCGGGGCCCGCACTTTAGGGTCACATTTTCGATGGAGGCGAAAAATTGTTGGCGTTGTCAGTGCGCGTTAAAGAAGCCCAGGTGGTCAAAATTGCCAGAGGTCAAACTGCCACTACGGCTTTTCCCTTTCCCCACGGACGCTTAGCCATGCTCCTGACATAGCGTCCTTTCCCAAGCCGAACCACAATTATTGACGCGAGAGCGCGTCCCATTAAGCGAAAATTGTGACGTGTATCGCGCAGGAGGCGACGTCCTTTGCATCTGAAATGTCACCTGTTGAGTGTCTCATTTCAAGCTGTAGTTACATGTCTATTTCTTTCAGCACTTATCGTCAGGTTCCTGACTAAGAGGTACATCGGAGAGTATGACCACCAAACAGGTAAATGTTTTTACTAGTAATTGGCTTGCATGCAAACACCTCGCGAGAGCAGACTGCATGCATACTTCTGTAACTAATTTGCAAGCTGCTACAATTACTCCAACCGGCTACGTTCATTTAATTGTGCTAAAAATAATGGTGGCCCACTGCTGCTCCAAAAAGTGACTGCTGCGACTGGAGCTGGCTTTCTCTGCCACTCGCTCTTGGAGGCATTGTGGCGTTAACGCGAGCTGAGCGTTCCTTCGCAGCTGAAACTGACAAGGAATTGTCAGGTTGCCACAGGCACCACAGGTACTACGAATTGGTTAAAAGGTGTTGTTGGCGAAGCAAACTGAAATGCAATGCCAATTATGATTGCTGCAGGTTTTACATGCTAGCCCTTGATGTCATGTGACGCGTAGTGGGGGGCTCCAAAAATCTTGGCAATCACAATAGCTCACTGGCCTGTAGCACTCGAAACAACAAAACGCGACTGCCGCAGTTAGAGTGGAACCAACCTTTGGTGTCAGCAAGTCTGCTCCATGCACCACTACGATGAAGTGAAACTGTCTTCTTTAAAACACACTGTCACGGTCATTCTTAGAGATTTAATTTGCAAAGGCTGTGCGTGCTGGAATTTGAAATCATGGAGGAGGGGCATTCTATTCTGACTGGAACGTATTTTAGAGTACCACTTAGATCTGGTTCCTGCGTCCCGTGTACGTGTGTATCTTTTTTTTTATTTCACGCAGAAAATAGGTATAAAAGTGAAATGATGGTGGACGGCGAGCCCGTTCTCTTTGAAATCCTGGACCCAAGGGTTCCAGAGATGCCAGAGATTTCTTGCCTGAATTACCTTTCCATAGCAATCAGGTCAGATTATGTGCAGGATTTATGTACAGCAATGACAGGTTTTGTGTACAGCGACTTTGTTCCCGGTACCCGGCCCGGTGCCCAACAGCGCATTGCTACATGGAAAACACCGCACGAGACGCATCTAACAAAATTCCCACCGTACAGCGCATGGGAAATTTCCCTGTAAAGAAGGCATGCACGTTTATGCTACGTTGCCGTCAGGAGGATGCCTTCTAGAATTTTCGACCGATAAATTTGAGCGGATTAGTACGATATACTCTGCTAATAGCGGCTCCATGGTGTTATCAAATATCCATGGTCGAATATCGAATATCAGAAAAAGATGTCTGTAATTTAGAGTTATTTTAACCCAGTTGGGCGATTCAGCTAAGTTTATCTTTTCATCTTTATCGTTTCATCTTGAAGCAACATAGCAAATCTAATCTTTAAAAGCCCTTGCTTAAAGAACTGCAGAAATCTATGTATTCGCTGTAATGTCTCAAGAAAGAAAGTTGTAGCACTCTTGTAGCAAGCGTTAAAGTGATGAAAAAGAAAAAAGGGAGTGTGTCTTTGCGCTTGGTAGTCGAAGCATGGGCCACTGAAATCCTCTTATCCTTGTCATGGAAGGGAAAGGGACGTGTTCATTCCGTGCTCGCGGTTTTCAATCCGATGTTGATCCAAAGCTGCTTGCTCCTTGATTTCTAATCCTGCAGTTGAGGACGTCCTAGTTTTCACGAAAAGCTGGCCTGTAGAGCGTTCCCGAAAACTATGCTTAACGCGGTGGAATAAAAATGAACAGGTCTTATAAAAGAGGACCGAGAATTTTCATAAAGGAAAAGGCGTGCGATACTAGTAGGCACATTATGGTACTGAAAGAAGCAAAATTTTGCAGGTGGGAGCATCCGGGGAAAGGAGCTTTTCGAGGGATTAAGTGATACAGCGCAGTGTCACGACGACGCTAGTGCACTTTGTGCTTTGTCTTCTAAGAGATTACAAAGCCGCTGAAAAGAGACCTATATGTCGCAGAAATATGGCAAGGGGCCATATTTCTGCGGTAAGAGGCACTCTTTTGGGTACTTTGTCGTCAGAAAGTACCCATCTTTCCCGTCTTCCATACCGGCAACTGAATTCGTGGGAATCGAGATGCGTCGTGGCCTGCGTTTTGCAGTATGTTCAATTGCTCTACCCCCCATTAGCTTTATAAGCAGTAAATAATGTCTGCGCCTTCACAGCTACCCCGCTTTACGTCTTCACGCCCTATAATCGCGGCGTCTCCGAGGCATTCTGTGCAGGTAATCTTCCACGGCAGAACCTGGCGCTCGCAAACCCGACGGCTATCTCCTAATAATGTTTCGAGGCACAAAGATTATGTATCTTATAAATTGGTCGCCTAAACAGTACAGATGTTGGTGGTTGTGTGAGTTCTGGAACCATAGTGTGAAACTCGCACAGCTACCACAGTTTATTGTTAGATAAACATGGAGAAAAGATGTGATTTCTCTAGCCCATGCCCGTTGGTCTAGCCTGTCGGATTGTTCAGATGTAGTGATCTTAAGTGTAACGTTAACCATGACTCCTAGGTTTTTTCTTACTCAGTGATTGTGAATGCTCCTGAGTTTGCTTTCGACTCCGTCGCACGAGCTGGCCAAAAAGAGTTATTTCGCGCATTCTTCGTGCTAGCGAAAATAAAGAAATTATAGAAAATATAGAAATAGGCAGTACAGAAATTCTCTCCCCTTAATTCTCCATAGTGAGGATGAGCTCCCTCGTGGTGAGATCCTGCAGTGGGCGTGCTGCATGCTCGTCTACTCCATCGTGGACCGGGCCAGCTTCCGTTACCTGGGCCTCATGCGCCGGCACTTCAACAGAGGCTGTCACGCTGTCCAACTCTGTTGCCGGTCCTGCAGGGGCTGGTGGTGGGGGAGCCCACCAGCCACAGGCACAGCAGGCGCCCGTACCGGCGGCAGTTTGCATTGTGGCCAACGAGGCCGACCTTATTCACCGAAGGCAGGTGAGGATGGCACTGAACAAAAAAATACTAGTAATACTTCTGCCGTTTGCAGTAAGTAATTTGCAGTAGGTTCGGGACTGATTGCATAAGTGTGAGTGTGTCATGTCGGCATTTACATGGAATGTGCATGTCACTGCGAAATTGTCTTTGTCTTTCAGAAAGAGAAAGTGGAAATGTGCACTTTCTCAAATGTGCCCTTTTTTTCGAATGTTCAAATTTATTACTGTGTATCCTTAAGTTTCTTTTGGAAGCATGGTATAAATCATGACAAAATCTGGAGGATATAAAGCATCTTCAGGCATGCTCGGAACGAATGCTGACAAGAAACATTGGCCCCAGCAATAATTGTATTGGATTATTTCGCAACACAATTTCGAGCGTGATAAAGAGCATCGAAATGCGGCCAGCCATGCAAGGGGAACGGAACACAAGCTTGGAACGGTCAGCCATAGCTATAGCTCAAAATAATGGCACAATTAAAAGTAGCGATAAGCTTGGTGAAATGACTTCACATGCACTGTGAGCTCAGTGCATGTGAATGAAATATGTCAGATACATTCCGAGTTTCCGTCTCAGATTGCTAAGAAACCTTGCACACTTGCTTCACTGTGTGAAGTGCTTGTGGGAAGTGTCATCGTGTGTGCATGGGTACTGTACCGTGGCCATTAAGCATGCATGAAATTTTGGTTAGGACTTCGCTGCTTTACCGCCAGGGCATTATCGCAAAAATGCGGATTTGCCGTCTCTGCTCAGTTGAACTTAGGGTTCTGTTTCGTGCTCTTTGGGGTGCAAAAGTTATTTTTGTATTTGCTGAATATTCTTAGGCACCATATCGGCAATGCATTTGGGGCCACCACCTTGTATTGGTGTACAGATAGTTATTGTAGGGCTGCAGTGTACTTTTCGGCGTAGACCTCCTGATGTAATTTGCGATGTTTGGTAATCTCACCTTGTGCCGCTTCATTGATCAATTTGTGGGGTTCTTCGCTAAGCCACGATATGATACATCGCACAGTACACGAGCCTCAACATGTCGCTGGGATCCCACCAGCTGCGTGCCATAACCGTTAGACCATCTTGAATTGAAAAACAAAATCGTGTATAAATAAAAGGGATGTCATCACGACACCACTCTGGCTTCGCAGGTGAGCACAGAGGAAGGCGAGATTCTGGCCAAGCATGGGGACGACGGTTTCGTGGAGTTTCGACGGTTTCGTGGAGAGCAGGTGCAACCGGTGGCGCAGGCGTTCGCCGACCTGTCGCGACGTCTACGTCCACAGGAGGCGCTCCAAGCAGTCGCTGCTCGATCGGCTGTGCTTCGCCGGTGCCAAGGGCATTGCGGCCAAGGCGAACTGCGATCCCGCAGGAAGGCGCAAGTGAACGCACAGCCGATGACGTCACAGTTCGCCCTGTCACTGTTTTTGTTTCCCATTGCTTTCGAGGGGTGTGCAAGTATTAACTTTTCTTGTGTGAATCTTAATTTACCGCCTTTGCTGTGTGAAAGCTATGTTCAAGATGAAAGGGGCCCCAGATATCTCATGCTTGGACATGATCTTTTGAATTCTTAAGGTCTTACAACCAATCCCACAAATTGCTATATGAACCTTAATTTTTACTAAATATAAATTGACAATGTTTTTTTACATATGGAATTGAAAAATACGCCTAATGGTCGAGAGAAGGTGGGTGTGTTTAGCTGTGATCCTAACACACAATGAGGTGAAACTTACTTCGGGGTGTTCCTTTAAATGCTTATGTTTTGACCCACATGATGGGAGAATTCTGTGTGAATAACTGCACAGACAGGAAAGCAGAAAGCAGGAAAGCGGAAAGTGCAGTTAATTTTTAAAAGTTTTAAAGGGCAACTCCGCCGATTTTTCAGTGTCCTCTGATCTCAATAAAATTTTCAGTATATTGACACGTGCGGTTGTTTTCGTGAACGCCGTTATCACCTTCCTGTGCTTGCTTTGATTGTTTGTGGCGAGCGCAGTTATCACTTTCCATTATGCCAACGCAAGCCGTATCTTGCATGTCACTTCTTGCATGTGACAATTCCTGAAACTTTGCATGCTGATGTGCACATTTGAGTAACTACTCGAATTCCAGAGAACGCATGTGTATAAAAGCCGACGCACTGCGCCGCTTGTCAGTCTTTCAGTCGACCGACGACTGTTCACGCACTTGCTGTGAATTGTGCCTTGTTTTACTGGGCACAATTTCGCCCAATAAACAGTTCACCTTTAGTCCTGCGTCCTCCGCCTCGAGTGCTGTAATATATTCCCCTCGGTACTGTAATTATATATGCCAAGCCAGGTGGATGTAGGTCATTTAGTTTTCCTGTAAATGAATTTCAAATGCGAAGCATTTCTTAGCGGAATTTGGCGAGTTTGAGCGTATCTATCTAGCCGCCTATGATTTTGTGCTCTCCTGGCCGTTTCGCTAATCGGATGTTTGCGAAAATTGGTATGCCAGATCATGACTATATGACGAACATAAATGACAGGTCATAACATGAAAATCATGACATGCATGTCCTGAGCAGCATGATTTACATGCCACGGTCTTGGTGCTCTCATGGCCGTTTCGTTAGTGGGATGAGTATGAAAATTGGTATACCACAATATGACTGCATGGCGAACATAAATGTCAGGTCATAACATGAAAATCATGACATGCATGTCATGAATGACATGATTTACATGCCACGCGTTTCCTTAATGGGATGTATGCCAAAATTGCTATGGCACAACACGACTCCATGACAAACGTAATTGACAGGTCATAATGTTAGAATGTTACATGCGTGTGTGAGCAGGATGGTTGACATGCCACTCATGGTGCTTTTCCGGCCGTTTCGTTAACTTCACATGTACCAATCTCGGTAATGCGAGATGACAATGCAAATCCATTTTGCATTCCTTATGCGTGCTTCGCATTTCCTTGATTCCCACTGCACGTCGGATCTGCCAATTTTTTTTTAGCAGGTTCTCACACGAGCCACCGGGTTTTGGACGTCATCACCTCTGCGCTGCCTACCCGAGCCAACGGGCCTTCAAAAGCAAAACGGCGATACTTCAGCGCTCAAATCATCGCCGTCAAGATCAGAAAAGCTGGCATAGCTCAATATATCTTTGAATGACTTCGCTTCTTTGGTGCCAGTTCCATATTTCTGGTGACGGGAAGGTAATGACGTCACCGCATGCATCCATGATGCATCTACCCGTTTCGGTTTCAGTTTGAACACGACTTTCAGTTGCTGATTTAAAATTATTGGTGTGTTTCTGAGCAAACTGAACCGCCCTGGCGGTTATGGGACCATTTGAAAACATTGATATTAGAGCAAGGTGAAAAAACCGCTGGAGTTGCCCTTTAAAAGGTTTGTCGCAAAACAGATAGTGTATGCGGTATGAAGTGGGAAGTATTTGGTGTATCGATACTCTGAAGCCACTGAAGGAAGTGGACAGTTTTGATTTTCGCATTGTTACTTGCACATTAGTGTGAAATGTGGGCAGTTTAAAGGAAACTTAGACGCTTCCAGGGTCATGTTGCTTTATGGTTTTTCAGGATCTTGACATGAAGAACGTGTTTGCATGAAAATGTTAAACATAGGGTGATGTCAGGTGTCAGGCCTGGCCAACAAAAGGGAAAATTATTGTGAGGAATTGAGACAGCGTTTTAAAAATATTCATTGAAACGATCAAAACAATGAAAATATCGTATCTCTCCGGATTAGAAAATTAAATACCTTCGTGGCTTGCAAGTGCAGTTTTGATTTTAAATGTTGAGCTTGCAAATCGGTAACCCTGTCCACAGGTGGATAAAGCGCGGCACTCTTTTACTCCTTAGTGCACGTCACGTGCAGCTTAAACCGAACTGCGGCAGTTTATTGATGCACTGAAAGCTACGCAATCCTCACTGATTTCATGTCTGCCACACGTGGGAATGTCTCTGCAAATAAGTTCGCCATGGAGTGTACTTTCCTAAGAGAGCAAATAACTGACCTCAGAGAGAGAGCGAGAGAGCTCTTTATTGAACAGCAGAGAATTTAGCCGGCGTTGAAATATCGCTGACATGCTACTCTGCGTGGGGAGGGAGTTTGGGGAGAGAAAGACGTGTAGAAAAGTACAAGATATAGTGAAAAAAAGAAAGAAAAATTGGGCTTTGTGTCTCTGACTGTGATGCCTAATTGCGTCCAATGATGTTTTACGTTTGCACCAACCCGCAGTGATGTGATAGGATGTGTTGCATGATGTGTGAGTGATGGTGACGACGGAGATAAAGTTAGTCTATTGAGTTGACCTATACTATTTAAATATGTAAATAAAAAGTCCATCGCACGTCTCTGTTGTGTGGGGCAAGCTAAGGGGCCTAAAACACACTGAGGTGATAAAGGGAGCTGCGTAAGACTGAGTATAAGAAAGGGCGATGATGTGTCGGTAACTTCCATAGCCGGTTCCTTTCTTCGTAGGCGAATCGTTTAGCCATTTGGGCAGCATCAGATTTGGTGAAATAGATTCGCGTATAGTTTTGATATCGCAGACCGTTACATACTGCTTCGTCGGCTTTGTCGTTGGGCGGAATGCCGCAGTGAGCTGGTATCCACTGAAATGTAATGCAGTGTCCAGCGGTAAAAGCTAGGTGATGTAAATAGGCAATGTCGGCAGAAACGTGTTGATCATCAGTTTTCTTCAAGTGGTTGTACAATGTTTGCAGCGCTCCTTCGGAGTCGGTAAAAATTGCCCATCGGCCGTGCTTTTGGCGCACGATATACTGGATAGCTTCCTTAATGCCGTGAAGTTCCGCTGTCATGGAAGATGTTTTCCGCTGCAGCCGATAGGAACGCATTTCTCCTGTTGAAGGCACATAAAGGCCACAGGAAGAAGCCTCTCGAGTCGTTGAAGCATCAGTGTAAATATGCGTGTGATGGGGATATTTCTCGGCTAAGTAGAGGAGAGTAGCTTGCAACAGCGCGACCTGTGGCAGACGCCTCTTTGCTTCATTTATGCCAGGTACAAACCGCATAATATTTAGTGCCGAAAGTGTCCAGGGAGGAAAGGTGGTAGGCAGTAGGCGCTGTGGCTGGTTAATATAAGGGAGTTTCAGCATTTGCACTGCTTCACCAAAGCCAGACTTACTGTAGGTTATGTGGGGGCGATACAAAAGGTGTTTTTTCCCTTGCAGGGCATGTCGAAGATGTATCTGCATGGTTTCTTGCGTGGCAAGGAGAGACAGCCTGCTTCCGCTACTGTTCCAGGGGCTGATGACCCTTGCCGGAGGCCCAAACAGATTCTCAGGCAGTTGTTTCGCGCAGCTTCCAGAGACTTCTTATTCGCTGGTGATAATTTGTGGAGTAGCGGTAGGCAATAGCGCAATATGCCTTCAACATAGGCTTTTTCAAGCAGAACCATTGAGCGGCAGTTGCAGCCCCATCTTGTTCCCGCCAAGAACTTGAATACTTGAGATGCTGCAGCTATTCTTGCTCTTAGTTTCTTCACCTGAGGTGACCAAGAGAGATTTCGGTCTACCACAACTCCAAGGAATTGTTGACAGTGCACATATGCCAGTGGCCGTCCGCCGAGAAGGAACTGACCCACCTGAGTGACCACCTGAGGAACTGACCACAGTATTTAGGGGTGGGACACTTAGGGGTGGCAGACCATCTATATCTCATATTGATGGGTGCTCATGTTGCAAGGAAGCATGGGGCCTTTTTATGCTTACTTTTTTAGAGTTTATCTATCTATGCCTCCTGAAAAGAGATGCCCGTGATGCCTGTTGCATGTTGCAAGTTTTTAAAGAATTTTTTAACAGGTTTACGGTTACCGAAAATTCGCACTATTCAGCTGCAACTTGCTCATTCAACACAAACAGCTGAGGAATAAGCGTTTGACATCTTTTAAATGTAAATTGAATATGCATGTAAATTGAATATGCATTTCGCAGATGCAGGCCTTTTAAGATGGGCATTATAGAACTGGTGATCAATGTCATCGTGACATGTGAAGTCAATTCTGTGGGTGCAGATTGCAAGGGTGGTGAAATGCATATAGGCAAAAATCTCTTGACAAAGGTGGTTCACATCTGTTGGGGCCTCAGTTGAACTTTGCTTAGGTGAGTAATGTGTATGAGAGTAGTCCGAACCATCACTCAGTTTTTGAGGCAGTTGTGCATGCTGGTCACATTTTGAATGATCCCATGAGCAGTCATTTTCTGAAATTTTTATAGTGGCTTCATCTTTAGTGTACTGACATGAAATATGAAAGAATCCGAGACCTAAAAATCATAGTGACACCTGAAAGCGCCCATTTTGCAGTTATGGTTTTGTCTTTAGATACATCAGAACGTCAGAGCCCTGAAGGTATTGCACATGCGACGCATCCTTTAACAGTTGTTGAGAAAAGGGACGTTGAGCGAGAGTAAATATGGGCAATGTATCGTTCGCTTTTTTGTGTTTGTATATTTTGCACCTTATTCTCTTACAGCAAGTATTCCACAAGGGGGCCCGTGCAAAGATTCAATTTATTAGAGTTCACAGCTAAACGTCACATAGCAACAGGATGAAGCTCCTCGAATCTTAGTGACTTCGATCCACAGACTAAATTTCGATTGCTTTGTGGCCTTCAAAACTGCCATTCGCCTGTGTACATGCGCCACCAGATTTGGGAAGATCACATTTTTTTTAGCCTGAAAAGCTGGTGAGTTGTGCAATGTGATAGCTTGTACCTGGTAGGCTACGGCAATATGAACAAGTAAAAAATGTAGCTATAGATGAGTTTTGCTTCCTGCGATTTGTTTATTGTTCAGACTGGGCATTTTATTTTTGTTTTAGAAGTGCAATATACAATATAATCCAATCCTGCATATTGATGGCCCGAAAAATTACGTTAAAGCTGGGATAAAATATGCGATAGTGCCCAATCCCTTCAATGTCCACGTGAGCTTTGAATATTGCCAAAGATGAAGCACCAGCTTTCTTGAGTAAGTCTGTGTACTTAGCTAGTGAAACACGGGATGTTTTTTGTATGTTACAGATATGCACATTTTTTAATCTGTTAACCAAGGACATCTCGTCCATGAGTGATGCGTTCATGTGATGTTTGGCACATGTGTGAACGTGTTATATATAAACATGCATTTCCCGATTAATCACCAGTCGAAAATTCGCAGTTATGAGTTTGAAATGTTCTCTAGTCACTTTTACATTTTTCCCACCAGTTTTCTCATCTCATTTAGGTGTCCAGTATTCCTTTGTCAGGTACCTTGAAGTGGTCGTAAATCGTGCATGTCATGGGCAGCCCTTTCTCTTGCACGAGGTGGGAATTAACCGCGGTAGCTAATGCTCGACTCGTGCTTGTTGACGAAAACGACTGCTTCTGAAGATGCATCACTTTAACATATCCTCTGCTCAGTTTCAGTGACTTGAAGTTCATAAGTTCACCTTGAAATTTGAAGTGAACGAAAATGAGCATGGTCGCTGAATAAGTACAAAATTGATCCAACCAGGTTCAAGGCTCCAGCTTCAAGTATATTTCTAGGTTTCTCCGGATGAATCACAGTTGATGAAACCTAAGCGATTCGAAATCGAGTGGTAAGTAGCGAAAAACAAATTTGTCTACATGATTGTTCACGAAAAGTGCAAAATTCAGTGGTACAACTGTAGACCTGCTGCAATTTGGTGAGGTCCAGAGGCATTTGGTGAGTGTTTGCTGTCTGCGAATGTTGTGCTACTTCAATTCTGTGCTGTTTCTTTATATGGTTCTTCATTTGGTTGGAAATTGGGGTCGAAGTGTGCCTCGCCAGTGCGTAGGTGAGACGATTTCGGCATTGAAAATGCAGCAATTCGTTGACTGAAATTTCTAAAGCGTGCCCTTGAAATCAATAGCAAAGGAGTTTTGTTTGAACATGTGAACATCTTGTTCTTTTCTGAAAAAGTTGATTGATTCAGCTTCTTGGCTGAATTTTAAACACTCTCCATGGTTTCTTTACATCAAAAGGAAAACTTGGATCCGGATGAAAGCAGACCCGATGAAAATTGCCTACCAGGCAATTTGTCTAGCAGGGTCATTTTTGTCACGTTTTATGCACTGTACTTGTGAAGACGTTGCTTGCGTCCTGTGAAGATTTTGCTTGTTGAATTTTGTCGTACTTGTGTCAAAATTCAAAAGGTGCGATTGATAACGTGTGCAGCGAATGGATGGAATAAAGAAGAGAGACTGAAAGACATCTGAAAAATAAATGAAAAATAAAGAATGGCTAGTGCTGTTGTCTTTATTTTTGACACTCTGTGGCTTTGACACGCGGGCAAGTAAGCCACTGCCCACAGTTTTAGGACAGGTAAGAAATACACAGGAATTGTGGAACATTTTTGTGATCAGTGTGGGAGGAAAAGTGGGTTCTGAGACTTTCACCTAATCAATCACCTAATGTGGACGTCGCTAAATTCGCTGAAAACTTCAAGGGAGGAAGATTGTGTTGGGGGCAGTGAGCCAGGTGCGGAGTTGACGCGCACACTTCCAGACGACCTTTCGTGCTGAAAGGACGCGTCCTGGCCCCTCTGGCACTATGGTTCGCACGCCTGACTTAGCATGTTATGTTGACGACGTCGTGTGGTGTTGGAGTCCTATTTGCTGGCTGTCCATGCCGTGCACTGCCATTTTTGAGGTTTGTGTCGAGAAGCAGCGGAAAGTAGAAAGGAATGCTTAACGGTCTACATGGAATGGGAAACAATATTGCCTCAACACATGTTGAAAATGGCCATCGACAGCCATCGGGCTTTAGATTCGTCCAAGGGGAGATGTCTCGCGGAATAAGAGTTCCAAAGTGGACTGCAGCAAAAGAGCCATTGTGAGCAATGGCTCTTTTGCAACAGCCCATCTGGGGCGATATAATGGTTCCCGGCGGGAACCATTATACTTGACTTCTCAGAATCTGCATTTTTTGAGGAGTTTTTGAGTCGCAATTTCAAGCCCAGAACGCAGGGTTTCGTTAACCAAGCTCAAGTAAAAAAAATATATATGAATCGGTCAAGTCAAAATTATCGGAACGAACGAAGGTGCGTTCACACGCCCTCACACGCAACTTGTTCCATCCTGTCCAGCAAGATTCGGTGGGTCTGGTCCCTTCACGACTACGGTAGGTCATCCGTTACCTGTCGCAATAGGGCGCAGATTGGTGGCCTATGAATGTCGAGAGCGGTTTCAAAGAGTTTTCAATGGAGTTCAATGCGTCATGGGCTCCTGTATATGACATGTCAGAAATTTCCAGAAAGCGTCGCTATACCTCGAAAAAGCCGCTTGCCACGATGATTACGACTGGTGCGGCTTAACACTCCCGTACTTAAACGGTAGACCAATTCCTTGCTACTTATTCCGCCTGGTCGTACTGCAAGGTGAGTAAATTCGCCATGAAACTTCCTGCTTCACTACGTGTGTGAGCCGCGCCATGTGACGCAACTGAAGGAGCTCGGATTTCATCATTCTACAAAAAAGCCAAGCACAAGGGCGTCGGGAGTAAATTCGCTGAATATGTGGTGGTTGGATTCCTTGGCCCTGCTCATATTTGTCGTATTTGTGCCTCCTCCACAATATGTTTGAATTCGGGTTTCCTGCTCACAGAATTTTTTCAGGTCATTTATTTAAACTCGTCATCGTGCCTCGTTAGGTCCACTGCAGGACGAAGGCCTCTCCCAACGATTTCCAATCCACAATATCCTGAGCGAGTTGGTACCACTTTGTGCGCAGAAACTTTTTAATTTCATTGCCTGCCTCTGCTGCGCTTGCCCTCTCCTGGTATCTATTCCGTCGCTCTTATCGTCCATCGCTCTTACTGTCCATCTTTCCTCCTCATGACATGTCTTGCCGAGGTCCACTTTTTATTGATATAATATCGGCTACTCCGCTCGTTTCCATTCCGCTCGTTTTTCTCTCAGCGTTACCCCTATCATTTTTCTTGCCATTGCGTGTTCTTTAGTTTAATTTATCCTCGACGTTTCTGCACCGTATTGAGAGCGGTAAGTTTCGAGTCCAGTTTCGTAATGCCTTCCGAATGCGCTCCAGCCCATCCATATTCTACGGAGAATTTTTCATGGGTCCCATTGTTTGGTCTTTTGGCTATTTATTTTTAATCCAATTTTAATACTTTCCCTGTTTAGCTCATCAATCATGTTCGCCTCCATCATTGCTTAAGAGCACAATGTCTCCGCCTATTCGAATCCCCTTTTCCTCCCAGTCTGGACAATTAAAGATTTCCTCTAAACATGCAGTGAATAGCATCGGAGATATCGTATCGCCCTGTCTCACGCCTCTCCCGACCGGGATTTCTCTGCTTCTCTCATGTAGGGGTACTGTAGCTGTGCAATCTTTGTATGTTGTTTGTTGTGCAATCTGTATGTTGTTTCTGGTTTTCACGTATGCTCCAGGTACGTAGAGCTTGTCGACGTAGAGCTTCTAGAAATGCGTCGTCTAGAACTATGGATAAACGCCCTTTAAAGAGGTTGTATTCCGCGTATTAGGTTGATAGTGTGGCTGTGGTCCATTGTCGAGTAACCTTTCCTAAAACCAGCTTGTTCTCTCGGTTGGTTAAAGTCGAGTGTTTCTCTTATCCTCGTAGAAATTACTACTGCAAGTACTACTGGTATTGGTCTGCAATTCTTTAACTCATTTATGCCACCGTTCTTGTGGATAAGGATTCATCATCATCATCAGCCTGTCTACGCCCACTGCAGGGCAAAGGCGTCTCCCATAGATCTCCAATTATCCCTGTCCTGTGCTAGCTGGACCCAATTTATCCCCGCAAACTTCCTGATCTCATCTGCCACCCCCTGCTACGCTTGCCTTCTCTAGGAATCCACTCTGTTACCCACAAAGGGGTGAAAAAACAATCTACGGCTTGCCTACGCTTTAATGAACATGCGGAACAAGCGGAGCATAAAGCCTCAACTCAAAAAGCGGCTTCTCACGCTTTTTCCCGTCATAAAGCATTTACGGGGAGAGTCGCTACTGTGTGCGGGCTCTTCGCAGCTCGCGTTTTTTTAAAACAAGCACGCGCGTGCCGTGCGCTTTTCCTTGCCTTGTGAGCGCCTATATAGGCAAAATAGTTGCTGGAAATATGCAAAAATATATTTGATAATGCTCCAAGTTTGCCCGAGATGCCATCGTAAATTACCTCGGCGTGGACACGAACGGTCATATAGTTTTCCAAGAAGCAAGCCAGGACCATGCAATAAATCACAAATTATTCCCAAACTTCAATTCAGTGTTTTTAGATGGGTTTATTCCCTATGGATTGTAGATGGGTTTATTCCCAATACGCCACCCCGCACTCAATAACATGGCTGGAGTCGTACCCAAAATCGAATAAGGTCGATTTTGTGTTCTAGGTCTGGTTTCGGTGAATTAGAGCGGATTAGGGACTGACTGAAGTGCAATAAGTCTTATTATAGAGCGGATTACGCTAGACTTGAGTGGCTGGTGCATTAAGGATTACAGCAGGTTCGGTTTGAACGGGGTCGCATATTTCTCCAAAATGGCAACTGTATAGCCTTGCGAATATAATGAAAATCGAGTAAAATTCGTGTTCATTATATTTCGTCCAGTTTGGTTCGGTTTGAATGGTGTGGCATTTATCTCTAAATTGGCAAGCCTTTTGCCTTGGGAAATTATTGAAAATCGAGTAAAATTGGTGTTCATTGTATTTCGCCCGGTTTGGTTCGATATAAATGGGGTGTAAAGTCGTGTAAAATGCAATATCGTCGTATTCAGGCCTGTTTCATTCGGTTCGAACGGGGTCGCATTTTTCTCGAAAATGGTAAGTCGTAGCCTTGGAAATTAATTCAAATCGTGTAAAATGCAATATCGTCGTATTCAGGCCTGTTTCATTCGGTTCGAACGGGGTCGCATTTTTCTCGAAAATGGTAAGTCTATAGCCTTGGAAATAAATTAAAATCGTGTAAAATGCAATATCGTCGAATTCAGGCCTGTTTCATTCGATTCGAACGGGGTCGCATTTTTCTCGAAAATGGTAAGTCTATAGCCTTGGGAAATTAATTAAAATCGTGTAAAATGCAATATCGTCGTATTCAGGCCTGTTTCATTCGATTCGAACTGGGTCGCATTTTTCTCGAAAATGGTAAGTCTATAGCCTTGGGAAGATTAATTAAAAGCGTGTAAATGCAATGTCGTCGAATTCAGGCCTTGTTCATTCGATTCGAACGGGGTCGCATTTTTCTCGAAAAATGGTAAGTCTATAGCCTTGGGAAATTAATTAAAATCGTGTAAAATGCAATATCGTCGGATTCAGGCCTGTTTCATTCGATTCGAACGGGGTCGCATTTTCTCGAAAATGGTAGAGTCTATAGCTTGGGAAATTAATTAAAATCGTGTAAAATGCAATATCGTCGTATCAGGCCTGTTTCATTCGATTCGAACGGGGTCGCATTTTTCTCGAAAATGGTAGTCTATAGCCTTGGGAAATTATTAAAATCGTGTAAAATGCAATATCGTCGTATCAGGCCTGTTTCATTCGATTCGACGGGGTCGCTATTTTCTCGAAAATGGTAAGTCTATAGCCTTGGGAAATTAATTAAAATCGATGTAAAATGCAATATCGTCGTATTCAGGCCTGTTTCATTCGATTCGAACGGGGTCGCATTTTTCTCGAAAATGGTAAGTCTATAGCCTTGGGAAATTAATTAAAATCGTGTAAAATGCAATATCGTCGTATTCAGGCCTGTTTCATTCGATTCGAACGGGGTCGCATTTTCTCGAAAATGGTAAGTCTATAGCCTTGGGAAATTATTAAAATCGTGTAAAATGCAATATCGTCGTATTCAGGCCTGTTTCATTCGGATTCGAACGGGGTCGCATTTTTCTCGAAAATGGTAAGTCTATAGCCTTGGGAAATTAATTAAAATCGTGTAAATGCAATATCGTCGTATTCAGGACTGTTTCATTCGATTCGAACGGGGTCGCATTTTTCTCGAAAATGGTAAGTCTATAGCCTTGGGAAATTAATTAAAATCGTGTAAAATGCAATATCGTCGTATTCAGGCCTGTTTCATTCGATTCGAACGGGGTCGCATATTTTCTCGAAAATGGTAAGTCTATAGCCTTGGGAAATTAATTAAAATCGTGTAAAATGCAATATCGTCGTATTCAGGCCTGTTCATTCGATTCGAACGGGGTCGCATTTTTCTCGAAAATGGTAAGTCTATAGCCTTGGGAAATTAATTAAAATCGTGTAAAATGCAATATCGTCGTATTCAGGACTGTTTCATTCGATTCGAACGGGGTCGCATTTTTCTCGAAAATGGTAAGTCTATAGCCTTGGGAAATTAATTAAAATCGTGTAAAATGCAATATCGTCGTATTCAGGCCTGTTTCATTCGATTCGAACGGGGTCGCATTTTTCTCGAAAATGTTAAGTCTATAGCCTTTGGAAATTAATTAAAATCGTGTAAAATGCAATATCGTCGTATTCAGGCCTGTTTCATTCGATTCGAACGGGGTCGCATTTTCTCGAAATGGTAAGTCTATAGCCTTGGGAAATTAATTAAAATCGTGTAAATGCAATATCGTCGTATTCAGGCCTGTTTTCATTCGATTTCGAACGGGTCGCATTTTTCTCGAAAATGGTAAGGTCTATAGGCCTTGGGAAATTAATTAAAATCGTGTAAAATGCAAATATCGTCGTATTCAGGCCTGTTCAATTCGGATTGCGAACGGGGCCTGGCATTTTCTCTCGAAATGGCTAAGTCCTAGAGCCTTGGGAAATTAATTAAAATCGTGTAAAATGCATAGTCGTCGTAGTTCAGGCCTGTTTCATTCGGATTCGACGGGGTCGCATTTTCTCGAAAATGGTAAGTCTATAGTCTTAGGGGAAAATTAATTAAATCGTGTAAAATAGCAATATTCTGACGTAATTCAGGCCTGTTTCAATTCGATTCGGAACGGGGGTCGCATTTTCATCCGAAAATGGTAAGTCTATAGCCTTGGGAAATTAATTAAAGAAATCGTGTAAAATGCAATATCGTCTGTAATTCAGTGCCGTGTTTCATTCGATTCGAACGGGGTTCGCATTTTTCTCGAAAATGGTAAGTCTATAGTCTGGGAAATTAATTAAAATCGTGTAAAATGCAATATCGTCGTATTCAGGCCTGTTT
>CM023490.1:52474542-52502077 GCA_013339685.2 Hyalomma asiaticum
TTACCTATGCGTACAGCATTTTTCCGTGTACCATACGCTTTCACAAGCTTCAGTATAAGTATTCACGCAAAATGTAGTTTGTGCGTTGTGCGATTCCTTGAATACTGTGCAAGTATTGACGTACCCACACTTATGTACGAATGCCTTTACAATATTAACTTATACTTTTCTGGCGGAATCGGTCTACTCACGCGCAATGTTGCCAGTAGAAAACGGCTGGTGTTATGTTCTTGTAACACACGAAGGTGAAAGCTGAGCTTCACATTGGTATACCACCGAGTTGACGCTTGCGCAAGCCATGCGGGGTAGATACATGCGGAAAAAGACGTTAAGAGCAGCAGCCAGGTCATTCCGCTAGCCTCGCGAAGACTACCTCTTCTGACATCTTGTGTACTGTGCCTCTTGGGTAGTATTGTCCGCCTATGGTCGATGGTCTGCCCGACGTTCTTCAGACGGGGTAAAATTTAGCGAAGCTTGACCATTCACTCATCTACCGCTCTCCTATCACGTGACCGGGGCCCATTTCTCACGATTCTCTCCTTTAAAATTTGTGTGGACTAGGTTTTAAGATTGTTACGTGAAGCCCACGCCTAGCTTTTTTCCTTCCGGCAGAGAACCAGCGGGCCTTATCTCTACGGTCGCCCCAGCACGAGTTTACTCTACATTAGCACGAGTGATATTTTTGTTGATATTCTTGTTGATATTGTTGACAGGCCTACCCAGATTGCATGCACAAAACATGTATCCGAACACAATTTCAAATTATTGCTACACGGTACACATTGTCACCATTGTCTCAAGTCAGGGACATGAGGAGAAATTCCCTTTGGGTTCGCGTGAATGTAACGCTCACTACGCTGCATATGATAGCTTTAGTTGTCAGTACTGTGAAAAATGGAAAGGAAGTTTGTCTTACCCAGCAGTATATGCCATCGTTGTAATACCCATATAACCAAGTGTTGTTTTGGGACACGTATTGGCAGTAGTACGCACAATCTTTAACCCCTGCTTCCTGAAAATCGAAAAAAATGTCAATGGCCTCAATTACTCTCAGTTAATATGAAGTATTGTCAGATTTCTAAAATTCGCAACAAGGATAACCGAGTGACGGTGCATTATCCATGCAACTGTTAGCGTTCAATCTGACGTGCACGGAACTGGCTATGATGATGCATGCCTTCTTCCCTCTACCCTAAGGACACATTCAAACTGTGACACGTTGCAACTTAGGTGTCCATGCTCTGTTTACTTACATGCAATCTCTGAAATTCCAGTTCACCCTTTTTGTTCTGTTCTGATACTCTCTCCTACAAACGCTGTTGTCTATCGCTAACTCAAGGAAGAGTTCTGCCCCAGTAACTGCTATTTAGACATGCGCATTGAGGAGAGCGGCGTCCCCTAAACAAACATCAGGTTAAAGCGAGTCGCATATCTCCCGTCATTCGCCCCGCCACGGTGGTCTAGTGGCTATGGTACTCGGCTGCTGATCCGAGGGTCGCGGGATCGAATCCCGGCCGCGGCGGCTGCATTTCGATGGAGGCGAAATGTTGAGGCCCGTGTGCTGTACGATGCAGTTCACGTTAAAGAACCCCAGGTGGTCAAAATTTCCGGAGCCCTCCACTACGGCGTCTCTCATAATCAGAGCTGGTTTTGGGACGTTAAACCCCACATAACAACACCAACATCTCCCGTCATTCTTATTGAAATGTAGCATAACCTTCTGCCGTGTGCTGTTGAGAGTTATGAGGGACAAGAGAAGTAATAATAACTTGTTAAGTCTACGCCCACTGGAGGGCACAGGCCTCTACCATATAGATTTCAAATTATCTCGGCATTGTGCTAAAATAGAAAGTACCTAAAATTTATAGTCAGGGAGCGCAAATATCTTGGAACTGGGCGTTGCCTCGTCACATGAACTAGTAGAAGCTGTCCTAGGAAGTTTGGTACGCATTCATGGAAGTTTCCGACAGGTCAAACGCTGTTGGCGCCCAAATTTGGGTAGGTCGAAAGGCGCTTAATAATTAATGATTAATAGCGTAACTGACTGGGACGAGGCTATGATATTTATGACTGCGACTCTTTATGATTTCTGGGCTAGCGGCAAATATCCCTGAATTCGCAATTTCTCTGAAGCGAAGAAGGATACTTGTAGTTCGTGGCATGTCGTAGGAGTACCACGAGGCGGTGTGATAGTGTTATCGTTTCGCTATTGATTTCCAGTTCATTCAGCAGACAGGAAAGAATGACGTGCTTCTCAATGAGCTGCAATGAGCTCTGGTGGCCGGGCTACGACATCAAGCTTATTTTTAGCACCCTACAACTGACTAGAAGTACAAGTATATAAGAGCCCTTTACCCTCGGATACTCCCGGTAATGGGGGGTCTGTGCAACGTGCTCAAAAAGCAATTGTTCTTGCTACAACATCACTAAAAGGAACTATAATTATGTACTAATTTGTAGTCCGAAGCTATTGAAGAATATTTCTAAAATTTGTAAGGGTGCTTTATATTTGGCAGAAAATTATTCTGCTTTAGATGTCGATCCCGAAACTTCTTACTCTGTTTTGAGGGCTTGTGGCGAAGTGATTAGCCACTTAGACAATTTCCTTTTTGGCAAGGTTGTCGTGAAACTGGCGGCGGCGCAAACGCTTATTCTGTAAACTAGGAATTGTGTTGCCATTCGGTTAAGGTACCTCAGATGAAATATCTTAATATCAGAACCATACGAAATTAACTACACTCATGTATTTGAATATGAAAAAAAAACATTCTTTCTTGTTTCTCAGTCTGGCAGACCCATGTCGCCAATATCATGCAAGGTTGGGCGGCCTAGCAGATTTAGAAGCGTGGTTGTGCCTTTTACCGGTAAGCACCCAGCGGCAGCAGGACCGGGTGCTCAACTATTTCACCAAGTTTAACGCGGAACAACATGTGTGAAGAGCACTGTTGCGGCCACCACCCCTACGGTCTGGCTGTGAATTCAATTCCGCTGCGGGAGTCACCAGGTCCATGTCACAGTACTGGCCGGGCAACCAGCGGTTTGTCCATGGTGTAGGGGCCAACCGTGCTGATGCTCGGTTTTGTAGGTACACTTAACCCTAATGATGGGTGTACTAAACCCCCCTTACGCGCAGCCATAATACATCACAGTCTCGTGAAAATAATTCACCGTTAGGCACCCTGTAGAAGGAAAACAAGCACCTCGTGCATACCGGGAATATTGGCCTCGAGGACATACTGTCGCGCCACCTACGCTCTGACGTCACTCATAGGATGCCGGGTTTTGTCGTCTGCTACAACTCCACATTTCCTGCGTGTATGCCACCGCGGGTGTTTTTGTTGTGGGCACCGCGAACGCTGCCGCCCTGCCTGATGACCGTCCTCCAAAAATGCATTTTAGTGAACCGATAATCGGGGCAAGTATACGACGATTCCGTGCCCTGGTGACAATACCAGGTAAGGAGCTGCTACTATCATGAGCCATAGCCAACGCCATATAAGACTATGTGATTGCTAGACACGCTGATGATCCATTATGGAATATTTTTGACGTGCAAGTGATCGCAAGTGATGCAAGTGATCGTGAAACATCGAATAAGATGTGCCACTGAATCAGGATATGGCAGAATACCACCGCGCGAGCGGCCCGCTCGCACTGTCGACAGCATATAGGCAGACTGGCGCGTTATCAAGCATGCTTAGGAGTGCTGGCTTAGCAATCGCCGCCGTTTTCTTTACGGTAGATAGGTTTACTTTTTGCATCAGCTAGTCGTATAGCCAAATAAGCTAGCATATATGGGGCTAATTAAGCTAAGATTGATTAGGACTAGCCCTCGTTAAAGTAATGCTAATGAATCCAAGCCTACTAAAGCTAATACTACTCAAACTAGCCCAATTTAGCTAAATCTAATTATACCGGTCGTATTCAAATAAGCAAAGCCTTGTTGTTATGTGGGGTTTAATGTCCCAGAACTAGCTCTGATTATGAGAGACGCCGTAGTGGAGGGCTCCTGAAATTTTCACCACCTGGTGTTCTTTAACGTGCACTGACATCGCACAGCACGCGGGCCTCAACATTTCGCCTCCATCGAAACGCAGCCGCCGCGGCCGGGATTCGATCCCGCGACCCTCGGATCAGCAGCCGAGTACCATAGCCACTAGACCACCGTGGCGAAGCTAAGCAAAGCCTGATTAACCTAATGTTAAGTAATATCTATATAGGTTAATTCTAAATAACCAAGCCTAACAAACTTATGATAAATGAAACCAAGAATAATTAAAGAAAGCCTAATTAATTTATTACTAATTACACAAGCCCATTTCAAATAAAACTAAGCCGAAACTAGTTAGCCTGACTAAGTCATGCCTAATTAACCCAAGACTGAGTCTAATACTAATTAAGATATGTATCAAGTTCACCGGCGTAATTAAGCCGATGCTAATTAATGCAAGGTTAATTAAGCTCGGACTTATTGAGGCAAGCATGACTGCGCTACCGCTAAATTGGTTGCGAAGTGAGACCTAGCAAGGCATGTAAGAACCATGTCCAACTTCAAAACGACGAGCTGCGGTGTGTTAAGCCATGCGCGTCTGAACGCAAACCTGGCCCATTATGTTCTTGCTTTGTTCGCTTACAGTTAGCCTGCCATTCTCCAGCATCAAGAACTTTATTGACGACAGTCCGAGAATTCGCGGTTCCTTTCCGAAGGAATTTTTGTTTACGTGCCCAAGCACGTCAATTCGGTTGGTGTAAAACAAACCGGCAATTAACATGAGGAGGCTAATTTAGCAGCACTTCTAAAAGCTTCAGTTATCACCAGCAAGTATTTGCGCGAGCTCGTTCTGTACATGCCAATTAGGGCACGCCAGATTCGCAGAGGCAGAAATATTATTTAGTTTTAATGGAAAAAACGGTGGAGCGAGAATTAAATAAGCAATGAGAATGGCGTGTTAATTTGTTTTAAAGCGAATGCATATGAAAAGATTGCGTTCTTCATATAACCACATTACGTTTCAGACGTAGGGATAAGAAAATCACGAATGAAAACAGGCACGTCATGAAATTTTAGGCTTCACAAAATATTTCTTTTATGCTACCACACGGCGAAAGATGGTTGAATACTGCTCTGCATACCGATAATGAACTTGACAATCCCAGAAGCGAACGTTCCATGCTGGTCATTAAGACGACAAAAGATTTAGAATGCGCGATTTGACCCGCACGTCACGTTTTACAAGGAAGCTAGGCAGCGCAACGAGCAAGGTAGGAAGGGGCATCCTACCTATGACGTCAAAACGATCGTAGCGCCGGCCACGGCAGTGGTGGGCCTCGCGGCCAATAGGTTGCACTGTACCTGGTTATCACCAGCACCGCCACCACCACCATCACCACCATCATCATCATCGTCATCATCATTTTCATCATCATTATGTGCTTAGGCTATTGAAGCTTTATAGTGCTTCATTTCAAAAATTCGTTATTTTTAATGAAAACTGTGTTTGCCTTAGTTTTTGAAGTATCGTTGCTGTGAATAACTTAGTTATGCAGCTTAAATTACAAGGTAAATTCACCATAAAGAAGCCCATTTAAAAAGACCATTTACCAATTTCGCAACAGTCGGGCAGCCGTGTGCGATGAAAGGTTCCTTAGTGGTACTGGTACTTGACTGTGTCGTGGATTCCGTATCCCCTGTGTCTTCATTTTTGGTGGCTGCATCCAAATCGAAAGCAAAAAAAAAAAGAAACAAAAAAGAAAACCACAATACAGCGACTTAATCGTGTTGGCGTAGTAGATTCACATTAGAAAGAGGGAATTTTTCTCGTAGTTTTCTTTCCTCCCCTACACATGCGATCCCGGTAGCCTGGTTTAGCAGGTATGCACGAAAATTATAATGGACTGGTAAAGATGAGTGACGAACACGAATTATTGATCTTTACAGCACTAACTTAATATTCTTCTCATGGGTATGACAGTTGCGAATAATGCAATCACCTGTGCTCATAACCGTTATGCACGGTCATTGGTATACGTACACATGACACGGCTGTTCGAAGTTTATGCGCACTATGTCAGTCTAGGACCAACTAATACGGCCATTTTTTACCTCATATTACCCTTAAAGAGAAGAAAGGGATACCGTTTGTCGTGCCTCTTGGTTTGAGTGCAGGCACAACTACCACGCACGCCCAAAATAAGTTCCTGTTACATCCGAAGGCGAAGTAACAAGGGGTAGGATGCTAACCCCGGCCCGCGAGGAGCAAATCAAGCACGGTACAACTACGCTACTGTCGTCCCTCTCGCACGGTTATATATAATAACCAAAAGTAGTGCACCATCCCTCGTGATAAATGGCGCTCCTGCAAGGTCTGTTACGCTTATAACGTACCTTAACGGCCCTCTTAGCAATGTAATAGCTAATGCATATTTTGTACAATCACTCGGCATGCGTTTGCGAAGCTTTGCTCGATTCTGTAGGAATACTCCGACAAATGACGCTTATGATACGCTCATAAAGACGCCGTGAAGACCATTTTTGTTCCACAAAATAGACGTCGGCGCACTGGCGTGAGTACGAGTGTCACGGCGCTTCCTGAGCTACCGTTCAATAGACACGGGGCTGTGGATTGGCCTGCTTAGAAAATATTAGCTGTACATCTACTGGTTGGACAATGTTAACTATAAAACTACGTTCATTATATTTGTACAGCTTGGCTGAATGTAAAGAAATGCGCGATTGACAATGTCCTCGCTGACTGCTTCGCATGACACCGCGTGCCACAATGCCTGAGGTCTGAGGCATTCCACTGCGATAGCAATTATACGGACACCTGAACAGGGTTTGCGTGGTCAGTGTCACCCTGTGCCGTATTTTTCGTCGTCATGCTATATAAACGCTACAAAAGCTACGGGACGACTTACTGACAGCGGAAGCGATCTCGTCGACAACCAATACGCGAATGAGACACCGAATTATCATTTTTACCTGGTAGGACTGCGACTCTTCCCCAGATTTCTTGACCGAGAAAGAGCTAAACGACATGAGCCTCCCCATATCACATATGGCTTCGATCAGAGAAGATATTAAGCAACATTTATAAAAAATGACTGATAATCGCAGCCACTACAGCCCGGACATAATCCATAAATGTCAGACTGTTGCTTAGCAGAAGAGCGGTATCGAAATATATGTGCACTGCTTGCGCACCTTCTGTCGCTCTTTTCGCATAATAAATATGGAACACCTCTTCCTCCACTCCACTGCCACGTCTTCTACACTCATCGAATGAGCCGCTGTATATTCTCACATGTCGTTGTTGATGCTCCACAAAAAGAGGCGCTTGCACATCCTGGTGGGCTTGTCACGCTGGTCCGTTTTGATGGTGCCCTGGCGTGCATGGTTTAGTGTTTCTCTACCCCGCCCCTACTACCGTCTCTCCTTAGAAGTCAACTTTGAGCGCAGTTTATAACAATAAACGAACTTTATCTATCCAACTACCGCAATCTCTCTACCGATCGAGGGACTACTGAGCTCTGGCGTCTGCTCCAAGTATTTTGAATATCACTAATACAATTATGAAAGAGATTTATTGAAGGTAATATAGCGACTGCCGGTTTTACAATCCACCTGGTATGGTCCCCTAGCCAGAACTACTGGGCTGGTGGCCTTTTGTATTACGCTGCGTATATGTATCCTGCCTTTCAAGCGTAGGCTGCCTTTCAAATCGCAGTCCACCTCTCGTGTAGGGAAGTGCGAATAATAAATTTATGGAATAGAATATGGAATATGTGCAGCACAAACAGGTCTTCGCTTGTAATATTTTATTCCAGCCATTCTTATATCAACCAAATACGTGCCAACGCGGTGCACGTTTCTCCTTGGAACACGAAGTCTAATTACGCTTGCAGAACGCAGCCGGATTCATGCAATGTGCAGACACAAACCAAGCGATGACAAATACTCAGCGCTATCATGAACGAATATGCGTTGTGAAATACGTTGAGGCCTTGCCAAGGCCTACGAAACAATTCCTACACAAGGACGCGAGGTTGTCATGTGAGGTTGTCCTTCAACCTGTGATTATGCCCAGCATGCTGGCGCCTAGTTAGCGACCACCGGTTCAAATGTAATCATTTAGTCGGCTGTTCATTACTGAATAAGCTCACCAAGTATAATGAATTCTTCGAATAATAATGTTGTTTGGCATAATATAGGAATTGGGTCCGTATATCGCTCACCCTGTGGCACGAGATAGCAAATAAATATTTTGAAGTTAATTTAATTCAGGAATTATTTGATGCGTTATGCTGAAATTTCTATATTACGTTCGGATATGTGAACATGCAAAAAAACTTACCTTCACTTTCTGGAAGCGGATTTGCAAGCATGTGACCGAAGACTGGAAAAGGAACATGTTTTTCTTCAAATTCAAATTCTTCAATATTCGAAGGATGAAATCCTTCTTCACATGCCACTGGAAACCATTGCCTCTTCAGGTGGAATTATTTGGAATCCATATGTAGTAATATAGATTTGAAAAAATCTTAATTTTCGTCCGGTAGTTTAATAGCGGTTTATCTCATTTTTGCCGCCAAAGCAACAGTTTTCGTTTATGTAAGGCCTTGTACGCATTTTGAGGCAGCTGATTTGAAAACACCGGTTTATAAATGTATAGTGCACTCGGCACTCCGTAGCGGAGTGCTTTTGCCGCGTGTCGCTGTACTGCCTTGCTAAACAACGACAAGTTCATTACCTTTCGATTAGTCGCCTCTGTATATGAGTGAAGCGTACTAAGTGTAAGAAAGTACCGCATTCATCGGCCCTAGTAAGTTTTTCGTTAGTGTTCGAACGAAATTAAGTGGCTTGGATCCGGGTGGCTGTGGTCGCAACATGATGGAGGAGGTATCCTAAATGCCCGCAGAGCCTGGCATTTCAACCTCCTTTAAAGGGCCCGAGACGGCTAAAGTTTGCGGAATCTGACACTACGGTGTCACTTGTAGCGTTATCGCGGTTTTGGCATATAAAACTACAGATATTACTGTGGCTTCTTCAGCTTGCGCCGTGGCTTTGTACGCCATGGTTCTTTTTTGGCGCGAGACCTGCTACGAAGACACTATCACGATGGCGTATATGCGAAACAACTGACAAACCTCCGAAGTGCGTGACAACATGCCGACAATGTGTCTTGCGCGTCAAAGAAAATTGTTTTACGGAAATTTTCTTCCATTTTAAGAGCTATTATGCTTGAGACTTAGATAAAATGGGAGCACACTTCCTTTAGCTTTGCAAGTTACTACGACCAAAGCGATGCATTTTCTTCCACTTCGCGTTATTACAACGCCGATAGTAAAGGTCAAAGAAAATGGATCACGTCCAAACAATTTCGCATTTGCACTGCACTATGGTAACGTCCTCATAGCCGCGGCAGGAGATTACAAACACACGTTACTCCGTCCTAGAATAATGGGCTTCTTTGTCAGTGAAGAATCCGGATAATACCGGATAATACCGGAGAGAATACCGGTACAGCAATCCGGATAATACCGCTTCCTTGTAGCCGGCTTAGGATGTCTTTTTTTTTCAGTCTGAAACAGTTGTACCATTAAAGATGTGATAAATTAACTGTACGCTTCCATCTAGGAGGGCAGGTGTTTCAGACTGAAAAAAAACATGCCGATCATCACAGCTCGGGATTAGCTTAGCGAAAGCTCGGCAAACTGCCACTCGTGGAACTCCCCAGTGCAAAACTTCGTGCTGCATTATATTTGGGCCTACGGCTTTTGAGTGTCGTTTGACTACAAATATGCACGGACACCTTGTCTGTTTATCGCGTTTAATTTTTGGTCCGCACCGACATAAAAGTATATGTAGCGAGTTCAGCAGTACTTCACAAACAAAGATGGGCTCGGAAGAAGTACCTTATGTAGTGTTAGGTCAAAACGGTGAGGGAATGTTCCCGGATCAATGCACCAGTGCCCTTGTCGAATATATTATTATGCTCCAAGTTTCTGGCATAGCAGCGTTTCATGCCATTGGCCTAAAATATCAAGGTGGTAACAACGTTCAATGAGGCTGCAAGACCGACTAGTAGTACAGACTTAAGGAGCTTCATCACGTTTTTTGGCTAGCCTGTTAGTATACCGTAGTGTATATTCTCAAGATATATTCTTTCCTGGTACGACTTAGAATATCTCATGTATCTGTCGATCTGAGGACCACGTTGTTTGGCGGTTAATTAAAATTCGCAGAAGACGTGGAGGTGCTGTACGGCATAATGGATATAAGAGCATACGACAGATAAAACTGCCTTTACCTGACAAGGCTGCGAAGGCTATGATGGCCGTCAGATGCATTTCTGGACTCTTCGGAAGGTTCTTGAGCACACAAGGTATACGGTATATCACCTGGAGAAGGGACACCATTGATATCGTAATTTGAATGTAATTTATTTTCATGTTCGCTCATAATTTTGTTCCAAAGATGTCGAGGAACCATTTAAACTGGACCGAACGCGCATTCGCTAGCCCAGAAAAGTGAAGTTTTCAGTCACTTGAAGTACAATGAAAAAAAAAACTATGAACATCATGAAATTTATATTTCCATAATGGATCGAACATTGTGGGGCTTCTCAAGTTCTGCAATAGAGCTTCATTTGCTTCATCTAAATGAAAGTTAAGTATGCCTCAACAAGAACACTCTGCTAGGAGGCGTACACTTGCGCAGACAAGTAGTGGATTGACAAGGGAATGAATCCGCTTGGCGTTTTTCCTGAATATGAGATACAGGCTGAAACACTGAATGTTTTGAGAAAGCTAACCACCACCAGACTTGCAACATTCACCACCCCGGGAACCGTTATAACGCTTCAAAGTGTCTTTGTTAAACATTAGCTGCACGGTTTAGAGGTACAACAAATATGGTGTGCTCGGGTGAAAACCGCTTCGCAGTGGCGTGCCTGCTCCACCAGCTCAATCGTATTATTCGCAGCAAAAAAGCAAGCTGCAGGTAGGCCGGATAACATATCTCAACGCGTAACGACCATGGGGATTTATTTTATATCACCACAAAATGGCTGTGATGACAGGAAGTGCTTCTATTGCTGCCACATTGAAAAGGGAACTCTGGCGGTTTTTTTTCACCATATGCCGTTGATGCTGTTTCTCAATGACACTGATAGTTCACTAGCAGGAAGGGTGGCCCAATTTGCTTGGAAACTCACCAATTTTTTTTAAATAACAGAATTACTGATGTGTTCAAACGGAAACGTCAACGGGCAGATGCTTCGTGCAGCTTATTCGATGACGTCACAGTCACTCTGCCATCAGGAGCTGGTGCCAGAAAAAAATGAAAACGGCGATGTCATCCGATGACATATTGAGTTATGCCAGCTTTTCTAAATTTGAAAGCGAGGATTTGAGCGCTGAAGTGTCCACGTTTTGCCGTTTACCTCCCGCCTGTTCGGGTGAGCAGCGTTGAAGGTAATTTCGTCAAAAATTGAGCCTGGCTCGTACGGGAATCCGCTGAAAATTCTTTAAAATTCATATTCAGGAAAACTGAATGACTTGCAACTGCGTGGCTTGGTATACGTTATTCAATACCGGGGAAAGCATATGTTGAAAATGTTAATTAGATTCGTGGACACTGAAAAACCGTAAGAATTTACGTCAACATGGAATATTGTAGGAATATTTTAAAGTCTGAAGCAAGCGGTATACATGGAAACTTCCACAAAACAATGCACTGTGTGATGCAACAAATATGCAGCGGCGTAATGATGTAGTAGCCTTTAAAGTTTCCCTCAAGCGTGCTATGAGGGCTGCATTTCAGAGGTGGTCACAGTGGGACAGTGTAAAGAATGGTTTATACTGCATTGTCTTCTTTCGCGAGAACAGAAATAAACAAAAAAACAACAAGAATGCTCATAGCCCCCAGTTGGTGCCCTTCTTCTTGCGGCATTTTTTTTTCTCATGGTGTAGCCAGCCCTAGAATGTCCCTAAGAAATGTCCAACAGTTATATTTGACTAAACACGGCGTCAACTCAACCTACGAGTCCCATCAGCAACCTGATCCCATGCAGCAAAATATATGCAGCGAAAGTAGGCCTAAGAAACGAAGCAAAGCCCCTTCTATGGACAGCCCAGTACTTACGCTTTGGGAAAGAACTCCTTGGCTTGAACTGTGAAGCAATAATTTCAGTTGATTCTGTGCGCCTATTTATATTGGCTTCAGTAGCTCTGCTACATCCATAAATGACGCATCCCTCTTCCACGCTTTTAAACTGACAGCCAATAGGGCACAGTGTTTTCATGGAGCTTTGTTCATGTACATGAAACGTCAGTAGCACTCAGAGGCGCACGCGTCACTAGTACGAGTGGTGGGGAAGGCGTTGGCGCGAAGGACTGCTCTCAGTAAAGAATTCAGCATTCCATCCTCGAAGTGAAATGATGTGTCATACAGTTCTTGCTGTTTCTATGATTTTACCAATGTACCTTATAGATGGGTTTGGTGCGCTTTCTTTTTAGTAAATGTAATTTAAGGAGAGGTTGCCCATGTGCGGCTCTTCATTTGACGATCTTCGGGATTTCCGGGTGATTTCTTTTTGGCGTGGCTGGTAGTTAAAGTTCATAATCTCTCATTTCGTGTTGTCATTTTAAGCTTTGCGTCGACATAGTATACCTGACGTTTACGCGAAAGCCACAAGTCACATATACAAAGATTGAACAGCCACACTACTCCTACTTCAAAAGAGTAGAAAAATTCTGATCAAGAGAGGGATCAGACAACGAGGTGCAGTCTCCCCAGTGTTATTCACTCCATGCCTAGGAGTGTTCAAAAGTCTTGACTGGAAAGAAAATGGGATTATAATAAACGGGGAATATCTCAGGAATAGAACGCTTGCAGACAATATTGGGCTGTTTAGCAAATATGGTGGCGAACTAAAAGAATGATTGAGGACCTAAAGCAGGAAAGTCTTAAAATAGGACTAAAAATGAATAGGCGAAAGACCAAGATTGTGCTCAGCAGTGTAGCAAAGGAACATGAATTTAAAATTAACAATGAGCCTTTAGAATGTGTGAACGAATACGTATATCTGGGGCAGTTATTAACAGGAAGACCTACCTGTGAAAAGGAAACCTCCGTATAATAAGGATGAAATGGAGCGAATTCGGGAGACGTTCCCAAATCATGACTGAAAACTTGGCACTCTCACTAAGGCAAAAAGTGTTTAACGACTGCATTCTCCCAGTTCACTTTCACCTCCTGCTCTAATCAATGCTTCAACGCTATGTATATTTGTCATTATTTGTACACGTTTTATGCCCCCCATACACAATGCCTCCCCCCCCCCCCCCCAATGAGGGCCCGTACTTAATAGTAATAATACTAACGTACGGTGTAGAAATATGGAGGATAACTAAACAACTATAGATGAAATAAAGGAGCACGCAGCGTACCATAGAAAGAAGAATGATAGGTGTAACGCTAAGAGACAAACAAAAAAAGAAAAAACGAGCGGCGCGCATCACAGAACAGAGAGGAGTAGATTATATTTTCATATCAAAGAAAATAAAACTGTGTACCGGGCAGGGCACATCATGCGGAGGACAGATAGCCGATGGACAGTAATAACGACAGAATGAATACCATGAGAAGGAAAACACCGTAGAGCAGGCAAAACGTTAGATGGAGAAATCAAGAAGTTCGCGCGAGTAAAGTTGTACCAACTCGCTCAAGATAGAGCCAATTTGTATTTTGCCCCACAGGGCAAATTGTAAATCGTAGGGAGAGGCCTTCGTCCTGCAGTGGACTTAAAATATTGTGGTGATGATGCTGTGTTGAACATTTTCTTTTGCTCCTTGAAATCGTTCTGTAGTTGCGTATTTTGATTTGTCGGCCTTTTTATACTCATAACAGTGCGTCGGCATTACTGCATTGTGAGATTTGGTTCATTTCCCATGAAGATAAGTTGATATACGCGCGTTAATCCCCAGTTCACAAGTTCAGTTTTTAGCGACTACAGGACTTGAAGTATTGTTTAGGCATTATAACAATAAATAATAAAAAAAGTGCCAGAACTGCTGTGAAGGAGACTGACAGCGCTTATTACTGATCGCGTTTCATCGCCGGTTTTAAGATTGGTAGGCGTGTAGAAACACAAAGCGCGTCATATGTACAGGCGTACCCATCAGAACAGCGAAGCTGTCCACATGGAGTGCGCCTGTACTTTAATTATTCAGTAAGACACTCTCTGTTTTCTTAGTCCTTACCGTCACGAAAAGCCGCCTTTCATCGCACGAGAGCTCACATGTCCAGCTATATAGATTTAAACTGTCTCGTCCTAGATGCGTAATATTGTGTTGCCTTTATTGAGTGCATCGCCGACATATGTTCACCAGTGAAGAAGGGCTCAGCACCTGTAGAAGAAGAATAAACTTTATTGCGTCGACACTTGGTGCGGGGTTAAGCTTGGGTGGTGCCCTCTTGTAGTACATCATCAACAACAACAGCGACGACGATGACGATGATCACGATGATAAATGAATATTAAGCGCCAGAATCCGCTATGATGACGAAACACGCTCCGTAATGGAGGGCTGCAGACAAATTTTGACTAAGTGGGGTTTTTTTTAACGTGCACCTGAACGCAAGCACATTGTTATTTTGTGTTTCTCCCCCATAGAAATGGGGCCGCCGTAGCCTGGTTTCGATCCCGGGACACCGAACTTCCTGCACCTAAGCGCTTAGTTGCCGCGGCGGGTATCACAATGAGAAACGCTACAAAGGCCTTGTATTTTTTGTGGTACTACTACATTTGTCGAGTGAACACGTTCACAATTGTTAGGCGCTTTAAAGATTGTGAAAGCCAAAAAGGGATGAGCCACAGTGCATTTTCACCCTGTCGGTAGTGGCATCCTGTCGGGAAACGAGGGTTCTTTGACTGTTTTACTAACGAACGCAACTGATCATTCTTTCATAGATCTTGGGAGAAAACTTATGGCCAGTAGCAGTAATGCTTCAGGGCGCAATTCAGACCACCAATGACGATTTACCAAGTTTGACGTCTAATAGCACGGTCTGATTATGAGAGAAGTCGTAGTGGAGGGCTCCAGAAATTTCGACCACCTTTACACCCCGCTTTAAATCGCGCATACGACGGACTGACAGACGAGAGTGGCTAAACCGTTATCGTGTGAGCCTTGTGAACCGCAGTAAGAAGCGTTGTTTTAAGTTTCCACCTGTGACATTGTTTTCAGCGAAAGCAAAGAAAGAAAAGTGTGCGCAGAAAATTCACGACGGTGATTGATTTTGTGTTCTTTTTTCTTTGTTTGTACACTGACAGCTGCCATGACAGATGCCGCATAAGTCACCCGATACAGGCTTCGCTTCAAAAGCATGTTCAGTACCTACACATCTTCGGTCGTAGTCGTGTACAGAGGGCGTCTAGCAGGCTGTGCACTTTGCTGATAAACAAGTGACACGGTCAAATACGCAGCTGTGAGAATCGCACGGGGAAGCATTTCAGCGATATACATGTATGCGCCATTCTGAATCTTGCTGCTTGCTATGCTGCTGGAGCACGCACGCGCACACACACATGCACACACACACACACACACACACACACACACACACACACACCCAGACACATGTCCATTGCATAAAGAGGCAGTGTGCTTCATCAACACGTACACGTGCGAGCGTAAACGGTATGCCTTGCCATATTGTTCTGACAGCTGCGTCTCCGTCCTAGTTCCTGAGTTTATTTTATCTAACTTGGCAGGGTGAACTGTTCATTGAAGTCCTTATCTCGGTGTTGTTTTTGAACTTAATCCTTAGTAGGGTAAACCGAGGACTTATTTTGAAATTTCTAAGCACAGTGAAGGTTTATATCCTGGAATGTAAAATTATATATGTGAGGACTTGCTTGTGCATACGAATGTACCTCCGAGGCGTTGTTAATTCGACAAACGAGGTGTCGGTTTTGACGAACCGCCACTGTCAAGGCGGGTTCAGCTTGGCTAAAAGCGTCAGACGGTACGGAATACGTAAGGCGCCACTGAACCGCCGAGTTTTATTAAATGTAGTGAACGAGGATCCCGGCTGCGGCGGCTGCATTTCGATGGAGGCGAAATGTTGAGGCCCGTGTGCTGTGCGATGTCAGTGCACGATAAAGAACCCCAGGTAATCGAAATTTCCGCAGCTCTCCACTACGGCGTCACTCATAATCAGAGCTGGTTTTGGGACGTTAAACCCCACAAATCAATCAATCAGATCGTGTGAGTGGCCAAGGAGAGGTAGTCACCATCCATTACACAACACTCATCCGTAATGAAAGAAGACTTCAATGAAAGGAATGGAGAGTAAGAATGGCTATGATAACCATACTCGACAAATAAACTGAAGTGTAGACATGAAGGATAATTAAATACATAACACGAGCAAATTGCACGAAAATAATAAGAAGAAGCACCGCTGGTACGTATTACTATGCTATGTTAGGAGGTACCGGCTCATGACCGTTTTCTGTGGCACATGGCCTTCATACTTTTCTTTCTTTTTTCTTTCATTCTTTCCTCTCTCCTGCAGCAGTGGGCTGAAACGAACAGCTTGAAATACATCCGCTATATATCAACTGTACATAGAAATAATTATCATCAACCACATCTGCGCTCGAGTCTCACTCAGGTGTGCATGACGTCATGGAAAAATGAAGCCACCATGCCTGCGGACAACCACGCCTTCATTTTTTTCTGAGTACAATACGGGTTTACAGAATGTAGGATAATCTTTCTTCGTCATCAGCACATCTTAGGAGACCATTAAACTGAGATAGCTGCATGAAGGGAACATTGACGTCAAAGAAACGAGACGACAAGCTGCGCTCAAATCGTTCAATCGGTATATGTTGTACCAAAATTCACCAGAAAATTATTCGTAATAGTTTCGGGGGGTTTAACGCGAAAGAACCACGATATTACTATGAAAGACGCCGTAGTGGAGTGGTTCGGAATCCCGGCCGCGGCGGCTGCATTTCGATGGAGGCGAAATGTTGAGGCCCGTGTGCTGTGCGATGTCAGTGCACGTTAAAGAACCCCAGGTGGTCTAAATTTCCGGAGATCTCCACTACGGCGTCTCTCATAATCAGAACTGGTTTTGGGACGTTAAACCCCACAAATCATCATGGAGTGGTTCGGAAATTTCGACCACGCGGTCGGAACTTGCAGTGGCATTGCACAGTACACGGACTTCCACTTTTCACCTCCATCGAAAGGCAGCCGCCACGACCGGATTAGATCCCGCCACCTTCGGATCAGCAGCGGAGCGCCATAGCCGCTAGAGCATCATGGCGGAGTAGAACGTTCTTCAAATATCGCCACATTAGTCATGAAGTATCCACAATCATGCCAAGAAATCACATTAAAAAAATTGGCAGATCCCACGTGCAGTGGGAATCACGGAAATGCGAAGCACGCATAAGGAACGTAAAATGGATTTGCATTGTTGTCTCGCTATACGGAGTTTTGTACATATGAAGTTAACAAAACGGCCGCAAGAGCACCATGACTGTGGCATGTAAACCATGCCGCTCATACACGCGTGTCATGAATCTAACGTTATGACTTGTCATTTACGTTCGTCATGCAGTCGTGTTGTGCCATAGCAATTTTGGTATACATCCCTTTAAGGAAACGAGTGGCATGTAGATCATGCCGCTCATGACATGCATGTCACGATTTTCATGTTATGACCGGTCATTTCTGATCGTCATGCAGTCATGTTGTGCGAAACCAATTTTCGTATAGGCTCCGTGCACTCGAGATTTCCATGTGCGACACCAGCGCCAGAATGCACTGCCTGGAGGAGAGAAGAAGCAAAATTGGGCAGACTGTGACAGGGAAATACGCGATCGCGATGCGCGTCTCCAACTCTATAGCAGGTGCGACAGTCCGTCCCACCTTCTTTCGTTTTATTTCCTTTGAGACGCGCACTCCAAACCTGCGGCAAACTGTTCCAAAGGGCGACGCCGCGAGCGTTCGTGTGGTTCGCAGCACGCCCGGAAAGCAGCGAAGAAACGCGCTCGTCGCTGTCGCCTTGGTCTCCACCGTGCGCGACTGAGCCGTCCGACGAGTAGAGTTACTGTATATTCATGCTAGCATAATATATATGCTACCTGCGGTAGCATATAGCGTAACTCTACCGACGAGAGCTACGTAGCGCCCTCTGGTCTGTAGACGGAGGCCATACATCCCATTAACGAAACGGCAGTATAGCGCCAGGACCATGGCATGTAAATCATGCCAGTCATGACACGCATGTCATGATTGTAATGTTATGACCTGTCATTCACATTGGTCACGCTGTCGTGTTGTGCCATAGCAATTTTGGTATACCTCCCATTAACGAAACGCCTGGCATGTAAATCATGCCGCCCATGACATGCATGTTATGCTTTTCATGTTATGACCTGTCATTTATGTTCGCCATGCAGTCATATTGTTGCACACCAATTTTCCTACACTACTAACGAAACGGCCAAGAGAGCACCAAGACCGTGGCATGTAAATCATGTCGCTCATGACATGCATGTCATGATTTTCATGTTATGACCTGTCATTTACGTTCATGATGCAGTCATCTTGTGGCATGGCAATTTTTTGGTATACATCCCGTTAACGAAACGCGTGGCACGTAAATCATGTCGCCCATGACATGCATATGATTTTCATGTTGTGACCTGTCAGTCATGTTCGCCACGCAGTCATGTCGTGGAATACCAATTTTCGTATAGATCCCATTAACGAAACGGCCAGGAGAGCACCAAGACCGCCGTATGTAAATCATGTCACTCATGACATGCATGTCATGATTTTCTTGTTATGACCTGTCATTTATGTTTGTGATGCAGTCATGTTGTGGCATGCCAATTTGCGTATACGTCCCATTAACGAAACGCGTGGCATGTAAATCATGTCATTCATGACATGCATGTCACGATTTTCATGTTATGACCTGTCATTTATGTTCGCCATGTCGTCATATTGTGCCATACCAATCTTTGTATACATCCCATTAAAGAGACGACCAGAAGAGCACCAAGACTGTGACATGTAAATCATGGCGCTCATGACACTGATGTCATGATTTTCATGTTATGACCTGTCATTTATGTTCGCCATGTAGTCATGTTGTGGCATACCAATCTTTGTATACATCCCATTAACGAGACGACCAGAAGAGCACCAAGAGTGTGACATGTAAATCATAGCGCTCATGACACTCATGTCGTGATTTTCATGTTATGACCTGCCATTTATGTTTGTCAGGCAGTCATGTTGTGCATAAATGACAGGTCATAACATGATTTTCATGTTATGACCTGTCATTATGTTCGCCATGTCGTCATATTGTGCCATACCAATCTTTGTATACATCCCATTAAAGAGACGACCAGAAGAGCACCAAGACTGACATGTAAATCATGGCGCTCATGACACTGATGTCATGATTTTCATGTTATGACCTGTCATTTATGTTCGCCATGTAGTCATGTTGTGGCATACCAATCTTTGTATACATCCCATTAACGAGACGACCAGAAGAGCACCAAAGTGTGACATGTAAATCATAGCGCTCATGACACTCATGTCGTGATTTTCATGTTATGACCTGCCATTTATGTTTGTCAGGCAGTCATGTTGTGCATAAATGACAGGTCATAACATGATTTTCATGTTATGACCTGTCATTTATGTTCGTAATGTAGTCATGATGTGGCATACCAATTTTCGTAAACATCCGATTAGCGAAACGGCCAGGAGAGCACAAAATCGTAGGTGGCTAGATAGATAGATAGATAGATAGATAGATAGATAGATAGATAGATAGATAGATAGATAGATAGATAGATACGCTCAAACTCGCCGAAGTTCGCTAAGAAATGCTTCGCATTTAATACTTCTGTCGGTCATTCATCGCCACGACGAATTTATTTCCAAGGTTATTATAGCTACACGTAATCTCTTTCCCTGATCTTCCTTTAAAATAAACTCGCAGCAGCAAATACTTTGTCCCGTATGAAATGTTGGCTCTTGTTTGCAAATTGAACTTCTTTGTAACTTGCCTGTTATTGACACATAGACTCCTGTTCAGAGGTCAAGGAACTTTGCATGCGTGCAATTTGGATCACCATGCTTAGTTACCTGATTATCATGTGTGCAAGCACAGTGCGTGCCGTTATCGCAAGCTATTTCGACCGTACCATCTGTATGTGATAACAGATATTGTACTGCGTCCACCTCATCTCTTTATGCGCGCTCGTACATCAGCTCACCTCAGCATGCTGGTGAGCATATCTGAAGGGATAACTTGCAATAAAGGGTCTTTATTTCTAGTTCAGTGCATAGAGGTTCGTGTTTTCTAGAAGAAATTGACAATTACTTCGCGGCTTCTGAATTCCTCCTGCTTAAAAGCAAACATAAATGTAACTTTAAGAACAAAAGGACAGAAAGTTGAGCGAGTTGGTAACAGTCCATAATCAAAAGAGGCGTGCAGGACACGGACACAAGGAGAGCAGTGAACAACACGAACGCCGACTAACAACTGATGCACAGCACAGAGGCGAAAAAGAAAGAAGACACACAGCTTATCTGCGCATGCTCGGAATGGTAGCGCCACCTGTCAATCGGTTACACGTGCCGGTCTTCGCGATAGACAACTCCTAAGGCTTTCTATCTCCTCTCTGTTTAAGCTAATAGACGGCTGACTCACGCATGCACTTCCACTAATACTGATATGCCAGGCCTCAACCAATAAACGCGTATCTTCGTTCTTATGCCTGTACAGGATCTCGGTTTTGTCTAACTCGGGCATGCAGCTACAGACCTGGCAGTGCAAGGATCTATCCTTGCACTGCCAGGTCTGCACTGCCAGGTCTGCACACATGCTTATATGACCACGCTTTTCAGCAAGCTGGCCTTGGACCGTGCCTGTACTACTGCGAATTTATATGGGAGAACAACACCTGGCTATACGGATATCACCCGGATGGTATAGATTGCTGGGTAAGGGTGCCTAGTGGTCAGTGTAATAACTTCATGCAAATCATTGCACCTAAACCTTGTACGAGACAGCGGCCTGTCTGCACGTATTGCAGGCTTGCTTCACTAGAATAAATTATTCTGAAAGTATCCCCATAAGACGCCGGTGTCAGCAATTAGGAGCAAATATCCATCACATAGAAGTTACGCAGTTATAGTCTTTTTACTTTATTTAATTTGGATTTTCGTTGGAGTTGTTCATTGCCAAATAAAAAGAACAAACCTGCGCAAAGTGCGCAGCACAGTGGCGGCATCGGCTGGATTTTTCGGAGTTCATTGTCAATATTTTCTTTTAGTCTTACTTTGTTCCTGTACCCCCCTCTTCTTTTTCTGGTTGCACTCTATTTCTGAGTGTTTCTACTCCTTGTTCTTTTCCGTCTTCATCTGCCTCCTCTCCTGCTGCCTTATCGTCGCCTCCGTGTTCGTGGTCATCCTCGTTCATGAAAGCAAAGCCGCCGGCTTTCCACATTAACAATCATCATCGTCATCATCATCGGTTTATCTCTTGTCCGCTTCAGGACGAAGGCCTTTCCCAATGTCCTCCGTCCTTTCCTGTCTTTTGTGAGCGGATTCTATTTCTGCCTGCGAATTGCTTAATATTGTCCCCCAATATTGCTCACTGCCATCCACGGCTATGCTTCCCATCTCTTGTGATGAATTAAAACTAAACAATAATGACTATAAACAAAAGTATCAGAGTCAGAGTCATGGCGGAAAACGAAAACCCTCTGCCAAATGTTGAGAGGTGGGGATGGAGGCTACTACCGCTGCCTCCTGCCATCTCAGGGCCTTGGATTAGGATATAAGATTCCTAACCAAGCAGCGAGAGTCCATGACAGGACCCTTATTGAGCTTGCTTTACGTGCATACCACCATGGAGCCTTTTTTTTCAAATTGAAGTTATTAGCGCTCACAGTAAAGCTTGAACTAAGGGCGGAAGGCTAGCAAAGCAGCGAAGCCCATAGGCACTTGGCTGGCGCCGGTTTATCTCCAACATAGCTGCATTTTGTCGTGTTCTGACACTTCTGCGGAAACGCCTCGCAAAGCGCTGCGAGGACCAGGAAATGCTTCTCAATATGTCGCACCGAGCTCAGCGTAAAGGCGTTCGCGTCGAACCACAGACGGTAGAAGACTCGGCACGTGTGTCCCCTACTTGACGCCATCCATCCCTTTTGCTAGAGTACACTATGGGTTTGTGCATGGCTTGGCGCCATGAGAGGACACATGCGCTCGTGGCGCCATGCTACGCACAAACACATTGCTTTGCGAGTTTCTGTGGGCCGGGCAAATTGGCGCACACTGTTTATGTCTTCTCGTTCTGCTTGCACGGCCAACACGAGCGCCCGCCAGGCACAGTTTTTCCCGTGTAGTAGTGCGCTGAGATCATGCCCGCAAGAGAAGAACGAAGCGCGACGCCACGCATTGGGCATCGCGCTGAAGTGCACGCGCACTTTCGGCATACGGTCACCATCTTGAAGATTCGACTAACAGCTTCGCTCTTAGAAAGTATACTCTGAAGTGGTTAAACAAGCAAAACTGCGCACTTTTGTAAGGGAAAAGGAGGACATTCTCAGGGGTACTTCAGCTGCACATCTTCAGCGGCAGTGTTTTCAGAGACGCCATGTGCGCCTACACTTCTCAGACTTGTTTGTCTTCGTACAGTCTCCCGGCATCCAACCAAGACCCACAAAATGAGCGCCCATCGAGTTATGGACAGTTTAACGACGTGCCTCACTAAGTGGCCTGCTTAGCATGCTTACTTGATCAATGAAGTCGCTCGTTAGCTTTGTGCTATGATAGATAAGTTGCCTATGTGTTCTCAGCATCGAAAACGTTCTAATAATGCAATGTCAATATACTTACATAGATGTTTCGAATATCGGAGTGAAGAACAACTGTTAAGCCCACGCGGATGCTTATTAGGCCCGTTGAAACGTCGGGCTGCTGAGGCAGCATCTTGTGCCATGCGTCCTGGTATCGTGCAGGTTCGTATGCAAAAAGGTCAGCTCTGATAGCATGACCTTGTCTGTACTGGGCCATCTGCCCCAATGAATCTGATGCTACCACGTTCGGCGTATACACACGCGAACAGAAAACAAAGGTAAGATTGTTACACACGCGATAAATAGAAATCTCGCGGGCCCCAACACTATCTACTTTCTCTTAGTCTACACAATGCCTGGTACACACTGCACACGCACAATATCGACAGTCCTTCGCCTAGTGCTGGGCAGTGCTTCGGTTTCAAGTTTTGAGGCGTGCAATCAAGCCGCGCCCATCGCCCATGTGTCCAAGGGTCAGGTTGATGTCAGCTGGGCAATGGGCGTGGCTCCTATAACGTATGGAGGTTGCGTCACGAAGCAGCGGTCGATACTCCTTAAAGAAGTGATGTCTTATTACAGCGTGTATTTTCATAATTACCATTATTATTTCGGATTGGCAAAGGTAAATATCCTTGTCATAGCAAGAAATTTGGTCCATTTGGTTGCGGTCGATCACACAATCATCTGAATTGGCCATTCTTTGAAGATTGCGTCATATTCGGCTAACGGGGCACGTGGCTGATTGAAATCGGATCCTGCATTTTGCATTCTGAATGTGTTCGTGTTTACGAAAAACGCTTGCTGTGCATTAAAGCTGGTTCTTGGCCACCTGGGTTTTTTTTTTAGGTTAAGGAGAGCTGCGTAATAGAGAAGCTTAAGTAAACGTAGGGAACAGAGCGCCTGTTTGCTAGGCGGGCTGTTGTATTCTATAACCAAAATCAAATGCAAATCAAAAAAGCTTTATTTTGGTGTAGAGCGAAAACTGAATACAAGGGAAATTGGGATAAAGGTGTCACTACAACTTTAGCCTCCTTAAATCTCCTTCTGCACATTGCTGACATCTCTTCTAGGGCGAGAGTCTACGAGCTTCAGTGCCGCTTTTTACGTTTACATACTACCACGGCTGTCTTTGCTTGGACCTGCAGATAATTATTTGGCCGCGGCACTGGCAGTTAGGCAACGGTCGCTCTTGGCCACGCTGGGACTTGGCATGCACCTTTGACGGCTGTGACTGACGGCAATAACTGTGTCGTTGTGCTGGCGGGTTTTGGAGCAGATCTCCTTGAACCTTTTCCACGTGTGCGTGCAAAGCAGACACGTGTGCTAGCTCGTCCATGATGCGAGACGCTATCGTCTGATTGGCCGCAGCTTTGTCGGTCAGGCTTTCACCACGCTGTTTTCCTCTGCCATCGCTGCTCCCAAAGAAACGATCGCTGAAATCACTTGACGATGTCCGTATCGACGAAAGTAACCGTGGCTACACGTCACGCCGCAATGGCCATTTGCGTCCGGAGTGTCCCGCAGACTTGTCCGAATTGGTTGCCCTCCGAAAGACCCCTAGTGTGCACTGCCGAAGAGCATGCCGCAGTGGCGATCCTCGCAGACTTCAGGTGGTACACTTGTAATAGAAGCGCAGTTCTCGCCATAATCAATCACCCAATCGACGTGGACGGTATGGCGCATATCCTTTTCGTCTGGCAGAGGTGCCACAGATCCAGTTGGCAAGTGAGCTCGGTAAGGGTGCAGCGAAGCTCTCTGAGGTTCTCAGGTGGGCTGTTTTCATGGTCTTGCGAGGGATGATGATGATGATGATGATGATGATCGTAGTTCGGTTAGGAAAGGACGCCAATTTCTGTAGCCCACGTAGGGAGCGCGGCTAAGCGTCCCGGGGGGGGGGGGGGAAGGGACGGAAAGAGATAGAGGAGACAAAGGCCGTAGTGGAGGGCTCCAGAAATTTAGACCACCTGGGGTTCTTTAACGTGCACTGACAACGCACAGTACAAGGGCGCTCGAGCCAACGCGGCATTGACGATGCAGAATCCGGGCAAGGCTGTGCTTATAGAGCTGAGCTGGATGGCGTCAATGCGTTCTCCTTGGCGCGAGTTGCGTGATGGAACGTAGCATCACCGCGGCGCCCTCGGGAGATCCGCACACACAGCCAGTTGATACGTCCGAGGAGCAGGATGTCGCCCTTTACTGCCGGGGGTGGGATCGTCGTCCGAAGGACCTTGGACGGCATTCATGACTGGTTCAGATATCAGTGGACCCTTGAGCGAGAGGCTGTTGTGATGGGACGCAAGCCTGCCCTTCGCCGACCAAAGAGGCCTTAACGCCGTCCTTGAATGGCAGCAGAAGCAGGAAGGTCGCGGCCTCAGTGATTGCGGAAGACAGGACGTCGTTCCTTTAATAGTAGGCCAGCAGCGCCAATGACTAGTGAGGGCGCACTTGCGACTCGTATTTTGCCGACTGCGCGATTGTAAAAGCAGAGAGGAGGCAACTTTTGTTTGCTAGGTGCGCTGCATTATTGTCTCTGTGACTTCCTACTTCGCTTCGGTGACAGTCCTATAGAACGAACGTGCAACCTTAAGTGCTGCTTTTTACCATTAGACACCCAAATTATCAATCCAAGGCATCGTATTTGGGTGCTTGAAGAAGGGGTAATGAATGACGCAGAAGTTGAGAATCCAATTTGGCGCGGTTTTTTTGAATAAATGCTAAAACAAACCACTATCCAGGGCGATATTCACAAAAGATACGTTGAGATTTCCTTTCCCGGTTTGAAGTTTGACGAGTCGCTCGAACTAGTTTCCTTAAGATTGCGCCTAAGCCATGCAGGTTCTCGTAGATCTCGTATAATCACAGTTGAAATCTACGCATAGCGAGATAAATGCTTTATTCTTTCTCGTCCGCTAGGCAATCAGATTACCAGGGAGCCAAGTGTATTGATTCTTTCCTAATGCTCAAAAACCATTCATTTGTTTCTGTATGTTTTGGTTATAGCATTTCACTCTATCCACTCCATTCCAGGCGGCAGACCCTAATCAAGAGAATGCCGGTGGGGTACCTGGACTGTGCTCCCAAGGAATCTGCTACCCTTATGAACACGATAATGTGACAACTTTGTACAACGTCTGACTCCTCATTCTAAAAACGAAACTGAGCATTTTCGAGACAATAAGTATTAATGATAATATGTCTGCGTCGCTTCCTTTCATAATTTTCACACGTGTGATTATTGTGGTTCGGAACTTGGTTATGAAAGCTTCAAGGCATACTTAGGTGATGCAGCAAATAACAGCGTAAGTTGGACGGTCCCGTAATTTAGGATTATAGTAAGACTGGAATAAAAGACTGTCAGAGAGGGCATCGAAATCTAACGCACGCCGCTGCTGTGGTGCGCCGTCTGCGCAGGACTGGATGTTTTTATTTTTATTCAATTGGCTCAGCATTCACGGTGGTGGTGGTTATCTAAAGTCAGTTGCAGTCGTGTGGCTTGTGTGAAAAACCCTAGAGAAATGTAAGAAATACTGCCTATCGTTGCGGTGCAATAACTTACGTGGGGCGTGAGCTCATGGGGCCAACACATGAAGACGGTGGGGTTAAAGTGCCAGAACAACGATTCTAGGGGCAATAGCTGTACACAGTGCATGTTTACACTCTTATGGAGTGTTTTCATCACTTTTTGTGGCAGCGGTGGGACTGGACGTGATGGAATAACTCGAACAACTGAAGCAGGATATGGTGAGTGCGATGTACAAATCACAAGATGAGCTAGACCATGGGAAGGTGAGAAGGTTCTAGGCGTTCCTTCGCTTGAGTGCGCAGAGGAATGGATGCAGCAGTGCTGTGCTTCCCGTTTATGAGGCTGTAGAGCCCCAAAAGCGCAAAATTCTGGATAACAGTCCACCCTCGATGATGAAGGAATAGAAGCCGCCGTGGAATAAGGAAATAGCCATCAGGGCGGTAAACATGTGCAGAACACCGCCGAACCTTCTCTGCCGGCATCCAGTGCGGCCTAAGAGGGAAAACGAGCAAAGCACTCGTGGAGAAGAGGTGACTACGCATAACGATCAAATATTTCTCAAGCTACAAAAGAGAGCAGAGGGTCATGATGGCAAAGTCGTGCAGGACACCTACGAGCCCGTGTATACAGGTTCAAGCCTAGAACGGGAGAAAGCTCAGCGAGAGCCGAAATGGACGAACGTCTGCGCACGTTAGGCTAAAAAGTGCATTAGTTTGAAGGTGGACAGATGAAAGAGCACATCGAGCGTGACAGTACTGTGCTGTGCATTGCCATTGGCTTTGTTTTGCTGGGCACAAGTTCACCCGATAAACAGTTCGCCTGGCATCATCTTGAGTTCTGCGTCCTTCGTATTGAGTGTGGCGTGCGTCAAGATCACGTGACAGTATTGTAATTAATTACCCGGCAAATTTACTCTAACCTTAGCAAAAGTATAACAGAGAAGCAATACAGCACATCAGTCGGCGTCCTAGTAATCTGTCTTTGTATCAACACCTGCAATGGTCTATAATTTCCGTCGTTTAATGAAATTTATCGATATTAGAAAAAAGAGCGTCAGGCGCGGAGCACTCGCAGCATGTTTTCATGCTGTAAT
>CM023490.1:52502177-52547681 GCA_013339685.2 Hyalomma asiaticum
CTTTGACGTTCCTCGGTGTCCAGACGCCAATAAACCACGTCGCACTAAAAAATAACACGAGGCAACTTTAGGTGCACCCAAGACATGCTTCGCTTGCACCTCTTTTCCTGCAGGGGAAGGGTTGGTCAGCTTTTGGCACATCTGTCTTTTGAAATATTTTTCGGTAAGCAAAAGTCCTTCAATGCTTTTCTTGCCTCAGTACAGCCATCTCAGTTTTATAATGAGTTAGGACTTGCCATCAGAGACGCAACTGTGCATGCAAACTTTCATACCATTACCTGTGTAAGGCACAGGGCTGAACAGAGATACTACTTGGAAAAGTACGTGGGAGTAAAGCTATAAACATACTCGCATGGAAGCCTAAAATACAGATATTGAGACACATTTGTCTTTGATGTAGAGGGATATTTCGGAGATACCGATTGCAAAAGACAAAGAAAGTATGCCATAATACACCTAAAGGAATAAAAATAGTAGGCAGACAGACTGCGAACTTTTATTAAGGTCCTAGGGAGCCAGCCTTGACTCCTCAGGATAGTAGAACTCCTTTTTTACTTTGGCAGTGATGTTCTGCAGGACTCTTATTAAAGTGTAGCATAATATTGCGAATACTGTGGCAGTGCATTGAACAACTTCTGCGTCATTCATTACCCCTTCTTCAAGCACCCAAATACGATGCCTTGGATTGATAATTTGGGTGTCTAATGGTAAAAAGCAGCACTTAAGGTTGCACGTTCGTTCTATAGGACTGTCACCGAAGCGAAGTAGGAAGTCACAGAGACAATAATGCAGCGCACCTAGCAAACAAAAGTTGCCTCCTCTCTGCTTTTACAATCGCGCAGTCGGCAAAATACGAGTCGCAAGTGCGCCCTCACTAGTCATTGGCGCTGCTGGCCTACTATTAAAGGAACGACGTCCTGTCTTCCGCAATCACTGAGGCCGCGAACTTCCTGCTTCTGGAAGTCACTATGCCGCCATTCAAGGATGGCGTTAAGGCCTCCTCGGTCGCCGGAGGGCAGGTTTGCGTCCCGTCACAACAGCCTCTCGCTCAAGAGTCCACTGATATCTGAACCAGTCATGAATGCCGTCCAAGGTCCTTCGGACGACGATCCCACCCCCGGCAGTAAAGGGCGACATCCTGCTCCTCGGACGTATCAACTGGCTGTGTGTGCGGATCTCCCGAGGGCGCCGCGGTGATGCTACGTTCCATCACGCAACTCGCGCCAAGGAGAACGCATTGACGCCATCCAGCTCAGCTCTATAAGCACAGCCTTGCCCGGATTCTGCATCGTCAATGCCGCGTTGGCTCGAGCGCCCTTGTACTGTGCGTTGTCAGTGCACGTTAAAGAACCCCAGGTGGTCTAAATTTCTGGAGCCCTCCACTACGGCCTTTGTCTCCTCTATCTCTTTCCGTCCCTTCCCCCCCCCCCCCCGGGACGCTTAGCCGCGCTCCCTACGTGGGCTACAGAAATTGGCGTCCTTTCCTAACCGAACTACGATCATCATCATCATCATCATCATCATCCCTCGCAAGACCATGAAAACAGCCCACCTGAGAACCTCAGAGAGCTTCGCTGCACCCTTACCGAGCTCACTTGCCAACTGGATCTGTGGCACCTCTGCCAGACGAAAAGGATATGCGCCATACCGTCCACGTCGATTGGGTGATTGATTATGGCGAGAACTGCGCTTCTATTACAAGTGTACCACCTGAAGTCTGCGAGGATCGCCACTGCGGCATGCTCTTCGGCAGTGCACACTAGGGGTCTTTCGGAGGGCAACCAATTCGGACAAGTCTGCGGGACACTCCGGACGCAATGGCCATTGCGGCGTGACGTGTAGCCACGGTTACTTTCGTCGATACGGACATCGTCAAGTGATTTCAGCGATCGTTTCTTTGGGAGCAGCGATGGCAGAGGAAAACAGCGTGGTGAAAGCCTGACCGACAAAGCTGCGGCCAATCAGACGATAGCGTCTCGCATCATGGACGAGCTAGCACACGTGTCTGCTTTGCACGCACACGTGGAAAAGGTTCAAGGAGATCTGCTCCAAAACCCGCCAGCACAACGACACAGTTATTGCCGTCAGTCACAGCCGTCAAAGGTGCATGCCAAGTCCCAGCGTGGCCAAGAGCGACCGTTGCCTAACTGCCAGTGCCGCGGCCAAATAATTATCTGCAGGTCCAAGCAAAGACAGCGTGGGTAGTATGTAAACGTAAAAAGCGGCACTGAAGCTCGTAGACTCTCGCCCTAGAAGAGATGTCAGCAATGTGCAGAAGAGATTTAAGGAGGCTAAAGTTGTAGTGACACCTTTATCCCATTTCCCTTGTATTCAGTTTTCGCTCTACACCAAAATAAAGCTTTTTTGATTTGCATTTGATTTTGGTTATAGAATACAACAGCCCGCCTAGCAAACAGGCGCTCTGTTCCCTACGTTTACTTAGCTTCTCTATTACGCAGCTCTCCTTAACCTAAAAAAAAAACCCAGGTGGCCAAGAACCAGCTTTAATGCACAGCAAGCGTTTTTCGTAAACACGACACATTCAGAATGCAAAATGCAGGATCCGATTTCAATCAGCCACGTGCCCGTTAGCCGAATATGACGCAATCTCAAAGAATGGCCAATTCAGATGATTGTGTGATCGACCGCAACCAATGGACCAAATTTCTTGCTATGACAAGGATATTTACCTTTGCCAATCCGAATAATAATGGTAATTATGAAAATACACGCTGTATAAGACATCACTTCTTTAAGGAGTATCGACCGCTGCTTCGTGACGCAACCTCCATACGTTATAGGAGCCACGCCCATTGCCCAGCTGACATCAACCTGACCCTTGGACACATGGGCGATGGGCGCGGCTTGATTGCACGCCTCAAAACTTGAAACCGAAGCACTGCCCAGCACTAGGCGAAGGACTGTCGATATTGTGCGTGTGCAGTGTGTACCAGGCATTGTGTAGACTAAGAGAAAGTAGATAGTGTTGGGGCCCGCGAGATTTCTATTTATCGCGTGTGTAACAATCTTACCTTTGTTTTCTGTTCGCGTGTGTATACGCCGAACGTGGTAGCATCAGATTCATTGGGGCAGATGGCCCAGTACAGACAAGGTCATGCTATCAGAGCTGACCTTTTTGCATACGAACCTGCACGATACCAGGACGCATGGCACAAGATGCTGCCTCAGCAGCCCGACGTTTCAACGGGCCTAATAAGCATCCGCGTGGGCTTAACAGTTGTTCTTCACTCCGATATTCGAAACATCTATGTAAGTATATTGACATTGCATTATTAGAACGTTTTCGATGCTGAGAACACATAGGCAACTTATCTATCATAGCACAAAGCTAACGAGCGAGCTTCATTGATCAAGTAAGCATGCTAAGCAGGCCACTTAGTGAGGCACGTCGTTAAACTGTCCCTTAACTCGATGGGCGCTCATTTTGTGGGTCTTGGTTGGAATGCCGGGAGACTGTACGAAGACAACAAGTCTGAGAAGTTGTAGGCGCACATGGCGTCTCTGAAAATACTGCCTGCTCTAAGATGTGCAGCTGAAGTACCCCTTGAGAATGTTCCTCCTTTTCCCTTACAAAGTGGCGCAGTTTTGCTTGTTTAACCACTTCAGAGTATACTTTCTAAGAGCGAAGCTGGTTAGTCGAATCTTCAAGATGGTGACCGTATGGCCGAAAGTGCGCGTGCACTTCAGCGCGATGCCCAATGCGTGGCGTCGCGCTTCGTTCTTCTCTTGCGGGCATGATCTCAGCGCACTACTACACGGGAAAAAACCTGTGCCTGGCGGGCGCTCGTGTTGGCCGTGCAAGCAGAAACGAGAAGACATAAACAGTGTGCGCCAATTTGCCCGGCCCACAGAAACTCGCAAAGCAATGTGTTTGTGCGTAGCATGGCGCCACGAGCGCATGTGTCCTCTCATGGCGCCAAGCCATGCACAACCCATAGTGTACTCTAGCAAAAGGGATGGATGGCGTCAAGTAGGGGACACACGTGCCGAGTCTTCTACCGTCTGTGGTTCGACGCGAACGCCTTTACGCTGAGCTCGGTGCGACATATTGAGAAGCCTTTCCTGGTCCTCGCAGCGCTTTGCGAGGCGTTTCCGCAGAAGTGTCAGAACACGACAAAATGCAGCTATGTTGGAGATAACCGGCGCCAGCCAAGTGCCTAGGGCTTCGCCTGCTTTGCTAGCCTTCCGCCCTTAGTTCAAGCTTTACTGTGAGCGCTAATAACTTCAATTTGAAAAAAAGGCTGCATGGGTGGTATGCACGTAAAGCAAGCTCAATAAGGGTCCTGTCATGGACTCTCGCTGCTTGGTTAGGAATCTTATATCCTAATCCAAGGCCCTGAGATGCAGGATGCAGCGGTAGTAGCCTCCATCCCCACCTCTCAACTTTGGCAGAGGTTTTCGTTTTCCGCCATGACTCTGACTCTGATACTTTGTTTATAGTCATTATTGTTTAGTTTTAATTCATCCACAAGAGATGGGAAGCATAGCCGTGGATGGCAGTGAGCAATATTGGGGGACAATATTAAGCAATTCGCAGGCAGAAATAGAATCCGCTCACAAAAGACAGGAAAGGACGGAGGACATGGGAAAGGCCTTCGTCCTGAAGCGGACAGAGATAACCGATGATGATGACGATGATGATTGTTAATGTGGAAAAGCCGGCGGCTTTGCTTTCATGAACGAGGATGACCACGAACACGGAGGCGACGATAAGGCAGCAGGAGAGGAGGCAGATGAAGACGGAAAAGAACAAGGAGTAGAAACACTCAGAAATAGAGTGCAACCAGAAAACGAAGAGGGGGGGTACAGGAACAAGTAAGACTAAAGAAAATATTGACAATGAACTCCGAAAAATCCAGCCGATGCCGCACTGTGCTGCGCACTTTGCGCAGGTTTGTTCTTTTTATTTGGCAATGAACAACTCCAACGAAAATCCAAATTAAATAAAGTATAAAGACTATAACTGCGTAACTTCTATGTGATGGATATTTGCTCCTAATTGCTGACACCGGCGTCTTATGGGGATACTTTCAGAATAATTTATTCTAGTGAAGCAAGCCTGCAATACGTGCAGACAGGCCGCTGTCTCGTACAAGGTTTAGGTGCAATGATTTGCATGAAGTTATTACACTGACCACTAGGCACCCTTACCCAGCAATCTATACCATCCGGGTGATATCCGTATAGCCAGGTGTTGTTCTCCCATATAAATTCGCAGTAGTACAGGCACGGTCCCAGGCCAGCTTGCTGAAAAGCGTGGTCATATAAGCATGTGTGCAGACCTGGCAGTGCAGACCTGGCAGTGCAAGGATAGATCCTTGCACTGCCAGGTCTGTAGCTGCATGCCCGAGTTAGACAAAACCGAGATCCTGTACAGGCATAAGAACGAAGATACGCGTTTATTTGGTTGAGGCCTGGCATATCAGTATTAGTGGAAGTGCATGCGTGAGTCAGCCGTCTATTAGCTTAAACAGAGAGGAGATAGAAAGCCTTAGGAGTTGTCTATCGCGAAGACCGGCACGTGTAACCGATTGACAGGTGGCGCTACCATTCCGAGGCATGCGCAGATAAGCTGTGTGTCTTCTTTCTTTTCGCCTCTGTGCTGTGCATCAGTTGTTAGTCCGGCGTTCGGTGTTGTTCACTGCTCTCCTGTGTCCGTGTCCTGCACGCCTCTTCTTTGATTATGGACTGTTACCCAACTCGCTCAACTTTCTGTCCTTTGTTCTTAAAGTTACATTTATGTTTGCTTTAAGCAGGAGGAATTCAGAAGCCGCGAAGTAATTGTCAATTTCTTCTAGAAAACACGACCTCTATGCACTGAACTAGAAATAAAGACCCTTTATTGCAAGTTATCCCTTCAGATATGCTCACCAGCATGCTGAGGTGAGCTGATGTACGAGCGCGCATAAAGAGATGAGGGGGACGCAGTACAATATCTGTTATCACATACAGATGGTACGGTCGAAATAGCTTGCGATAACGGCACGCACTGTGCTTGCACACATGATAATCAGGTAACTAAGCATGGTGATCCAAATTGCACGCATGCAAAGTTCCTTGACCTCTGAACAGGAGTCTATGTGTCAATAACAGGCAAGTTACAAAAGAAGTTCAATTTGCAAACAAGAGCCAACATTTCATACGGGACAAAGTATTTGCTGCTGCGAGTTTATTTTAAAGGAAGATCAGGGAAAGAGATTACGTGTAGCTATAATAACCTTGGAAATAAATTCGTCGTGGCGATGAATGACCGACAGAAGTATTAATGCGAAGCATTTCTTAGCGAACTTCGGCGAGTTTGAGCGTATCTATCTATCTATCTATCTATCTATCTATCTATCTATCTCTCTATCTATCTATCTATCTATCTATCTAGCCACCTACGATTTTGTGCTCTCCTGGCCGTTTCGCTAATCGGATGTTTACGAAATTGGTATGCCACATCATGACTACATTACGAACATAATGACAGGTCATAACATGAAAATCATGTTATGACCTGTCATTTATGCACAACATGACTGCCTGACAAACATAAATGGCAGGTCATAACATGAAAATCACGACATGAGTGTCATGAGCGCTATGATTTACATGTCACACTTTGGTGCTCTTCTGTCGTCTCGTTAATGGGATGTATACAAAGATTGGTATGCCACAACATGACTACATGGCGAACATAAATGACAGGTCATAACATGAAAATCATGACATCAGTGTCATGAGCGCCATGATTTACATGTCAGTCTTGGTGCTCTTCTGGTCGTCTCTTTAATGGGATGTATACAAAGATTGGTATGGCACAATATGACGACATGGCGAAACATAATGACAGGTCATAACATGAAAATCGTGACATGCATGTCATGAATGACATGATTTACATGCCACGCGTTTCGTTAATGGGACGTATACGCAAATTGGCATGCCACAACATGACTGCATCACAAACATAAATGACAGGTCATAACAGAAATCATGACATGCATGTCATGAGTGACATGATTTACATACGGCGGTCTTGGTGCTCTCCTGGCCGTTTCGTTAATGGGATCTATACGAAAATTGGTATTCCACGACATGACTGCGTGGCGAACATGACTGACAGGTCACAACATGAAAATCATATGCATGTCATGGGCGACATGATTTACGTGCCACGCGTTTCGTTAACGGGATGTATACCAAAAAATTGCCATGCCACAAGATGACTGCATCATGAACGTAAATGACAGGTCATAACATGAAATCATGACATGCATGTCATGAGCGACATGATTTACATGCCACGGTCTTGGTGCTCTCTTGGCCGTTCGTTAGTAGTGTAGGAAAATTGGTGTGCAACAATATGACTGCATGGCGAACATAAATGACAGGTCATAACATGAAAAGCATAACATGCATGTCATGGGCGGCATGATTTACATGCCAGGCGTTTCGTTAATGGGAGGTATACCAAAATTGCTATGGCACAACACGACAGCGTGACCAACGTGAATGACAGGTCATAACATTACAATCATGACACGCGTGTCATGACTGGCATGATTTACATGCCATGGTCCTGGCGCTATACTGCCGTTTCGTTAATGGGATGTATGGCCTCCGTCTACAGACCAGAGGGCGCTACGTAGCTCTCGTCGGTAGAGTTACGCTATATGCTACCGCAGGTAGCATATATATTATGCTAGCATAAATATACAGTAACTCTACTCGTCGGACGGCTCAGTCGCGCACGGTGGAAACCAAGGCGACAGCGACGAGCGCGTTTCTTCGCTGCTTTCCGGGCGTGCTGCGAACCACACGAACGCTCGCGGCGTCGCCCTTTGGAACAGTTTGCCGCAGGTTTGGAGTGCGCGTCTCAAAGGAAATAAAACGAAAGAAGGTGGGACGGACTGTCGCACCTGCTATAGAGTTGGAGACGCGCATCGCGATCGCGTATTTCCCTGTCACAGTCTGCCCAATTTTGCTTCTTCTCTCCTCCAGGCAGTGCATTCTGGCGCTGGTGTCGCACATGGAATCTCGAGTGCACGGAGCCTATACGAAAATTGGTTTCGCACAACATGACTGCATGACGATCAGAAATGACAGGTCATAACATGAAAATCGTGACATGCATGTATGAGCGGCATGATCTACATGCCACTCGTTTCCTTAAAGGGATGTATACCAAAATTGCTATGGCACAACACGACTGCATGACGAACGTAAATGACAAGTCATAACGTTAGATTCATGACACGCGTGTATGAGCGGCATGGTTTACATGCCACAGTCATGGTGCTCTTGCGGCCGTTTTGTTAACTTCATATGTACAAAACTCCGTATAGCGAGACAACAATGCAAATCCATTTTACGTTCCTTATGCGTGCTTCGCATTTCCGTGATTCCCACTGCACGTGGGATCTGCCAATTTTTTAATGTGATTTCTTGGCATGATTGTGGATACTTCATGACTAATGTGGCGATATTTGAAGAACGTTCTACTCCGCCATGATGCTCTAGCGGCTATGGCGCTCCGCTGCTGATCCGAAGGTGGCGGGATCTAATCCGGTCGTGGCGGCTGCCTTTCGATGGAGGCGAAAAGTGGAAGTCCGTGTACTGTGCAATGCCACTGCAAGTTCCGACCGCGTGGTCGAAATTTCCGAACCACTCCATGATGATTTGTGGGGTTTAACGTCCCAAAACCAGTTCTGATTATGAGAGACGCCGTAGTGGAGATCTCCGGAAATTTAGACCACCTGGGGTTCTTTAATGTGCACTGACATCGCACAGCACACGGGCCTCAACATTTCGCCTACATCGAAATGCAGCCGCCGCGGCCGGGATTCCGAACCACTCCACTACGGGCGTCTTTCATAGTAATATCGTGGTTCTTTCGCGTTAAACCCCCGAAACTATTACGAATAATTTCTGGTGAATTTTGGTACAACATATACCGATTGAACGATTTGAGCGCAGCTTGTCGTCTCGTTTCTTTGACGTCAATGTTCCATTCATGCAGCTATCTCAGTTTAATGGTCTCCTAAGATGTGCTGATGACGAAGAAAGATTATCCTACATTCTGTAAACCCGTATTGTACCTCAGAAAAAAATGAAGGCGTGGTTGTCCGCAGGCATGGTGGCTTCATTTTCCATGACGTCATGCACACCTGAGTGAGACTCGAGCGCAGATGTGGTTGATGATAATTATTTCTATGTACAGTTGATATATAGCGGATGTATTTCAAGCTGTTCGTTTCAGCCCACTGCTGCTAGGAGAGAGGAAAGAATGAAAGAAAAAAGAAAGAAAAGTATGAAGGCCATGTGCCACAGAAAACGGTCATGAGCCGGTACCTCCTAACATAGCATAGTAATACGTACCAGCGGTGCTTCTTCTTATTATTTTCGTGCAATTTGCTCGTGTTATGTATTTAATTATCCTTCATGTCTACACTTCAGTTTATTTGTCGAGTATGGTTATCATAGCCATTCTTACTCTCCATTCCTTTCATTGAAGTCTTCTTTCATTACGGATTGAGTGTTGTGTAATGGATGGTGACTACCTCTCCTTGGCCACTCACACGATCTGATTGATTGATTTGTGGGGTTTAACGTCCCAAAACCAGCTCTGATTATGAGTGACGCCGTAGTGGAGAGCTGCGGAAATTTCGATTACCTGGGGTTCTTTATCGTGCACTGACATCGCACAGCACACGGGCCTCAACATTTCGCCTCCATCGAAATGCAGCCGCCGCAGCCGGGATCCTCGTTCACTACATTTAATAAAACTCGGCGGTTCAGTGGCGCCTTACGTATTCCGTACCGTCTGACGCTTTTAGCCAAGCTGAACCCGCCTTGACAGTGGCGGTTCGTCAAAACCGACACCTCGTTTGTCGAATTAACAACGCCTCGGAGGTACATTCGTATGCACAAGCAAGTCCTCACATATATAATTTTACATTCCAGGATATAAACCTTCACTGTGCTTAGAAATTTCAAAATAAGTCCTCGGTTTACCCTACTAAGGATTAAGTTCAAAAACAACACCGAGATAAGGACTTCAATGAACAGTTCACCCTGCCAAGTTAGATAAAATAAACTCAGGAACTAGGACGGAGACGCAGCTGTCAGAACAATATGGCAAGGCATACCGTTTACGCTCGCACGTGTACGTGTTGATGAAGCACACTGCCTCTTTATGCAATGGACATGTGTCTGGGTGTGTGTGTGTGTGGTGTGTGGTGTGTGTGTGTGTGTGTGTGCATGTGTGTGTGCGCGTGCGTGCTCCAGCAGCATAGCAAGCAGCAAGATTCAGAATGGCGCATACATGTATATCGCTGAAATGCTTCCCCGTGCGATTCTCACAGCTGCGTATTTGACCGTGTCACTTGTTTATCAGCAAAGTGCACAGCCTGCTAGACGCCCTCTGTACACGACTACGACCGAAGATGTGTAGGTACTGAACATGCTTTTGAAGCGAAGCCTGTATCGGGTGACTTATGCGGCATCTGTCATGGCAGCTGTCAGTGTACAAACAAAGAAAAAAGAACACAAAATCAATCACCGTCGTGAATTTTCTGCGCACACTTTTCTTTCTTTGCTTTCGCTGAAAACAATGTCACAGGTGGAAACTTAAAACAACGCTTCTTACTGCGGTTCACAAGGCTCACACGATAACGGTTTAGCCACTCTCGTCTGTCAGTCCGTCGTATGCGCGATTTAAAGCGGGGTGTAAAGGTGGTCGAAATTTCTGGAGCCCTCCACTACGACTTCTCTCATAATCAGACCGTGCTATTAGACGTCAAACTTGGTAAATCGTCATTGGTGGTCTGAATTGCGCCCTGAAGCATTACTGCTACTGGCCATAAGTTTTCTCCCAAGATCTATGAAAGAATGATCAGTTGCGTTCGTTAGTAAAACAGTCAAAGAACCCTCGTTTCCCGACAGGATGCCACTACCGACAGGGTGAAAATGCACTGTGGCTCATCCCTTTTTGGCTTTCACAATCTTTAAAGCGCCTAACAATTGTGAACGTGTTCACTCGACAAATGTAGTAGTACCACAAAAAATACAAGGCCTTTGTAGCGTTTCTCATTGTGATACCCGCCGCGGCAACTAAGCGCTTAGGTGCAGGAAGTTCGGTGTCCGGGATCGAAACCAGGCTACGGCGGCCCCATTTCTATGGGGGAGAAACACAAAATAACAATGTGCTTGCGTTCAGGTGCACGTTAAAAAAAACCCCACTTAGTCAAAATTTGTCTGCAGCCCTCCATTACGGAGCGTGTTTCGTCATCATAGCGGATTCTGGCGCTTAATATTCATTTATCATCGTGATCATCGTCATCGTCGTCGCTGTTGTTGTTGATGATGTACTACAAGAGGGCACCACCCAAGCTTAACCCCGCACCAAGTGTCGACGCAATAAAGTTTATTCTTCTTCTACAGGTGCTGAGCCCTTCTTCACTGGTGAACATATGTCGGCGATGCACTCAATAAAGGCAACACAATATTACGCATCTAGGACGAGACAGTTTAAATCTATATAGCTGGACATGTGAGCTCTCGTGCGATGAAAGGCGGCTTTTCGTGACGGTAAGGACTAAGAAAACAGAGAGTGTCTTACTGAATAATTAAAGTACAGGCGCACTCCATGTGGACAGCTTCGCTGTTCTGATGGGTACGCCTGTACATATGACGCGCTTTGTGTTTCTACACGCCTACCAATCTTAAAACCGGCGATGAAACGCGATCAGTAATAAGCGCTGTCAGTCTCCTTCACAGCAGTTCTGGGCATTTTTTTATTATTTATTGTTATAATGCCTAAACAATACTTCAAGTCCTGTAGTCGCTAAAAACTGAACTTGTGAACTGGGGATTAACGCGCGTATATCAACTTATCTTCAGGAAATGAACCAAATCTCACAATGCAGTAATGCCGACGCACTGTTATGAGTATAAAAAGGCCGACAAATCAAAATACGCAACTACAGAACGATTTCAAGGAGCAAAAGAAAATGTTCAACACAGCATCATCACCACAATATTTTAAGTCCACTGCAGGACGAAGGCCTCTCCCTACGATTTACCAATTTGCCCTGTGGGGCAAAATACAAATTGGCTCTATCTTGAGCGAGTTGGTACAACTTTACTCGCGCGAACTTCTTGATTTCTCCATCTAACGTTTTGCCTGCTCTACGGTGTTTTCCTTCTCATGGTATTCATTCTGTCGTTATTACTGTCCATCGGCTATCTGTCCTCCGCATGATGTGCCCTGCCCGGTACACAGTTTTATTTTCTTTGATATGAAAATATATCTACTCCTCTCTGTTCTGTGATGCGCGCCGCTCGTTTTTTCTTTTTTTGTTTGTCTCTTAGCGTTACACCTATCATTCTTCTTTCTATGGTACGCTGCGTGCTCCTTTATTTCATCTATAGTTGTTTAGTTATCCTCCATATTTCTACACCGTACGTTAGTATATACTATTATTATTATTGAAGTACGGGCCCTCATTGGGGGGGGGGGGGGGCATTGTGTATGGGGGGCATAAAACGTGTACAAATAATGACAAATATACATAGCGTTGAAGCATTGATTAGAGCAGAGGTGAAAGTGAACTGGGAGAATGCAGTCGTTAAACACTTTTTGCCTTAGTGAGAGTGCCAAGTTTTCAGTCATGATTTGGGAAGTCTCCCGAATTCGCTCCATTTCATCCTTATTACGAGGTTTCCTTTTCACAGGTAGGTCTTCCTGTTAATAACTGCCCCAGATATACGTATTCGTTCACACATTCTAAAGGCTCATTGTTAATTTTAAATTCATGTTCCTTTGCTACACTGCTGAGCACAATCTTGGTCTTTCGCCTATTCATTTTTAGTCCTATTTTAAGACTTTCCTGCTTTAGGTCCTCAATCATTCTTTTAGTTCGCCACCATATTTGCTAAACAGCCCAATATTGTCTGCAAGCGTTCTATTCCTGAGATATTCCCCGTTTATTATAATCCCATTTTCTTTCCAGTCAAGACTTTTGAACACTCCTAGGCATGGAGTGAATAACACTGGGGAGACTGCACCTCGTTGTCTGATCCCTCTCTTGATCAGAATTTTTCTACTCTTTTGAAGTAGGAGTAGTGTGGCTGTTCAATCTTTGTATATGTGACTTGTGGCTTTCGCGTAAACGTCAGGTATACTATGTCGACGCAAAGCTTAAAATGACAACACGAAATGAGAGATTATGAACTTTAACTACCAGCCACGCCAAAAAGAAATCACCGGAAATCCCGAAGATCGTCAAATGAAGAGCCGCACATGGGCAACCTCTCCTTAAATTACATTTACTAAAAAGAAAGCGCACCAAACCCATCTATAAGGTACATTGGTAAAATCATAGAAACAGCAAGAACTGTATGACACATCATTTCACTTCGAGGATGGAATGCTGAATTCTTTACTGAGAGCAGTCCTTCGCGCCAACGCCTTCCCCACCACTCGTACTAGTGACGCGTGCGCCTCTGAGTGCTACTGACGTTTCATGTACATGAACAAAGCTCCATGAAAACACTGTGCCCTATTGGCTGTCAGTTTAAAAGCGTGGAAGAGGGATGCGTCATTTATGGATGTAGCAGAGCTACTGAAGCCAATATAAATAGGCGCACAGAATCAACTGAAATTATTGCTTCACAGTTCAAGCCAAGGAGTTCTTTCCCAAAGCGTAAGTACTGGGCTGTCCATAGAAGGGGCTTTGCTTCGTTTCTTAGGCCTACTTTCGCTGCATATATTTTGCTGCATGGGATCAGGTTGCTGATGGGACTCGTAGGTTGAGTTGACGCCGTGTTTAGTCAAATATAACTGTTGGACATTTCTTAGGACATTCTAGGGCTGGCTACACCATGAGAAAAAAAAATGCCGCAAGAAGAAGGGCACCAACTGGGGGCTATGAGCATTCTTGTTGTTTTTTTGTTTATTTCTGTTCTCGCGAAAGAAGACAATGCAGTATAAACCATTCTTTACACTGTCCCACTGTGACCACCTCTGAAATGCAGCCCTCATAGCACGCTTGAGGGAAACTTTAAAGGCTACTACATCATTACGCCGCTGCATATTTGTTGCATCACACAGTGCATTGTTTTGTGGAAGTTTCCATGTATACCGCTTGCTTCAGACTTTAAAATATTCCTACAATATTCCATGTTGACGTAAATTCTTACGGTTTTTCAGTGTCCACGAATCTAATTAACATTTTCAACATATGCTTTCCCCGTATTGAATAACGTATACCAAGCCACGCAGTTGCAAGTCATTCAGTTTTCCTGAATATGAATTTTAAAGAATTTTCAGCGGATTCCCGTACGAGCCAGGCTCAATTTTTGACGAAATTACCTTCAACGCTGCTCACCCGAACAGGCGGGAGGTAAACGGCAAAACGTGGACACTTCAGCGCTCAAATCCTCGCTTTCAAATTTAGAAAAGCTGGCATAACTCAATATGTCATCGGATGACATCGCCGTTTTCATTTTTTTCTGGCACCAGCTCCTGATGGCAGAGTGACTGTGACGTCATCGAATAAGCTGCACGAAGCATCTGCCCGTTGACGTTTCCGTTTGAACACATCAGTAATTCTGTTATTTAAAAAAATTGGTGAGTTTCCAAGCAAATTGGGCCACCCTTCCTGCTAGTGAACTATCAGTGTCATTGAAAAACAGCATCAACGGCATATGGCGAAAAAAACCGCCTGAGTTCCCTTTTCAATGTGACAGCAATAGAAGCACTTCCTGTCATCACAGCCATTTTGTGGGGATATAAAATAAATCTCCATGGTCGTTACGCGTTGAGCTATGTTATCCGGCCTACCTGCAGCTTGCTTTTTGCTGCGAATAATACGATTGAGCTGGTGGAGCAGGCACGCCACTGCGAAGCGGTTTTCACCCGAGCACACCATATTTGTTGTACCTCTAAACCGTGCAGCTAATGTTTAACAAAGACACTTTGAAGCGTTATAAGGGTTCTCGGGGTGGTGAATGTTGCAAGTCTGGTGGTGGTTAGTTTTCTCAAAACATTCAGTGTTTCAGCCTGTATCTCATATTCAGGAAAAACGCCAAGCGGATTCATTCCCTTGTCAATCCACTGCTTCTCTGCGCAAGTGTACGCCTCCTAGCAGAGTGTTCTTGTTGAGGCATACTTAACTTTCATTTAGATGAAGCAAATGAAGCTCTATTGCAGAACTTGAAAAGCCCCACAATGTTCGATCCATTATGGAAATATAAATTTCATGATGTTCATAGTTTTTTTTATTGTACTTCAAGTGACTGAAAACTTCACTTTTCTGGGCTAGCGAATGCGCGTTCGGTCCAGTTTAAATGGTTCATCGACATTTTTGGAACAAAATTATGAGCGAACATGAAAATAAATTACATTCAAATTACGATATCAATGGCGTCCCTTCTCCAGGTGATATACCGTGTACCTTGTCTGCTCAAGAACCTTCCGAAGAGTCCAGAAATGCATCTGACGGCCATCATAGCCTTTGCAGCCTTGTCAGGTAAAGGCAGTTTTATCTGTCGTATGCACTTATATCCATTATGCCGTACAGCACCTCCCCGTCTTGTCCGAATTTTAATTAACCGCCAAACAACGTGGTCCTCAGATCGACAGATACATTAGATATTCTAAATCGTACCAGCAAAGAATATATCTTGAGAATATACACTTCGGTATACTGACAGGCTAGCCAAAAAACGTGATGAAGCTCCTAAAGTCTGTACTACTAGTCGGTCTAGCAGCCTCATTAAACGTTGTTACCACCTTGATATTTTAGGCCAATGACATGAAACGTTGCTATGCCAGAAAGTTGTACCATAATACATTCGACAAGGGCACTGGATCCGGGAACATTCCCTCACCGTTTTGACCTAACACTACATAAGGTACTTCTTCCGAGCCCATCTTCGTTTCTTAGGCCTACTTTCGCTGCATATATTTTGCTGCATGGGTCAGGTTGCTGATGGGACTCGTAGGTTGAGTTGACGCCGTGTTTAGTCAAATATAATGTTGGACATTCTTAGGGGCATTCTAGGGCGGCTACACCATGAGAAAAAAAATGCCGCAGGAAGAAGGGCAACAACTGGGGGCTATGAGCATTCTTGTTTTTTGTAATTTATTTTGTTCTCGCGAAAGAAGACAATGCAGTATAAAACCATTCTTTACACTGTCCCACTGTGACCACCTCTGAAATGCAGCCCTCATAGCACGCTTGAGGGAATTTTAATGGCAACTACATCATTACGCCGCTGCATATTTGTTGCATCACACAGTGCATTGTTTTGTGGAAGTTTCCATGTATACCGCTTGCTTCAGACTTTACAATATTCCTACAATATTCCGTTGACGTAAATTCTTACGGTTTTTCAGTGTCCACGAATCTAATTAACATTTCACATATGTTTCCCGGTATTGAATAACGTATACCAAGCACGCAGTTGCAAGTCATTCAGTTTTCCTGAATATGAATTTTAAAGAATTTCAGCGGATTCCCGTACGAGCCAGGCTCAATTTTGACGAAATTACCTTCAACGCTGCTCACCGAACAGGCGGGAGGTAAACGGCAAAACGTGGACACTTCAGCGCTGAAATCCTCTCTTTCAAATTTAGAAAAGCTGGCATAACTCAATATGTCATCGGATGATATCGCCGGTTTCATTTTTTTCTGGCACCAGTTCCATATTTCTGATGGAAGAGTGACTGTGACGCCATCGAATAAGCTGCACGAAGCATCTGCCCGTTGAGGTTTCCGTTTGAACACATCAGGAATCCTGTTATTTAAAAAAAATTGGTGAGTTTCCAAGCAAATTGGGCCACCCTGCCTGCTAGTGAACTATCACTGACATTGAAAAACAGCATCAACGGCATATGGCGAAAAAAACCGCCTGAGTTCCCTTTTAATGTGACAGCAATAGAAGCACTTCCTGTCATCACAGCCATTTTGTGGGGATATAAGAAAATTCCGTAAAACAATTTTCTTTGACGCGCAAGGCACATTGTCGGCATGTTGTCACGCACTTCGGAGGTTTGTCAGCTGTCTCGCATATACGCCATTGTGATAGTGTCTTCGTAGCAGGTCTCGCGCCAAAAAAAGAACCATGGCGTACAAAGCCACGGCGCAAGCTGAAGAAGCCACAGTAATATCTGTAGTTTTGTATGCCAAAACCGCGATAACGCTACAAGTCACGCCGTAGTGCCAGATTCCGCAAACTTTAGCCGTCTCGGGCCCTTTAAAGGAGGTTGAAATGCCAGGCTCTGCGGGCATTTAGGATACCTCCTCCATCATGTTGCGACCACAGCCACCCGGATCAAGCCACCTTAATTTCGTTCGAACACTAACGAAAAACTTACTAGGGCCGATGAATGCGGTACTTTCTTACACTTAGTACGCTTCACTCATATACAGAGGCGACTAATCGAAAGGTATGAACTTGTCGTTGTTTAGCAAGGCAGTACAGCGACACGCGGCAAAAGCACTCCGCTACGGAGTGCCGAGTGCACTATACATTTATAACCGGTGTTTTCAAATCAGCTGCTTCAAAATGCTTACAAGGCTAGTACATCGCGCTTCATCGCATTCCCTTACATAACGAAAACTGTTGCTTTGGCGGCAAAAATGAGATAAAACCGCTATTAAACTACCGGACGAAAATTAAGATTTTTTCAAATCTATATTACTACATATGGATTCCAAATATTCCACCTGAAGAGGCATGGTTTCCAGTGGCATGTAAGAAGGATTTCATCCTTCGAATATTGAAGAATTTGAATTGAAGAAAAACATGTTCCTTTTCCAGTCTTCGGTCACATGCTTGCAAATCCGCTTCCAGAAAGTGAATGTAAGTTTTTTTGCATGTTCACATATCCGAACGTAATATAGAAATTTCAGCATAACGCATCAAATAATTCCTGAATTAAATTAACTTCAAAATATTTATTTGCTATCTCGTGCCACAGGGTGAGCGATATACGGACCCAATTCCTATATTATGCCAAACAACATTATTATTCGAAGAATTCATTATACTTGGTGAGCTTATTCAGTAATGAACAGCCGACTAAATGATTACATTTGAACCGGTGGTCGCTAACTAGGCGCCAGCATGCTGGGCATAATCACAGGTTGAAGGACAACCTCACATGACAACCTCGCGTCCTTGTGTAGAATTGTTTCGTAGGCCTTGGCAAGGCCTCAACGTATTTCACAACGCATATTCGTTCATGATAGCGCTGAGTATTGTCATCGCTTGGTTTGTGTCTGCACATTGCATGAATCCGGCTGCGTTCTGCAAGCGTAATTAGACTTCGTGTTCCAAGGAGAAACGTGCACCGCGTTGGCACGTATTTGGTTGATATAAGAATGGCTGGAATAAAATATTACAAGCGAAGACCTGTTTGTGCTGCACATATTCCATATTCTATTCCATAAATTTATTATTCGCACTTCCCTACACGAGAGGTGGACTGCGATTTGAAAGGCAGCCTACGCTTGAAAGGCAGGATACATATACGCAGCGTAATACAAAAGGCCACCAGCCCAGTAGTTCTGGCTAGGGGACCATACCAGGTGGATTGTAAAACCGGCAGTCGCTATATTACCTTCAATAAATCTCTTTCATAATTGTATTAGTGATATTCAAAATACTTGGAGCAGACGCCAGAGCTCAGTAGTCCCTCGATCGTAGAGAGATTGCGGTAGTTGGATAGATAAAGTTCGTTTATTGTTATAAACTGCGCTCAAAGTTACTTCTAAGGAGAGACGGTAGTAGGGCGGGGTAGAGAAAACACTAAACCATGCACGCCAGGGCACCATCAAAACGGACCAGCGTGACAAGCCCACCAGGATGTGCAAGCGCCTCTTTTTGTGGGAGCATCAACAACGACATGTGAGAATATACAGCGGCTCATTCGATGAGTGTAGAAGACGTGGCAGTGGAGTGGAGGAAGAGGTGTTCCATATTTATTATGCGAAAAGAGCGACAGAAGGTGCGCAAGCAGTGCACATATATTTCGATACCGCTCTTCTGCTAAGCAACAGTCTGAGATTTATGGATCATGTCCGGGCTGTGGTGGCTGTGATTATCAGTCATTTTTTTATAAATGTTGCTTGGTATCTACTCTGATCGAAGTCATATGTGATGTGGGGAGGCTCATGTCGTTTCGGTCTTTCTCGGTCAAGAAATTTGGGGAATCGTCGCAGTCCTACCAGGTAAAAATGATAATTCGGTGTCTCATTCGCGTATTGGTTGTCGACGAGATCGCTTCCGCTGTCAGTAAGTCGTCCCGTAGCTTTTGTAGCGTTTATATAGCATGACGACGAAAATACGGCACAGGGTGACACTGACCACGCAAACCCTGTTCAGGTGTCCGTATAATTGCTATCGCAGTGGAATGCCTCAACCTCAGGCATTGTGGCACGCGGTGTCATGCGAAGCAGTCAGCGAGGACATTGTCAATCGCGCATTTCTTTACATTCAGCCAAGCTGTACAAATATAATGAACGTAGTTTTATAGTTAACATTGTCCAAACCAGTAGATGTACAGCTAATATTTTCTAAGCAGGCCAATCCACAGCCCCGTGTCTATTGAACGGTAGCTCAGGAAGCGCCGTGACACTCGTACTCACAGCCAGTGCGCCGACGTCTATTTTGTGGAACAAAAATGTCTTCACGGCGTCTTTATGAGCGTATCATAAGCGTCATTTGTCCGGAGTATTCCTACAGAATCGAGCAAAGCTTCGCAAACGCATGCCGAGTGATTGTACAAAATATGCATTAGCTATTACATTGCTAAGAGGGCCGTTAAGGTACGTTATAAGCGTAACAGACCTTGCAGGAGCGCCATTTATCACGAGGGATGGTGCACTACTTTGGTTATTATATATAACCGTGCGAGAGGGACGACAGTAGCGTAGTTGTACCGTGCTTGATTTGCTCCTCGCGGGCCGGGGTTAGCATCCTACCCTTGTTACTTTCGCCTTCGGATGTAACAGGAACTTATTTTGGGCGTGCGTGGTAGTTGTGCCTGCACTCAAACCAAGAGGCACGACAAACGGTATCCCTTTCTTCTCTTAAGGGTAATATGAGGTAAAAAATGGCCGTATTAGTTGGTCCTAGACGGACATAGTGCGCATAAACTTCGAACAGCCGTGTCATGTGTACGTATACCAATGACCGTGCATAACGTTATGAGCACAGGTGATTGCATTATTCGCAACTGTCATACCCATGAGAAGAATATTCAGTTAGTGCTGTAAAGATCAATAATTCGTGTTCGTCACTCATCTTTACCAGTCCATTATAATTTTCGTGCATACCTGCTAAACCAGGCTACCGGGATCGCATGTGTAGGGGAGGAAAGAAAACTACGAGAAAAATTCCCTCTTTCTAATGTGAATCTACTACGCCAACACGATTAAGTCGCTGTATTGTGGTTTTCTTTTTTGTTTCTTTTTTTTGCTTTCGATTTGGATGCAGCCACCAAAAATGAAGACACAGGGGATACGGAATCCACGACACAGTCAAGTACCAGTACCACTAAGGAACCTTTCATCGCACACGGCTGCCCGACTGTTGCGAAATTGGTAATGGTCTTTTTAAATGGGCTTCTTTATGGTGAATTTACCTTGTAATTTAAGCTGCATAACTAAGTTTTCACAGCAACGATACTTCAAAAACTAAGGCAAACACAGTTTTCATTAAAAATAACGAATTTTTGAAATGAAGCACTATAAAGCTTAAATAGCCAAAGCGCATAATGATGATGAAAATGATGATGACGACGATGATGATGATGGTGGTGATGGTGGTGGTGGCGGTGCTGGTGATAACCAGGTACAGTGCAACCTATTGGCCGCGAGGCCCACCACTGCCGTGGCCGGCGCTACGATCGTTTTGACGTCATAGGTAGATGCCCCTTCCTACCTTGCTCGTTGCGCTGCCTAGCTTCCTTGTAAAACGTGACGTGCGGGTCAAATCGCGCATTCTAAATCTTTTGTCGTCTTAATGACCAGCATGCTGGGCATAATCACAGGGTGAAGGACAACCTCACATGACAACCTCGCGTCCTTGTGTAGGAATTGTTTCGTAGGCCTTGGCAAGGCCTCAACGTATTTCACAACGCATATTCGTTCATGATAGCGCTGAGTATTTGTCATCGCTTGGTTTGTGTCTGCACATTGCATGAATCCGGCTGCGTTCTGCAAGCGTAATTAGACTTCGTGTTCAAGGAGAACGTGCACCGCGTTGGCACGTATTGGTTGATATAAGAATGGCTGGAATAAAATATTACAAGCGAAGACCTGTTTGTGCTGCACATATTCCATATTCTATTCCATAAATTTATTATTCGCATTCCCTACACGAGAGGTGGACTGCGATTTGAAAGGCAGCCTACGCTTGAAAGGCAGGATACATATACGCAGCGTAATACAAAAGGCCACCAGCCAGTAGTTCTGGCTAGGGGACCATACCAGGTGGATTGTAAAACCGGCAGTCGCTATATTACCTCAATAAATCTCTTTCATAATTGTATTAGTGACATTCAAAATACTTGGAGGAGACGCCAGAGCTCAGTAGTCCCTCGATCGGTAGAGAGATTGCGGTAGTTGGATAGATAAAGTTCGTTTATTGTTATAAACTGCGCTCAAAGTTTACTTGTAAGGAGAGACGGTAGTAGGGGCGGGGTAGAGAAACACTAAACCATGCACGCCAGGGCACCATCAAAACGGACCAGCGTGACGAGACCACCAGAATGTGGCAGTGCCTCCTTTTGTGGAGCATCCACAAAGACATGCGAGAATAAACAGCGGCTCATTCGATGAGTGTAGAAGACGTGGCAGTGGAGTGGAGGAAGAGGTGTTCCATATTTATTATGCGAAAAGAGCGACAGAAGGTGCGCAAGCAGTGCACATATATTTCGATACCGCTCTTCTGCTAAGCAACAGTCTGACATTTATGGATTATGTCCGGGCTGTAGTGGCTGCGATTATCAGTCATTCTTTATAAATGTGCTTAATATCTTCTCTGATCGAAGCCATATGTGATATGGGGAGGCTCATGTCGTTTAGCTCTTTCTCGGTCAAGAAATCTGGGGAAGAGTCGCAGTCCTACCAGGTAAAAATGATAATTCGGTGTCTCAATCGCGTATTGGTTGTCGACGAGATCGCTTCCGCTGTCGGTAAGTCGTCCCGTAGCTTTTGTAGCGTTTATATAGCATGACGACGAAAAATACGGCACAGGGTGACACTGACCACGCAAACCCTGTTCAGGTGTCCGTATAATTGCTATCGCAGTGGAATGCCTCAGACCTCAGGCATTGTGGCACGCGGTGTCATGCGAAGCAGTCAGCGAGGACATTGTCAATCGCGCATTTCTTTACATTCAGCCAAGCTGTACAAATATAATGAACGTAGTTTTATAGTTAACATTGTCCAACCAGTAGATGTACAGCTAATATTTTCTAAGCAGGCCAATCCACAGCCCCGTGTCTATTGAACGGTAGCTCAGGAAGCGCCGTGACACTCGTACTCACGCCAGTGCGCCGACGTCTATTTTGTGGAACAAAAATGGTCTTCACGGCGTCTTTATGAGCGTATCATAAGCGTCATTTGTCGGAGTATTCCTACAGAATCGAGCAAAGCTTCGCAAACGCATGCCGAGTGATTGTACAAAATATGCATTAGCTATTACATTGCTAAGAGGGCCGTTAAGGTACGTTATAAGCGTAACAGACCTTGCAGGAGCGCCATTTATCACGAGGGATGGTGCACTACTTTTGGTTATTATATATAACCGTGCGAGAGGGGCGACAGTAGCGTAGTTGTATCGTGCTGATTTGCTCCTCGCGGGCCGGGGTTAGCATCTACCCCTTGTTACTTCGCCTTCGGATGTAACAGGAACTTATTTTGGGCGTGCGTGGTAGTTGTGCCTGCACTCCAAACCAAGAGGCACGACAAACGGTATCCCTTTCTTCTCTTTAAGGGTAATATGAGGTAAAAAATGGCCGTATTAGTTGGTCCTAGACTGACATAGTGCGCATAAAGTTCGAACAGCCGTGTCATGTGTACGTATACAATGACCGTGCCTAACGGTTATGAGCACAGGTGATGCATTATTCGCAACTGTCATACCCATGAGAAGAATATTAAGTTAATGCTTTAAAGATCAATAATTCGTGTTCGTCACTCATCTTTACCATTCCATTATAATTTTCGTGCATACCTGCTAAACCAGGCTACCGGGATCGCGTGTGTAGGGGAGGAAAGAAAACTACGAGAAAAATTCCCTCTTTCTAATGTGAATCTACTACGCCAACACGATTAAGTCGCTGTATTGTGGTTTTCTTTTTTGTTTCTTTTTTTTTTGCTTTCGATTTAGAAGTGCTGCTAAATTAGCCTCCTCATGTTAATTGCCGGTTTGTTTTACCCAACCGAATTGACGTGCTTGGGCACGTAAACAAAAATTCCTTCGGAAAGGAACCGCGAATTCTCGGACTGTCGTCAATAAGTCTTGATGCTGGAGAATGGCAGGCTAACTGTAAGCGAACAAAGCAAGAACCAATGGCCAGGTTTGCGTTCAGACGCGCATGGCTTACACACCGCCGCTCGTCGTTTTGAAGTTGGACATGGTTCTTACATGCCTTGCTAGGTCTCACTTCGCACCAATTTAGCGGTAGCGCAGTCATGCTTGCCTCAATAAGTCCGAGCTTATTAACCTTGCATTAATTAGCATCGGCTTAATTACGCCGGTGAACTTGATACATATCTTAATTAGTATTAGACTCAGTCTGGGTTAATTAGGCATGACTTAGTCAGGCTAACTAGTTTCGGCTTAGTTTTATTTGAAATGGGCTTGTGTAATTAGTAATAAATTAATTAGGCTTTCTTAATTATTCTTGGTTTCATTATCATAAGTTTGTTAGGCTTGGTTATTTAGAATTAACCTATATAGATATTACTTAACATTAGGTTAATCAGGCTTTGCTTAGCTTCGCCACGGTGGTCTAGTGGCTATGGTACTCGGCTGCTGATCCGAGGGTCGCGGGATCGAATCCCGGCCGCGGCGGCTGCGTTTCGATGGAGGCGAAATGTTGAGGCCCGCGTGCTGTGCGATGTCAGTGCACGTTAAAGAACACCAGGTGGTGAAAATTTCAGGAGCCCTCCACTACGGCGTCTCTCATAATCAGAGCTAGTTCTGGGACATTAAACCCCACATAACAACAAGGCTTTGCTTATTTGAATACGACCGGTATAATTAGATTTAGCTAAATTGGGCTAGTTTGAGTAGTATTAGCTTTAGTAGGCTTGGATTCATTAGCATTACTTTAACGAGGCTAGTCCTAATCAATCTTAGCTTAATTAGCCCCATATATGCTAGCTTATTTGGCTATACGACTAGCTGATGCAAAAAGTAAACCTATCTACCGTAAAGAAAACGGCGGCGATTGCTAAGCCAGCACTCCTAAGCATGCTTGATAACGCGCCAGTCTGCCTATATGCTGTCGACAGTGCGAGCGGGCCGCTCGCGCGGTGGTATTCTGCCATATCCTGATTCAGTGGCACATCTTATTCGATGTTCACGATCACTTGCATCACTTGCGATCACTTGCACGTCAAAAATATTCCATAATGGATCATCAGCGTGTCTAGCAATCACATAGTCTTATATGGCGTTGGCTATGGCTCATGATAGTAGCAGCTCCTTACCTGGTATTGTCACCAGGCACGGAATCGTCGTATACTTGCCCCGATTATCGGTTCACTAAATGCATTTTTGGAGGACGGTCATCAGGCAGGGCGGCAGCGTTCGCGGTGCCCAAACAAAAACACCCGCGGTGGCATACACGCAGGAAATGTGGAGTTGTAGCAGAGACCCAAAACCCGGCATCTATGAGTGAAGTCGAGGTAGGTGGCGCTACAGTATGTCCTCGAGGCCCAAGATTCCCGGTATGCACGAGGTGCTTGTTTTCCTTCTACAGGGCGCCTAACGGTGAATTATTTTCACGAGACTGTGATGTATTATGGCTGCGCGTAAGGGGGGTTTAGTACACCCATCATTAGGGTTAAGTGTACCTACAAAACCGAGCATCAGCACGGTTGGCCCCTACACCACGGACAAACCGCTGGTTCCCCGGCCAGTACTGTGACATGGACCTGGTGACTCCCGCAGCGGAATTGAATTCACAGCCAGACCGTAGGGGTGGTGGCCGCAACAGTGCTCTTCACACATGTTGTTCCGCGTTAAACTTGGTGAAATAGTTGAGCACCCGGTCCTGCTGCCGCTGGGTGCTTACCGGTAAAAGGCACAACCACGCTTCTAAATCTGCTAGGCCGCCCAACCTTGCATGATATTGGCGACATGGGTCTGCCAGACTGAGAAACAAGAAAGAATGTTTTTTTTTCATATTCGAATACATGAGTGTAGTTAATTTCGTATGGTTCTGATATTAAGATATTTCATCTGAGGTACATTAACCGAATGGCAACACAATTCCTAGTTTACAGAATAAGCGTTTGCGCCGCCGCCAGTTTCACTACAACCTTGCCAAAAAGGAAATTGTCTAAGTGGCTAATCACTTCGCCACAAGCCCTCAAAACAGAGTAAGAAGTTTCGGGATCGACATCTAAAACAGAACAATTTTCTGCCAAATATAAAGCACCCTTACAAATTTTAGAAATATTCTTCAATAGCTTCGGGCTACAAATTAGTACATAATTATAGTTCCTTTTAGTGCTGATCTTGTAGCGAGAACATTTGCTTTTTGAGCACGTTGCACAGACCCCCAATTACCGGGAGTATCCGAGGGTAAAGGGCTCTTATATACTTGTATTTCTAGTCAGTTGTAGGGTGCTAAAAATAAGCTTGATGTCGTAGCCCGGCCACCAGAGCTCATTGCAGCTCATTGAGAAGCACGTCATTCTTTCCTGTCTGCTGAATGAACTGGAAATCAATAGCGAAACGATAACACTATCAAACCGCCTCGTGGTACTCCTACGATATGCCACGAACTACAAATATTCTTCTTCGCTTCAGAGAAATTGCGAATTCAGGGATATTTGCCGCTAGCCCAGAAATCATAAAGAGTCGCAGTCATAAATATCATAGCCTCGTCCCAGTCAGTTACGCTATTAATCATTAATTATTAAGCGCCTTTCGAACTACCCAAATTTGGGCGCCAACAGCGTTTGACCTGTCGGAAACTTCCATGAATGCGTACCAAACTTCCTAGGACAGCTTCTACTAGTTCATGTGACAAGGCAACGCCCAGTTCCAAGATATTTGCGCTCCCTGATTATAAATTTTAGGTATTTTCTATTTTAGCACACTGCCGAGATCATTTGAAATCTATATGGTAGAGGCCTGTGCTCTCCAGTGGGCGTAGACTTAACAAGTTATTATTATTATTACTTCTCTTGTCCCTCATAACTCTCAACAGCACACGGCAGAAGGTTATGCTACATTTCAATAAGAATAACGGGTTGTTGTTATGTTAGGTTTAACGTCCCAAAACCAGCTCTGATTATGAGAGACGCCGTAGTGGAGGGCTCCGGAAATTTTGACCACCTGGGGTTCTTTAACGTGCACTAACATCGTACAGCACACGGGCCTCAACATTTCGCCTCCATCGAAATGCAGCCGCCGCGGCCGGGATTCGATCCCGCGACCCTCGGATCAGCAGCCGAGTACCATAGCCACTAGACCACCGTGGCGGGGCGAATGACGGGAGATATGCGACTCGCTTTAACCTGATGTTTGTTTAGGGGACGCCGCTCTCCTCAATGCGCATGTCTAAATAGCAGTTACTGGGGCAGAACTCTTCCTTGAGTTAGCGATAGACAACAGCGTTTGTAGGAGAGAGTATTCAGAACAGAACAAAAAGGGTGAACTGGAATTTCAGAGATTGCATGTAAGTAAACAGAGCATGGACACCTAAGTTGCAACGTGTCACAGTTTGAATGGTGTCCTTAGGGTAGAGGGAAGAAGGCATGCATCATCATAGCCAGTTCCGTGCACGTCAGATTGAACGCTAACAGTTGCATGGATAATGCACCGTCACTCGGTTATCCTTGTTGCGAACTTTTAGAAATCTGACAATACTTCATATTAACTGAGAGTAATTGAGGCCATTGACATTTTTTCGATTTTCAGGAAGCAGGGGTTAAAGATTGTGCGTACTACTGCCAATATGTGTCCCAAAACAACACTTGGTTATATGGGTATTACAAAGATGGCATATACTGCTGGGTAAGACAAACTTCCTTTCCATTTTTCACAGTACTGACAACTAAAGCTATCATATGCAGCGTAGTGAGCGTTACATTCACGCGAACCCAAAACGAATTTCTCCTCATGTCCCTGACTGGAGACCATGGTGACAATGTGTACCGTGTAGCAATAATTTGAAATTGTGTTTCGGATACATGTTTTGTGCATGCAATCTGGGTAGGCCTGTCAACAATGTCAACAAGAATATCAACAAAAATATCACTCGTGCTAATGTAGAGTAAACTCGTGCTGGGGCGACCGTAGAGATAAGGCCCCGCTGGTTCTATGCCGGAAGGAAAAAAGCTAGGCGTGGGCTTCACGTAACAATCTTAAAACCTAGTCACACAAATTTTAAAGGAGAGAATCGTGAGAAATGGGCCCCGGTCACGTGATAGGAGAGCGGTAGATGAGTGAATGGTCAAGCTTCGCTAAATTTTACCGCAGACCAGCGACCATACGCGGACAATAATACCCAAGAGGCACAGTACACAAGATGTCAGAAGAGGTAGGCTTCGCGAGGCTAGCGGAATGACCTGGCGGCCGTTCTTAACGTCTTTTTCTACATGAATCTACCCCGTATGTCTTGGGGAAGCGTCAACTAGGTGCTAATCCAATGTGAAGCTCAGCAGCTCAGCTTTCACCTTCGTGTGTTACAAGAACATAACACCAGCCGTTTTCTACTGGCAATATTGCGCGTGAGTAGACCGATTCCGCCAGAAAAGTATAAGTTAATATTGTAAGAGCATTCGTACATAACGTGTTGGGTACGTCAATACTTGCACCAGTATTCAAGGAATCGCACAACGCACAACTACATTTTGCGTGACTACTTAATACTGAAGCCTGTGAAAGCGTATGGTACACGGAAAAATGCTGTACGCATAGCGTAACGCCATGAACCGCATATAGAAAGATTCATTTGCATTTTTTACACGATATCTTTTGTGAGAACTGAGATTCAATATTAATTCATGTATCAGTCATTGCGTGTCCAACCATTCGGTCACCTAAAACCTCCCAATTATGGTCTTTGTTACAAAGTTGAACTAAGATATGCAATATTTCATTGCCTTATTCGGATGATAAGCACCACATTCGCACACTTCGACACTCTAGGTACCGAAGTAATAGAGAATGGACGACCTTACACCTTCCTGATTACAACGTTACAAGGTTATCAAACGAGAGCAAATATGCGGGAGAAATAACAAGCTCTACATAAAAAATATCAGTAGCTGCTCATGGAGACTGCATTCCCGGAGGTGTACCTATTGAGCGAACTGGAGTATATAGCGGTTTTATTCATAGGCAGTGATCGCATGCATAACAGTGAAGCCCCGGTGCACGAGTGCAAACTTAAGCACTCCGCTCCTTAACAGTTTTCTTTATTTCTGATTTTTTGGAACAGTCGCAATCGTACGCGTGTTTTGTGTACTTACTCTCACATCATTATTTTTCATGGGGTTAATCTGGTTATACATCGCTACTTTTGTGAGAGGACACTGTGAACCGCTACTTATTTTTCTCTTTTCGTAGTTCCAATATGTTCTGTCTGAACCTTGGCCAACGTACACATTTCACCAATTGCCACTTGTTACAGGCGGACGACGACGGTGAAAACAAGACGCGTCTTCTTGGATTGTGTCTGGAGGGGGTATGCTACCCTCTCGACCACGACAATGTAACGCACCTTTCTACACCGGCAGATTACTACCAAGAGGAAAGTTGAACAATCGACGTAATAAATGTAAACATCTGCGTCTGCATAAAAATTTCGCAGCGTATTTCCCGCAAGAGCGTTCCAAACGAACGGACATCTCAACACATTAGCTCGAAGAATTAATGAAAAAATGACAGCTTCGCCAGAAGGGTGAAGCAGTGAATGCGATAGCCATGCATTATATAATACAAGAGGTAAGAGTAGGATCTTTAGGAGAAATCTGAATTGTAGTGAACGTGGGCTTATCAAGTAAGCACGCATTTGCGTAAACTATCATGTGACGGTCAAGCGGAAGATACAACGACCCAGCCGAGCGTCGAGCTAAGTCTTGTTTTGATGTGTTCAGGCCCGCGCTTCACACCGCTTGACCACGCTAAGCAGCGCGCACTTTGAACCATCGAGAAACTCGGCCCAGCCCAGCCGCATCAAGAGAGCACGTTCCTTCCTGCACTAGTAGACACATTCACGTGAGCACTGTGTGGCGAGGGCATTGCCATCGTTGCGACTATATGCGTGGCGCCTCGAACGGAGCAAGCGATGAAGGCGGCACCACGTAGTACGCTGCACGTGTGATGGTTCCCGAGACAGCGCGCGCGCCGGTGATGGCGACCAGGCAAAGATCACAGCGCTGCCCGAACGAGAATTGCCCCCCCCCCCCCCAAACCGCTCGTGCATTCTGAAGCCCGTTAAAGAAGGGCGGGGCGTTTTCCCAACACTTAGACGCAGGCCTCCCGAGCGGGGTGATTTTATCGCACGCGCTTTCTGGGCGTGTAGATGGGCCGGGGCTCGCTTGATCTCTGCTTCAACCGCGTTCGGCGAGCCCGCTCGCGTGCTTTGACCCGCGGGTAGAACATACGATGCGCGGGAGGTTATCAATTTGGACTTTGTATGGGATATGACGGCGGCAGCGACGACGAAGGCGACGGCGAAAATCCGTTGAGAACGTCCATATAATTGCTATAGCAATAAAAAGTAAGTTTAATATATATGTTGCCCATGTCGGTGCACACATAAAATGATTGAATCAAAAGAAGGGCATGAGTTGCTGAATCACAGCGCTTAAACGTCCAACAAAGAACGTCTGCTTCTCCAGACATTGATACTTAACTGACCTGCGAAATGCCTTAGCGAAGCGGCTCGGCGGCCATAACGTGTTTCGCCAAGTGAAAGTTTGTGCTTTCATCTCCGTCCCACAACAGACCGCATTTCAATGCGAACGAAATGCAACAACTCTCACGTACTTAGAAGGTGCGAGTCGGAGGCCAGCAGGTGGCTCTTCGTCCATCTATAGGGCATGCCTTGTAGTCTTCTCATGGCTTTCGTCCCATATGTAGCTACGTATACAGGCTTAAATTTGCGGAATACTTTACCATGCAACATGAAATTATCGACATCATTTCATTTATGTATCCGAGTCGTTCGTCTTAAGATACAGAGCTTCGGACAGTAATCGGGGCTATGGAAAATAACGTTTCGCGATCGTTTTTAACAAAGCCATGGCAACATTTATATTACTTTGCCACATAGTCTAAGATTAGGCGCCCCTGTGAAATACGCCGCCTCTGCTAGAACTGATTCATGGGTTGTGGTCTTGTGGTACTTTACAAATAATGTGTTTTTGTACGCATAACACAAAAAAATAGCTAAGTTTACACTAGCGGCGGAAGCCACAAGAGAAGCTAATGGGAACGAGGATCGTCCGGGTTTGTCACCGCCTCACCTGCATTTCGTCGAGGCCTGAGGCTTCGGGGAACGCTCTGGAAGCACTCCGAGGCCAAGAAAACGCTTATCGAAGTTTCACACCGAGCTCAGCATCAAGACGTTCACGTTTAACCACAGACGATAGCAGACGCAGCATGCGTGTCCTCGGCTTGACGCTGTCCCATCCCTTTGCTATACTACATTATGCATGCCTGGGCTATTGTACGCGCTCCTTGGCGCCGCGAGCTTAGCTAAACGCATAGCTTTATGAGACGTCGTGCTTTGTTTTGTTCTGCTTTGACCTTAATGTCTACCTCAGCCCACAACGGCGGTCGGCCACGAATCGCGTGGGAGGAGAAAGGAGACAGCAACACAAGAAAAATAATTCACGAATCTTCAGGAAGTGAACCATGACGAGTGGGCCAAACACTGGGATCCTTCGGTGTTACCGTAAATCACCCGTGGCATTGCCCGCTCATGCACGTAAATTAGTGACAACGCGTTTGTATATTTACACATGCGTTGCCATTTATGCTCCGTGTCTTTATGAAGGTTCCTGCGCTCCCACGTCGTAGATCGCGCAGATTTCAGAATTACCTTTGGTTAACGCGCACGCTGCGAATCCTTACGGTCCAGCTACGCACGAGATCTCTCACCGGAACTTCACTGCAGGTCAAGATCCACTGCCTAGGGTGGCCGGTGAGCGGTTGTGCAGCGCGAGCAGTCCGTTTTTTTTTTTTCGGTCAAGGAACTCACTAGCAGACACTGCCAGCGTCAGCGTTGGCTCTCGTGGGCGAGGGCGCGTTCTCGTTCCTTGCGAGCTGGTAAAGCTCTCATCGCAGAAAGAGCCTTTCCATAGCCAACGCGCGCTCTTCGCTCTCGCACGTCTGTGCACCGCAGCGCCTCTAGCGGACTCCTCTCTAACCAGCGACGGCGACTAGGGAAATGTCAAAGAGCAAGGCTCGGCCCTAACGTGCTTCGCCCCTAAAACGGTGTTAACCGGAAAAATAGACGCACATTGCCCTTGTCTTCTTCTACTTGCACGTACCAAATGGGCGCCCGCCAGCTGCTGTTCTACCAGTGTAGTGGTACACTGGGGGCCGCCGCCGCGGTGGTGTAGTGTTTAGGGCGCTCGGCTGCCACCCAAAAAACGCTGGTTCGACCCCGGCCACGGAGGTCAGATTTTCGATCGAGGCGAAAATGCACTAATATATGTTGCTCGCTACGTAAACGCAACTTCTTTTGTAGCCCAATTTTCTCATCACCGGGCTACGTAGCATGAATAACTGAAACAGGCTTAATTCTTTCATTCTTGATTTTGACTTGTCACCTTCATTTTGTAATTTCGAAATATTTCAGTAAGGGTATGCTGACAGCTCGCGCGGTGGTAGTTTTCTTATTAGCGCTAGATATTCAGCGCATATATCTCTGGTAAACTTAGCGGAAAATATCGCTATGGTTATGATGTAGCCGTAACTATATGGTTATTCTGCATTACTACTTTCCCCCATATGTTCAACAGTGTATATTATCGGCCGCCTGACAGTGACGGCTCTCTGAATCCTTTTATGAATCCTTGCTAGCCATAAGGAAAGGTTGTGCTATCTCACCCATTATTATTTTTGGCGATTTCAAATTACATTTGATTGAACGGAAAGATTTTGCAGTGCCACTGGCCGAAACTAACACTCAAAGTTATTTTCTGAACACGTCTTACGTTGGCTTTATCCTCACCTATCAGCAAACCAGAGCGCAATTCAAATTGTTGTTCGAAAATTCATGACTTATTTTAGCGGTACATGCGGACATCTGCACCTCTCTAAAGTATCTTCCACCACCAAGTGGTCATATTTTCATTTTTGGCATCATATGCACAGTGATATCGTCAATACCAGTAAAACCTCAAAAACCTTGGCAATCTGAGACAAAGGTGACTACGCTGCTATCAGTAAACAACTAGTATTCTTTTTTTCTTATGAATTCTCAATTCACCGTCACTTTCCCTAACACGGACAGTAACGAACTTGTTCAGAAACCAGACGATAAGACTAAGCGCACAAGGTATTCCCACAATTTCTGTTGAGTAACTCCTGCGTTTTTTCATTTTCCACAGATATCAATATATATTCTTCCAGGTAGTTTAATGATACATGGAAAGGCAGGTGCTTGCAGGTCCTTTAGTTATTATGAAAAGAAATTTTAAATTTATTATTGGGTTCCCAGTCAATCTACCCTGCCTTTCGGACGTAATACCTTCAACGTTGCCTACCCGAGCAGGCAGGCCGTAGAAAGCAGAACCGCGATACTTCAGCGCTCAAATCATCGTTGTCAAGTTCAGGAAAGCTGGCATAATACAACTCATCGTCAGATAACCTGGAAACTGTCATTTTACTGCCATTAGCTCCATATTTCTAATGCGGGGAGGCTGTGACGTCATCGCACACACTGAATGACGGATTTAGCCGTTTCAGTTTCGGTTTGGACACAACGTTCAGCCGGTTGTTTAATATTAGTGGTGGGCTTTCGAGCAAATTGAACCACCCTGGCTGCTACAGCACTATCATTGGAAAATATATTAGAACACGGTGAAAAAAAAAACGCAGGAGTTCCCCTTTAAATCGACAAAGACAGTACGTGCCATGGAACTTAAGCTAACGTTTCGGGGCACTAGCCTAGAACGAGTAAGATGTCAAGTTTTTAGGCGTATGGTTTGAAGAAAGTTTATGAAACGCACAGATTAATAACCGCGCCTCAGAGCTAAGCAAAGCAATTGGTCTACTATTCAAATTATCGGATATATTTCCTTTGTAGTGAAGGAAGCTGATATATTACGCTTATATTACAAAAGAAAGTGCTTAGAATATTTGAGAATTGTTCTTACGACCCTGAAGATTTGTCATCTAATCCGCTATTTGTCAAACACAATCTTCCTAAAATTAGTAAATTGTCCGATTATAGACTCCTCCTCCACATACATCAAGACAACCTTATCCGCACACGAAACATCCGAGGCCAGGATTCCGGTCCATGCGGGTTTTGTTCCCGAAACCTCCACCACGTGCCGCATGACTGTGAACCCTCCCCCTTCTCGCTTTCTCCCTCCCACCGCTTGCTTGTCGAGCTCCGTAGCCGAAGGGTTTTTCGCCGTTCACCCCTTTCTCCCCGTTTAGGCACCTGATGGTGGAAGGCGAAGAATGGGTAGGGAGAAGAGGAGGGGAGGGGTGGAGGGGCTCGCTCGCCTGCTGTGCTGCATCCATTCTTTCTCGCTGGTAGGGTGATCGCGGAGGTTTCTTTGCAGACGTGTGTGTATTCCCACAGCAAGTATACGCCGCTTATTCCAGACCGGTCGTGTACGGCCCTGCAAGCTGGGGCTTCCCTCTTTTACCTCCGTCGGATTCATATCATACTAAAATTGGAAAGATTAAACAACTCTGCTTTATGCAATGGCAGGCTTCAAGCAAAGAACGTTCACCAAATTATTTCTGGTGCTACGGCCCGCCACTATTTGTTTATGCGCCCCGAAAGTACACCTTATTGAACATCGTTCTTAGCGATTATTTCAATTTGAATCACGAGTCATTTGCTACACTTTCAGTTCTTTTACCTGTGCTATGTAGTTATGTTTTTGTCAACATTAGAAATGTCTTCGTACATTAAAATCTAGGGATATAAGAACACTTTGTCATGCGAGATTTGTTTCTTACATTTGGCTGCTGCAGTAGTGGTTGTAGTGCTCTGCCGCTGACTCTAAATACGTGGGTTTGATGCCCACCGCTGTGATCGCTCTTCAGTGGAAAGGAAATGCTAGAGGCCCGCTTAATGCGTGAATTCAGTGTACGTTAAAGAACATCGTTTGGTCTAAATTTCCCAGAAGCTCAACTACGGCATGCCCCATAATCGCATCGGGTTTTTGGCGCGTGAAAACTTAGCAATTACTATTGTTTGCAACATTTGAAGGGGAATTTCATCACGTTAAATTTCACTTATTGTGCATGTGCCTTACTTTGTATATAGTCGAATCTGTAGAGATCTCTGCGCCATTGATAACGGTGCGGTTGTTCTATGGCACCACGGTACTTGGATGGCGTCCTTGTCCGTTCTTCTGCGCTGTAACGTTAGCACCAGGCAATGACCCCTTCCGGGCACTGAGATCACTGGACTACAGCGATTTTTTCTTCGCAAGTCGCAAATTGTGATCTCGATATACGCAATCATATATAATTCAGCCCAGTACTATATGGTTCAAGTTAAAAATATATGATCCTAATCTTTAGCGAACTGCCTCGTTTGTGTGTGTCTAGATTTATATTCACTTGGCAACTGCAGGTACACAAATGTAGTAGCCAGACAGCAAGAAAGAGGAAGAACGTTTAAGGTGTACCTATAAATCGGTAATCAGATGTTATTTAATTATTTGCTAACCTATGTGGTCACGGTTTGCCGAGATATGCAATTTATTTTGATACAGCACTGTATATCCTTGCCTTTGCCGCCGTCCATTATATAATGCTAAAGCATCGATGAGCCGTGAGATCGCACAAAAGTGAGTTTGAAAAGTAGAGAGAGAGAGAGAGAGAGAGAGATAATGGGCGGAAGGCAGGGAGGTTAACCGGAAAGGTAAATATCCAGTTTGCTACCCTGCACTGGGGAAGGGGTGAAGGGAGACAGAAAGGGATGGAAAAAGAATAAAGAAAGAAGGAGAGAGGTCAAATCGCGCACACACACACAAGCACGGCATGTGTCACAGACGGTTCACGAGGCCCGTTGCGCGCAAAAACTTGAGCACAGCCTTCGTGGCTTTCTGCTGCGAGATACTATCTGTCCGGCATTCCAATATGGTTTGCTCGGACAGCGGTCGATCATCAAGGCGTGCTTTTTTTTATAACTCAATAACTATATTCGACTACGTGTCATAGCAACATATTGAGCAAATGTCTGCACAGGAATAATGGACCGGCAAATGGCTGATTTTTAAACGTAAGAAAAGATAGGAAATGTAGAGGTGTGGTGAAATGGGTTGTTTCTTTGTTTACGTCAGAAAAGCAAGCGGTCAGGGAATATATCCGAATGAACTTCGGTCCCGCGTTTAAAAACCAACTGTTTGAAAACAAGTGTTTAGCGTGGATGGTATGCTTCACTAATACGCAGTCATTTCTAAACTGCTTTCATGACTAAGCCTGACCAAGCAACTGGAGCACCCTTAATTTATTTTCCCCTGGCGCGCGCGCTGACGCTTGGATGTGTGGAGCTGTCGAGGAATTGTTTTTGTTGTGGCGTTTTGAAGACTAACCTGGCGTTTCCTTTTTCTCTTCTGTCGTGGTGCCAGACAACATAAGGTCGACAGAATGCCAGAGTGCAGTTTTCATTTTGCGCTAACTACAGTAAAAGCAAACTCTTGTCGGAGGAAACATGCGACGTGCATGACCAGGCGCGGAGAGTTTGCGTCTGCGTATTCAGTTGTATCGTTTTGCTCTTGACGAGGAGGAGCAGTATTCGTAGATTTCATCTTTAAACGGGAAAAAATTTGTACCCTCTGGAAGCTCCAGGGGATGTCGGAGCCCTTCATTGCTGGCGAACGTAGCAAAACTAACTGGACATTGATACTCAACATTGGCTATGGATACAAGAAGTGTGCCCGACAAGTCCCGCAACGATCAATCAGCTCGGCGAATTAATAAAAACGCCAAACACGTACCCTTTTACTACTGCACAGTGTTTCTGCAACAGATCATATGCAACTTAGCTTCGCCCATTAGAGGGTTAATTTTACAACGACAGTGTGTTCAGTAGACGAGAGAAAAAACAAAAAAGCTCACACCCGATCGTGGCTGTCTCAACTATAGCCTGCAGTGACGGATATACATTCACGCACGATGGCTCCCTCTTCTTAAACACTATGAATCCTATGTTAACTGATACGTCCCAAAGTCGTGGCCACTTACCGTGGATCTCTGTCACTAATTATGAGCCGTGAATTAGCGTGACTTTTCATCCCGGAAACAGCGACCCAGTTCAAAAACTACGGCCGTTCGCACGCATTGCGAAAGTCAATGTCATGTGAAGCAACCGGGGAGGAATCGGCTATGCCGAACTATTCGACACACTTGGCCGAGATTTAGGACAACATAATGAAGTCATACATGGGCTCACGGTCTCAACACGTAATCATTAACCACTACGCCTCACAGATTTCAAGTATTTCTAATGGCGTCCCTCAGTGTAGCATTTAGGGGCCACTGCTATTCATTGTAAAAATGATGTTCCTAACATCAGGACTCATGCGAAATACATTATATATGCGGACGACACCAGCCTATTTTTTCTTCTAATTATATACAACACTTAGCAGGAATCGCAAACGACGCTCTCTCATCACTTGCCATGTATCATCAGTTAACTCATTAAAAATAAAACAGAAAACGAAAGCAGTGCCCTTCCTTCCTAAAAAAAAGTATTTCTACGGCCTTCCATACATCTAGGCAGTACTGCGATTGAGTACGTGCACACCTTTAAATCATTAGGAATAACGTTCAGCAGTACAATGTCATGGGATGCACATGTTAGTAGTCTTTCTGCAACACACTCTAGAATCATGGGAATCACTTCGCGTAACCGATATATTTTTCCAACCAAAACTAAGCTTACTTTGTACTAAGCATCTTTTTATTCCCACATCAGCTATCGCCTGCTAGTCTGGGGCAATACAACGTTGTCAAACATACTAAAACTACACACCCTGCAAATGAAAATCCTCCGCGCAATTGTAAATGAGTGCTATGATTCGCCCACTAAGCATGCCTTCCTACAATATAATAAACTATTCGACTATAAATTGCATCTTTTTATAGAACAATAACAAGACAAAAATGATTCCTTTTTACCTAATATTATTCCACTCACGCTTCGCCACTCATCATATGACACCAGAGTACAAAGTAATGTATTACCAAAGTGTAGAACAAACTAGGGTTTTTCGATGCTGAGTTATATTGTGCCAAAGTTCTTGAATACCTCATTTTATGACTGCCTAAATACCATGTCTCTTTCTGCATTATTGGCAATCTATATATTGCAAGAGCATTATTCGGCAATCTGTGCTACCGTAATATCAAGTGTTCTCATGTCTTCATATATTGTATCAAACTGTGTTATTGTTTTACACCCGCACTACTGTTGCCAATTATAATGCATAGGTCCTTCCCGTCAATTTTATTTGTCAAATTTATTGTTGTCAATTTCATCTTTCAATTCACGGATACTTGCACGAACTCTCTGTACAGTGGCTGTTTCTGCTGTGTGCCTACTGCTGACATGTAAGGATGGCCAGGCTCGTCAAGCGGCGTAGAATTCGCTGCTTTTTTCTCGCCATCCCTAGTTTGTATGTGCAAACTGAAATAAAAACTTGATTTATTGAACAATCACACTTCATTTGCAAACAGGGCACAAGCTCTTTCACCGCAAATTATGATGCGGTGGGTATACTTACAATATGTAGAGCGCAGGAAAAGCCATCGTGAACTAGTGATTGATCTGATTGATTGATTTGTGGGGTTTAACGTCCCAAAACCAGCTCTGATTATGAGAGACGCCGTAGTGGAGGTCTCCGGAAATTTCGACCACCTGGGGTTCTTTAACGTGCTTCGTGAACTAGTGCTTGCTCGACACATCGGTGGCCAAGGTTCCACTCCCGCCCCCTTAATGAGTATCTCTACTTGCCAGACCTACATTTCAATCGACGGGAGCTGAAGACGGCGTGTCTCTTCTTTAGCCCACGCAGAGCGTATTCTCATGAAATGTTTAATGTCTGTTATGGTTGGTCTTGGAATAACGTAAGCTAGAATATGAACAGTCCTGTGGCGCATACCCACCTATTCCTGAACGACAGCTTCGGATATCAGCCATACATGATCCTCTAATTGTTATTCGCGATGCACATGACGAGGCTATGATTTTACCCATGTCAATATCAAACTTTTATCCTCGTCATACACCGATTACGCGCACCAAATACCTTGCCATCCCAACTTGGTTGGATCGTACTGGTCGTCTCGTTCACTTGGTTTGTACTAAAGAAAGAGACGACCGGGAGGGTGCCGAGACGTGGTCAGGTATATCGATATATAGAAAAATGCGGTCAAAATTGATAGAGCTTGTCAAGAAATGATTCGCATTTGACATACCTTCGCGAGAATTCAGAACACGTTCCATTAAGGCCCTAAGCCTTAAATACTAACTCGAAGAATTGCAGCATTTGCTTTTATTTATTTATTTATTTATTTATTTATTTATTTATTTATTTATTTATTTATTTATTTATTTATACAGTCCTGCTAGCCTCTGGATGAGTCTGTAAGCCTCATCGAGAGGCTAGCATGAGTAAGCAATTTCTCTTCACTAACTGGACTAAGCATTAAGTAATTAAATAAGCAGGCTCCTGACTAACTAAGCAATACCTCTTAAACATAGTTCGAATATTCAAAGGCCGCAGTGAACAGTGTAGGTTTCGGCGGCTTAGGTAGGATGCTAAATTTGTAGTATTGTCTTCCCTAAAGTTATCTCAAAATGCCCTGTATATATGTACCGTAACTACAGCGAGGGTGCACATAGGCACTCCAGCGGCACTTCAAAAAGCTTTTTTTTAATGAAAGTCAACTAAAGGCATAGGTAACACCAACAGAAGAGTGAGAATATCATCGCAAAAATTTATTTACACAGTGAGTATTCGTCAGCCCAGTTCCTCTGCTGATTCGTCTGACGGCGTAGAAAGATGCGTCACGTTTTCGTGATCGTAAGGATGGCATGCCCCTTGGAAGCATAAACCCGGTAACCCCTCGTATGTTGCATTGGGGTCTGCCGCCTGCGGAGCAAAATGAATAAATAAAGTTCTCTGTATATAAAATGAGAAAAATTTGTCGCACTGCTAGTTTAAACTAGTACTCGCAAAGTTTCCCGGTTCACCTAGGCACGAACTGCCTTAAGAAGTTGGGTGGTTGGCACAGCTGGCAAGTGCTTTGTTGAGACGTGCTCTTAAGCACACATTGTCATATTTTTAAAAGCAGTAGAGGGAATAGGCTGTAGTGGTCCAAAAACCCAGACAATAGCTTCGTGGCCAATATTGCGTACGCCTAATTTTGTGGAATCGAAGCAGCCTAACATTATCATTTTAACAGCAAAACTCATAATATGTCCCAGATCAAAGTGGACGTACCTTAGCCATTAATGTAGACGCAATAACTGGTCAAGCAATATCAGGACATGCACGTGCATTTGGAGTATTAGAAGCGCGTGGGAGAACATATATTAATGTTTTGAGTAATTGTTACCACACTTTGGTGCCAAATATTAGTGGACTAATCGGAAACAATGCGGTTACTTTATACCTAGACGACTGTTATGCGTGACACCTAATGTAAGCCAATCAACGAAGATGAAAGAGTGAGCACTGGGTGCGCCCGCGCACGCCGACTTGTGTTGAGCAAGTTTAATTATTCTAATGAAGTATATATCAAACAGTCAAATACACCTCTTGTCAAGAAATGAAACGACAAGAAGAGTTTAATGTGTGGTGCGTGATCCTTTTGTTTACGCTGCGACAATTAACCTGCTTATTTTTTGGCAACGTAGTAATGGTGGCGCAACCAAATTTTGTCCCGTAGGCGAATTCGATGAACATCATACAATGCATTCCTGCTGCCTATGCGGCATGCTACAGGCAGCCTAGTAAGCTTTCACGGCTGCTGCATGTTTGTAGGACACTTGTGAGCATACCCATACGTAACAGCTTTGATGGTGTTACGTGAGACACCTTCAGATCTCTATATAACAAGTCACGAAAGAAAGACGGTCTCCATCTTAGCCGAAAGACAGCGGTGTAGTACATAGTAAAATATTATGCCAATGAGAGCGCACGCAATGTTGAGGAAATATGAGATCGAGGTCAACATTTATAGCGGCGGTGCACGAAACGTAGGCGCCGGGAAAACTATTGCCCTAAGCAAAGTCCAGCGTTGAGCGGCTTGGTGCATGTCTGGATAGTAATGACTAACACCAAAATCAACGTATACACACGGAACAAGGCTTGAAAAAGCTTTATCCAATCGGCTTCCTTTACTTCGCACAAGGAGTCTATATATTTTATGCAACTATACTCATTGGTGCGCTTCGATCAGATGGTTAAGATGCCGAAACAAATTAAAACACAGAAATGACAGACTCCTACACGAGCTCGAATCACGAGAAGCTCTCTAACATCACAAATGTGTAATTCTCGCTTTTTGCCGACTACTTCCTTTCTGACTAGTACAGCCTTAGCGCTCAACCAATATTTCCGCGCAAGTGATACGAAAAGACCTTAGCGGAAAACGACGAAACGTCTTTCAGTGTATGCTCTGTTCAAGTTTTAGGGAAATCTGCTATATTTTTATTCACACTTTCTCCTGTACGTATCAGTAGGGTCATTTCTCAACCATACAGGCTTGCGTACATCTAGGAAGCTGTTATAAGTCGGTTTCTTTCTCAGGCAAAATAGCCGGCGTACAAAGCAAGCGCATTTGGATAGCACGTACATCTAGCTCTGATATCGTGCCCAAAATCTTCCGTGGCTATGAGTTGTTAAGCGCGTGCAGGAGGAACCGAGAATGACCACGTTTTCTGTGCAACTGTCTATTTTCCAGTGTTGTACACGTTCCTCCAAAACAGGAAAGAAAACTCGTCCCTCGTTCCTTCACAATTTTGTAATGAGTTCCCGTTACAAGTTCCTTTAATAGAAAAGGAACGAGTTCCAGTTACATTTCGAAATTTGGAACGTGTCGTTACATTAACGTTACATTTGATTTCTAAAATTGAAAATTAATCACGAGGCAAAATAAAGTGAACATATTAAATCTCACGTGGACCTGTGTCATTCACGAATTTCAACGTCACCGGCGGCATATTACCTAAAAAAAAAAGAAATAGAGAAACGCTCCCAGGCAAATATTTTCAAGGAGCACTGAAGATACCACGGACAACACCACTGCAACTTTGGTGCTAGTCTGTTACAAGTGCGACACAAATGGCACTTTCCACTTCAGTTCCAGCGCGCTTCCACTGCGCTTCTATTGTGCAAATAGGTAGTTACTCGCATGCACCATTGCATGTAACAGCGCTGCATCTGACACGAAAAGCTAGTAATAGACCTTGTGATTTAGGATAGCATATCAAGGTTTGTGCCGCGCGCAAATACTCTAACAAGATACCCCGATGTCGTCAGCATTCCCGGTCCTAAACGATTTTTCTCAAAAGTTTGGAAGCCCTTGCAGTATTTTAATAAACTAATTCGCCGTTCTGGATATATTCCTTTTACATAGTTCTCATCACTTTATTATTTGCGGTATATTGTACTTTTGTTGTTAATTATGGCTGCATTGAATGTATGTCGATGTGAAGAATTTTTATGTTGCTATCTTGTACGTTTACCGCCGAATAAAATAACGCGGGACTGTTTTCTTCTCTCCGTGGCATTAGGAATAAACATTGTTTGCCTGTTCACTTCGTAGGCACACCGACATTAAGGGAAGGGTCGAATGGTGTTGAGGTGTAGGAAATAAATAAGAAAGAAAATAACCTCACACGCATAATTTGACGGGACGCCAACCAAAAATGACCCACACCACACAAGCATAATTGACAGGACAATGGTATACAGCAAATGAGGCTGGAGCAGCAAAGGGGACGGGGTGCGCCGCGGGTGCGTTAAAATGCTTGGTTATTCTTGTGTAGCTAGCCTTTTGCACGCGTACTAATGATAGCAACGAAACTATAGTTTTTATTAAAAAGAAACTGGGCATCACCGAACATAATTAACCATGGTCCGGGTTAGAGCGATGTTAACTTCGCTCAGCATTACAAGCACGCACGCACGCACGCACGCACGCACGCACGCACGCACGCACGCACGCACGCACGCACGCACGCATGTTCAGCACACGTTCCCGTTAGCACGTGTATATATCCTTTCGAAATGCCTTTCGTTTCTGCTTTTGCCGAGCGCACAGGACTCTTGATACTAAATTAAGGCGCGGCCCTTTCAGCTGAACTAAAAAAACCTCGAAGAGATTGACGCACAGACTGTTGCAAGTATGGACAACCATGGCCGTAACCGCGCTCTGAACCGAGGTTACAGCCATGGTTCAGAGGGAGTCCTCGCGGCGGGATATGGGACGAAAGGAACTTCGCTGTTTCATGCAGTTCCTTCCGCGTTGCCGTACATCCATACAGGGCTGGTTGACTGCCGGAAACTATAGTTGTCCAAAAGGACAGAAAGTTGAGCGAGTTGGTAAGGGTCCATAGTGAAAAGAAGAGGCGTGCAAGACACGGACACAAGGAAAGAAGTGTACAACACGAACATTCGCGTTGTACACTTCTCTCCTTGTGTCCGTGTCTTGCACGCCTCTTCTTTTGACTATAGTTGTCCAGCGGCCATAGTAAGCGGCCATGACCACGGAGTAGCGGGATACCCTGACGTCGTGCGGCCGCAGTGAAGGGGAAGCGTCACCCTGGTCGAATCATCAAAACCGAAATAGAATGACGTTTTCGTGCGTGATTTTCTATGAGGGGGCGACAGTGGCGGCAGGAAAACGGGCCTCCAGGGAGGGCTTGTTGTAGCCCAGCCTATCCGCCCTGCATGATGTGCTGCGTGCGTACGTGCGAGCATCGTGGAGTGGAACGTGTATGGAAGGAACGCCGTTCCCTTTGCCGTTCCTTCGTAAATGTAACGCGTTCCCGTTAAAGTTCCACCAATCCGAAATGAAACGATGGCGTTCCTTCGTTCCTCCCAAAAGGAACTCGTTCCAGGAACGTCGTTCCTTGGAAGGACGTTCCGTACAACACCGCTATTTTCTCGACTACCAAACCGCGGAAGGCGAAACGCGGGGAAGACATTCGAGAGCGAAAGTCACCAAGCGGGTATACACATAGCAGTGACAGGAGCCGCGCGGTTACAGTTCTTTTTTTTTCAGCCGTGCGCGTTTAGCGGTGGCAGGTGCCACTACAGCCCCCTCCCCCCAAGAGAGGAGGCCAATACGGCGAACGATTGCAACCACCTCGGGCAAAGTGGGTCCCAGTGGACACTGCCTGCTGGAGATGGGAGAGAGTGCGGAGGGCACAGAACTGGTTGGGACACTGTTTCGAAAGAAGCCGACACGGACAAGACAGTGTTTTCACTGTACGCGGGCTTCAGGCGCTCGAGTGCAATAGTTTCTCATGATCCAATAACATTCACAACAAAGTTCCAGGGGAGGTGCTCAAAACGGGGAAGGGTCCGAGGTAATGGGGCTGCAGTGAACCACGCACAGGGCTATACCGCAGAACACATGTGTAGCCTTTTCCATGTATGGCACAATGTAAGCGGCAAGGGCTGGGTTTCGTCGCGTCGGTTGAGGCCGGAGGTCGAGGAAAACATTGCGAAGGATGCTCACATATTCGCTGGCTGCCGGAGCGCTTGGGTGTGCGGTGTTCTCAAAGAGGTCAGCCGGGAGGAGGCGCAGTGTATGCCATAAACGAGCTCGGCCTTGGCGCAGGAGCGGTCTCCTTTGTATGCGGATCGGATGCCGAGAAAAACGAGTGAAAGTGCTTCTACCCATTTGGTTCGGGACCCGCGTGCTGTCAATGCTGCTTTGAGACGCCGATGGAAGAGCTCGACGAGGCCGTTTGTTTGGAGATGGTAAGCGGCTGTTCGCAGAGAGGTGGTCCCGAGGAGCCTCCTCCGCCCCCCTTTAGAAGCTCTGCGAAAAGTGAAGACTCAAACTGACGGCCCCGGTCAGTGATTAACGTTGTCGGGCAGCTACACCGTGAGACCCAAGTGGAGACGAACGTCTCTGCGACTGTGGCTGCAGTGATGTCAGGAATTGGCGTCGCCACGGTCAACGCATGTCAACAAATACGGGTGGCTTTGGAAAGACGGAAGCGATCCAACTATGTCTATGTGGGCTACAGCAAATCGTTCGTCAGGCTGCAAGAAGCGATGGGGAGGCGGTATTGGGTAGCGGTGAACTTTAGCGCGCTGACAAGGCGCACACGCGCGTACCCAATCGCGAATGTCCGCGTTCATGCGGGAATGCACGAATCGAGCTGCGACCAGCTTTTGAGTATCTCGAATACCAGGATGAGCCAGGTTGTGGAAGTAGTTGAAAGCTAGCCTGCGAAAGGTGCCTGGTAAGAACGGCTGAGGTGTGTCTGGGGAGGTAGCACACAGAATAGGCACAGTCTGAAAAGTTATTGGCGCCAGTTGTAGGGACGTAGTTGCTTCGCGCTTATTAGTTAAGTCAGGACAGCTCTCGTGCGCTGTCGCGAGATCACGGATGTCGAATGAAAACGAGATTAATTGTAATGTTCTTCTAGCGGCTGCGTGTGATGGCGTCCAGGCGGCTGAGAGCATCCGCCAGGGTGTTATTGCGACTAATGTGTCGAATGTCCGTTGTGAATTCCGATATGACGGAAAGCTGACGTACCTCTCGTGGCGCATATTGGGACACTGAACGACCGATGGAGTAGGTCAGGGGCTTGTCGGTGTAGATGGTGAACGATCGGCCTTCGAGGAGGGGACGGAAATGGCACATGGAGAGGACCATCGCGACGGGTGCATGGCCGAACACACTACAGCGGGTTCTGGCGGGGTTCATGCGTCTAGAGAAGAAGGCAAGAGGTTGCCATTCGCCATCAACTTGCTGTTGTAGAACGGCTCCCACCGCCGAGCTTGATGCGTCGGTCATGAGTGCCAGGGGGCAGTCCGGATTTGGGTG
>CM023490.1:52547781-52571351 GCA_013339685.2 Hyalomma asiaticum
GAGATTATGAGGTGAGGCTCCAGAGTTTTGGCCAGAAGGTCTTAGACTTGATGTAGCACTGCAATAGCTTTTAGGATTTTGGTGAGATCTAGCGGTGTTAGTTAGGATTCTCTCCTAGCAATAAGGCAGGATGGAATGGCGTTCTTGATTTTGTATGCCCTCTCCTGTATAGGCCTGAAAAGGCCCACAGTATTCAATAAATAAATAAATAAAAGTGTGGAAAATGTTTTCGTTCTCGCTCTACTTTTATACGAGAGATCAAAAGACGGTTTAGTGTTAAGAGTTCTCCACAGTTCTGACAAGCCGGTTGCTATTTATGTACAAGATAACTGTGTGTCAGGTGCGTATGCCCGATTCGTCGTCCGCAGCAAACCACTTCTATAAAACGTTCCTGACGTCTGCATGATTTCTATTCTCTGAGGACTGGTTTGCTAAGATGGAATGTTATTTAAATTTTTATCCCAACTTAATTACCACTGCTTGTTGAGTGCTCGTCGGAAGGCTGCTGTAGAACCGGTAGATGGTATTTCTACTTTTCTGATAGGTGTTTTACTGCCATGTGTGCACTCTTATCTGCCCTTTCATTTCCGTTTATACAAATGTGGCTCGGAATCCAGCAGAATTTTGTAGTTTTCCCGGTTTCTCTTTGTCACGAGTTTGTGTGTGAGGATCTCGGGAGCGCTTGCTCCGATGGATTGAGAGAGAGTGACGAGACGAGAGGCGTCAAGCGTTAACAAAAACAAGCAAAAGTCGTTACTTTATACAAAGAACATCAAAACATGAAAAATAAGCAAAACACCAATTCGCACACAAAGAGAAAACCTAAATGTTACTAACAGCCTAAACGGCCTAACCACAAATCCTCCGCGTAGAGCGCAGTTCACACGGGAGTCCCTCAACCTTGGGCCTCGCGTTCAAGTCCGCGTTAGCTGCCTGCCGGTCAAGGTGCAGTTAGACGCTCTTAGTTTGCATTCGACGCGGTGTGGTTCAGAGTCGAAGCTCTCTGGTGTGTCGTGTCCCTTAGCTGTCGTCGAAGGTGCTGCTGATGGTGGCCGCCGCTCACGCAAGGTCCGTCCTTGTCCGCCGCCTTGCTTCACCTGTGACTTGGCGAGTCACCGCTTAGGCCTAGCCTAGCCTAGGCCTCCTCCTATGTGATGCTCGGTCCCCAACCAAGACCGGCCCTCTGCAGCGATTCTTCAGCCGGTCGTCCCGTTCTGCCGGCGAAGGTGGAGCGCTGCGGGAACGCCGGGAACTGCTGAAGTTCGGCTGCTGCCACTCCGAAGTCCGTGCTCGATCGTAAGCCAGACCGACGGCACCCCGGAGCCCGACGCCCTCGTTTCCTCGTCACCAGACCGTAGCTGGCCAGACACCCTTCGTCGACCGGTGCCGCGCAGAGAATGCCAGCTCAGCCTTCTCGATCACCGATCAATCCTCGAGTCGCGTGCCGCGAGCCCGCTGACATCCAATTATGAACACCGACGTGTCCACTGCGCGTGCTTTGCCGCGCCACTTCGCCGATCTCTCCGCTTGGCCTAGTGGCCTGTGTTTATGGGCCCCTCTTACTCATGACACTCTTGCCTTTATGATGACCCTCAGTATGTCTCCTACAATGGGGAGCCAGTTTTTTTTAATGCTAGTAATTCTAGTGCGCTCAGAGATTCGCTATATATAACAGTGTTCTGTCCGTCGTGCTGTTTTCGAAAAGTTCAGTAGTGAAGATCGAAGCGTGATTCGGTAAATGCATGGTTTCTTCCCACTCTGCTCCGATACTGCACAGCCGACGTGTTTGCGTGTTCAGGATCCATCGGTGTAAACTTCCGTGAGGTCTCCGTGCGTTTATTGGAGAGCGTAGCACTCTTGGATCAGGTGTTCTCTCGGTGTTTCTTTCTTCTTGAATTTTGTTAGCGTAAATTCACAGACGGCTAGCAGACTTTTCCGTGGTGGTACTTCTTGGGATTTTTTTAAGAGATACAAATATTCTGGTGGAATGTTTAGTTTCCGACATACCTCTTTAAGACAGGACGACTTTACAGCAGAGGCTTTCTTAGTGTAGATCGTTCTTGCCTTGCACTGCGTAACGATGCTGAAACATGGGTTTGAAGGTAATGACCGAATTTTGAGTGCATATGTTCCCAAAAGAAAACGCCGCCCGTCATCTAGGGATGGTTCGTTAGTGTCTACGTATAGGCTTTCAACTAGAGATCTTCTATATGCTCCCGTGGCTAGTCAGAGGACATGATTATGTATGTCTTCGAAGGTATGCTGGTCTTGCTGACCCACATACCACACAACCATGGTCGAGGATGCTACGTATTAATGATCAGTATAGGTGAAGTATGCATCTTCTATCTGATCCCCAGTTCTTTTTAGATAGGATATTCGAGATGTTGAGCGCTTTATTTGCTTTTGCTTTCAGTGCATTTATATGGGATACAAAACTTAGTGATTTATCAAAAACTACTCCTAAGAACTTGTGTTCTTTCCTTAGGGGCAGATTCTGTTTTAGTTCAAGGTTCGGGTCAGGTTCGAGTCCCCTTTTGGGCGAGAATAACACTGTTGCTGTTTTCTCGGTTGGAAACCTGAAGCCATTTTTATCTGCCCATTCAGACAGTCTGTTTATGGTTTGCTGTATCTCCCTTTCGCATGTGTTTATGTTGAAGGAGCAGCAGGAAATTTGTAGGCCATCCACATATAGGGGATGTTCGACGGAACGGTGTATTACTTTTGCAGCGGTATTCGTTTTTTCTATAAAGATGGTTGTGCAAAAAATACAGCCCTGTGGTACACCATTTTCCTGAGTGAAAGTGCACGAAAGGATGGTGCCAATGCGGACCTGAAAAGTGCGGTTTGCCAGAAAGTCAGATAAGCAGCTCCGCAATCTTCCTCTTATTAGACATTTTTAGTTTAGCGCGTTAGCGTGATAGCAGGGCTATGGGAATAGCGTTACCGTACCGCAAACATTCGTTGCAGAAACGAGCTTTAGTTGATCGGAGAAGCGTTTACGGTCCGATAGCTGTGATTGTGGCGCCATCTAGCGAAGGATACATGCGTTAAAAAAGGTGAAAAGAAATAAAATAAGCTCAAAATGTTCACTTACACTCCCGCGTGCAGCGGCATTTTAACTTTTCAAGAATAAAGAGAGATAAATATATACGAACCAAGCGCCAGGATCATAAATTGACATGTTGCAGAAATGTAAACAGATGTCCTCTTGCTAGGCCTAGCAACGTTGGAAATGGGAAGCGATCTCGAAAATTCGGCTAAGTTATCCCTAATACTGCATCATCGAAGCTACCTGAAGGCAAGCGAAGCCGTTTTGCACAGTCATTTGCTGCGAACGAAGTGAATCCTGCCACAGCAACGCTAAATTCAGGTCGAAGCGGGCGTCCGAAACCGCCGCCATGTTTTATGTAAAGTACGATAACCACGCGAACACGGTAACGTTAAGTGTGCGAAATACCGTGGGCACGGTAAACGGTATCGGCCGTTTACGGTACTGCGCATGCGCACTTCCATCCCGATATTCCGATAACTACGCTATTACGCTAAGCCCGATAAACTAAAAATGTCTATTACCATGTCGGCTAAGTCACGTAAGGTTCCGAACCTTCCAGGTGGTGTCATAAGCTTTTTCTAAGTGAAATGAAACTGGTAGGCACTGTTGCTTATGTATAAATGCATATCGTATTGGTTTTCTAGCTGGACGAGGTAATCTAATGTTGATTGCCTCCGTCTAAAACCGCGCTGGTTAGTGTCTAAGATATTGCGGTGTTCGAGAATAAACACTAGCCTGACATTTACTGTGCTTTCAAATGATTTTGCTAAGCAGCTTGTTAAAGCTATAGGACCGTAGCTATTAGGCAGAGTATGTGGTTTCCCGTTTTTAGGAAAGGGACGAGAACAGCTTCGACCCCCGGACCAGGACGAATTTTTCGGCAACTAGGAAGCTTTCATTTCTGAGAAATCCGTATGGATTTTCTTGTAGCCTTGTGCTACGAAAACGAGTGGATGCTAATTTTTCCTTGCATAAGGATAGAGGGTGACGCAATGGATTCTGCAGCAGAACCCACCTGCGATGTCTTGGTAGGTATTGCGGGCCTTGCTACGAAAGCAGAGGCCTTTTGAGCACCTGTTGGCGCTTCACGAGGGGGCAGAAGGCACTGCTATATCAGCGAAGCTGTACTGGCAGCCGAGATACCGGACGCCCCTCTGCCCCCCAGCGAGCTGCGTCGGCGTAGCGTGAACCTGAAAACATTGCATGCTTTCGGCGTGCTTCGGGGTCCCTGTAAGCTTTTCTTTCACTTTCAATTGTATGATTTCTTTCTCTTTCCTAAAGGTTCGACAGGATCGCGAGTATGCGGGGTGAGGTCCACCGCAGTTGGGGCATTTTATGACTTTTGTGTTGCATTCCTCTAACGGGTGATTTTTCCCGCCACATTTCGCACAAGTGGTCTTTCCTCGGCAGGACTGTGAGCCATGTCCATAGCGTTGACATTTAAAACATCTTCTTGAATTGGGGACATATGATCTGACAGGAGAGCTTATGTAAGCTACATTTGTCCTTTCTAGAAGATTGCTTCGCTCGAACGTGAGTACTATGCGCCTTGTCTTTATCTCTTCATTGGCTCTTCGGGTTGTGATCCTTCGGACAGCACTGACTCCTTGGTTTTGCACACTTTCTAGAATGTCTGTGTCTGTTTGATTCATCAACTCGTTTTCTGAGATAACCCCTTGCACATTGTTTAGGATACGGTGTGGTACGACAGTTACTCTTCTTTTAGCAATTTCTTGTTTTTGAAGACCTTCGCTTTGTTCTTTTGTCTGCACTTCAATTAGGAGGTCGCCAGATGCAAGATTTTTTACTTTATAGCCTGCGCAGATTGCCCTTTCCAGGGACTTTGCGATCTTGAAGATCGATTTCGAAGTTATAGGTTCTTTGTCTTCTGATGAGGGAACAACTAGGAACTTCGGGAACGTTTCCACGTGCTTTTCTCGCCTTATAACATCGGTGCGGCTTCTTTTCGGAGGCCGATCATTTTTCTTGGAGTGTGTAGATGCCATACGTTATAAACAGAGGGTACCAGATATGTCGGCTGAGGTTCACACTATTATTCTCAGCAAGATCCCGGAGCTTCAGCCTGAAATTCAAGTGAGAGCCCGTCGGCCAAGGCTTGACCAAGACCCCGACCGCCACCGTTTGTGGTTTCTAACCCTCCACCTTACAAACTGTAGCCACGGTACGGATAACAGCGTCAGTATGGGGGCTAAGGGTCCGTGGTGGCGCCAAGCACCATCACCTTGACAGCTCAAGGTACCCTTGCGGGTAGCTCGGTTCCATGGTGTATCTACACCCCAAACGCCTGCCGAAGCGGCCGCCCCTACGGGGAACGCAATGTTAGCTAATGCACCATAGCTGTTCTCTGTTTTGTGCATATGACCTTCGCATTCAACAGTGCCTCATGCATTTTCACAATAGTTCATTTCCAAAATAAGAGTGCGCTTCAATGACTTTCCCAAGTCCAGTATCGTTGTTCGAAATGGACTTGGTTGGCTCTAGGTTGCCCCTCACCGTTCCGTCCGGCGAAACGCAGCGACCTTTGGACACCGCCGACACCACAAGAAGCCGTCCTAACTCCCCGCTACCCTACCGGAGCCTATACCTACATTCCCGTGAACCATTTGTTTGCGTGGATTTGGACCCGCTCGGTCTTTTCGCTGTCAGAATTCGGCAACCGATGAACTGCCGTTGCCACAAACACCACAACTCCCTCCGCTATAACAAGGGCTCTCCCCGCTAGTTGCTCCACCAGGTCACCAAACTTCACGTTCTAGATGTTCAATATCGCGGTGTTTCTCGTCAGCTGTTGAACTACCACAGCCAGTTGCTTTCTTGCGTAGGTCGCTGACGAGCCACTATAGGCCTGGTACACTCAATTATGGGTCTACGCTATAACAATAAAACTGTACAGGCTGAGCACCTCAAGCACACGATTACCGACATGATCGCTCTGTGCATTCCACAGCAGCACCGAGATAGAGACCATGTATTCGACTCATTGCTTATTGCGACCAGAAAACAAGAAGAATAGGGTGCCTACTTGCAACTTTTTAGGGATGTGCTACACTTTGTGCAAATATAGTATAACCTTCGGTCTCAACTTAAGTTGTTGGTGCGCTAGCAAAGTCCTAACATTAGAAAATAGCTGCGAACGACAACAATCAGCCACCACTAGCCAGCATTAGCCAAAGTTAGCCAGTGCAAACCAACAGTAACTAGCACTGCTCAATATACGGGAAAACGAGGCATCACTGAAAAACATCGCAAAATATAAAGAAAAGCGCAGTTGTATCGCCCGGCTACGGAAACATGCCGCCATCGTCTTCAAGTAACTGCGACAGGTAAGTGCGACGCGCGCAGGTAGAGGTAAGAAACTACTACATGATTGAGCCCATCACATTGCAAGGCCCCAAGAAGTCATCACCTCTGGCGCGCATTTGTAGCTTTCGGCGTTTGCGCGTTTTTATTCACAATCTTCTTATTGGCCGTAGGGAACCGTTAGAAAAATGAGAGCCACGCTTCGTTTCTCTGCATCATTATTCACATAAGCGAACTTGCCGACAATTTGAGTCGCCCTGCGACATTTAATATATATTTACTTTTAAAATTACTTCAGCGTGCCTGAGAAAGAAGGCCAAGAGCAAAAGAAATAACAGAAAGATAACACCACATTGAACACAGAAGCACCTTAGACGCGTGCTATTGCTAAGGTATCTGCCGATGCTACGCTTCTTGAAATAAGCTAGGAAAGATAATATAGGTAACTTGTGAAAAATGTACACTATTTTTTAGCACCCCAAGTAGCACAAACTGCGCAGTGCCGCAGCTCTTAAAAGCTGCAGGAAGTATAAAGAGAATCTTACCATCAGTATCAGCAAGTGGATTTGCAAGCAGATGACCAAAAACTGAAACAGATGAGACATTCTTGCTTTTGAGATTGCAAACGTAACCCCAACTAGCATAGCGTATAAAATTGAAAAGATATTTTTTACTATATAATACACTTGCTTTGAAAGCCCTTTTAGTGCTCGGAATATTCGTATAAGTGTGGAAATATTTCAATGATTTGCTTCAGCTGTCAGCGCAGCACTCTATTTCCCCTTTTTCAGTCATCCCAGACGTTCGACTTCACACACTGCTCAGGCGAGTGGAAAGAAATGCCTTGTCGCCAAGTTAACCCGCAGAAATTGAGACCAATGAAAATTACTTTGTTTTAAAACGAAGCTGTGCAGAACCATTATCGCATTGACCTGCATTGCCTCTCCGTGAGCCATCTTCTCAGTGTGTTGATTTTCACCAAGTGCATTAAAACAGCGCACAGCCACTCACTTATGCTATTGTGAGCCCTTTAGTACGAGCCCTGTCTTTACTGCGAGTGGATACCAAGTGGACGCAACCTAAACAAGGTAAACCTCCTTAATTTTCGTATAATCTGGTATCAGGGACACACATAAGATGGGCAAAATAATAGCAAATAATGGACATGTCAGAATCCACTACGGTGAGTTTCCGTCATATGAAACGGTTATTGTTGATGATTGATTGGCGTGGTTTAATGCCCCTAAACCTGCTGTGCTTATGACACACACCGCAGTGGAGTGCTCCGGAAATTTCGACCCTCTGGGGATCTTTAACGTGCACTCACATCGCACAGCACACGGGCCTCAACATTTCGCCTCCATCGAAATGCAGCCGCTGCGACCGGGATTCTATCCCGCCACTCTCGGATCAGCAGAGTGCAATAACCACTAGTCCATAGTGGCATTGCGGGTTACCGTGTTTTCGCGCTATTAGGACGGTGCGTGATCGTCTTGATTTTAAGATGTGCCACGCAGCGTCATCCTTGTGTCCTGTCCAAATTTCGGAGGCCTATATTGCACGGTTCACATGTTCCACCAACGTATATGAGTGCCGCACCAGTACAATGTATCTCATGACTAAAAGAAGCTAGGCGAAATTTTCACGGTTCCGAGGCGTTGTCCTAGCTTACATATGTACAACCAGTAAAACTACTGTTTTATAGACAACGAGACTGCCCGTGTTGATAATTCTTTCATGCAGTGTATGTTCTTAATAATTACTCCTATACATGTAGTCCGTTTATTGACACATTACATCACTACTATATCTAATATATCAAGATTTTTTTTCGATTTGAGATCATTGAAACTCAGTCTTACATCCATACGAGATCAGCACGCATGTCTTAGATAACGACAGAAAGTGTGTTGATCCACGACAAGACGATGCCGAGTTCCAAGTTTAGTAATCACGGACGAGCTTTATTTGAACTTTCGTGGCATATTATACAATATTTTGTTACCTGCACCCTCAATACGCGTTTATTGACCTCGGAAAGCCTATTTATTGACCTCGGAAAAAGCGCATTCTATAAAAGGGTTTAGGACGTAAAACTTAATATCTGCAGTGTTAGTGCCGTGCAGTGACGCGGCACGTTCGCCCGCATATTGTTTGCTTTGCAATACGTTGCGGCGCATTACCCGACTCAACCAGATTTTTTGCCGTCGCATGTACTCTAAATTATCTACCTTTACTAAACACCAAACGTCAGTTTCGTTTTTATAAACTATCGCAACGTAATTTGCATTTTGAAATGGTTACATTACACATCACAGGAAACTGGAGAATTGCTGTGAGCGAAATTCTTCCGCAACATCCAGTAACTGAAGCTAAGTATTAGTGAAATGATCACTGCTTACAGTAATTTAAGAAAATACTTCTGGGAGACTGGCGAATCAATTTCCGCCGCAGGATAAAAACTAGAATATAGGTCCTGGCGTATAGCAAGTCCGCCACTTCTGCTGCTATATAGTATATGTATGTTAACATGGCTGGCCCAGCCATGGTCCGCGTCTACACCTCTTACCTCGCTTCTCCGCAAATGAACCAATTCTCTCACTCTTGTCAAAATAACTTCCTACCAATTTCCATAAACCCAAACAGCCTATGGACAAGGCCCTCTTCCTTTTTACACGCCTAAGCTCCACGTGAGCATCATGTTACATGGCATGAGAAAGAATTAATCTCTTTCAGTTCATATTTTAGAGAAGTCCTTTCGCTACAGGCGTCAAGTGATCGCTGAAAAGTTCTTGTGAACTTGCGCGAAATAACATTTTCGTAAACACGATATTCCAGGATGTGTTTAATACACTGAACGTGATCCCATGCAGTAAAGAGACTCTGCTTACCTAATAACGCTACGAAAGCTGCGATGGTTGTAGCACGCATATCTGGGTTGTTCGGGAGGCTGCGAATGAACATAGATGGACACATTTTTGTCAGGAGTGATATCGTTTACATCGTTAGGTGATCTCTGTTGATGCAGGTGCAGCGTGTTATTACACATTCTGCAGCGCTTATGACAATTAATAACAAATGTGACACAGTTTTTGACACAGCAGGCGCGTTGAAGCTCTGGCGCCGGGTTCATCTTTTAAGCTGCACAATGAAAAGCACGCCAAAGCAGGTCAAATTTTGCGTGGCATAACCAGAAGCCGCCAGCCCAACAAGTTTCACACCACTTGGCTTGCAGTACTTGTACTGCAGAAGTAACAAAATGGCGGGAACGATATGCAGTGCTAAAACAATTGAGCGGCCATAAACTCATGAATTCTACTACGACAACGTCACCGGGAAATCACTTGCCATCTGGGAACGTGAGGAGCGGTTTGAATTGTTTTGTCTCCCTACTGTTGACAATACTAACGAAGAAAAGTGCGTTAGAATTTTGCTTGTGGCTGTTTTCTTTTTAGTGCGAATATCTCTCGAAGCCCTGGTGTGGGTACGCGCAACCAACGTGTCAGCGACCGCACGGAACCATGGCCGCTAAACCAGTCACGACGCCCAGGCCGGCTTGAGCCGACGCTATACTCTAGGAAATCATATCGCAGTGTCAGTAGCACTACCAAAACTAGAAGCGCAAGTTCTAAAGCAGATCCGATACTCACGCTGCGGAGTACAAACTCTTCTACTCAACGCGCGAAACAATATCCAGTGTTGATTCTCCTCGTGCATTTATACTCCCTTCAGTTACTTCGCAACGTCGCTGAAGGAGTCAGCCACCTATTACGTCTTTACATTCAAAGCCAATGGTATGCTGTCTTCCCACTTATTCATGACTACACATTTTTACGTCTGTATATTTAAACCAAATGACGCGTCACTGGGAGAGTAGGCAGAAAGGGAAAGGTTAAGGCAGTCAGACCAACATGACTGCAGCATTGATGGGGTGGTTCAGAAGAGAAAGGATGCGTCAGTCTTACTGAACTTCTGGCGAATGACTCGCGAGTGCCACGCTTAATCAATAAAGATGTTTCATTTAATTTTCTTCTTCGCCTAAATTTTCTGCAGCGTGTAAATTTTTCGGTGTGCTTAATGTAGGAGCGGACGCGTAATTTCTGTAGATAGTGTAATGACAATAGGCCCTACCGCAGCATGAGCGCTCGCGCTATGAGTGAAGGGACATACGAAGAGTAAGATGCAGGAGAAGACCGGTCAGAGAACAGGCGCTGTGTCTGTGTCTCGTGCTTTGCAAGAAATGTATATATATATATATGAGAAGTTTTTTTTAATGAGTTAAATCCAGAAACCACAACTAGCTCAAATATTGCTCCAATGGCACGTACATTCTCTCAACTTTCCTCTACAAGAGTTATCATAACGGAATAGCTCGAATACCAACACCTACATGTGCTCACAGAAACGAAATTGAGCCACAATCATGCGCTGCACGGATCGAAATGAGCCAAATCCCGTATGCCGATAGCAGAGAACTTCAACGATCAATTGAATCAGCACACATGACAGCCTTCGTGCGATTTCCCGCCAGACTGCTCTGCCTGATTCCGAGGTGTGTTTGCATGTTTTTTTTTCTTCCGCTTCGTAGCTGGATTATCATGGATTCTGATGGAAGTCAAGAGATCGGTAAGAGATCTGTCCCCAGACGTCGACGACAACGTGAACAGAAGCAATGTCGACATCGGAGAAGCAAGAATGTGCTGCTGTCAGAATGTAAACACGTAAAAAAGCTCTTGGTTCGCGCTTGTGACAGAAGCACTTGTAAATCCTATCAAGGTGAAGTTCAACGAATTGTGCGGGGCGGAACAAAATGTGTTCGTTTTCATGTACTGTACATCATAAGTAAAACGCAGGTGAGGAAAGGAAGCGGATCCTCGTCGAAGCCTTGCTACTGTTTAAAAGGTACGGCTTGAAAACAGGAAAGAGATTCGTGTTTGTCGCGATATCTCTTGCGCGGTGCTTGCTGTGAGTGACTGCACTGTTGCTCGCTATGTAAAAAAACAAACATGAAAGCGGCGAATTGAAGCCAGACAGGCGGGTCTGTGATCAGAAGCCTAAGCGCTACTGTAGAAAGCGACCAGCTGTTGTGCGGTTTGCTCAGCGACTGCGCGCAAAATAGTCGCATTACAACCGGTAGAAGACAAAAATGTTGTACCTTGCAGTTCAGTTGAAGACAGACAGACAGTCAATGAACTTTACTGAATCCTGAGGAGCTACTGCTTTAAAGTACTCTAAGTCAAAACAGTATTGGCCAATCCCCTTCATTGGGTATGTGTGAACTTACAGAGGAGGAGAAGAAAAAGACGAAGAAGAAGTCAGGTTGCTGTCGGGGCTGCGCACGTCGCCTGTCGCGTGACGCATGACACGATTCGACAAAACTGCTTCACTAGGTAGCGCTTTGCAGTAATGACGATGGTAAAGTTGATGAGCATCCGAAACTTGTGGAGGATTTATAACCAACAAGCAACTGATGATGCGCGGGCTAAGTATGGCTTCTTTCACCACAATTTTCGAACGAATTTCAATCTTTCGTTCAGAACACCAATAACGGACGTTTGCTCTGTATGTCTGAAAAATGCGTGTGAAATGAAAACTTGTCGAGATGCTTCGCAGAAACAGCGTATCATAACCGAGCAACGTGTGCACAGGTTGAAGTATAAGGCTCTTTATTCATTGCTACGTGAGAAGAGGGAAGACTTGAAAACTTTCTCATTTGACTGCGAACAAAATCAAGTGCTTCCCGAAGTTCCGGACCAGGAAGCCTGCTGCAGCTGGCAGCTGTATCAATATCACCTCTGCGTGGTGAAACACCAGGTGGATGGATCAACGCCCAAGGAAGCCGTGCAATCGTACACACGGAGCGAAGACGAAAGCTTTAAGGGGAGCAACCAAGTTGCCAGTGCGGTGCATAATACACCTCGAAGCGCAAAATTTGAAGGAAAAAAGCAGGTGGGGTTAATAGCGGATGGCTGTGTTTCTTTAGTGGCTTCAGAATGAGGCCGCATGAGAAATATCAGTAGTCTCTCTTGTGTTTCCTGACACAGGTCACAGCTTTATATCCCCAGACGAAGTATTGTTGTTTTGTGGGGTTTAACGTCCCAAAACCAGTTCTGATTATGAGAGACGCCGTAGTGGAGGTCCCCGGAAATTTCGACCACCTGGGGTTCTTTAACGTGCACTGACATCGCACAGCACACGGGCCTCGACATTTCGCCTCCACGGAAATGCAGCCGCCGCAGCCGGGATTCCATCCCGCAACACTCGGATCAGCAGCCGAGTACCATAGCCACTAGACCACCGTGGCGGTGCTGAGACAAAGTATTTAGCCGGATTGAAAAGGATGTGAGACAACACGAAGACATCCTGAATCCGCAGAGCAACAAAACGATTTTTTTTTCAAATCAAGGCGCTGCCTCAGAGCTTGGGACCTGTATGACTAGAAAGCCTAATCTACCGCAGAGATGAAGACGTCCAGCTTGCCGTTAATGATTTTACGGCCGAAGAAATGTATCTTGCAGAAGTTCTAAAATTAGAGCGGAACCCCTCTGCGAGGTTCCTGTATCAAATTTTCTGCTAGTTGTAATGAGGAAATGGTCCCTTGCACAAGCACCCGTACAATGCTCGCTGTACACCTACCATGTGAACGAAATGATACAGATGTTACGAGCCTTCTTGTGAAGCATTTCGACAATTCATGGCAAGAGAATGAAGAGCTTGCTTATTTCGTGAATGTCCTCAGGCGTGCCTAAGAAAAGAATGATCAGTGAGAGGGCTGCTTGCTCTGCGAAGAGTAACGTACTCTTCGTGTATATTTACAGCGCTCTTGAAGCACCGTTGCCTATGTCTAATGGCTTTTCTGTGAAAGCTCCGTCATACCACTCTTGAAAGTCGATTTCCATAAAGCTTTTTCCATGAATACCGCATTGAATTCAATGTCTCATTCAATATGACCCGACTCCGAAGTTATCATGGGAATAATGGTGAAATTCGCTGCATATTCTTTAATTGACTGTGGCCGTAAATTTCCCCTATCCGACATGCAAAACACATCATAGAATAGCTTTGACAGCGTTGTATTTAGTTTACGTAACAAGTTTTCCGCCGTTTTCTGAAATTTCGTGTAGATAGATTTCTCTCATTTCAAAATGAAAAACACACATATATATGTATATACAAAGCCAACCTCAAGAATGGTGCCGAGGAGTGGCATAAGATATGAGGTCTTCAGACAATCGTCCTAGAACGAGTAGTGTGCCTGCTTGATTGCCGTTTTCGGCCGGATTTCTAGTGCTTGCAGCATGCCAAACCAGACCTCTTCCGCGGACCAGGCTGGTGAAGGCCACGTCATGGACGCTGCACATGCTCTACGTAGCTCTCTAAAAAACCGCGTACCGGGATTCCCTGCCGCAAACACCGGTTCCAAGTCCTGTGTTCCTCGGAAGGTCTCGGCCTCTGTATCTGATGCCAGAAGACCTATCACAGAGGCCCAGACCACAAAGCATTCAACAGAACTGGACAAGTCATCGCTAACGTCAGCATGGCTTCCGTAAACGGATGCGACGACAGTCACGAATCCGCTCGTACTTGACGTGCGGTCATGCCATGGCGCTGATCTTCCCGCGGATCTCAGGAAGAAAACGTCTCCTAACCCCCGGAACAACTTCCTTGGTGGTCACCGCAGTCATTGGCCGAATGCAGACACTTTTGTCCTCGTCTCGCTCAGTATACCCAACAAAAAAACGTTATAGTCGTTGACCGCCCTCCCACGAAGCCGATGCCTGCTGCTGACAACATAGCTTCGGACTTCACGCAGGCGCCTAGTGAGTCCATGGAATACATGACAATGAACGCGGCTGTTGTCACATCGTCAAATGCAGTCACGGTATGCCTCTGTCTCGAATCCGAACCTCATCTTCCATGACCGTCACATCTCTGTAGCACTCGAAGTCCAAGCTCTCCCAGTGTCTCGTACTCAAGCGAAATACCTCGCACACAGCACATCTGATCGGAGTTCTTCGAAGAAACTTGATCCATCAGCGTCAACGCCGCGGAGACGCGTACGACTAGTGGCCAGACGGGCTAGTGACCCTGCTCTCTTGGCGCGCCTGCACGACCATCATTCGTCCAATGTTCCGAATTTCCGGTAGGGCGTCCAAACTGCATTGGGACAATAGGCAGAAGCACTTCAGACCCTTCTGCTTTAGCCACTGCCGTCCACCCTACACGTCTGCACGCATCCCGTCGCAGCGTAGCCGTGACGTACGACAGCCCCTACGGCATAGTCACTGTCACCCGCCAGAAGCAGCTTTCGCAGCATAAGAGGACAAGTGGCAACGTAGACGACACCGACCATTGCGGCACAGCCAAGGCCGACCACCAGATACAATTTTGACAGCTGTAATTCACAGAGTGACCAAGCGTAAAAGAGACAAAAGAGAACACAGGCGCTAGCTCACCCGGTGAGCGCTTAGGCGACGACGAAGACGACGAGGTAGAGAAAAAAAGCCACAACGAGGCATAACTCATGGCACATAAGTAGTAGGCAAGAATAAATGTAGCGATCACGGATTAGTAAGGGCAAGAATTGTACTTAAACAAAAGAAAGTTAGAAATGAATTAGTTACTAGAAAAAAGGCGAACCTAGAGATAATCAAGGCAAAGAACGAAGAGTTTAAAGTCGCCCTAAAGAACAGATTTTACGCGTTAGAAAAATGCAATCAAGATTTAGAAGTAGTAAACAAAACCATAACGTAAGAGATCTCCCAAACAGCAATGAAGTTGGGGGTAAAACAACAAAGCAAGATGTAAGCGAGCTGTCCCAATCCACTAAACACTTAATAGAAAACGCCAGCTGATGATAGTGCCTTCATCAAAAGGTAAAATAGAACTCGCAGAATTATCAAAGCTGATCAGCAAAGCCAGACAGAGAGATGTAAGGAATTTTAACGGGAGAGAAATAGAGGAAGGAGTATGGGAAGGTACCATCATTACTTCGGTCAAAAGGAAACTGCAATTAGGAGAAAACAAAATGCATGCGCTCAAAGATAAACAAGGTAACATTATCGACAATTTCAACGAACTAGTAAAGGTAGCAGAAGATTGCTACTCTGATCTGTACAGCTCTCATGCAGACCATACAACCTTCATAGAAATAGAATCAGCGGAGGACGCTGAAATTCCATGTATAAGCGCTGAAGAAGTAAAAAAACTCTTAAAGGGATGGCCCACGGTAAAGCAGCAGGTGAAGACGGCATAACAGCCGACTTGATCAAAGACGGAGGAGACGCTGTACTTGAAATGCTTGCGTCACTCTTGACGAAATGTATCAAGATATGTATGTACCACACAGCTGGAAAAACGCTAATATAATCTTAATACACAAGAAAAGTGACATAAAGAAGTCAAAGAATTACAGACCAATTACTCTACTCCCAGTAATGTACAAGCTATTTACGAAAGTAATGTCAGCTAGTATAAGCGAAACACTCCACTTCAACCAACCAAGAGAACAAGCTGCTTTCAGGAAATGTTACTCAACAATGGACCACAGCCACGCTATCGATCTAATAATTGAGACGTTCGCTAAATATAACAAACCTCCTTATATGGCCATTATAGACTACGAGAAAGCGTTTGATTCCATAGAAATACAAGCAGTTCTGCTAGCCTTGCGTCGACAACGTGTACATGACGTATACGTGCAAACAAGGAACATCTGCAAAGACTGCACAGCCGCACTATTTGTATATGAAAAGAGCAGAAAAATTCCGGTCAACAGAGAAGTCAGACAAGGAGACACATTAGCTCTGATGTTATTCACTGCATGCCTAGAAGAAGAGTTCAAACGTCTAGACTGGGAAGGAAAGGGAGTTGGAATAGACAACGGGGAATATCTCAGCAGCATAAGGATTCCAGAAGACATCGTGCTCTTTAGCAATGACGGTTACGAATTACAAAACATGATTGAACACCTAAACTGGGAGAGTTTTAAAATAGGACTAAAATTAATGGACAAAAGACTGACATTATGCTCAAAAGTCTAGCTAAGAAATCGGAATTTAAAATTCACAATGAACCCTTAGAATCTTCAACAGAATACGATTTCTAGGGCAGTTGTTAACAGGGACGCCTAACCGTGAAAAGGAAATCCTCCGTAGAATAAGAATTGTCTGGAGCGCATTCAGGATACGTTCCCAAATCATGACTGGAAACTTGCCACTGTCACTAAATCGAAACGTATTTAGTCACTGTATTCTCCCTCTACTAACGTATCGTGCAGAAACGCAGAAACATGAGTTTAACTAAAAATCTAGAGATTAAACTAAGGAGCATGCAGTGTGTAATGGAGAGAAAAATTACTGGTGTAATTACTTACCAAGAGATCAAACAACGAGCGGAGTGGATCAGACCACCGAGAGGAGTAGCCCATATTCTTATATTACTTAAAGGAGAGAAGTTGACTTCGGCAGGTCATATCATGCGGAGGACATATAACAGATAGACAATAAAAGCGACGGAATGGATACCAAGAGAAGGAAAACGTAACAGAGGCAGACAAAAAGATATATGGAGTGATGAAATCAAGATGTTCGCAGGCATAAAGTGGAACCAACTCGCTCAGGATAGAACAAATTGGAAAACATTGGGAGAGGCCTTCGTCCTGCAGTGAACTTAGCAATAGGCTGAATATATATATATATATATATATATATATATATATATATATATATATATATATATATAGTTGCAGCAAGGAAATCACGTTGGCCCCGGTACAATAAGGAACAAAAGGGAGTACGACGCACGTTGGTTTTTGCACAGTATATTTACTGACGTTTCGGCTGGTGGACCAGCCTTTGTCAAAGTAACCTGGTTACTTTGACAAAGGCTGGTCCACCAGCCGAAACGTCAGTAAATATACTGTGCAAAAACCAACGTGCGTCGTACTCCCTTTTGTTCCTTATATATATATATAATCACGACTAGCGCTTTAAGGCCTTATGGGGGTTGCTGCAGTGAGTGGGGCCGCATCAGGCCTCTGTCTTAAAATAGTGCCCAAATACTTCCCAGGAGCACGCCATCGAGTTACCGAGTTAGAGAGGCAGCGCCGAATTAAGCCCAACGAAGGAACGTGGCGCACGCCAGCAAGAACCTCAACGCGCCAAACGTCACACAACGACTGGCGGAAACCTACACAGAGCGATTCCAGTATGTTCCGAGAAACTCTGGAATGCGGCATTCAGTCATCGCATCCCGGTAGGTGAGCGCCCGAGAGAAGACAGAGAGAGAAGGAGGAAGCGGAGAGTACGCGCCGACGCTGACTGTGACATGGAAGAGAAGCGGAGCTTGCGACCCGACGAGGCTACGGTTGTTGTTGTTTGTTGTTTTGTGGGGTTTAACGTCCCAAAACCAGATCTGATTAGGAGAGAAGCCGCAGTAAAGGGCTCCGGAAATTTGGACCACCTGGGGTTCTTTAACGTGCAGTGACAGCGCACAGCACACGGGCCTCAACTTTCGCCTCCATCGAAATGCAGCCGCCGCAGCCGGGATTCGATCCCCCGACCCTCGGATCAGCAGCCAGGTACCATAGCCACTAGACCACCGCGGCGGGGCGAAGAGGCTACGGTGGTTTAGCGGTTATGGCGCTCGGCTGCCACCCGAGAACGCTGGTTCGATTCCGGTCGCGGCGGTCGCATTTTCCATGGAGGTGAAAATACCAGCGGCACATTTATACTGTGCGTTGTCAGTGTACTTTAAGGAAGCCCAGGTGGCCAAAATTTTGGAGCCCTCCGCTACAGATTTTCTCTTACCTTATCTATTTCACTCCTTTCCGCTATCCCCAGGGACGCCTAGCCGTGTTGCCGACGTGGGCTGCAGAAATTAGCATCATTTCCTTAACCTAACCACAATCAGTTTAAATCGAGGGCTTTCTGTCAGCTTTGCGCACGCTGGGACGACGTGAAACGCGTCAAAACGTGTCGAATGCCGGCCAGAGATTAAGGAATCGAGCACGAGCTGCCAGCACCAGTCTCAGTACGAAGTGAGTGTTGTGACACAGTGAAAGAAGAAAGGAGTTGAACGACGCTGCTGCGCGGAGGAACCTTCAAGCTTCATGTTGCCGAGGCACTTCGAGGGGCTCTAGTGAATAGGGCTCTTCTGTTTTATTACTCTATCGTCATGCATGAGCTAGTATATTTAATGTTAATTGGTTCCACGTTATGTTGAAACCCATCTATGCGAAGAGCCGTGCTTGTGCAAGTTTTTGTAACTGTCTATTAAAAGGGGATATGTTTCGATTCGGTTACCCTTGGCTCTTCCTCGACGTTTCAACAACTGCTGGCATTTTTCTAGTGCATGAGAGGGACCTAAAACTAAGTTGTGAAAGCTTTCGAGGGGCTATTTTCGGGTAACTAATGCGTGGGTTCGTCTGCGCCCCTTGCCTCATAGCTCGAGATTGGTGGTAGCCTGAGCCCGTGCAATGCTCTATGAAATAATATCGCAGTGACAGTAACACTACTAAATGTAAAAACGCACGTGCCAAAGAGGGCGCAGTACTTACGCTGCTGATATGAACTCTTCTGCTCAAGGTGTGAAACAATATCCTTTGCTCACTCTGATCCCCCATTTATACTTCCTTCAGTTATTTCGCGACGTCAATAGAGGAGCCATCCACCTTTTACATCCGTACATTCAGAGATAATTGTATGCTCTCTGCGCACTCATCGATGACTGCAACTTTCTACGTCTATACATTTAAACCAAATGACGTGTTTTTCCGCTAATCGGCCACCATGCGCCTACAAAGCAGATTGCACGCAAATGAAGTACATGTCACTCTGAGGTCAAACGCAAAGAGAAAGGTTCAGGAGCAGAGAGCAGCCTGACTGCAGCACTGAGGAGGCAGTTTAGAAAAACAGGGGGCGACGGTCTGCCATTGAACAATGGCGAATACATCACGAGAGCAACATTCATTCAGAAGGTTTGCTAAATTTAATTTTTTTTTCTGCGGCTAGAGTTTCTGGAACGCGTAATCTTTTCGGTGTCCTTAATGCAGGACCGGATGATTAATTCGCGTAGTTACGCTTTCGTCTTCAGTGTGTTGAAATTCTCGCTGTTCATTTGCTTGTCTATGTTTGCCCATCTCTTCGCACGTCAGTGCCTTCATTTAGCACATGTTCTCATGTTTCGTTGACATTTAGTCCATATGTATGCGCGACTCCTGATGACAGCAACTTATTTATATTGCCATTCTGATTTGCGACACCTGCAAGCTACGAAAGACTCGTGGAGGAGTTTTCAGCCATCTATTTTTTTAGGAAACGACACATTAGCGCGTAGCACTTGCTCTGCGGAGGCTGCAAAAGCGGCGTGAAGTGGCCGACTTAGGACCAACGTCATTTTTTTAGGTTTACGTGTGTGTGTGTGTGTGTGTGTGTGTGTGTGTGTGTGTGTGTGTGTGTGTGTGTGTGTGTGTGTGTGTGTGTGTGTGTGTGTGTGTGTGTGTGTGTGTGTGTGTGTGTGTGTGTGTGTGTGTGTGTGTGTGTGTGTGTGTGTGTGTGTGTGTGTGTGTGTGTGTGTGTGTGTGTGTGTGTGTGTGTACATCTCGTAAAGTGTCAGAAGCCGGTAATATGTAAAATGAACGACGAAGGAGAGAGAAAAGAAAAGCGTTCGCTTTGCAATTTACCAACAATATCGAACAAGCCTGAAAGGCTATCGTGCGCGTTTAATGGAACAACCGGTACAAATCCAACAGAGATACCTCAAGCACACAAAGCTACTAGTAAGGCACGGTCGTGCCAAACATGACGTTTTCGCCATTACGGGAACAGACGGCTCTTACATTTAGGAGACCCTGCATTGCCAGAGTCCGAAGAGCCGAAAGAGCTACTGCACCCGGTTACCAGCTTTCGGAACATTACCCGGATGTACCAAGAGGAAAGGCGCAGACTACCAGAAGCGCACCCCAAACTGACCAGGCAGCAACAGACAACGCTACGTCGAGCGCAGGCGGGATCGCTTGCGCATCCTGTAGTGATCAACCCCATGTACCCAGTGGAACACGATACGTTCTGTCCATTTTGCAAAAGAGAAAAGGGCACCATGCTGCACATCCTGGCAGAGGGCACGCAACTCAAGACCCCCTTCCCTTCCACCCAACACTCCCAGTTCCCAGTCCCTTTAGCGATGGGATACCTTGTTATCCAGCACCGCCCTACCGATTCGGCTTGCACTGACGGACAGGGGCCAGGAGTTGCTCGGAACATTTGGGCCGCGTAACCAGGGAACCACCCCGTCTGGTGCCTGCGTGCACCGTCGATTTATTTTGGGCTCAGTAAAGGTTGATTCATCATCATCGCCATTATGTAACGAAGTAAAGGTCTTTGATTGGTCAGTCCTGCTTGCACAAGCAGAACTGTCGGGTTTCGGGCCGGGTTCTGCCGGATTCCGTTGCCTTACAAGTTAGCAATTAAACACACATCTTCCACTTCATCAGTTCACTTCGATAAACAACCGTAGCTATTTCTCTTGGTATGCTCGCTACACCGCCATGCTTTGGACACTAATCACTCTGTTTTGTAAACTGACCACTCTCTGTTCGATATTTGCTGATGTCGATAGCATGCGCGAGCACATGCAGTGCCGCTATACACTAGTGTGCGCTTAACCACAGTCCTGCACGAAGCGGTTTCACCGAGAGGCAAGCAATTTTTTCTATTAAACAATAATCTATCAGATTCCATACATTGTGGCAATCGATGTCATGCGAAGCCGCCAGTGAGTAAGTTGCCTACGGCGAACTGTTTGGAAAACAGCAACTTGTTAGGAGCAATGTCCTCGTGCAGACTGGGTACTTGTGTGTTTAACATGAGAATACCAGTCCCGTCGGCGGCGGTGTGCCGGCCGAAATGTAGCTCGCGGTAGCACGCAAGGGCAACACTGGCCTTGTTGCGCGGAATTCCGTTTTATCGAAGAGAAACGCACGCTATAACGCGTTGATACGCGTATCAGCCAAAACAAAAGGCTCTGCGCGGAAAAACCAACGACCACGTAAACCATGACAGACACGGGCGCAGACTTGCAATTGAAATTTAGTTCACGCACACCACATAAATACACGAAAGCTTCCGTCACTGCGCCTGCGCGACACAACACACTTCCTAACTGTGGTTGTCTAAAAAATTCGTTTCACTGTTACACAGAGATATTGATGTGTCACTTACACATTCAGGACCACTTTTTCGCATGTGGTACGCCTCGCGTATCTCCCTTGCTTTGCTGTCGCGACATCGACATAATATCCTGGTCTCACGTAAGAGTGGCTTGCATGCGCAAACTGCACAGTGATCGGGAAGGCGCCCACGTCTATTGTTAATAATTGACAATTCATGCTCGCGCAGGCGCACGTTCACGCACCTTACAGTCAGCCCTACGTAGACTTTGCCGCAGGATATACGTATTATACCACGCCAACAAATGCAGTCCACCTAGGTTTCATTATTGTGCTTTTTTCCAAAACCGTGCAACCTTTTTTTTTTTTTACTTTTTCCTATGCGCGAACACAACCCAGCAAGATTGTCAGGCGCCGCACACGCTACCTCCACGCCGTACCTTTTGCCCACCTTCTTTGGATTATGGGAAGTTTTGTGAACGTACGGCAAAACCTAGCATCTCCTGTTTATCTCTATTTGTGTATATGGAATCCTGGGAGTGTTGGAAGCGCCACTCGTAGCCATGGCGGTGAGTGTGGCACACTCTTACTGCCGGGAGGCGTCACGTAGGACGCGATCTTATGGCGAGGCAGCTGCTGCCCAATAAACCTGCATATGCTACCTAAATTCCACGTATAACAGCTGACGAAGTAAAAAATGCTGCCAAAGGCATGTCCCGCGGTAAAGCAGCTGGTGAAGATGGTATAACAGCCGACCTGATCAAAGACGGAGGAGATATTGTACTTGAAAAACTCGCATCGCTCTTCACGAAATGTACCAAGACATGTTGTGTACCACGCAATTGGAAAAAGGCTAATATAATCCTTATCCACAAGAAAGGTGACATAAAGGAGTTAAAGAATTACAGACCAGTTAGCCTACTCCCAGTAATATAGCAGCTGTTTACAAAAGTAATTTCTACGAGGATAAGAGAAACACTCGACTATAACCAACCGAGAGAACAAGGTGGTTTTAGGAAAGGTTACTCGACAATGGACCACAGCCGCGCCATCAACCTAGCAATTGAGAAGTACGGGGAATATAACAAACCTCTGTATATGGCGCTTATCGACTACGAGAAAGCATTTGACTCCATAGAAATACAAGCAGTTCAGGAAGCTCTACGTAGACAAGGGGTACCTGGCGTTTACGTGAAAACCATAAACAACATATACAAAGATTGCACAGCCACACTACTCCTACATGTGAGCAGGGTTGTACGGAACGCCGTTCCAAGGAACGACGTTCCTGGAACGAGTTCCTTTTGGGAGGAACGAAGGAACGCCATCGTTCCATTTAGGATTGGTGGAACTGTAACGGGAACGCGTTACATTTACGAAGGAACGGCAAAGGGAACGGCGTTCCTTCTATCCACGTTCCACTCCACGACGATCGCACGTACACAGCACATCACGCAGGGGGGATAGGCTGGGCTACAACAAGCCCTCCCTGGAGTCCCCGTTTACCTGCCGCCACTATCACTCCCTCATAGAAAATCAATTACAAAAACGCCATTCTATGGTGGTTTCAATAATTCGACTAGGGCGACGCTTCCGCTTCACTGTGGCTGCACGACGTCAGCGGTATCCTCCTACTCCTTGGCGGTGACCGCTTACTATGGCCGCTGGACGAGTAGATTCCGGCTGTCAGACAGCCCTGCATGGGTGTACGGCAACGCGGAAGGAACTGCGTGCAACAGCGAAGTTCCTTTGGTCCCTTATGATTCCGCCGACAGGGCTCCTTCCGAATTGAAACACTGTCAACGCATGCTTTACTATATCGCCTCACCGCGCATTGGTTCTGAGAAGGTGCTTACGGCCATGCTTGTCAAAACGCGTAAGACATCCGTGCGTCAATCTCTTCGAGGTATTCTAGTTGAACTGAATGGGCCGCGCCTTAATTTAGGGTCAACAGCCCTATGCCCTCGTCAAAAAGCAGGAACGAAAGGCTTTTCGAAAGGATATACACAAGTTCTAACGCGAACG
>CM023490.1:52571451-52611413 GCA_013339685.2 Hyalomma asiaticum
TCTTAATTTAACGCCTTTCATTTTTCATTCCATCCCAGATGTGTGGTTCCTAATTTCCTTTCTAGGTTCTTTGTGATTCTCCAAATTTCTGCCCAGTATGTCAGTACTGGTCAGATGCAGTAGTCATGTAGTTATAATGGTAAGGCAAGATAATCGTGAAGTGTGGGCATATTTCTTTCACGAGATGATAGTTCTCGTGACTACGCCGGCACAGGCTAGAATGACGACAGCTTGGTATCTGGGCTGTTGACCCGAAACCACCATACAATAATGAGGCGCGTTTTAGTGGATGGCTCCGGAAATTTTGACCACCTACGGTTCTTAAACGCACACTGATATCGCGCAATACACGGGTTTCAATATTTCGCCTCCACTGAAATGCAGCCGCTGATATCGGTACTCGAACCCACAATCTTCGGATCAGCAGTCCATTGTCATAGCCACCAGAACACCATGGCGGGGAGCCAACACTAGTTAGCCGATACAATGAAAATCCTATAAAGCTTCCCTAATTCAAATGCCTGGCGGTGCTTTTAAGAAGGCCAATTGCGGAGGTGTGCGAATGTGGAAATATTTCGAACAGGCCGAATTAATGGGGACCACTTGTATTTAGCTTTCTGATCGAATAGGCGTTAATCGTACACCTTAATATTTTAGAATTGTTCATTATTTTCAATATCCTACGTGCACCCTTAAGAAACGGAGCAATCTCACGTAAGCGCAGCAAGTTTCTTCTCCCCTAGAATATCATAGACATACTACGTTAGAGCTCAGAGTGTAGTTGGATACGTCACCTGTGGAAGGTTACTATACCGGCTGCGAATTTATGAAGTGCGTTTTCCGAGTGGATCAGCCCCTACAAAGGGTCTGGCTACTCCTCTAGATGTTTTATCCGTACTTTATTTGTGGCAATTATAAGTGCGAGGACATCAACGCAGATTTAAATTGACTATAATAGTGGTTTGGCATTCGATGGTCACCCCACAAGTGTTCCAGTGGAGTCAGCTTGAGTTTGGCAACCTTCGATTCGGGTTCGGGAACTACTACGTGCATGCCCCTTTTGTATACCACACAACTAGTGTGCACGAGGACGTATTCGCAAGGGTCTGTAATAACTGGGGCTTTAAGTCCCACAACCACGGCGTGGTTATTAGACGCTGTCGTGAAGAACTCCGGAAATGTCGACCCACAGTACACAGTACAGCGGGCATCTGCTATTTCGCGTCCATCGAAATGCGGCTGCTGCGGCCTGAATTTGATATCGTGACGCTCGGCTCAGCATGCTAGTGCCTAAGTAACTATAGACCAGCGAAGACAACAGCGAAGACACCGTGCTCAATCAGTGTTGAAAAAAATTAGGAGATAGGCCTTAGCTGTCTCGTGCAAAGTTGCACCTGACCGCTCTGAGTTGGTGGCGCCCAAACTCGGTGGCATAAAAAATTCTACGTCACGTCTTGTTCACAAGGAACCTATACAGAAATCTTGTATGAGCTGGAGCATGCACGCTAAGAATTAAAAAAGATTAAATGTCATAAGCGACATAAATTACAAAAAGATCGACCAACTTAATTATGGTTGCTGAAACGCGTCCTTTGGTGTCACAATCTAAAGGTGTAATTATGTTGCGAGCAGAACAAATTGGACACATCATATCAGGGCAGTCCTATGGTTATCATCGAGTATATTCTCGGCGATCCACAAAAACGTAGGTGAACAAGAGCTTAAGCTACAACTTCTTAGTGGCAAACTTTCAGCTAATGCTTAAGGATTTTTTTTTCCTGTTCGAACTGGTCTATTTCGAGCGAGCCCACTCGAGGGCGCAGTTGCTTGTAGCCGTGACAGGCAGTGGCGGCTACTTCCAGCCGCTAATGCGGGTCGCCATATCACGGAGACACAAATGTGTTATATTGTCAATCAATCAATCAATCAATCAATCAATCAATCAATCAATCAATTTTATTTCAACATTCATACAATGTTGAGGACCATGAACAAAAAGCCAGAAAGGCTTGACGTGGTCCATGGCCCCAATTTTTCGAGGTAGAGACAAAACAACAAATGGAAAAAGCAGTTTAACACAAAAATATAGAAATAATAGAATGGCCAAAACGCGTAACTCTAAAAATACATAACTCTGAAGAAAAACAGAAAAATGAAAAACAGATGAACAGAAACAGAGAGAATGTTATACTACATACACAAGTTTTGGGGGATACAAGATATTTGATTCGAGTGCTTATACAAGACTAGCACACGAAGCTAGCACACGCTAGAGCTGCCCACAAGCAAGCAATGGGCAGGTGTCCAAACTACCACCACGAAAAAGCGTTCGCCAGCGCGAGCTTGGCAGCAAGCGTCTGACTTCAGCAATGGCTGATCGTCTGAGACCACGTGCGTGTCCAAGAACTTCGACGCCCTCGCTTCAAGGGGCCGGTGGCACCAAGTTGCAATCTACCTTACGTCAATATGAACTGTTCGAGCTTGCCTGTCAACAGTGGTGCTTTACCATAAAGACTCAAGATTTTCCAAGAGCGCGTGCGATCTAAGAATGGTTACGCACAGAGACAAGACAATCACCGACAAGCACACATATACTATAAATCAGTCACTTCTTTTGTGCCTAGTCGAAATCTGTGAAATCCCTGCATTAACTTCATTAACCATCGGCTTGATGACCTCTGCCTCACACGCATGCAATATCAGCGCAACTAAAATTGGCTGCCCGTAGCACCATGAAGAAACAGTCGTACAGAAAGCCACTTCCGAGGAAGTGTAACTAGCACGCCGCAGTGTGCTCTACAAACCATTTTTCTTCTTTTTTCAACGCATCGATCAGTTTTCAACAACTCCAGAAGGCTACATTCGCATTGCCTAGGCGAGTTCCGGATGCGTAGTGATGCGGAAGCCTTCTGTATGCCAGCGTATAATTGTCACTGCGTCAATCGAGACAGCAAACGAGGGGGCGGAGTGTGTATTATAACGCTTAGGGAATAATTGTGAAATTCTTTCAGCATTTACGAGTGTCGCGCCCGACTACGAAGTGATTACTCTAAAATTTGGTTCCTTTGTGTATTCTGTCTGCTACCACCCACTGGGGTGAAACCTATCCAATTTTCTAACATTTTCTGATGCACTTTTGCAATTCGTTCATGACTTCCAGTGTACGGTGATCACTGGAGGAGATCTGAGCATTGATTTTTGTACTGATAGTGGTATAAAGCTTGACTTAAAATGACTGCTAAACACCCACTCATCTAACAATGCTAATGACTGCTCTTACGCACATTACAGCGAAATTACAGCCATATTATTAGATATCTTCATAACCAATCATATTAAATGCCAGCCTTGCTTGTAACATTTCTCCAAGAGACAGGTTTGACTGACACGTGGTGATTAATGCGACATGGACGGAGATGCTCGGGCGGAGTGTTTGCCGGCGAAGTCTGCCAGGCTAACACCGCCTGTGGCCACAACATCACTATCACTATTACAATAGATCTCACGTTAAGGCTGGTGTCATTAACTACGCTATAAGTGATCACTTGCCTGTTTACGTTTCACTGTCTCAAATTAACACCTCAAAAAAGCAGAAGCACACCTTCGTGTATCGTGAGATAAATACTGTCACGCTGCTAAGCTTCCGGGACTGCTTATCTAATAGAAACTGGTATGATGTTTTGAAAGAAAATGACGCAGATGCCGCTTATGAAATGTTCTTAGGCAAATTTATAGGGATCTACGAGAAATGTATTCCCTACAAAACATCTCGTAGGTCAGAAAAAGGTAGAAAGCCATGGATGAATCACGAACTACTCAGCCAAATACGAAAACGTGAACAACTTTATAGATCGTTTGTTCAAGTAAGGTCTGCTGAAGCACTGAAAACTTATAAAGCATTCAGAAACCACGTAAACAAAAATATTCCCTTAGCCAAAAAGCAGCATCACAGCAACGTGTTCGGTTTTGCTCAAGGAAGTTCTGAACAGTTGTGGAAAAAACTTAAATCCGTAATTTGTCAAGTACCTGAACCACATAGTAAACTAGTAAAAGACGAAATCGAGTTAGAAGCTTCGGAGCTTTCTAACGCATTTAATGATTTCTTTGTCTCTTTCACCCCTTTGTCGAAGAATGCATGTATCCGAGCATTAAACTATCATAATGAGCACACCATTTTTTTAGACCCGGTCAGTGAAGCTGAGGTAATTTTCTCTTTCATTAAACTCTATAACAGCAAATCCCTTGAAACGTCAGGGATACAAATCACACCAGTTAAATATGTTTCGACGTAAATATCGAACTGTCTAGCTCACATTTTTAATATGAGGCTTACAATCGGAACGTTCCCACGTAAAATGCAATGAACGAATGTAATTTACAACAAATGTGACAGAAACGATTTTTCCAAATATGGTCGTATTTCCATGCTGTCACTTTTTTTAAAAGGACCTAGAGAAAACAATACTTAAACTATTTACATCCTTCGTAGACCGCTATAATATTCTAAACTCAGTACAATATGGCTTCCAAAAAAATAAATCAATAGAGCATGCCCTTCTTGCACAAAAGAATGCATACTTGAAGATTTTAAAAATCATTACCTAGTGTTAGGCGTGCTTTTAGACTTCACGAAGGCTTTTGACCAGCCTTAGTCATCAGACGTTTCTCCAGAATCTTCACCACTATGGCATTAGTGGTAACGCCCACTCCTTAATATCATCGCACCTGCGATATCGATGACAGTATGTAGGAAACAACGGATACGTATCTTCCTCAAGACAGGTTAACTTAGGTGTACCTCAAGGAGGCATGCTGGGCCCGTTTGTTATTTATTTTATATATCAATGACATTGTCCGCATCGACCACCCGATAAAGTTTGTTATCTATGTTGATGACACGAGTATTTTCTTCTCTGGTCGTTCCGATAGTGGCTTAGCAACTCATGCTAATACTACCCTTGATTTAATTCAAAAATGGTCAGTAAAAAACCAACTCGCTTTAAATGTCGCAAAAACGAAAGCTCTGCTGTTTCATCCGCGCCATAAGGAATTTCTCAGGCATCCGCTATTTATTAATGGTACACCAAATGAATACGCTGAGTCTTTCAAAACTCTAGGCATCTATTTTTCTGCTACAATGTCATGGGATGCACACGCTCATTTCTTGGTCAAAAAACTATTGCGTACTGTTGAACTTTTGCAGCGAAACTGTCCAGCGTTTCCGGTTACCGTAAATCTACTCTTTTATAACGCTTTATTCTCTTCCACTCTTAACTATGGGGTTCTTGTGTGGGGTACAACCACAAATGCTAATATTATGAAATTATTTCTGCTGCAAAAGTGAACCATCAGATTAACTTGTAAGATGTCCTATTTGTCACATACAGCTTAATTGTTTGCCAAATTACGCGTCGTAAAACTTCCATCACTTTACGAATATAGGTTATTGCGTTATTACACACTATGAACAAAAAAACAGGACAACGCTCCACAAGACATAGTCAATCTTAAGACCAACGCAGTTACAACACACCTAATCCAGAGCAGTGGGAAGTAGCACGAAATCGTACAGACTATGGGAAGCAAATGATCCGTTACCAGCTACCATCACTGTTAAACCAGTGCAACAAAAAAGCGCGCCTTGAAATTGCAAACATTAAAAGAGGTCCGTGACATTTTCATATAAATCCACATGGTTAATTCATGCTATTGTATCCTCTATTTGTGCAAATCCTTTCGATGTTCGCGGTTGTTATATATGTTCCTATCATTGTTTTGCTATCATTATTTTTTGTTTTGCGTAAACTGTTTCACCTGTTCTTGCACCAAGGTTCTCTGTTACACGAATGTTTCAACGATCTCCCCCGCTAGCCTGTATTTCTCATGTGCTTATTTTTGCATAAGGCATTTATTTTTATTGTTATCCTTATTTTTTGTCCTTCGCACTGCCTGTTGCTGTCATAATAAGAGGGCTGTCACCCCGTCAAGCTACTCATTGCAGTAGCCTTTTCGCGACTGCTCCTTTCTGTCTTTGAAAAATAAATAAACATTGAATTGAATTGAATTTTTACTGTTACTGTGGGATCGCTCCATTTTCTGTTGGTACTACCTACAGGATGGGTGCACTGGCCAGGTTGTTGCTACAGACAGTGCTATACTAAGCTACATTTTACTGGTTCGCTACCATGCAATCATGCGCCCCGGTACCAAACTCGAAAAAAAAATGCTGCCTAAGGTGCGCTTTATTTACCGCACTGACCTTTCTATCACGTATACCTTGTGTGCAGCACCGATAAAACCTCCCCAACACCGCCCCTTCTTCCGCCGCCACTAGCTTCGACAAGGCGCACCAACGAAGATCACATGGCGCACTCTCAAGCCCCAGGGTGCCCAGGTAGCACTTTATAAAAAACAGAGTTCAATCACATCAGCTGCGGAACTCCTTGTAGACACCACGTATTGTTATACGGGCCCGCCAGTGACCATATTGAGGTTGTGTGCGAATTTTAGCGTCACCTTTTCACGGGTCACCAATATTAGGGAGATTTTGGAGCGCCGGCTTGCCGTACGGCAATGCTGTACCGTTATGGTTGGCGCACGGCAATATTAGTCGGAAAGAATGCACTAGTTGCTGGATTAGCCCGGAAACGTCGTCAGATGATAAAACTTGCTGGTAAAGCCCTTACGAGCTCATATTTCTACATGCAAATTACGACAGTACGCAATTATCGCACTTAACGTACGGTAACCTGCCACTGCGATTTCGTAGGCAGGGACACCGGAAGGCACAGGGACCCGCTCCTCACTTTTCACGAGATCGTGACTCATTATCATCTCTCTCGGAGGTTTTACCACTTCCTCACCCTAAACTCATTCGACCGCAGTCTTCGGCCTTCGGGATGCTTCAAACTGGGTCCTTCCCTTCGACAGGCAGGTTTAGTCACCGCTCGCCCAACATAGAACCGCATTGTCCGAACTGCGGACAGGGTTACTACTCACTAGCTCACATGCTCTGGCAATGTGCTGCGTTACGTGACACAGAGTTCAGCAAAGAAGAGGACTGGGAGGAAGCCCTGAGAAGCGGCGACCTTTCGATTCAACTTCGGGCTGGTCCAGAGAGCCTGCTAGAGGGCGGACGGCCACGGTCTTCCTGCCCCTGTGAGGGAGCGGTCCGCAACTACTACAGGAACCCCTTGAAGGGGACATCCAACTGCAGTTTCTCAGGACCTAACTTCTACGCCTGCCTGCCTGCTAAAGCTCCCTACAGTCACGGGGCCACAAAAGAAATGAATACGACGATCCTAGGAAGACGAAGGAGACGACGTAGTGGGGTAGTCTCTAGGTCCACGATTGGGGCTGTGCCGGTGTTATCCTCGTTATTGTAAATCGGCCTTCCTAGTTAACCTTATATCTCTGCTCGTTCCAATATAATAAACGGAGCTTTTGTGCGTCTTCGGCTTCTGGGCATCGCAAGAGCCTCCGCATAGATTAATCTAGTAATGCGCCTTTTCAGAGAAGACGTTGCACCCGTCGTAGACATATCTTCCTCTCACCGCCGTTCTGGCGCCTTTTGAAGGTGAAGTTCACTTCACATTCGTCAACGCTTATTTTGTTTGCCCACGAACGCAGAAAATCCACGAGGCCATTTTGTTCCTGCTCAGCGCTCACATGAAAGAAACCCGATTGATTGATTTGATTGATTTGTGGGTTTAACGTCCCAAAACCAGCTCTGATTATGAGAGGCGCCGTAGCGGAGGTCTCCGGAAATTTCGACCACCTGGGGTTCTTTAACGTGCACTGAAATCGCACAGCACACGGGCCTCAGCACTTCGCCTCCATGGAAATGCAGCCGCCGCGGCAGGGATTGGATCCCGCGACCCTCGGATCAGCAGCCGAGTTCCATAGCCACTAGACCACCGTGGAGGGCCGAAGCCCGAAATCAACTTTTCAGCTGCTGTGGCCTTTGGTGAGGCACAAGAAAGCTATTCTAAATGCACACGACATTGAGTGAAAAATTACTGTTCCGCTTTTTTCTCACTCTATGTGTTGATTTGTAATTACAAATCCAGCCCAAAGTTCACATGAATATGTTTTGAGCCCATCGACGTAGTAGAACTCTTAACGCAGAGTACGTAGCCCGCAAGCGAAAAAGCTTATGCCGTGTGTCTTTTATGACGTGCAGGCTAGTTCCCGAGTAGAATGCCCGTTTTCTTTTTACCGCGAAGCTATTCAAAATGCACACGACATTCAGTGAAAAATTACTGTTCCGCTTCTTTTTCTGACTGCGTGTGGATTTGTAATTACAAATTCAGCCCAAAGTGCGCACTAGCAGCATGCCGTTCACATGAATATGTCGTCAGCCCGTCGACGTAGTAGAAGTATTTTAACCCAGAGTGCGTAGTCCTCAAGCGAAAAAGATTCTGACGTGTGTCTTTTATGATGTGCAGACGAATTCCCAAGTAGAACGCCTGTTCTCTCTTTAGCGCAATTGCTGTAGGAGTTCGTGCCGCAGCAACCCAGCGTCGGCGCGCAGCCTCGGTGCCGGCATCCTTTGCGAAAGAAACATATCACTCGTTACTAACCCGACCATACACGTGCTCCGGTAAGCCGTAAGAGCGTTAATCAATGAAATTGGCATGCTCAAGCTGCAATATCCAAGAAAAATTGTAAATAACGACTAAACTACAGACTACACACATGATACCCCGGATTGTAATTTTAATGTACGATGAAACGTAGTTCTGCTACGAGAAAATTCATGTACAGACGCGTTTTCCTGCACATTATACAGAAGGAGCTGGTTTTATTGAAGGATTTATGTGAAAGCGATGCGAACAAAGCCGGATTTTCCGAGAACATTCCACTGTTAAGAGGGAACCTCCAGCTTCCTTCAACATTCTTTTGGACTTTCTCCAGTGAATCTGATAATTATCAGCAACTCTTAAAACATTTCTAATCTGATGGACACGCGTGCAACTACTACAAAAGCTCACGGAGCCCCCATTCTGGTTTGAGCAATGTTCTCAGATATGACTTTATGCCACAATGTTTCTAGATATGACTTAATTCCCGCTTACTTTTCTGTTATCGCGAGTGTCATGCGCTGGCCTCTCTTGTGATTTGTTAAACGTGCGTACAAATGTAAGTACGTTTTTATTTTTTTCGATAAGAACCGTTGAAAGTTAAGCGCCCGTCCTGTGATTTGTCTGTCCGTGTGTTCCTTTGCGCTACAATCTTCAAGAATTTATGAACCAACTAACCGAAGAAAACGTTTTGCTAAGCCACATTGTCTAATTCACCGACAGTTTGCGCTTTGGTAGTCTCAGTGCGTCGATCGCAGGAGAGATTAGTGGCATGGCGGCGTCCTGCCGGCGCGCTGCTTGGTCAAAGTATAAACACGGCTCCTATAAATCTTTTTCGTGAGTGACCAGTTGTACTCCGAGGAACGCAAACACGGCCGCCGACAAGCAAATGAGGCGCCTTTCGCTGCAGCAGGCTGCGTGTTCACAAAGCGTTCCGCTGACAAAGAGAGTTCGGTTTCGTAGAAGCTGTTGCTGCTTTTCGCGGAAACTGTTACGAGGAAATTCCGTTACCTTCTGACAAAGCTGAATTCCAGCACTTTATACAGGAGACGCCTGTGTGCGTGAAATCAGTGTACGTGTGCAAGCCTTCCAGTGCTCGCGGATGCTCTCGCTCTCAAGCGCGGTCGGTCTTGACACTCGTATGATGGATTCGGTACTGTATTCTGGTGCCGTTCTCGTCGCGAGTATTGCTTGCTCATCTGCGTCAGCCTGTACCCGACCGTAACGTAGGCCATGCAAGACGGAGGCCCAATGTTAATAAATGAATGTGCGCCATGACAACTGCGCAGCTATGTGGCTCTAGGGGAACGCAGGCGCATGAGAAGGCGATGCGAATTGGGCGCGACTACGCTTTCGCATACGCATTCCACTCCCACTCTTGAAATTGTAGCTGCAGCGTACCCCCTACCCCACTATTATTCGAGAGTGACGTTTCAAGCGTCTTTCCGTCATTTTTGTCATCAACTGCTAATATTTACAAAACAGTTCAGAAGCTTCATCTGTGAAACTCCTCAACAGATCTTGACCATTAAACCTAGTCTTTAGCTGACTGCGCCTGTGTTATCCACTCAAACATCTCAATCTCAACTGTCCTCCTAACGTTCGGCCGCCTACCGCCATGGTTCTCTTCTCGTGGAAGCCATTTTGTTGCTCTTATTAAAAATTCGTTCTGTGGGCCCTCCCTTTAGAGGCTGTCAAGGTCGCTTCTAGTTACCTGCAAAGTAGTAAGGAAGGTAATCGCCGACGTAATTTTCTTCGCTTTGGACTTCGATCAAAACAAATTATGAAACAGGTTTCCGTAAAGGCAGTTCTACGACAGTCCACAATCGCTTGCGAAGTACCCAGCGCTGATGTTCAGCACACATAGGAAAAACACACTAAAGACAACACTAAAGACAGTGGAGTGCCCAGCATACCGGTGACTCTGGTACCTTCCAACGGAGGCTCCATTCGGCTGAATAACCCCCAGGCTACTCAAGAATCTCTACATTCTATCACTCCCTTGTATCAGGCCATAAGCAATGTTTCCAGATATGATTTCATGCCACAGTGTTTCTAGAAATGATTCAATTCCCGCTTAGTTTTCTGTTATCGCGAGTGTCATGCCCTGGCCGCTCTTGTATTTTGTACATATATAGGTACGTTTTTTTAATCAACACAGTTGCAAGTTAGAGCCCGCCCTCAGCTCTTTGTCTGCCCGTGTGTTCCTTTGAGCTACAATTTTTAAGAAGTCATGAACCAACTAGCCCTAGAAAACGTTTTTCTAAGCCATATTGTCTCATTCGCGCGGAGAGTTTGCGCTTCCGTAGTATCAGTGCGTCGATCGCCGGAGAGATCAGTGGCATGGCGGTGTCCTGCCGGCGCGTTGTGCGGGCAAAGTATAAACACGGATCCTACAAATTTTTCCTTCAGTTGTGCTGCTACGCGCTCGACACCAGGAACGCAAACACGGCCGCCGACAAGCAAATGATGCGCCTTTCGCTGCAGCACGTGGCGTGTTCACAAAGCCTCCCCGCAAGGGCGTCTGCTTCTGCAGGCGTTTGGTGTGTGGCGACACCACGGACCCGAACCGACGGGGGGGTTTCGACCCCTCCCACGTTTCGCCGTGCGTGGCTTAGCCGTGTCCGAGGAAAGGGGATCCTGGGGGTTGAGCAAATTCTTGGTGATTTGACGGTTAAGGCCCCCCAGCGGCGTCAAGACACCCCTTTGTCCCGTGCTTCCTGTAGAAGGCACCCCCGGTTTGACCCGCCCGGGAAAAATCGGTAGGCGCCTTTTCCTGTCTCTGTCCTCACATCTTCGTCTTTCTCTCTCACTTCTTACTTTGCTGTCTTCTACTCATTTCCATTTAATTCTGATTTTCTGGGCGGCAAGGGTTAACCTTGTGTATGTGCTCTCCCTTGGGCACGATATATTGGGTTATAGCAGCTATGTATAGCTGGCGTCTGCGTGTGCTGTCTATACACTGTAGCGTCCCCTTGGGCTCGGTGGTGGGTGGCTACCATAGCTGCCGAATTAAGAAATATCTGATGGGTACCCCTTTTCCTCCCCTCCCTGATCGCTCTCTCAAAAGAGGTCGCACCGAAGTGACACCAGACTTTCTAGCCCCCCCATGGACAACTTTCCCCGGTATCCTGTGATCCACAGTGAAGATACTGACAAGCCAGCAAGAAGCATCTCCCCTTTTCTGGTGGCTGAATGCCTTGAAAAAACCCTAGGACTAGGACATAAAGTAACTAAAAGGGCAAGCGGGGACCTGCTCCTTGAAATTTTCAGCAAAGCCCAACATGATAAACTTTCAAGCCTTGAAACCTTTGGAGACACTTTGATAACTATAACTGCACATAAATCAATGAACACAGTCCGCGGTGTATTTAGTGATGACGGCCTGATGGCCGAAGCCGAACTACTGGACGGCTGGAAGAAACAAAATGTCATTGATGTGAAGAGAATTAAGATCTGTAGAGGTGACAAGGATATCTGCACAAAGCACCTCATCCTTTTGGCTCTAGCAGGCTTCCAGAACACATTGAAACAGGATACATGAAAATCCGTGTCCGTGCCTATATCCCAAACCCCAGACAATGCTTAAGACGTCAGAAGTATGGCCATGGATCTTTGAGCTGCCGAGGGCGTCCAACCTGTGCCAAATGTGCCGACCATAACCATCCTGCCGATGACTGCAACAACACACCCCACTGCGCTAACTGCGACGGTGGGCATCCCTCGTATTCTCGATCTTGCCCTGCACGGAAAAAAGAAAAGGAAAATATAGCACTGAAAATTAAAGAAAATATGTGATTTAAAGAAGCTAGAAAGCGCTTTTCAATTGTGCAGTATGCTACCTACTCTGATGTGACACGCCAGGGGGCAGTGTCACAACAGCCTCTGGTTACCGCTCCAACCCCACACAGGGGTCCAGCGGGGTTACAACCAGCCCCCATGGCGGGCGCGGCTGCTGCCACCCTGCCACCAGCGAAGGGCCAGCGGCCTAACAGCTCAGCGACTCAAGCGGCCACGCCTCGCGAGGTGAGGTCGCAACTACGTCCAACGTCGCGCATATTGCGACGATCCAGTGCCTCTCAGGAGGCAATGGATACCACTCCGGCCACATCGACGCCATTGGTGTCGAAGGAACGGCTCAGCTCTCTCGAGCGAGCCGCAACAGAAAAGCAAGGAGTCAAGGCTCCTGAAAAAGGAACCTGACTTAACATCTTTGTGTACAGAGTACTTTCCCCCTCTTCCCTGAAATGGCAACACAAATACTCCAGTGGAATGCTAGAGGCCTTCTGCACTATCTAGACGATGTCAAAGAATTAATTACCACGTTTAACCCGAAAGTACTCTGTGTTCAGGAGACACACCTAAAACAAAGAAATAGCAACTTCTTAAATCAATGTTGTATATCGCAAAGATCGTACTCACGACCTTGCCTCATCAGGGGGGGTCGCTATCATAGCAGTAAGGTCCATAGCAAACCAGCAGCTACAGCTTAAAACAACCCTCGAGGCAGTGGTCGTCCGTGCAATCATGCTTAATAAGCTGACGACTATATGTTCAATTTATATTCCTCCTGGTCACAGATTGAACAAGGCAGAATTTGAAGGATTGATTAACCAGCTTCCACATCCATATATCCTGGTTGGCGACTTTAATGCACATAACCCGCTCTGGGGCGACTCTCGATACGATGCGAAGGGACGCCTAATAGAGCAGTACCTTTTGAACTCTGGTGCATGCCTTCTAAATAAAAAAGAGCCAACGTTTCACAGCACAACACACGACACGTACTCTGCCATAGACCTAACAATCTGTTCCGCAGATCTCCTACCTTGTTTAGAATGGAGTGTCATTAAAAATCCTTACGGTAGCGATCACTTTCCTATCTGCATCAAAACAACAGAACATTGTTACATACCGCACCACCCTCAGTGGAAAATATCGTCTGCAGATTGGGAGAAGCTTTATCGACTGACCCACGTGCCCCAAAATGCTTTCGAAGGTCTAAGTATAGACGATTTTGCGGTTCGTTTCACTGCCTTCATGACTGATGCTGCATTAGAATGCATTGGAGTAACAAAAGGTGTCCCAAAGAAAAAGTGCGTGCCATGGTGGAATGACCAATGTCGGAGTGCACGGAAAAAAGAAAACAAAGCATGGGGGGTTTGCTTAGGCAGCGCCCAACGGCAGATAATCTCATAAATTTCAAGAAAGCAAAATCTGGGGGGAAGCGGACTCGACGTATTGAGAAAAGAGAGAGTTGGGTAAAATATGTCTAAAGTATAAACTCATACACAAGAAGTAAAAGTATGGAACCGTCTCCGAAAGTTATTCGATAGGCACCCAGTTCCCTTGGCTTTGGTTGACAGCCAAGGGAACAGTCTTGAAGACCAGGCCAACGCTCTTGGAAAACATTTTGAGTGCATTTCGAGCTCGTCACACTACTCGACTGACTTTCTAAAAGATAAGGAGAGAGCAGAAAGAACAGCACTCAACCGCAAGGGTACTGGAAATGAGCCGTACAACCGCCCCTTTAGCATAGCCGAGTTCAGAGCTGCCCTGCACAGCTGTCCGATGTCATCCCCCGGAGCTGACAGGGTTATCTACGCAATGATAAAGAATCTCCACCCTGATGCGCAGATGGTGCTGTTGTCACTTTACAACATCATCTGGATGACAGGACACATTCCAGAAGCATGGAAAGAGGCTATTGTAATCCCTGTGTTAAAACAAGGCAAAGACCCATATTGTGCGGCGAGTTACCGCCCTATTGCACTGACTAGCTGTCTGTTAAAGTTATTTGAAAAGATGATCAATCGTCGGCTGTTGTACTTTCTCGAAACAAACAAGTTACTTGACCAACAGCAGTGTGGCTTCAGGGAAGGCCGTTCCACGACTGACCATCTGGTTCGTATTGAGGCATACATCCGGTGATGCCTTTGTTCATAGACAATATTTTCTTTCCGTGTTCCTCGATATAGAAAAGGCCTATGATGCTACTTGGCGTTATTGATGAACAAATCGCAAAATACGATTTAGAACAGGGAATGTCGCAGGAGCCAAGGTTTCGACAAGCGGACTTGTCTTCGTCAGGGCGGCCCTGACGAAGACAAGTCCGCTTGTCGAAACGTTGGCTCCTGCGACATTCCCTGTTTTAAATCGTACTTTGCGATTTGTTCATCGATTCAAGCATCCATCTTCCCCTGAGCTTCTCTTCTTACATGGCTTTATGGAATTTTACAGGACCTGTCTACATTTGGTATTCGTGGCAACATGCTCAATGTGATAGTGTTACTTAAGTAATCGCACGTTTCGTGTCAGAGTAGGTAGCTCCCTGTCCAGGCCTTTTGTTCAAGAAACAGGAGTACCACAAGGCGGAGTGCTTAGCTGTGCCCTCTTTATCAAAAAGATGAGTTCTCTGCGGTCATACATTCCTCAAAACATATTTTATTCCGTGTACGTTGATGATGTTCTGATAGGATTCAGATCTTGTAACTTGGCAATCTGCGAGCGGCAAGTACAGTTGGGGCTGAATAAGGTGTTATCCTGGGCAACTGCGAATGAATTTAAACTGAACCCCCACAAAAGTTCCTGCGTTCTCTTCTCCAGAAGGAGAGGCTTACACCCAGATCCCGACATTCGTCTCCGAGGTCAGCGCTTACCTATAAATGTAGAGCACAAGTTTTCGGGCATAATTCTAGACGCTAAGCTAACGTTTATACCACATATGAAATATCTGAAAGGCAAGTGCATACTGACCTTGAACATCCTAAAGGTATTATCCCGCACAGCATGGGGAAGTGATAGAAAATGCCTCATCAACTTATATCGAAGCCTTGTACGCACGCGCTTAGACAACAGTGCCATTGTTTACCAGTCTGCCGCACCAAGCGCTTTGAAGATGCTGGATCCTGTTCACCATGTTGGTATTCGGCTGTCTACAGGGACATTCAGAACAAGCCCCACAGAAAGCCTCTATGTCGAAGCAAACGAATGGTCACTTCACTTGCCGAGGACCTACTCATCCGTCATGCATTTCTTTACGGTAAACGATAACAAAGAACACCCCACATATTTAACTGTGAATGACTTCTCCAGCTCTGACCTCTTCTGTAACCGGCCTAGAGTCAGAGAAGCGTTCTCATTGCGCGTGAGAAAACTGGCTGAAGAAGTACGTATGCCACTCCTTGAACACCATCTAATGGCCCCCTATATAGGTCTTCCGCCATGGGAGTGGCAGGTTATAGATTGTGATCTCTCTTTTGTAGAAATCATGAAACATGCACCAGCGGCGCACATTCGCATGCACTTTATGGAACTTCGACATAAATACTCTCGTCCCGAGTTCTACACTGATGCATCAAAGTCTAATGTCGGCGTTTCGTATGCAGCAGTTGGCCCATCCTTCTCAGAATCTAATGCGCTGCATCCTGAGACGAGTATTTTTACGGCGGAAGCGCACAGGATACTCTCTGCTGTAATGTGCATCAGAAATACGAAGCTAAAGAAGACGATTATTTATACAGATTCTTTAAGTGTTGTCACTGCTCTAAGCTCACTGCATAAACAGAAAAATGCTGTCCTGACCGAACTTTATTCTATTTTGTGCAGTATGTATGTTGATGGACAGCATGTAACCTTAGGTTGGGTAACTGGACATAGGGACACCGAAGGCAATGTGCTTGCGGATAAAATCGCAACTTCGCTAATTGCAGACATGCACACATGATCCATAGCTGTTCCCGCCATAGAACTAAAAAAACTTTGTGCGCAAGAGCTTAAGAAGTCAATGGCAGCGCTTGTGGGACACGAAAACATTAAACAAAGCTCCAACTAGTCAAGCCAATAATTAGAAACTGGCCACGTACTACTAGAGAAAGACGAATTGTCGTCATCTTCACGCGCCTGGGAATAGGCCACACATAGGGTACCCACTCGTACCTGCTCAACGGCGGGGAACCTCCAGTCTGTGCTGAATGTGGCTCAACATTGACTGTCCTACATGTCCTAGTGGAATGCCGTCAAATGGAAGCGCAGAGGAAAGAGCACTTCTTCTTAGCGTACAAGTGCAACATACCACTTCATCTAGCGTTGTTCCTTGGCCAATAGCCTCTGTTCGACACCAAATCTGTCTTGTGTTTTCTACGGGATGTGCAAATATTACATGTATTCGCTCAGACAAGCACGCAGCACAGCCTCGCACGAGAGGCTCCTGCTGCTGCAGTTACTTAAATGAGCACGGGCCTACTGGCCCTTAGAAGCAAGGGCGTACGTAAGGCAGCAGTGCTGCATGCACGCAGGTTCACGCTGCTTCATTTTACATTAGTATTTATACTCTACACAATCCTTTACGCTTTTATCATTGTACCCCACAATTTTCGTAGTAGGATCCCTAGTCATCGCCATACATCTATTACGGTGTCTTTTACGCACTTTACAGCGAACGTTTTTTAGGCCTATTTACAGCCAAGTCGCACATACATCCTTGATTTTTATCACCATCTTCATGCATAACAATTGGCCTGGCGCACCTTGGCCATGACTGGCCCTTGCGCCACTCAAACCTATATATCATCATCATCATGCTTCTGTTCGCGTTGTACCGCGACAATATATAAGGACATATTCTCAACTGAAAATAAAACTTCCTTCTCATTTATTCCAGAAAAAAAGGGATTAGCTCATTCCAAGCGCCTTCAGTGCAATATTCATCGTGACGCACGGAACGCGTCCAAGCCGGCCTCGTCTCGGAGGCTTCTGAGCCGTTATGAAACAATTCCAGTTCGAATCAACCACATCTCAGCATTCACATGCATATTAAAGCGTCACGGCAGCAGTTTTCCTTCTAGGTAATGGTAAGGAACTCTACGGACGGTAGTACAGAGGAGGCATTGCGGTAGCACATGCCCTGTTAACGACTGCTAGAAAAACTCGTCGTCATTTCGCTGATGTATTACTAACGAACGTCAAAGGAAAATATTTGCTTGTAATTTCCTTCAATTCTCTTTTTTTAGAAATCCTGGTATACTAGCGCTGCATCGGTAGTGCTGACGAAGGCATTCCTCAAAAGAAACGTAGACGAATGCATAAGCTTCTCCCTTAAGAGTGAACGCTTTAGCGTCACTGGGACACGTTATCATCGCCTCCTCTTAATTGGGATATGTTTCTTATTGCAGTGAAATTACACTCAGAGCTAACCTGTGTATGGATATGTGTAAAGTCGTACTTTGCAGCTTCTCTAGCCTATTTTGCTCGGTGAAATTTAATTTTCCTCACTAGCCCTCTTTTGCCCTGGTGGACGGCTCGCGTGATTGGATGTTTCGGGAAATACTCCGAGAGCTCCAGATAATTATTTGCGCCGGTGGATGCCGACATTTCATCAGAACCCAACGGCGTTTTCGATTAATTCAGTGCCACATGACTTAATCTGACCAGCGATCATCGAGAAATCGCAATGTGATTCCAACAATAGCAATAGTCTATTTCTGGCTTGTATTCCAAGTTCAAACCCTTTGGTCCCGTGTTCGACTCCACTGGTATTGGATATCGGCTTTACGCCGCTTTAATGTTCGCTGAGTACTCCCTGGAATTTTTCGCCTTTTGCGAAAGCGCGAACATTGTAATTCGAACGCCTCTCGTGCTCCTACTTATGGTGGCACATTTAGGTAGCGCACCTGCACCCCCTAACATTTCGGTGGCACACCTGTACCCCTATCCTTCCCTTTCCCCCTCCTCCCTCCCACTTGCTTCCTTTCACCCGGTTAAGGAATGTCCATCGCTTGCAATTTTCTGGGGGTAAAGCTAGTGCGCATGTGCAAGTACTAGTCGGCTGGAATACCGCTTCTACGATAAAAAGCGCGGTGCAAGTACGTTGATTTCTCCGGTTCTGCTTGCCTTCGTACTGTTCCTGCGTTTCATTTATAAAGTTTAAAGGTCGCGCTGAGGAAGCCGCAGATAAAACGTCAAACGTCACTGAAAGCATCGTTTTATGTTCGAACCCCTCGTTTATTCTGAGAAGAAATTCTTGTGCATCAATGAATCATAAGTAGGGAGACAAACACGACGACATTTGGGAACATCGAAGCAAGAAACGCTTCGGCACGTCAAAGCAATAATATTTTGCTAAATGTCAAGTTCTTTAGCAGTAACTAAGCAGACATTCCCTGTCTTTCGCTTTTCTTTCTTTCTTCGAAAGTGCTAAGCACGGTTCTAAAATACCAACGCCATTTATGTGATTACATATGGTGACGTCTTGAAAATATCGGGGTGTAGTCAAGGGGTTACTCCACCGTTTCCTTGTGATGGCGGAGTCCCGTCCTCTAACCGCAGATCTGGTGCCAAATATTTCCTACTGCAATGCATTATTTTCTTTTGCCATTTAATTGAAGGCGCAGCGGTCGCACTTCTGTGGAAGCAAGTGGTTCAGACGTGTTCCACTACTGGCGCAACACAAGCAAAAGTGCGTCCTCGTTTAATGGCGACAATAAATTTGGTGTGACTAAGCCGGCACAGGCTGCCCAGTGCTGGCGTAGCTTTAAGAAACGACAAAATATCCCTCCCTGCCGCGCCTTCTAAAATGTTTTACTGTACAGCCTAACACACTTCCTTAGGCGTGCTTTTACGAATGCCAAACTCTAGGGCTAAGTTAATACCCGAAAACTTTCGCATGGAAGGAAATCGCGTGCTGTTTTGTATTATTTTCTAACAGGCTAACCTTTGTTCGTAAACCTCATATCTTGAAATCGTTTATAGGTTTTCGAAAAGTAAGCTGCAACGGAATAAGCACTAAGTTCGCGCAAATTTCTCAATTACTCTGGGATTGTCCTAATTCGGTCTGTCACTGCGTACAGGCTGGGAGCGCTGACTATGGAGCAGACCGTTCCTACAGACCGCAATATACAGTGCAGCATTCTACTGGTGAGCAGCCAAGAGATCTTGCGCACAATTTCCTCAAAATATAACAAAGAAGCAGAAGAGACAGGTTGACTCTAGTGACATAACTAGGCTGTTTATCACATACACCTTGTGTGTATTACCCATAGGCTCCCCAGCAACCACACTTGACACGGGTCACCAACGAGGATAACACGATGCACGCCCATGTTCCAGGACGCCCTGGAAAAAAAAAACTTTATAAGGATGGATTTCTTCAATAATGCGACTCGCGGAACTCCACACGGGGCCCATATGCAGCCATCCGGGAATACTTTAGATCAAAACTGGAGATTTAAGCGCGATCTCTTGAGGGATAAACACACTAAGAAACCGTAATAGGACTTTTTGAGGGCCTAGTTGGTGCATATTGACGAAAATTGTTAGCGCAGGCAAAAAAAAAAACGGGCCATTGTGTGCCTTTCTCGCGTGCTCCGTTTTTTTTTGCCTGCGCTAAACAATTTTCGTTAAGAAACCGTACTTCTGTGCAATGTGCGTTACGTAGCACTCCAAGCGCCCTCGCATTGATGAAACGAGCAATGTCCCGTTCTACATTCGTCGTTGCTCCCACAAAAAAAAAAAAAGAAAAAAGAAAGGAAACTTCCGTATTACGTACATCTCACATTAAGTTAAATTTACTGACCTTCTACTAAATTATATTTACTGACCTTCTCTGGTCGCTGCTTTTGCTTCTTCGCAAGCACAGAATGCACGAGGCAGTTCAGTTTGCGCACAAGGCTAACACGGTTGAAACTGGAAATCGTCAATTCAGACTTTCGGTGCAGAACTGCTGCTCGATTCTGCCTGCCTTTTAATGTCGACGTGTAATGAAATATTCAGCACAAATTCCGCGCTTGGGAAACGCAGTTGACGTGAATAAAGCATCATCCTATTGTCACGTGGGCGTGACGCCCGCAGCACTTAAGATGAAGCACGCAGAACTCAAGTGATGTCAGGCGAACTGTTTATTGGGCGAACTTGTGCTCATCAAAACAAAGCCAATTACAATGCACAGCAATAGCGGCGTGAACAGTCGTTGGCCGACGGAAAGCTTGACAGTGGCGCAATGCGTCGCCTTTTATACATGCGTCATAACGCGTTCTGCCATTATCTCTTAAAATCCAGAAGTTACTCAAATTTCCGCGTCAGCCATGCAAAGTTTCAAGATTGGTCGACACGGTTCCCGAAGCCACATGCAAGATAAACGCGGCCGGCGTTGCGCGTGACAGTGGTGACGGCGCTCCCCGCAAACAATCCAAGCAAGCGCGCGATTCACGGGAAGGTGATAATGGCTTTCTCTTTAAACAACAGAAGGCTTTTAACGCAGTGCGTGTGTTATGTTTAGAAGATGTGTGAGCGATTTAGGGTCGTCGCACCTTACTATGAGCTCTTGCAGCTTCCCCACTGATGAAATACACCGTGGATTGCTTTTTGAACCAGCACGCCGGAAAGTTTTTGCAGTCAGTCGTTTACAGCCGGAAAAATTCCTCCCGCATTAAAGCGAAAGCTCAAGCTTTCCTCTGCGGCGCATTTGCGTTAGCGCACAGAATTCAATTTCTGAAACATTGATTTGCCGAGAGAAGGCTCAAATACTACCTAACTGCAACCTCCACCCACAATACCTCGGTCTATATTTCGTATATACGCGAAAACAGTTCTGTTATGAAGATACTGCACCTCCACGGTGGCCCAGTGGTTATGGTACTCGGCTGCTGATCCGAGGGCCATGGGATTGGATCCCGGCCACGGCGGCTCCATTTCGATGGAGGCGAAATGATGAGACCCGTGTAGTATGCGACGTCAGTCCAAGTTAAAGAAAGAAGCGCAGGTGGTCGAAATTTCCGGAGACTTCCACTACGGCGTCTTTCATAATCACAGCGTGGTTTTGGGACGTTAAACCCCAGAAATCATTAATCATGTTATGCTGATACTCAAATACACACCCACTTTCTCTCCTTTTATAGAGGAGCCTATTTTAATTAATATTGTATGAAATGTGGTGTTAACGTGCCCAGTAAATCTGTAACGTTACATGGCCCGGTTCAGAGCGATGTCAAGTTAAAGTAGCGGTGTTTAGCAAGCAAAATTGCTCTGAAATTTGCATTGCCTCTCATTCGCTCCATTCTTGCTTCGCAGAGGTGGTACCGCCATCTAGGAACGATGGAGCGAAGCAGACTGCCGTGCTAATGCGCGCCGGCAGTTAGCACCTCGTAGTGCCAGCGGCTCGTTGGGAACATAGAGTAGTGCGTGATGGCATACTGTCGGTCCGTTGGTAGGGCAATAAGTACAACCATGGCTGCTACATAATTTGCTTTGCCATGCCAGTTTGCTTTCGATGCGCTCTGCTTCAAGAACGCAAGGGCAGTCGTCCGCAAGCAAATGATGCTCCTTTTCATTAAAGCGGACTTTGTATTCGCAAAACTATCCGCTTGCAACCTGTTCGGCTTCGCTTGCAGGATTTCACCATTTGGGGGCGCTCCAGGTTTATGGCCACATTGCAAGAGCGTATTTTTGATGAAAGAGGAAATCAATTGGAAGAGTACGAAGCGTTGGGTTACATCCAGAAGGTAACAGCCGGTTCGCTTAAAAAGATCGTCCAAGAGATTGCCCCAGTGGATGAAACCATGACGGAGAGCGACACTAAAGAAGAGCTGGCACATGAGAATTTCAACTGGAAAAAGGCCGAAGGAAAAATTCCAAAGCGCACTGCTCTGGGTTTAGATGGGGTCCCCGTTAGCCTCATTAGCAAATTAGGACAGAGCACTAAAGAAGCACTATTGAAAGCCGTAGAAAAACGCTTACAGGAGAGGCAAGTACCGGACAGTTAGCGAAAAAGCAGAATGAACTTAATCTATAAAGGCAAGAGGGAAAAGAATAACATCCGCTCGTATGGACCGCTAACCATTACAACGGTACTATACAAGATGGCTATGCAAGCAGTAAAATTAAAAATAGAAGCCTGGGCAGAACGTTACAATATTTTGGGAGAACTTCAGAATAGATTTCGAGTAGACAGGCGTTTAGACGATAACCTATTTGTTCTTACTCAGTGTATAAAAATATCTAAAATAGAAAGCAGACCGTTGTATGTGGCTTTTCTAGACATCACTGGTGCGTATGACAATGTTAATCAGGAAATATTGTGGAAAATTTTGGAAGGAATGCGCATAGGCGACGATTTTGTACAGCTTTTGAGGGAAATATATCGAGAAAACAGAGTTTGCGTAGAATGGGAAGGAATCAGTAGCACAGAGAACGTTGATATTAGCAAGGGGCTGAGACAGGGACGCCCTTTGTCGCCGCTGTTCTTCATACTGTACATGGTTAGAATGGAAAATGCGCTAGGAGATAGCAACATTGGTTTTAATCTGTCACACAAACAGGGCGGCGTGATGATTGAGCCGATGCTTCCTGGTTTATTTTATGCTGACGATATTGTATTATTCGCGTACAGTCGAGATGATATACAACGGCTGGTGAAATAAGCGGAAAGGAAGGCGAGGCTCTAGGACTAGGATTTAATGTAAACAAAATGCGGATTGATGGTATTCAATGGTCCCAACGACCAGGTGGTATCCATACAGGGCCAAGAAATACCGAGAGTAAGCTAATACAGGTACCCTGGCGTATGGGTAAATGAGGGTGATACATTGAGGTACAAGAAAATGCCTTTGCAGCAAAGGGAAAGAGGAACGCAGCAATAATGAAGCACAGAGCGTTATGGGGATACAATAGGTACGAGGTGCTTAGGGGACTGTGGAAAGTGGTAATGGTACCGGGGCTTACATTTGGGAACTCAGTGGTGTGCATGAGGCCAGAGATACAATCAGGAATGGATGTTAATCAAAGAACTGTGGGACGCCTCGCGTTGGGTGCTTACGGGAAAACGACAAACGAGGCTGTAAAGGGCGATATGGGATGGGCGAGTTTTGAGGCAAAGGAAGCGCAGAGCAAAATAAGGTTTGAAGAGAGGCTAAGGAATATGAAAGAGAGTAGGTGGGCAGTGAAGGTGTTCCGCTATTTATATAGAAAGAGCATTGACACGCAGTGGAGAAAGAGAACTAGGAGGCTCACCAGTAAATATACGGCTCTAAGAGAACTGACAACAAAGAGCGTAAAGGGAAAAATCAGAGAGGCGGAGAAGATTTGCTGGATGGCAGCGATGGAAAAAAAAAACCAACTCTGAATAACTACCGAGAGGGCAAAAACGAAATAAAGAGGGAGGCATTTTATGATAATTCAAGAGGAAGCGCTTTACTGTTTGAAGCGAGATGAGGCTGTCTTAGAACGCGTAGTTATAAAGCGAAATTCAGTAAAGAAGAAAAATGCATATGCTGTGAGGAAGATAGGGAAACGACGGAGCATGTTCTGATTGAATGCGGAAATATCCACCCAGGTGTACGTTTGGGCACCACCCTACATGAAGCCTTAGGTTTTAGGGCGAACAACGGGAAGCTGAACATAGCCGCGATTGAAATAAGTAAGAGGCGGTTAGAATACTGGTGGCAGGAAACTAGAGAGAACGGAAAAAATAATTATAGGGAAAAATATGGACTTTCTGCCATAAGGGGCAGGGAACTGGGCTATGAATTTCCGTTTTTGCTATAGTATGATCGATTCGATTGAAGTAGGTTTAAAAGGCATGAGGACAATTTAAAGAGAGAGAAAAAAAGAAAAGTTCTCAAAATTTCTTACGAGCCTGGTGGCGCACATGTCACCGCCCCGTTACAAAGGGGACGCTCATAGCATCCATCCATCCATCCATCCATCCAGGTTGTTCGCAGGTCTCTGGCGCGCGCAGTGTAGTGTGTACGGAGAAATGCGAGTCGGAGAACGTTCACTTCTGCAGCACTTGAGGATCCCTGTAAAGTTTGGACGTGCCTCTGATGCCTACCTGCGACGGATTCACATGTCGGCAGTACCCAGTCCATCTTTCTCCCCTCGATTCGCCAGATTGATGCTTGCGCATTCCACAGATTCGCGAACACAACTTTCACTGTCGTGCTATACCGATTCCTGTGACCAAGTGATCAACCAGAATTTCTGAAGCGGTGCTATGTTCAGTTCAGTTTCAGTTTATTTCGGACATAGTTACATTACATGAAATATGTCCACGAGGCAAGGCAAAAGGAGACTCGTATGTCTCCTGACGAGGCCTTCACCTCGGACTTACATGTCGGACAGCCAGGAGCAAAACCAGAGAAAAATAAGTACAATGCTCATTGCACAACTTATATAAACAAAAATGAACAGTAAAAAACACGTTAGGACAAAAATTATACAAAGTTTACATTGTTCGGGTTTAATAATTATTCAAAGTTATACAAATATACAAAATTACATAATTTGTGCGTTCATAGCAAAATAATTGTATGTTTCAAGGAGGCAGGAAAAGTAGCATTACTTGTTTTTTAAAACGAGACATACTTCAGTTCTGATTGGCCACTTCGGTTAAGGATGGGTATGCATTCAACAACGTGTTAGAATGATTCGTTACAAATAAATGCTTTCCTATTTCATAACCATTATCCAAGCCCTGGACGAGCGACTAGTGAGATGCTTGCAGACGAAGACCTTGTTGTGTTCTACAGCCGCCCAGCACTTCATGCCGGATATACACAGCTACTGCGCGCATTATAGGGTCCTGGCCGACACCTATCACATGATTGCGGTAGGCCCTGCCATGCCTCTTCCTTTTTCACCGCCCTTCCCCCTACCCACAAGAGAGGCTTGAAAGGAGTTCCTGCAGCTGGTCTACCCGGGACGCTCAGCGCTCCTTCGTGGCCCGCGGCGGAGCGCCGATCATCTCCAGTGGACTTCCGGAATAGCCAGACCACCCAAGTGCATCTTAAGTGTATCTCTGTACTTTTCTGAATAAACGTTTTTCCAGCACCACCAGCCAAGCCCACGTTTTCCCAAAGACTAAACTACTTTCTTTAAAGAAGATAGTCTTTCCTGGGACACTTGAACGCAGACATTTTCGTCTGTCTCTCACACGATTCAGCCACCCGGCCCAAGTTTAAGCAGTTGCCTCGCGCCCAGTCATCTTTAACTGCTAGCTGCGTTTATACTTGTGAACATTGTCGATCAAAAAAGCAAATATTACGCTCATCTGAGGCGCAACAGCAATACATAAGTATTAGGTAGTGTGCTCCTTTATTAGAAAATACATAGATACGTAATTCTAAAGACTGTGGGGGTTTGCTAGGCTGCGCTAAAAATGCGACGCTAAGCACGAAAAAGGCCTCTGCCGACGTTTGGTGCTGCCACATGGCAGTTGCCCAGGGATTCTGCACAAGCTCACAATTCCCGACGGCGCTGCCAAACGGCGTCCATCTCTCACACAGCGTAGAACGGCCGGCAGAAGACTATCGTCTTTCGACAACATTTGCAGCGAAGTACGCAGATACACGGCCCATGTTTTTTAAAACACAATATGCATATCAACTAGGAAATTGCTAATGATCTAGTATTCTCGAAAACCAGTTGCTTCTTCGTTAATGTATGTAGTGAAATTCATTACTAAGTCAATTACTTTATTAATTGACTTAGTAACCTTTAGTTAGCGAGTAGTGCCAAGTAAAGGTTAAACCATCTAGAAAAAGTTGGCTAAATGTGCTATCCAGAAGTTAGTAAACGTTCGTAGCAATTTTGATGACCTTTTTAGTATGGCTGCTAAGGCTAAGCGAACTTCAGTAGCACCGCCACGGTGGACTAGCTGCTATGGCACTCGGCCGCTGATCGGAAAGTCACGGTGTCGAATCGTGGCCGCGGTGGCGGCATCCCGAGAGACGGCAAACGTTAAGGCCCGTGTACTGTGCCGTGCCAGTGTGGGTTAAAACCCCAGGCTGTCGATATTTGCGGAGCCCTCCACGACGGCGTCTTTCACAACGACATCGTGTTTTTGGGACCTAAATCCCTGAGAGCGAAATCAGCAAACTACGATAGCCAAACAATACTTTTGCGCAGATTTGGTCGACATGCACTGTTTGAAACTGCCGTGTTTGCAGCTTCTATTACAGAACCGAAAAAATGAAAGGATACGAAATTATACAGTTGCACTAATTAATGCTGATTATACATCATGCAACTGCTATGGTAAGTGAACAACACTGTCACATGCTCGCGTAACAATGCAGACAGAGACATCATCGATTCATGAACTAGGGTAGGCAAGCATGCACAGAACACCAAGTCTCCTACACGATGTCTAGCCTGACAGCCCCCTTAGCGCTACACATGATCCTATAGTGTGGCGTAGTACGCGCTCTGCCTTTGATCAGGTATGAATTTAGAGAATGAATGCTAGTTATAGATCTTGATTCTTGTTCATATGTGCCTGTCATGACGTTAACAAAGCTTATTCAAACCTAATGAACAAATTATCATTATGACTTCATGCTAATGTGATTAACATTCAGGTGCATCCATCTACAAAGGATCTCGCAAAATAGAAGTGGCTTAGTAGTTGCCTAGTTAAAAACACTCTGCAGCGTCCATTGCTAGTAACGACCGCCCGTTTACTACATTTCAAAATTGCCTGCCGAGTAGAAAGCTACTTATAAGTTAGTAAAATAACTGGAAAACAAATAAATTCATGACTCTACTAGCCTTTTATCTACTTTTTTTCTAACAGCGCAAAGCATGTTACACACTTGGTGCAACACCTGCGTTTGAAATGCAGGTACAATTTGCCGTTTTACTACTAGCGCGCCTCCATGTGCAGGTGACGCTACAAATAACCATTATAGTAGTGGACACATCTGTCACGGGCTGACATTCCCTCGGCGTCGCAAAACGCTGGAAGCGAGGCAGCCCAGGAAACCGTCAATTTTGAGACAATTCGATTCTCATCGGTATTGAAAGAGACTGCCGCTGCGGAGGATAATTTGCCGTGACGTCGACCAGCGCCTTTCCAGCTGATCTTCGCAGCTCTGTGCGTACAGTGTCCTGTAGAACAAGAGCGCGGTGCGGAATACTGCTTTGTCATTGTGTGTCACTAGCGCAACGGGGATTCGCCATCGGCGTCATCGAGTTGTGTAGTTTATTTCCTTTTTGGGGCGAAGTTCTTTAGGACCTAGCCTTGTCGTCCGCGTCCATCACGCCACACAAAAACGAAACCGAAAGTGAACACCTGCGCAACGAAAAAGAAAAAGAATATTTGTAAAAAACCCAATTTATGTGATCAGTCAAGTATAACACATCAGTGGGCGCTGCACTACAAAATCCAGATCTTCAATCGAACCACAATCGTAATCATCATCATCTGTACCAGCTCGCAAGGAACGAGAACGCGCCCTCGAACGCGAGAGACAACACCGTTGCAGGCAGCGGCTGCTAGCGAGCTTCTTGATTGAAAAAACCGACTGCTTGCGCTTCACAACTGTTCACCGGCCACCCCATACATATAGGCACTGGATCTCGACCTGCACTGCAGTGCCGGTGGGCTATTTCTCTTGTGCGTAGCTGAACAGTAAAGACTCGCAGCGTGCGCGGCAACTATAAAAGTAATCCGGAACTCGGCCCGACGTGCGTCGTGGGAGCGCAGGGGCCTCGTAAAGACCAGGAGCATGAATGACAACTCGCGTGTAAGTATACGCACGCGTTGCCACTCATCTACATGCACGAGTGGACAATGTCACGGATGATTTACGGTAACACCGAACGATGCCCAGTGTTTCGCCCACTCGTCATGGTTTAATTCGTGGAGATGAATGGATTTTTTTACAGAATGTGTGAACACATCGGGTGTACCATTGAGCTGGAGAAATGCTAATCTAATCCCAATACAAATGAAAGCTGGTAAATTGGCGAAGAACCACGCATTATGCTGGAGAAATACTAATATAATCCTAATACAGATGAAAGGTAAGAAATGGGTAAAGAATTTTATATCACTTAGCCTACTCTATGTAATGCACAAGCTACTTACAAAAGCAAACGCTGTTAAGCATGAGAGAAACACTCAACTTTAACCAAGCTAGGGAGCAAGCTGCTATCTGGAAAGACTGCTCAACGATGGACCACAACAAAGCTATCAACCTAGAATTGGCAAATTTCCGGAATATAATAAACCACTTTATATGGCGTTTAAGGACTACGAGCAAGCATTTGATTCCATAGATATTGAAGCAGTTATAGAGGCTTTAAGTAGGCAAAGGTCACCTGAAATATACGTGCAAACCATAAGGAGCATCTACAAAGATTGCACCGCCACAGTACTCCTCCTCGAGAGCAAGAAAATTTCTATCAAGAGAGATCTCGGACAAGGAAATGCGATCTCCTCGATCGTGTTTGCTGCATGTGCAGAGGAAGTTTTCAAGCCTCTAGACTGGGAAGATAAGGCAATTAAAAATAGGCGGAAAATATAGAAGCAATTTAATGTTTACAGACGACGTTGTGCTCTTTAGCATTGATGGCGACGAAATACGAAAAATGATCGAGGACGTCAGCCAGGAACGTATTAAAATGAGGCTAGCAATATTAAGGCAAAGCAAAACAAGATTATGTTCAACAGTCTTGCTAAAATACAGGAATTTGCATTTATCAGTCCGCCCTAAGAATGTGTGAACGAATTCTAGACCATTGTGTGAACAGATATCTAGGGCAATTGCTAGCAGGGCAGTCTAACCCCGCAAAGGAGATTCTCCGTAGGTAAGGATGGGCTGGCTGGCTCGCATAAAGGAGACATTCCCAAATCACGACTTGAATCGTGCTGCTGCCCCTAAAGCGAAGACTATTTATTCACTACTTTCTCCCGATAATAACGTACGGTGCAGGCACCTTGAGGAAAACGAAGAAACTCGAGATGAAATTAGGGATTACGAAGCGTGCAATCAAAAGAAACATGCTGGGAAATGAAAAGTGGTAGATAAAAAGCGAGCGGGGTGGATAAGGCAACAGGCAAGTATAGCTGATATTCGTATATCAAGTAAAAGAAAGAAGCGGACTGCTGACGCAGTTGAGAACAGCGAGTTCTGTATTTTCAGCCTCATCAATCAACTTGACACCTTCAGAACTTTCTGAATTCGCTGTGAACGACCGTGGTGAAGCAAACGAAAAAAAAAAATAAATTGGCGAGCCGGGATAATGCGTATTGCAGAGCAATAGCAGAAGCGATTTTTCCGAAACGCGGCTTTGTTTACCTATCTGTGGTTTCAATTGTTTCTCCGAATGAACACACGCACACAAAAAAAGAAAAAGAAAAGGGGCAGCAAAGAAGTGCGCCTTGTTTTGCGTCGGGATAACAAATAAATTCCTTTATAAGTAATGTTTCCAGAGCTACCCTCAATTAAGCGGATGCCTCAGTTTATTATTATTATTATTATTATTATTATTATTATTATTATTATTATTCTTGACAAGGTCTTACATGCCAATGGCGCAATATTAGGCCCACCGTAGTTCAAGGCATCGAAAAATTAGCCCCTCCGCCCCACCCCCCCCCCCCCTGGGCTTCTTCAATTGTCACTCACAATGCGCTGTGAAGGGGTCTCTGACATTTTCGCCTCCATGAAAAATTCGAGCACAGATTTCGGAATCAAACCGGCTTCTTTCTGACCGTCAGTCAAGCCAGAGCCGCCATCGATAATTCTGCGCGTGCAAAGCGGCGCTGGAGCTTTTCGCCCTACCTCTTTTTCCCCCTCTTTTTTTAGGGCATACCAGCATAGACTAGCTTATGCCACGTGGCTCTCCGTCGTCACTGCTCTCCCTAGAACCGCAATGTAGAAGAGTCGTGATGTGCAGTGCATCTGCCAATTTTTGCCGTGCAGCACGACAATCGCATTTTATGAAAGTTTATTGGTGACGTCTCACCCTGAACACAACATCAAGTCATTAAGATTACGATGTTTTTGACGTGTCTTCAAGCAAGCAGTGGCATCCGAAGCTGTCGCGGCACTGAGATTATTGTTTGTGCATGTCGCATTCAGGGGACATCTAACACTCGACACGCCCATCAAAGGCTGTCATAGATATGGCAGTAAATAAACTCGGCATTTTAGGGCTGCATTCACCTGTGACTTTTTTTTTTACTTTTGTGTTTCTGTCGCATGCAGTTCCGGTCGTACACAGCGCACTGACAAAGTATCGGTTCTGAAGGTGGCAAGTTGATTGACGAGGCTGAAAATCCAGAACTATGTTCTCATCTGCGTCACTAGTGCGTCAAGTAACATCCATTCCAGTATCGCTGTAGAGCTCTACGAGCACTGCATGCCCATCTGTCAAAGCGAGCGGACAATTCATCTCCTGTAATTGTTGCTGAACTAAAGATACACATAAGAAAGACTGCAAGCATACCGGAATCCTGCCAGTGTCACTTAAGAAGCATTCCAGTTAAATAGCATCAGTAAGAAAAAGTGTAAATACAACGTCATTCCTCCTTTTCTAATACAAGCACTAGTCTTCCTACGTCAAAGCGACGACCGTACCGACGCAGCTCCCTAGCCACCGATGAAGTCTTGTGTTTTGTGCTGTGTTCGGTTTAATGGCGCATCAGCGTCTAAGGCTATCATGCGCCAAGAACAAGGTATATCTTCTTTAAAAGAGTCGGCTTACCTCAGAGATTCCTTGTCTGAGCAAGGGTCCTGAGGTTCCCAACAATTTAGGAATGGGCCTCGGCCTTCTCAATTACGAGAAGACTGTAGAGGCGTATCACAAAATGCGGCTAGGTACACTGTGAGCTGTCAGAGTTCTTGGAGGATACCTGTCTCGCTTAAAAAGTAAAAAACCGATGACATTCCAACAAGTGCATTCTCACTTAATATCAAAGCTGGATGGAGTGGAATGTGTTCATCGTAAAAAGCAGTAAAATATATTTTTCTGAGATTTTGGAGTTGTGTGCACGATACTAAAATATTAATTACTGCGAGTTCGCCTCCACACCTCGCACATAAAGGTTTCTCTTGTTTTGTTAGTAGGAAGCTATGTGTTAAATGCGTGTGCCCGATGCGCAGACGGCATAAAATTACCTCTGTAAAACATTCCTAGTGGCTGCACGAGTTCCATTCTTTCAAGGTGGGCTTTACGAAGTGCAGTTTGTTGTTTACTTCATTATCCCACATTATCTGCCATTTGTCCTTCAATTATCTGTGTATCACTTTCATACGGTCCTTGTGGGGCATGGTCACTTTTTGTAATTGGCGACTCCAAGCTCCTGCAGCACATGTGTCAGCTCTGTCGTTTCCATTTATCCCTATGTGACACGGTACCCAAAAGAATCTTATCGTATGTCCATGTTTTGTGACTTTTCTATGTTGTGAATGATGTTGCCTACTAAGGGTTCGGTGGCGTTTCTGAAATGCAAAGCCGTGAGTAGGCTGAGCGAATCAGTGTAGACTACACTCTTCTTCATGTTCTCGCTTATTATTTTTTGTATAGCTACACACACAGCAAAAGATTCCGCACTAAAAACCGGTGCGCAATTTGGCAACCTTATTAATTTTTCCCAGTTGTCTTGCACCGCCAAACTTCGGACGTGACGTGCCGTTTTTGAGCCGTCTGTGCAAAACCTTGTGTAATCCATATATTTTTCTTCAAGTGCAAGAAATTCTTTTAATGTGGTGTTCTTCGTGTGGTGTTTGCGTTTTCTGAAAGCGTGTTAATGTGAAGTTGCAAACAGCAGGAAGGCTGTACCATGGCGGCAGTGGATCGTGTCGTGGAGCAATTTCTGGTAGGACGTCTAATATTTCTATTTCTGGACATATTTCTTCAAACCGTAGCAACAGAAGCCTGATTAATTGTAGTTTGTTACTAAACACTGTTCTAGGCTTGCACTTGGTAACTACTGAATAACAGATGTATTTTGGCAGGGACCCTATTTTCAGTACATAGGAACACATAAGCATCATTCTTCTGTCTGCGATGTGTGATTCATTTGTCCCATCGTGAAGACGACTTACGGGGACGTTCTTAAGCACCAGTCGGAAGACGCAGTGCCAGGTTTTGTATCGGATCTAATCTGTTCAGGTATGATGGTCTCGCAAACCTATATACTACGCATCCGTAGACTAGGCGAGAGCGTACGACGGTGCGGTAAGTGTGTAATAGGCAGGTCCTATCAGACCCCCAATGTTCTCGCTAGAGCACTTTGAGAATATTTAGAGATCGGGATGCTCTCTTCTTGAGTGCACTTATGTATGGTACAAATGTTAGCTTCCGGTCAAAGGTCATCCCTAGAAATTTATGTTCTTGTTTTACAGGAAGTGCTCTTTCACTTAAGTACAATGTAGGATCAATCTGTATTCCTCTTTTCAGTGAGAAGAGGACAGCTACTGTTTTTCTGTGGTGTGAACTTGAACCCATTTACGTCCGCCCAAATCGCTATTTTGATGATTTGTGGGGTTTAACGTCCCAAACGCAGGTGTTGCACCAAGTGTGTAACAAGCTCTGCGCTGTTAGAGAAAAAAAAGTAGATAAAAGGCTATTAACGTCATGAATTTATTTCTTTTCCAGTTATTTTACTAACTTGTTAGTAGCTTTTTACTAGGCAGGCAATTTTGAAATGTAGTAAACGGGCGGTCGTTACTAGCAATGGACACTGCAGAGTGTTTTTACGTAGGCAACTACTAAGCCACTTCTATTTTGCGAGATCCTTTGTAGATGGATGCACCTGAATGGTAATCACATTAGCATGAAGTCATATTGATAATTTGTTCATTATGTTTGAATAAGTTTTGTTCACGCCATGACAGGCACATATGAACAAGAGTCAAGATCCATAACGAGCATTCATTCTCTAAATTCATACCTGATCAAAGGCAGAGCGCGTACTACGCCACACTAGGATCATGTGTAGCGCTAAGGGTGCTGTCAGGCTAGATGTCATGTAGGAGACTTGGTGTTCCGTGCATGCTTGCCTACCCTAGTTCATGAATCGTTGATGTCTCTGTCTGCATTGTTACGCGTGCATGTGACAGTGTTGTTCACTTACCATAGCAATTGCATGATGTATAGTCGGCATTAAGTACTGCAACTGTATAATTTCGTATCCTTTCATCTTTTCGGTTGGGTAATAGAAGCTGCAAACACGGCAATTTCAAACAGTAAGTGTCGACCAAATTTGTGCAAAAGTATTGTTTGGCTATCGTAGTTTGCTGACTTCACTCTCAGGGATTTACGTCCCAAAAACACGATGTGGTTGTGAAAGACACCGTAGTGGAGGGCTCCGCAAATATCGACAGCGTGGGATTTTAACCCGCACTGACATCGCACAGTACACGGGCCTTAACATTTCCCGTCTCTCGGGATGCAGCCGCCGCGGCCACGATTCGACACCGTGACTTTCCGATCAGCGGCCGAGTGCCATAGCAGCTAGTCCACCGTGGCGGTGCTACTGAAGTTCGCTTAGCCTTAGTAGCCATACTAAAAAGGTCATGAAAATTGCTGGGAACATTTACTAGCATCCGCATAGCGCACATTTAACGAAATTTTACTAGATGGTAACCTTTAGTTGGCACTATTCGCTAACTAAAGGTTACTAAGTCAATTAGTTTAGTAATTGACTGAGTAATGAATTGCACTACGGACATTAACGAAGAAAGCATTGGATTTCGACAATACTAGACTATTAGCAATTTCCTAGTTGATATGCACACTAGGTGGTTGTAAAAAAAAAAACAATGTAGAGTTCCGTCTTTGTGAAAACACGGGCTCGGATAATCGCTATAAAATAGGAAAGCATTTTTTGTAGCAAATGATTCTACCTCATAGCACCGCTTAAAGAAATTGTGGTTGATCGCTTGATCACAGGAATCGGTATAGCATGACAGTGAAATCCCTATTCGCGAAGCTCTTGAATGCGCAAGCATCAAGCTGACGAATCGAGGAGAGAAATATGGGTTGGGTACTCCGGACAAGTGAATCCGTTGCAAGTAGAAATAATCGGAGGCACGTCTAAACTTTACAAGGATCCTCAGAAGTTGTCCACAAGCTATAGTTCTCCAACGACTCGAATTTCTCCGTGCACACTGCACTGCACGTGCGAGAGACCTGCGCAAAGCTTGCCATAAACCAGGAGCGCCCCCAAACGGTGAAATCTTGCAAGCGAAACCGAACGGGTTGCCAGTGGAGCATTTTGCAAATACAAAGTCCGCTTTAGTGGAAAGGAGCATCATTTGCTTGCAGACGAGAATGTCTTTGCGTTCTTGAAGCAGAGTGCGTCGAAAGAAAACGGACATCGCATTACAAATTATGTAGTGGCCGTGGTTGTACTTATTGCCCAAGCAACGCGCCGACAGTAAGCCACCACGCACCACGCTGCTAAGTTCCGAACGAGCCGCTAACACTACGAAGCGCTAACTGCCGGTGCGCATTAGCGCGGCAATCTGCTTCGCCCTATCGTGCCTAGATGGCGGTACCACCTCTGCGAAGCAAGAAAGCGGCAAATGAGAGGCGGTGCTAATTTCAGAGGAATTTTGCTTGCTAAACACCTCTGGTTTAACTGAAATCGCTCTAAACAGGGCCCTGTAACGTTATAGCGTTACTGGGCCATGTTAACACCAAATTTGATACAACAGTAATTAAAATAGGCTCCTCTATAAAATGAGAGAAAATGAGCTTGCATTCTGGGTATCATGATACCAGAACTGTGTTTTCGCGTAGATACAAAATATAGTCCGAGGTATTATGGGTGGAGGTTGTAATTAGGTCGTACTTGACCCTTCTGGCAAATCGAAGTTTGAGAAATTGAATTTTGTGCGCTAACGCAAGCGCGCCGCAGCGGAAGGCTCGAGCGGTCGCTTTAATGCGGGAGGAATTTTTCCCGCCGTAAACGACTGACTGCAAAAATTTTCCGGCGTGCAGGTTCAAAAAAACACTTGACGGTGCACATTTCATCAGTGGGAGAGCTGCAACAGCTCAGCCATAGTAAGGTGCGATGACCCTGAATCGCTCACACCTGTTTGAAACACACCACCACATGTTCTGCGTTGAGAGCCTTCTGCTGCACTGATTGATAGTGACACGTGCGGTCGTTTTCCGTTTGTTTAAAGAGAACGCCGTTATCACCTTCCCGTGAATCGCGCGCTTGCTTTGATTGTTTGCGGGGAGTGCCGTTATCACTTTCTGTTACGCGCAGCGCAGGCCGTGTTTATCTTGCATGGCGCTTCAGGAACCGTGTCGACCATTCTTGAAGAGTTTACATGCTTGATGCGGACATTTTAGTAACTTCTGGAATTTCAGAGATAATGCGAGAACGCGTTATGACGTGTGTATGAAAGCCGGCGCATTGCGCCACTGTCAAGCTTTCCGTCGACCGACGACTGTTCACGCCGCTGTTGCTGTGCGTTGTCATTGCCTTTGTTTGGCTGGGCACAAGTTCGCCCAATAAACAGTTCGCTTGAAATCCCTTGAGTACTGCATGCTTCGTCTTGGGTGCTGCGTGCGTCACGACCGCGCGACAATAGGATGATGTTTTATTCACGTGAACTGCGTTTCACAAGCGCGGAATTTGTGCTGAATATTCAATTACACGTCGATATTAAAAGGCCGAAAGAATGGAGCAGCAGTTCTTCACCGAAAGTCTGAACAGACGATTTCCAGTTTCAACCGTGTTAGCCTTGTGTGCAAACAGAACTGCCTCGTGCATTCTGTGTGTGCGCAGAAGCAAAAGCAGCTACCATAGAAGGTCAGTAAATTTAATTTAATAGAAGGTCAGTAAATTTAACTTAATGTGAGATGTACGTAATACGGAAGTTTCCTTTCTTTTTTCTTTTTTTTTTTGTGGGAGCAACGACGTATGTAGAAAGGAACATTGCTCGTTTCACCAATGCGAGGGCGCTTGGAGTGCTACGTAACGCAGAATACGCAAAAGTACGGTTTCTTAGTGTGTTTATCCCTCAAGAGATCGCACTAAAATCTCCAGCTTTGATCTAAAGTATTCCCAGACGGCTGTATATGGGCCCCATGGGGAGCTCCGCGAGTCGCATTATTGAAGAACTCCGTCCTTATAAAGTTTTTTTTTTCCCGGGCGTCCTGGAACATGGCCGTGCATCGTGTTATCCTCGTTGGTGACCCGTGTCGAGTGCGGTTGCTGGGGGGCTTATGGGTAATACACACAAGGTCTACGGGATCAGCAGCCCAGTTATGTTACTAGGGTCAACCTGTCTCTTAATTTTTTTTATATATATTTTGAGGAACTTGTGCGCAAGATCTCTTGGCTGCCCTCCAGTAGAATGCTGCACAGTATATCACGGTGTGTAGGAACGGTCTGCTCCGTAGCCAGCGCGCCCCGCCTGGACGCAGTGACAGAACGAATTGGGACAATCCCAGAGTAATAGAGAAATTTGCGCGAACTTAGTGCTTATTCCGTTGCAGCTTAGTTTTCGAAAACCTGCTGTTTTGTGGGGTTTAAAGTCCCAAAACCAGCTCTGATTATGAGAGACGCCGTAGTGGAGGGCTCCGGAAATTTTGACCACCTGGGGTTCTTTAACGTGCACTGACATCGTACAGCACACGGGACTCAACATTTCGCCTCCATCGAAATGCAGCCGCCGCAGCCGGGATTCGATCCCGCGACCCTCGGATCAGCAGCCGAGTACCATAGCCACTACACCACCGTGGCGGGGCTTTTCGGAAACGTATAAACGAGTTCAAGATATGTGGTTTAGGAATAAAGGTGTTCCTTTTAGAAAATAATACCGAACATCACGCTATTTTCTTCGATGCGTAAGTTTTCAGGTATTAACTTAGCTCTAGAGTTTAGCCTTCATAAAAGCACGGCTAAGGAAGTGTGTTAGACTGTACAGCAAAATATCTTAGAAGGCGCCGCAGAGAGGGACATTTTGTAGTTTCTTAAAGCTACGCCTGCACTGGGCAGCCTGTGCCGGCGTAATCACACCAAAGTTGTTGTCGTTATTAAAGGAGGACGCGCTTTTGCTTGTGTTGCGCTATTACTTGCACACGTCAGAACCACTTGCTCCCACGAAACTGCGACCGCTGCGCCTTCAATCAAGTGGCAAAAGAAATTAATGCATTGCAGTAAGAAATATTTGGCACCAGTGCTGCGATTTGAGGACGGGACTCCGCCATCCCAAGGAAACGGTATGCTTACCCCTTGACTACACCCCGACATATTCAAGATGTCAGCATATGTAAGTCATATAAATGGCGCGGATCTTTTAGAACCGTGCTTGGGACTTTCGAAGAGAAAGAAAGAAAGAAAAAAAAGCAGAAAGAAAGTTAGTAGGTGAGGAGCAGAGGCGCCAGGCTCCGTTTTCCATTTCTTTGCTAGGGTTAAAGTCTGCTTAATTACTGCTAAAGCACTTGACATTTAGCAAAATGTTATTGCTGTGACGTTCCGAAGTGTTTCTTGGTTCGATGTTCCGAAAGGTCGTTGCGTTTGTCTCCCGACTTATGATTCGCTGATGAACAAGAATTTTTTCTCAGAATAAACGAGGGCTTCGACATAAAACAATACATTCAGTGACATTTGACGTTTTGTCTGCGGCTTCCTCAGCGAGACCTTTAGACTTTCGAAATAAAACGCAGGAACAGTACGAAGGCAAGCAGAACTGGAGAAATGAGCGTACTTGCACCGCGCTTCTTGTCGTAGAAGCGGTATTTCGGCCGATTAGTACTTGTGCAGGCCCACTAGCATAACCCCCAGAAAATTGAGAGCGATGGACATTCCTTAACCGGGTGAAAGGAAGCAAGGGGGTGGGGGGGGGGGAAGGGGAAGGATAGTGGTACACGTGTGCGACCTAAACGTTATGGGGTGCAGGTGTGCTACCTAAATGTGCCACCATAAGTACCATCACAATGTACCAGCATAAGTAGGAGCACGAGAGGCGTTCGAATTACAATGTTCGCACTTTCGCAAAAGGCGAAAAATTTCAGGGAGTACTCAGCTAACACTGAAGCGGCGTAAAGCCGATATCCAATACCACTGGAGTCGAACACGGGACCAAAGGGTTTGAACTTGGAATACAAGTCAGAAATAGACTATTGCTATTGTTGGAATTGAATTGCGATTTCTCGATGATTGCTGGTCAGATTAAGTCATGTGGCACTGAATTAATCGAAAACGCCGTTGGGTTCTGATCAAATGTCGGCATCCACCGGCGCAAATAATTATCTCGAGCTCTCAGTGTATTTCCCGGAACATCCAACCACGCGAGCCGTCCACCAGGGCACAAGAAGGTTAGCGAAGAAAATTCAATTTCGCCGAGTAAAATAGGCTAGAGAAGCTGCAAAGTACGACTTTATAAATATCCATACATAGGGTAGCTCTGAGTGTAATTTCACTGCAATAAGAAACATATCCCAATTAAGAGGAGGCGATGAAAACGTGTCCCAGTGACGCTAAAGCGTTCACTCTTAAGGGAGAAGCTTATGCATTCGTCTACGTTTCTTTTGAGGAATGCCTTCGTCAGCACTACCGATGCAGCGCTAGTATACCAGGATTTCTAAAAAAAGAGAATTGAAGGAAATTACAAGCAAATATTTTCCTATGACGTTCGTTAGTAATACATCAGCGAAATGACGACGAGTTTTTCTAGCAGTCGTTAACAGGGCATGTGCTACCGCAATGCCTCCTCTGTACTACCGTCCGTAGAGTTCCTTACCATTACCTAGAAGGAAAACTGCTGCCGGGACGCTTTAATATGCATGTGAATGCTGAGATGTGGTCGATTCGGACTGGAATCGTTTCATAACGGCTCAGAAGCCTCCGAGACGAGGCCGGCTTTGTTTTTCTGGAATAAATGTGAAGGAAGCTTTATTTTCACTTGAGAATATGCCCTTATATATTGTCGCGGTACAACGCGAACAGAAGCACAACACAGGACAGCACAAGGACAGCACAAGGGCTTGTTCAGCAAACCCAAGAATAATGGACGTCGTCTTCTTCTAATTCGTCTAGCAGTCCCACTACATACAATCCCTTAGTGTTTTTATTGTCATCATCTTCTATATCACAGCACATGCATCATTAGCCTCTCCCTAAAAGAGCATCGGCTCGATGCTATATCGTCAATGTCTGTTTGTTTGTTTGTTTGTTTATTAGTACCTCAAACGTCCCGAGGGACATTACATGAGGGGTGGGCAAGAGAACATTATAGATAAAACAAAGAGCAAAAAAAGCAAAACAGCACCAACAATAACAAAAAGAATAAAAAGCAGCAGTAGTTCACATTTGCAAGGATAAAATATGGCTTTTTACGGCAGTTTGAAATTGGGCAAACTCAGATGACATGGCGATGTGGATGGGAAGGTCGTTCCAGTCTTGCGCTGTCTGAAGCAAAAATGACTTCTGGAAGGTCTGTTTTAGAGCGTATGGGGTAGACGGCGTTGGGGTGAGAATGGCGCGATGTCCGATGTACAGGTCTGATGAATGCATTGCCTGGTGGCAAGGAATGAAAGAACTTATGATAAAGGCACAAACGTGAAACTTTACGGCGAGAGGCAAGATGAGGAAGGTTAAGCTGAGATTTGACTGCTGACACACTTATGTTA
>CM023490.1:52611513-53004229 GCA_013339685.2 Hyalomma asiaticum
TCGGAACCTTGCCTCGGCACCTGCTTCTACTAAACTAATAGCTTATAAAACACTCGTAAGGCCTAAAGTTGAATATGCTAATGCCATTTTTGATCCTCATCAAGCTAACCTATCTACTATGCTCGAATCCATCCAGAAGCGCGCTTCCAGATTCATTATCTCGAATTACTCGTCTAACATAAGTGTGTCAGCAGTCAAACCTCAGCTTAACCTTCCTCATCTTGCCTCTGGCCGTAAAGTTTCACGTTTGTGCCTTTATCATAAGTTCTTTCATTCCTTGCCACCAGGCAATGCATTCATCAGACCTGTACATCGGACATCGCGCCATTCTCACCCCAACGCCGTCTACCCCATACGCTCTAAAACAAAGACCTTCCAGAAGTCATTTTTGCTTCAGACAGCGCAAGACTGGAACGACCTTCCCACCCACATCTCCATGTCATCTGAGTTTGCCCAATTTCAAACTGCCGTAAAAAGCCATATTTTATCCTTGCAAATGTGAACTACTGCTGCTTTTTATTCTTTTTGTTATTGTTGGTGCTGTTTTGCTTTTTTTGCTCTTTGTTTTATCTATAATGTTCTCTTGCCCACCCCTCATGTAATGTCCCTCGGGACGTTTGAGGTACTAATAAACAAACAAACAAACAAACAAACAGACATTGACGATATAGCATCGAGCCGATGCTCTTTTAGGGAGAGGCTAATGATGCATGTGCTGTGATATAGAAGATGATGACAATAAAAACACTAAGGGATCGTATGTAGTGGGACTGCTAGACGAATTAGAAGAAGACGACGTCCATTGTTCTTGGGTTTGCTGAACAAGCTCTTGTGCTGTCCTTGTGTTGTCCTGTGTTGTGCTTCTGTTCGCGTTGTACCGCGACAATATATAAGGGCATATTCTCAAGTGAAAATAAGGCTTCCTTCTCATTTATTCCAGAAAAAAAAAAAGCCGGCCTCGTCTCGGAGGCTTCTGAGCCGTTATGAAATGATTCCAGTCCGAATCGACCACATCTCAGCATTCACATGCATATTAAAGCGTCACGGCAGCAGTTTTCCTTCTAGGTAATGGTAAGGAACTCTACGGACGGTAGTACAGAGGAGGCATTGCGGTAGCACATGCCCTGTTAACGAATGCTAGAAAAACTCGTCGTCATTTCGCTGATTTATTACTAACGAACGTCAAAGGAAAATATTTGCTTGAAATTTCCTTCAATTCTCTTTTTTTTTAGAAATCCTAATATACTAGCGCTGCATCGGTAGTGCTGACGAAGGCATTCCTCAAAAGAAACGTAGACGAATGCATAAGCTTCTCCCTTAAGAGTGAACGCTTTAGCGTCACTGAGACACGTATTCATCGCCTCCTCTTAATTGGGATATGTTTCTTATTGCAGGGAAATTACACTCAGAGCTACCCTATGTATGGATATTTATAAAGTCGTACTTTGCAGCTTCTCTAGCCTATTTTACTCGGCGAAATTGAATTTTCTTCGCTAACCCTCTTGTGCCCTGGTGGACGGGTCGCGTGGTTGGATGTTCCGGGAAATACACCGAGAGCTCGAGATAATTATTTGCGCCGGTGGATGCCGACATTTCACCAGAACCCAACGGCTTTTTCGATTAATTCAGTGCCACATGACAATCTGACCAGCGATCGTCGAGAAATCGCAATACATTTCCAACAATCGCAATAGTCTGTTTCTGCCCTGTATTCCAAGTTCAAACCCTTTGGTCCCGTGTTCGACTCCCGTGGTCTGGGATATCGGCTTTACGCCACTTCAGTGTTAGCTGAGTACTCCCTGAAATTTTTCGCCTTTTGCGAAAGTGCGAACATTGTAATTCGAACGCCTCTCGTGCTCCTACTTATGCTGGCACATTGTGGTGCCCTATTGAAAATCCTCCTGCCACCCATCACCATAATCCATCATAACCACCAACTCAATGGTGGTTTTTATGGTGGAAATGGTGGTTAGATGGTGATTGATGTTATGTGCCTCGCTGAATGTACATTTATTTCGCTGAGCCCGTCCAGGCCTCCCATGCACCTCCATACAGTTGTTTACTATTGTGAGGGCAAAAATAAAAGCACAGAAAAGCGACAGTAATGTACAAGGTAGGCGTCTTCTCTGATTAAAAGAAGGAACCTTCAGTGTTCGTTTGCTGTTGTGATTTGATGCTTTATGTTCATCGACATAACTGCAACGTAACTGGGCGCAGGTGTAAAAGAGGATGGGGCGCGTTCGGCCAATTAGGTATGCATTTAATGAAGCACAAAATATCACCCACCATGCAACCACCATGTAACCACCATATCCACCACAAAAACCAGCATGCCAATGGTGGTTATGGTGGATTATGGTGATGGGCGCCCAGCGTATTTTCAATAGGGTGGTACTTATGGTGGCACATTTAGGTAGCACACCTGCACCCCCTAACGTTTAGGTCGCACATGTGTACCACTATCCTTCCCCTTCCCCCCCCCCCCCCCCACTTGCTTCCTTTCACCCGGTTAAGGAATGTCCATCGCTCTCAATTTTCTGGGGGTTATGCTAGTGGGCCTGCGCAAGTACTAATCGGCCGAAATACCGCTTCTACGACAAGAAGCGCGGTGCAAGTACGCTCATTTCTCCAGTTCTGCTTGCCTTCGTACTGTTCCTGCGTTTTATTTCGAAAGTTTAAAGGTCTCGCTGAGGAAGCCGCAGACAAAACGTCAAATGTCACTGAATGTATTGTTTTATGTCGAAGCCCTCGTTTATTCTGAGAAAAAATTCTTGTTCATCAGCGAATCATAAGTCGGGAGACAAACGCAACGACCTTTCGGAACATCGAACCAAGAAACACTTCGGAACGTCACAGCAATAACATTTTGCTAAATGTCAAGTGATTTAGCAGTAATTAAGCAGACTTTAACCCTACAAAGAAATGGAAAACGGAGCCTGGCGCCTCTGCCCCTCACCTACTACCTTTCTTTCTCTTTTTTTCTTTCTTTCTTTCTCTTCGAAAGCCCCAAGCACGGTTCTAAAAGATCCGCGCCATTTATATGATTTACATATGCTGACATCTTGAATATGTCGGGGTGTAGTCAAGGGGTAAGCCTACCGTTTCCTTGGAATGGCGGAGTCCCGTGCACAAACCGCAGCACTGGTGCCAAATATTTCCTACTGCAATGCATTAATTTCTTTTGCCACTTGATTGAAGGCGCAGCGGTCCCAGTTTCGTGGGAGCAACTGGTTCTGACGTGTGCAAGTAATAGCGCAACACAAGCAAAAGCGCGTCCTCCTTTAATAACGACAACAACTTTGGTGTGATTACGCCGGCACAGGCTGCCCAGTGCAGGCGTAGCTTTAAGAAACTACAAAATGTCCCTCTCTGCGGCGCCTTCTAAAATATTTTACTGCACAGTCTAACACACTTCCTTAGCCGTGCTTTTATGAAGGCTAAACTCTAGAGCTAATACCAGAAAACTTACGCATCGAAGAAAACAGCGTGATGTTCGGTATTATTTTCTAAAAGGATCACCTTTATTCCTAAACCACATATCTTGAACTCGTTTATACGTTTCCGAAAAGCCCCGCCACAGTGGTGTAGTGGCTATGGTATTCGGCTGCTGATCCGATGGTCGCGGGATCGAATCCCGGCTGCGGCGGCTGCATTTAAATGGAGGCGAAATGGAGGCGAAAAGGTCCGTGTGCTGTACGATGTCAGTGCACGTTAAAGAACCCCAGGTGGTCAAAATTTCCGGAGCCCTCCACTACGGCGTCTCTCATAATCAGAGCTGGTTTTGGGACGTTAAACCCCACAAAACAACAGGTTTTCGAAAACTAAGCTGCAACGGAATAAGCACTAAGTTCGCGCAAATTTCTCTATTACTCTGGGATTGTCCCAATTCGTTCTGTCACTGTGTCCAGGCTGGGAGCGTTGGCTATAGAGCAGACCGTGCCTACAGACCGTGATATACTGCGCAGCATTCTACTGGAGAGTAGCCAAGAGATGTTGCGCACAAGTTCCTCAAAATATAAAAAAAAAAATTAAGAGACAGGTTGACCCTAGTGACATAACTGGGCTGCTGATCCCGTAGACCTTGTGTGTATTACCCATAAGCCCCCCAGCAACCGCACTCGACACGGGTCACCAACGAGGATAACACGATGCACGGCCATGTTCCAGGACGCCCGGGAAAAAAAAAACTTTATAAGAACGGAGTTCTTCAGCAATGCGACTCGCGGAGCTCCCCATGGGGCCCATATACAGCCGTCCGGGAATACTTTAGATCAAAGCTGGAGATTTTAGTGCGATCTCTTGAGGGATAAACACAATAAAAAAACCGTACTTTTGTGTATTCTGCGTTACGTAGCACTCCAAGCGCCCTCGCACTGATGAAACGAGCAATGTTCCTTTCTACATACGTCGTTGCTCCCACAAAAAAAAAAGAAAAAAGAAAGGAAACTTCCGTATTACGTACATCTCACATTAAGTTAAATTTCCTGACCTTCTATTAAATTAAATTTACTGACCTTCTATGGTCGCTGCTTTTGCTTCTGCGCACACACAGAATGCACGAGGCAGTTCTGTTTGCGCACAAGGCTAACACGGTTGAAACTGGAAATCGTCTGTTCAGACTTTCGGTGAAGAACTGCTGCTCCATTCTTTCGGCCTTTTAATATCGACGTGTAATTGAATATTCAGCACAAATTCCGCGCTTGTGAAACGCAGTTCACGTGAATAAAACATCATCCTATTGTCACGCGGTCGTGACGCACGCAGCACCCAAGACGAAGCATGCAGTACTCAAGTGATTTCAAGCGAACTGTTTATTGGGCGAACTTGTGCCCAGCCAAACAAAGGCAATGACAACGCACAGCAACAGCGGCGTGAACAGTCGTCGGTCGACGGAAAGCTTGACAGTGGCGCAATGCGCCGGCTTTCATACACACGTCATAACGCGTTCTCGCATTATCTCTGAAATTCCAGAAGTTACTCAAACATCCGTATCAGGCATGTAAACTCTTCAAGAATGGTCGACACGGTTCCTGAAGCGACATGAAAGATAAACACGGCCTGCGCTGCGCGTAACAGAAAGTGATAACGGCACTACCCGCAAACAATCAAAGCAAGCGCGCGATTCACGGGAAGGTGATAACGGCGTTCTCTTTAAACAAACGGAAAACGACCGCACGTGTCACTATCAATCAGTGCAGCAGAAGGCTCTCAACGCAGAACATGTGGTGTTGTGTTTCAAACAGGTGTGAGCGATTCAGGGTCATCGCACCTTACTATGGCTGAGCTGTTGCAGCTCTCCCACTCATGAAGTGTGCACCGTCAAGTGTTTTTTTTTTTTTTGAACCTGCACGCCGGAAAATTTTTGCAGTCAGCCGTTTACGGCGGGAAAAATTCCTCCCGCATTAAAGCGACCGCTCGAGCCTTCCGCTGCGGCGCGCTTGCGTTAGCGCACAAAATTCAATTTCTCAAACTTCGATTTGCCAGAAGGGTCAAGTACGACCTAATTACCACCTCCACCCATAATACCTCGGACTATATTTTGTATCTACGCGAAAACACAGTTCTGGTATCATGATACCCAGAATGCAAGCCCATTTTCTCTCATTTTATAGAGGAGCCTATTTTAATTACTGTTGTATCAAATTTGGTGTTAACATGGCCCAGTAACGCTATAACGTTACAGGGCCCTGTTTAGAGCGATTTCAGTTAAACCAGAGGTGTTTAGCAAGCAAAATTCCTCTGAAATTAGCACCGCCTCTCATTTGCCGCTTTCTTGATTCGCAGAGGTGGTACCGCCATCTAGGCACGATAGGGCGAAGCAGATTGCCGCGCTAATGCGCGCCGGCAGTTAGCGCTTCGTAGTGTCAGCGGCTCGTTCGGAACTTAGCAGCGTGGTGCATGGTGGCTTACTGTCGGTGCGTTGCTTGTACAACCATGGCCGCTACATAATTTGTAATGCAATGCCAGCTTTTTTTTTTTTTTCCACGCGCTCTGCTTCAAGAACGCAAAGACAGTCGTCCGCAAGCAAATGATGCTCTTTTTCATTAAAGCGGACTTCGTGTTCGCAAGACGATCCCCTGGCAACCCGTTCGGTTCCGCTTGCAAGATTTCACGTTTGTGGGCGCTCCAGGTTTATGGCAGGTTTTGCGCAGGTCTCTGGCGCATGCAGTGTAGTGTGTACGGAGAAATGCGAGTCCGAGAACTTTCGCTTCTGCAGGACTTTTGAGGATCCCTGTAAAGTTTGGACGTGCCTCTGATGCCTACTTGCAACGGATTCACTTGCCCGCAGTAACCAGCACATCTTTCTCCCCTCGATTCGCCAGATTGCTGCTTGCGCATTCCACAGCTTCGCAAACATAGGTTTCACTTTCGCGCAATGCCGATTCCTGCGACGAAGCGATCAACCAGAATTTCTGAAGCGGTGCCATGTGGGAGAATCATTTGTTACAAGTAAATTCTTTCCTATTTCATAACCACTATCCAAGACCACGCTTTCCCAAAGACGAAACTCTATATTCTTTTAAAGACGTTAGTCTTTCTTGGTACTTGAATGCAGAAAGTTTGGTCTGTCTGTTTATCTACTACGCGATTCAGCCACACGGCCAAAGTTTAAGCACTTGCCTAACGCCCGGCCACCTTTAACTGGTACCTGCGTTCATACATGTGAACATTGTCGATCAAAAAACAAATATTACGCATATTTGAGGCGCAACATCAATACGTATCATGCGGTATGTCCCTTTACTAGAATATACATAGATACGAAATTCTAAAGAACCTAGTATTTGTTAGGCTGCGCTAAAAATGCGACGCTAAGCACGAGAACCGCCTCTGCTGACGATCTGGTGCTGCCACCTGGCAGTTGCCCAGTCATTCTGCACACGCTCACGATTACCGACGCCGCTGCCAAATGGCGCCCCTATCTCACGCAGCGTAGTACGGTAGGGATGGTAAAATCGATGAACGATTAATCGATTAATCGATTAAATGTACACCGTTAATCGATTAATCGCCATCGATTTCCCCCGTTCAGTTAATCGAATTAATCGATTGAAGCTCTTCGATTAATCGATCACGCCCCCCCACTCCCCCATCTCCAACACCACCCCTTGGCCGGAGCGCATGATTGCGAGACGCGCGACGGCGAGACGCAGATGTAGAGCGCATATTTCAACGCAAGTAGGAATTTTAGGCCCTCTAGCTTGCCCCGCACAACAGAGGCGTGCGATGGACTTTTGCATAATATTTAAAAAGTATAGGCCAAGTCGATACACTTTATCTCTATCGTCACCATCACTCACCCTTCATGCAACGCATCCTATCACCTCACTGCGGGTGGAGGCCTCCTTGGTGGAGGCAAACGTGAAATATCTTTGGACGCAATTAGTCATCATAGTCAGAAACACAAGGCCCAACCTTTCTTTCTCTGTTCTTTCTCACTGTCTCTTGCACTTCTTTGCATTCGTCTTCCTCTCCACAAACTCCCTCCCCAGGCAGAGTAGCATGTCAGCGATATTTCAACGCCGGCTAAATTCTCTGCCTCTCAATAAAGAACTCTCTCTCTAGTAGAAGGTGCCCGGAGCCGCAGGCGGCCATACCCCATAGAGATAGAAATAAACTCGATCCGATGTCCGTCGCCTACACCGTTTTATTTAACCTCCAGGTTTTACTTGCCTCTTGTGTAAGTGTCACAATACTTATTTCTTGTTTATTTCTTGACTGGTTCAGTTCTTATTGCCGTTGTATTTTACTCTTTAGCGAAGTAAAGATTATTTGTCACCAATGAAAGAAAGAGAGATCATATATCGGAATGTAGAGAAAGTGGCCTGATCTAGTACGCCCCGGCCTTCTACTCTACTTTGGGGACAACGCAACAGGGGAGAAGAGCGATGAAGCATGATGATGGGGATAAGAATGAGTGATGCGTATATACATAATAAGACATGACTGTTTGCGCAAAGGGGACATGGACGCTAGTGATCGTGTTTCATTACGCTTGATACCAACTAGCCCAACTGTCGGCCTTAACGCCTATGTACCCATTGATAGCTGTAATGCTAGCTTCCCTTCAATGCAGTTATCCCAACTTATGGCAGCTATTCACTTCTGCAAAACAGCGTGCTATGACGCCGAAAATTTCGACTCAGCTATGTTGACATAAACACTCATAATAGTCGAACCCCAGCACGTGTAACTGGGATTTCGCCTCCACTTGAAACGTGACAGGGGCCGCCACTAGTTGGGCGAATATGCTGTGCAGGGAAACGGACTCGAGCATTATGAAAAAAGGTATAATAGTCGCATAATGAAAAGAAGCCACTTTAGCTGCATTTAAATCTAACAGTCCCTTTTCATAATCCTCAACTTTGCGCATTGGTAGACCGAACGTCTAGCATCCAGTCCATTTCTATTGAAAAAATGACCTTGTAGCATTTGGTAATTATGTATGGTCGCCTGTTTCGGGTGAAATACAGCGTTCATCTATTGCTTGTACTCCCAAGTCAGACAGCCTAGAGGCCGCCGTCTCCTGCTGTGGCACGAACTGAGGACAGTCGCGAAATACTATTTTTTCTAATGTATGATACATTAGAGCAAGACGGCGACATGGGCTAGTTAGTGTGCATTCATGTCTTAAAGCAAAAGCTTTTTTAAGCGCACGTGAAACGATGACAGAAGAACTAAGAAATTGACAAGGAAGCGCTTCTTTTCGCGCTGTGCTGTCAATTTCTTATTTCTTCTGATACGTTAGACAGCGCTCGCAGTTCGAGCTGTACGCGTGCGATTGAAAAGGTGCGCGTAGCGTCGAGTTAAGACGGCGACCAGGTGAAACCTGTGCAGTATACTGGCAGACCTGCCGTTTATTCTAGCCGGGAGGAAAAACTCGTGTCACTATTTCCCGCAGATGCCTGCACTGATGGCCTGTTTGAGACCAGTATGTTGCCGTGCAATCTCGCATGAGTGACCTCAAGGCAGAGAGCACGTCAATTCGTGGTTATAATATTATCGAGGGCTTCCACAATATCTAATGGACAAACCGCGAAATGTTGCCGTCCCTATAAGAGCGAGCGTCTTTAACATTCCTTTCCTCCTCGTCTCTTTTTTTTTCCTTTCTCGGAAAATTCTCACCCTCGGCCACACTGCATGTTTCCGGTGCGACTTTCCAAACAATGTGGTCGCCGAAAGCGCCTCCGATTTCTGATCGCTCTAGTAGGCAGACTTCCCGGAAATACGACCTGCTGCCGAATCGTTCGTGGATCATGGCCACCCACGGAATCTTGGATCCTTGACAGCATCCAAAGATGACTGGCTCCCTGTGTTCAGCGGGCTAAAGTGCGAATTTTCATGCAGCCGCTAATGCGCACATGTGATCTCTAGCGCGTCGGTTGAATACTTGTGTCAATATCAAACACAAGCAACGTCTCTCAAACAACAAGGTATCATTTTTCGAGCACTTATAAAAAAGTCGATTAATCGATTAATCGATTAAAACATCACAGCAAAAGCAAGTAATCGATGAAAGGCTAAATCGACCAACGATTAACGATTAATCGATTAAAAAATTTAATCGACCATCCCTATAGTACGGCCGGCAGAAGACTATCGTCTTTCGACGACATTTGCAGCGAAGCACGCAGGTACGTGGCCAATTTTATTTAAACACAGGTATACATATGAACTAAGAAATTGCTAATGATCTAGTATTCTCGAAAACCAGTTGCTTCTTCGTTAATGTATGTAGTTAAATTCATTGCTAAGTCAATTGCTTTAGTAATTGACTTAGTAACCTTTAGTTAACCTTTAGTGCCTAAGTAAAGGTTACCATCTAGTAAAAGTTCGATAAATGTGCTATCAGGATGTTAGTAAACGTTCGTAGCAATTTTGATGAAATTTTTAGTATGGCTACAAAGGCTAATTAAGCGAACTTCAATAGCACGGCCACGGTGGACTAGTTGCTATGGCACTAGGCCGCTGGTCGGAAAGTCACGCTATCCAATCGTGGCTACGGCGGCTGCATCCCGAGAGAGGGGAAATGTTAAGGCCCGTGTACTGTGCGACGTCCAGTGTGGGTTAAAGAAAAAAAACCAGGCTGTCGATATTTCTGAAGCCCTCCGCTGCGGTGTCTTTCACAACCGCATCGTGTTTTGGGAACGTAAATCCCTGTAAGTCAAATCAGCAAACTACGATAGCCAAACAATACCTTTGCGCAGATTTGGTGCAGACTTACTGTATGAAATTGCCATGTCACGCAGCATTAATTACACAACCGAAAAAAAATCAGAGGATATGAAATTATACCGTTGCACTAGTTAATATTGACTATACTTCTTGCAATTACTTTGGTAAATGAACAACACTGTCACATGCTCCCATAACAGTGCAGATAGAGACGTCAACAAATCATGAACTAAGGTAGGCAGGCATGCACGGAGTCCGCTACACGAGAGCTAGTCTGACAGCACCCTCAGCGCCACATTTGGTCCTAGTATGGCGTAGTGCGTGCCTATGATAAGGTGTGAATTTAGAGAACGAATGCTCGTTTTGGATCTATATTCTTGTTCATATGTGCCTGTCATGACGCTACACAAAACTTATTCAAACATAATGAACAAATTATTATCATGACTACATGGTAATGTGATTACCATTCAGGTGCATCCATCTACAAAGGATCTGGCAATACACAAGTGGCTTAGTAGTTGCCTAGTTAAGAACACTCAGCAGCGTCCATTGCCAGTAACGACTGCGTTTACTAGATTTCAAAACTTCCTACCTAGTAAAAAGCCACTAACAAGTTAGTAAATTTCCTGGAAAACAAATAATGCATCACTTTACTAGCCGTTTACTTATTTTTTTCTAAGAGCGCAAAGCATGTTACACATTGGTGTAACACCTGCGGTTTAAACGCAGGTACAATTTGCCAGTTTACTACTGGCGCGCCTTGATGTGTAGGTGTAGGTAACGCTACAAATACAATTATAGTCGTGTACAGATCTGTCACGGACTGACATTCTCTCAGCTTCGCAAAACGTTGGTAGCTAGGCAACCCAGGAAGCCGTCAACTTTGACACGACTCAGTTCTCATCGGTATCGAGACACTGTCGCTGCTCAGGATAATTTGCCGTGACGTCGACAAGCACCTTTCTAGGTGATCTTCGCAGCTCTGTGCGTACAGTGCCCTGTAGAAGAGAGGAGTGCGGAATGCTGCTTTGTAATTGCGTGTCATTAACGCAACGGGCATTCGACATCGGCGTCATCGAGTTGTGTAGTTTATTTCCTTTTAGGGCTTGTGCTTGTACATTCCCTTGTGCTTGTACCACGGGAGAGCTATAGCGAAGAATGCCAATAAAAAGTGATTGGTATAACTGTAGCATGGCGCCCACTGATGGCCCCCATCTTTTTCCTGCAATGAACTGGAATACGTGCACAGTAGATGCAAGTTTGCTCTTGAAATGACCAATGTGATGGGTCTACGAGAGGTTATGGTCCACAGTGACGCTTAAGAAACGATGGTTTCGCTTGCAATAAATATGCTGGCCATTGATGTACACTAGATAACTACACAGCTTTTCGCGTAAAAGCCGATAGACCACATTCTTCTGTCCGAGATGTTAGGGCTTTGTTTACGAAGGTAGTCAGATGCCTGTGTCGCTGCCTTCTGTAATCTTGCACTAACCTGTAGACGTGTTACTGCCGACGACCAGATGCAGATGACAGCGGTGTTAATCGAAACACTAACAGTTTCGGGTAGTCATTCGTTCAGGACAAGCAGGGCAATGTTGAAAATAATACGGCTCGTAACACCACCTTGCTGGACACCCCGAAAAGTGTAGTGGTCGGCCATCTTCAGTACTAATAACAAACAAGGACCTTCGTGTCAGGTAACTAGCACGTCGGTGCGTACTCGGCCGATGGCAAAAGCGGGTACTCCTTTTTCCCTCCTGCGTAAAAGCCACTACGAGATCATTCCATGGCCGAAACTGCCTAGAGCCGCTGAGCCTCCGCTGTTAAAATGACAGAAACGCGACGTCGGCCCATCTGATGTAGGTCTACTTGGGAACCCAGAGGTGGGTGTGGCTGCCGAATTTGTTGCGCCTCTCTGTCACCATGTAAAATGTACTGTTTCAAGCACGCCCGATCGCTACATTAGGGTGTATTGAAGATGTAGCGCGTCATCCGTCGATATCCCAGAAAGCGCAATCCGCCATGTTCTGCTTGATTGATTTGTGGGGTTTAACGTCCCAAAACCAGCTCTGATTACGAGAGACGCCGTAGTGGAGGTCTCCGGACATTTCGACCACCTGGGGTTCTTTAACGTGCACTGACATCGCGCAGCACACGGGCCTCAACATTTCGCCTCCATCGAAATGCAGCCGCCGCTGCCGGGATTCGATCCCCCGACCCTCGGATCAGCAGCCGAGTACCATAGCCACTAGACCACCGTGGCGGGGCCGCTAGGTTCTACTGAGTGGCGGAAACCACAGCACTTGGAACCTCAGCACGTATTTGCTGCTATCTGCTGCTTTGTTGCCTCCCTCCTACACGTCCTCCTGCTGTTACGTGCCACTGTGCACACTGCGGAGATCCAGGACAACGCTCGGGACAATTAAACGCTGTTTTAGCTAAATGCCTTAGTATATGTTTGCTGTCTGAAGAATAAAAAGTTACCATCGCCGACACGCAAATGGTCCTACGAACAATATTGGTTCTGCATGTGTAACAAGCATTTAGGAAACGCGATTACCGTGCGGAATGTGTTTAGCTCGAAGTTTCAGGTTCAACCCCCCCCCCCCCCCCCCCCATAGCCCTGGCTGCATTTTCATAACACGAAATTCGAACGAAAAATGAAATAACCCGCTCTTGCGCTGTGTCCACAAACCACTGTTCAACTGTACCCGCTGCCACATAATGGCAATAAATGGATGACCAATGGGCCATAATGTGTAGAAGATGTTTAGCTCAACGTTGGGCGTTCGATCCTCGTAGTCCCGGGGCAATGCGTGACTTCCTTGTCACTTGACGTCGTTGACAGCCATGTAGATATTAAATGAAGGTGTTCCCTCTTTCGACGGTTTTCACGGTGTTTTTCGGAACTGCTGCCGACGCGCGTAACATCGCCGTTTACACTCATTGCGACATTTCCTCTGAATATGAGTTGCTTTCCATGTGAGCAAAGCACTGACAGACCAAAGACACGTGCACCTTTAACAGATATTTAAGAACGGGTACATCACGCGCGCACAAAGGAAAGAGCGTGATCGATCGTCTTTCGCTTGTCGCATTTTACTTCCCAAACGATGGCGAAGAAATAAACAAGCGTAGCGAGAATAAAGAAGATAGCGAGAATAAGCAAGCATAAGATCATGGCGTGGTCCGAGCGTTCCCATTATTTTGACAGTTTCCAAACAGTGAGCGTATGCCGCGCTTCTGAGGAAAATGGCGCAACATACACTTCTGAGAACATCACGTTTCTAGTAAAACAAGCATGCGATGCAAGCTCAGAGCTTCCTAAAAATGCACCATCAATAAACGTTCATAAAAACAACATTCTGCAAAAGTCATCAAGAACTTCACTTACGTATTGCACTCGTCAATGGTGCGCAGTTATTGAATAACTTGAAAAAAACTGCGTGCTCCGTTTCATGCCGCTGTGATCTTTATTGGTTCTCTTTAATGCGCATATAGGTGATGAACTACCCTGGATATATGCTGCCAAGTTTTGGGCCGTCCGTCCGCATGCTCATTGTTTGCAGCATACCGTTGGTGTCAAGCCGCAGCCCCATCGTACTCCAACTGCAACTTGTGCCTTCCAAACCCTTACAAGCTGCTTGGCAGCCTTAAGATTAAAACAAATAATTTCACTGATTTTCGGGGTTTTACGTCCCAAACCCACGCCGGTGTGGAGGGCTCCGGAAATTTCTGCAGCCTGGGCTTGTTTATAGTGCACTCACGTCTCGCAGTGCGCGGGCTTCAACATTTCGCCTCCATCGAAATGCAGCCGTGGCGCCCGGGACAAAATTAAAGTAGATAAATTTTTAAAAAACTCTTCGTAAGCTGATGTATTGCGTACCTGCAAGTCTCGCATTTTTCTTTCTGCTCCCCTTCGTCGCAATCGAAAGCTGCGGAGAGAGATAGCGGTTGAGGTGAGCTTGTCGAGTATCACTTTTTTTATTTTGTCAAGACCTACTTCAAGGCACCCACGGCTAATTAAGTGTTAATTCGTATTTAATAAGGAGCCTGGTAACCTGGCGGCTCTGAGAATAGGTTTCCGTGCTCTGGTTGATCAATGTGTTACATACAATAATCCTTTCAACAGATCGCCTGCCCAAAACAGCCAACGTAGAGGCGTGCTAGAGGTTGCTGTGAAATAACACCTGCCCAGTGCGTGAAAACAGAAAAATGTTATAGTCTAACTTCTCCCCTTGGCGCACCGCTCGTCTACGCGCGCATTGCTGCTTTCGAAAGAACATCAAACAGGCAACTGCAAAAGGTAGAGATGCAAGAGGTTCGAGAAATGAGTGGTGGATATCAGCACAGCGTCGATAAGCAACAGCGTGGTTTCGATATCTGGTGTGCGTTTCTAATGACAGTGATTTAAAAACGCGCACCCCCGCATTGATCAGACGAGTTTATCTTACGCATTTTACGCACAGGCCTTCTCGACAATGGATTTCGTCTAACGTATACCTCTCATGTGAGGTACGAGTGGCAAAACGAGAAAAGATGCTGCATGGCGTTCTTTTCCATCCCAGTGAAGCCTAACGCTTGCCCTCTCCAGGCCATCATCTTCCTTCCGCTAACCATTTCTTTTACGTGTCTCACCACTGTGTCGTTCCGCACGATGGAACGATGAGGACTTGTCAAAAATGATAGCAGAACTTTACGAACGCCAGAAATAAGTTCACGAAAGCATAGAGAGAAAGTATTTACGCTGCTGGTAACGAACTCAAATCAGTTTAGCAAGAATATGCAAACCGGGACGACGTGCGAATCCAGGGTTCACCACGCGTGTCGAACAGGCATTCAGGAAAATTACACAACCGTGTCGTCCTGGTTAACAAAGTGAGTAAAACTCCCTACATTTTGAGACCAAATACCTAAAAAATAATAACGCAGGTCCGTAATGCCTCAAATAACTATGCTTAACGGTATAGCGGCTGATCTGCTGTCCAGGGCGTTGTGGGTTTTGGTTTCGAATCCACCACCCAGCGTTTCTTTTACTCTTCGAGACTTACGTCGGTAGAACGGCCCCATGACGATTCGAAAACTGAAAGGCTTACAGTCTTCTGCTGTTGACGACTTACTCCTGCACCATAACAGGAATTGGGCTCCGTGGTGCAGTACTGGGACACCACCTCCCACTGGGCCGCCACCTCGCAGTATAAAACAACGGACATGTCCAGTGCTATAAAGGGTTGCCCGCAAAGAGAATGCGGAGCAGGGTTTTTAATTGTTAAAGGTATAGCGGGTAAACTGGACGAATTTCAGAGCATTAATGAGAGGTTCCACGCATACTCATAAGACAAAATATGCGATATCAACTTAAAAGCATCCAGAAATATCTCCAACGAGGAGTTACGACAGTTGTACGAGGATGTCGTATTAGCAATGAAAAGAGTACGAACACATTACACAATGATGATGGTGGTGCGCAAAAGTAGCAACGAAACACTGATGCGCAACTGTGGTGTCGGCAATACGCATCACGCCGGAGATATGCTAGTACAATTTGCAGGAAAAGAAACAACTCCGAACAATGAATACGTTCTTAAGAAGCATAAGAATAGGAAGTTCACATGCAAAAGCCGATCCATGTGAACTTCCATTCGATTTTATTATGTGAGAGCATCCCCGCATAATTCAACGCGCAGAAGAAGTACAGAAGATAAAATGTAGCGACCCCAGAGCAGCAGATTTTTTTTTTCGCATAAACAAAACAAAAACTAAATTAGCTACTACGAAGACGCAAACTTAGAAGCAATCTATGCAAACAAGGAAGAATGTAATATTGCCCTGACAAACAAACGCCAAGACTTAGACCAAAACCATAAAGATTTAGAAGCAAGCGAAACCATACCGAAAGTGATCTTTGAAGCACCGATGGAAGTTGAAGAACAAGCAAGGTGTAAGCAAGTTCTCAAGAACTACTAGACTTGATAACAAAATCGCCAGTGGATTAAAGTGACTTCGACTACAGATGAAACAGGGCTTGCAGAACTGTGAAAGCTGTTTTGTAGAGCCAAGCAAGCAGATTTAAGTAACTTTTACATGAAAGAAATAGAGCACAGAGTAAGGTACCACTATAAAATCGCCTAAGAAAAAGCTGTCCTCAGGATGATACAATATGTCTGCGCTAAGGGAGAAAGAGGAGGAGAAATGAAAGACAGCAGGTGAACCTGGGGAATAAGATAACTGGGCATAACGGATACCTGGACAACAACGTTATCCACAACTTCAATGAAATAGGGAAGGCAGCGCAAAATTTCCATTCTGCACTATACAGATATGAGACAGACCGCGCAACCTCAGTAGAGATGAAATCGCAACACCCAACGCTAGGGTTTTCTGGATGTCTACTGAAGAACTCAGAAAAACCATCGTAGATATGCGGCGCGATAAAGAAGCAGGCGAATACCCCTTCCCAGCCGACTTATCAATAACGGAGAACACATTTGAATAACATGCGTCGTTTTTTATGGAATCCATGAAGATATCTGGTGTACCGTTCAGCTGGAGAAATGCTAACCTAATCCCAATACAAATGAAGGCTGACAAATGGGCGAAGAATTACACGTTGTGCTGGAGAAATACTAATCTAATCCTAATAGGCATGGAAGGTGATAAATGCGTAAAAAATTTTATATGAGTTAGCCTACTCCAACTAATGTACAAGCTACTTACGAAAGTAAACGCTGCTAGGATAAGAGAAACACTCAACTTTAACCAAGCTAGGGAGCAAGCTGCTATCAGGAAAGACTACTCAGCAATGGAGCACAACAAAGCTATCAACCTAATAATTGACAAATTTGCTGAATATAACACACCTCTTTATATGGCCTTTATAGACCACGAGGAAGCATTTGATTCCATAGATATTCAAGCAGTTATAGAAGCTTTAAGTAGGCAAGGGTTACCTGAAATATACGTGCAAACCATAAGTAACATCTCCAAAGATTACACCGTCACAGTACTCCTCCTTGAGAACAGAAAAATTCCTATCAAGAGAGATGCCGAACAAGGAAATGTGATCTCCTCGATCTTAGTTGCTGCATGTGTAGAGGAATTTTTCAAGCCTCCAGACTGGGAAGAAAAGGGAATTAGAAATAGACGGAAAATATAGGAGCAATTAAATGTTTAAAAATGACATTGTGCTCTTTATCAATAATGGCGTCGAAATGCGAAAAACGGTCGAGGAAGTCAGCCAGGAAGGCATTAAAATGAGGCTAGTAATAATAAGGCACAAAAAAAAAACAAAATTATGCACAACAGGCTTGCTAAAATACAGGAATTTCCATTTATCAGTCTGCCCTTAGAATGTGTCAACAAATCCTAGAGCAGTGTGTGAATACAGGCAGTTGATAGCAGGGCAGTCTACCCACGAAAAGGAGGTTCTCCGCAGGTAAGCATGGGCTGGCGGGCATAAAGGAGACATTCCTAAATCATGTCTTGAATCGTGCTGCTGTCACTAAAGCGAAAAGTGTCTATTCACTCCCTTCTCCCCGTAATAACGTAAGGTGCAGATGCCTTGAGAAAAACGAAACTCGAGACGAAACTAGGAATTGCGAAGCGTTCAATCAAAAGAAAAATGCTAGGAAAAGAAAAATGGTAGATAAAAAGCGAGCGGAGTGGATCAGGCAACAGGCAAGAGTAGCTAATATTCGTATATCTATTAAAGAAAAGAAGTAGACTACTGACGCAGGTGAGAACAGAGAGTTCTGTATTTTCACCCATATCAATCAACTTGACACCGTCCGGACTTTCCGAATTTGCTGTGAACGACCGTGAAGAAACAAACCGAAAAAAATTGGCGGGCTGGGCTAATGTGTATTGCAGAGCAATAGCAGATGCGATTTGTTCAGAAATGCGGCCTTGTTTACCTATCTATGTAGGGATGGTAAAATCGATGAACGAGTAATCGATTAAACGTACACCGTTAATCGATTAATCCTAATCGATTTCTCCCTTTCAATTAATCGAATTAATCAATTAAAACTCTTCGATTAATCGATTACGGCACCCCCCCCCCTCTCCCACCCCAACAATGCCCCTTGGCCGGAGCGCATGATTGCGAGGCGCGCGACGCCGAGACGCAGATGTCGAGCGCATATTTCTACGCATGTAGAAGGAGCCCGGAGCCGCAGGCGGCCATACTCCATAGAGATAGAAATGGACTCAACCCGATCTCCGTCGCATACACCGTTTTATTTAACCCCCAGATTTTACTTGCTTCTTGTGTAAGTGCCACATTGTAATATGCGCTGCTTATTTCTTGACCGGTTCAGTTCTTATTGCCGTCGTATGTTACTCCTTAGCGAATTAAAGATTATTTGTCACCAATCAAAGAAAGAGAGATAATCTATTGGAGGGTAGACAGGGTGCCCTGATCTAGTACGCCCCGGCCTTCTACTCTACTTTGGGGACAACGCAACAGGGCAAGAAGAGTGATGAAGCATGATTATGGGGATAAGAATGAGTGATCCGTATATACGTAATAGGACATGACTACTTGCGCAAAGGCGACATGGACGCTAGTAATCATATTTCATTACGCTTGATACCAACTAGCCCAACTGTCTGCCTTAAAGCCTATGTACCCCTTGATAACCGTAATGCTAGCTTTCCTGCAATGCAGTTACCCCAATTTATGGCAGCTATTCACTTCTGCAAAACAGCGTGCTATTACGCGGAAAATGTAGACTCAGCTCTCTTGACATAAACATTCATAATAGTCAAACCCCAGCACGTGTAACTGGGACCTCGCCTTCACTTGAAACATGACAGGGGCCGCCATTGGTTGGCGAATGTGATGTGCAGGGAAACGCACTCGAGGATTATGAAAAAAGTCTAATAGTCGCATAATGGAAAGAAACCACTTTAACTGCATTTAAGTCTAATAGTCGTTTTTCATAATCCGCAACTTTGCGCAATGGTATACCGAAACGTCTAGCATCCAGTCCATTTCTATTAAAAAAAATGACTTTATTAGCATTTGAATCGATGAAAAGATCGCAATGCGATTTAGAACAGAGAATGTCGCAGGAGCCAACGTTTCGACAAGCGGACTTGTCTTCATAAGGGCGGCTACTGCCTTCTCCAGCGTTCGTTTATGTACGCCTTTGCATACTCTCCCCCGACCTCAGAAAGAGAGAAGAGTGTGCAAATGCATACATAAACGAACGCTGGAGAAGGCAGTAGTCGCCCTGACAAAGACAAGACCGCTTGTCGAAACGTTGGAGTGAGTCAAGGTATGCAGGGCCCACGTGGTGTTGGTGGTCGAGCGTGAGAATACTCCAAAGCTCAGAATGATTCTCCGTACCACGGTGTACCTTTGCCGAAATCTAGGAATATACATCGGCTCCGCGGAAAGGAAGCGCAGAAGCGCCCACGCAGGCCAGCGGGGGTGCTGTCGGGGGACAGTGCAGCCTCCGCGCTGGCAACAAAAGAAAGGAGGAAATAAAGAGTTGAACGGGAAGCGAGCCGAGTAGAGAGAGAGAAGCGACGCACGACGCCCGGCTTCAGTCACAGCTTGACATCAGTACGCGTCCTTTGCTGCGGCTCCGACAGATGCGACCGAAGGATGCTTTTGTGTGCAACCGCGTTCGGGTTACAATTATGGTTCTCGAAGCGTGCAGGGTTTCAACGACGAAGGTCGTTGAAATGAAAAGACGATGACAGGCCGAGATGAAAAATGACATGTCGTTAGCGGACAGGGCCGGCAAATATTCTCGCGGCTGTGTGGCGGGTTCTGGAAAGAGACGTGGTGCGCGCGTTCCTAGGATAGCTCGAGCAGGGCCTGCGGCGCCGGCGGTCGTCGGGGCTAAGACACAGGCGACAACGTAGGAGAGAGAGGGAAATGACGTGCGTTGAGCGGTGAGCCTATCCCCTCGGGTGTTGTAGATTGTGACGTGTGTTTGACCAATGCCGTGTGTGTCATAAAAGTGTTTGTGCCATTGGTTTGCGTGATGCCAACCCCCAAGTGTGATTGGCTTGTTGGCGGACTCTTTGTCGAACCGAGGGTTGAAGTGACGACGCCTGGGATGTGAACGAGAGAGCGGAGGTTCGGGCTTGGACCCGGGTAGACGCCTAAGTGGCAATAAAGCTTCTCTTTACCGGGCAACGGCTCTTCCTTCGTGCTACCATCGAGTACTCGAGCCATCGAGGGGCGCCGATTCGAACCTTCAAACACCTTCCCTCCTCAGCTAGTGTTGAAGCTAGTGGAGCTGGGGAAAGGAAATCAACTGTTGGCTTCTTCGACATTCCCTGTTCTAAATCGTATTTTGCAATCTTTTCATCGATTCAAGCATCCATCTTCCCCTGAACTTCTCTCCATTTTAGCATTTGGTAATTCTGCATGTTCGCCTAATTCGGGTGAAATGCAGCTTTCATGTATTGCTTGTGCTCCCATGTCAGCCAGCCTAGAAGCCACCGTCTATTGCTGTGGCACGAACGGAAGACAGTCGCGAAATACTATGTCTTCTAATCTCTGATACATTAGACAGCGCTCACAGTTCGAACTGTACGCACGATTGGAAAGGCGCGCGTATAGCACCGAGTTAAGTCGGCGACCAGGTGAAACCTGTGCAGTTGCCGTTTATTCTAGCCGGGAAGAAAAACTCGCATCACTATTTCCCTCAGATTCCTGCACTGGTGGCCTGTTTGAGAGCAGTGATTGCTGTGCAATCTCGCATGGGCGACCTCAAGGAAGAGATCATGTCAGTTCGTGATTATAGTATTGTCGAGGGTTTCCACAATATTTTACGGACGAACCGAGAAATGTTGCCGTCCCTATAAGAGTGAGCGTCTTTAACTTTCCTTTCCTCTTCGTCTCTTTTTTTTACCTTTCTCGGTATTTCCTCACCCTCAGCCACGCTGCATGTTTCCGGTGCGACTTTCCAAACAGTGTGGTCTCCGAAAGCGCATCCGATTTCGGTTCGCTCTAGTAGTCAGACTTCGAGGAAATACGACCTGCTGCCGAATCGTCCGCGGATCATGGCCACCCACGGAATCTTGGAACCCTGACAACATCCAAAGACGACGGGCTCCCTGTGTTCAGTGGGCGAAAGTGCGAACTTTCACGCAGCCGGTAATGCGCACATGTGATCTCCAGCTCGTCGGATAAATACTTGTGTCGATATCAAACACGAGCAACGCTTCTCAAACAACACAGTATCATCTTTCAAGCTCTTATAAAAAATGTCGATTAATCGATTAATCGATTAAAACATCCCAACGAAAGCAATTGATCGATGATAGGCTAAATCGACGAACGATTAACGATTAATCGATTTAAAAAATTTAATCGACCATCCCTATATCTATGGTTTCATTTGTTTCTCCGAATGAACACACGCACAAAAAAGAAAAAGGTCCGCAAAGAAGTGCGCTTTGATTTGCGTCGGGATAACAAACAAATTCTTTCATAACTCAAGTTTCCCGAGGTTCCCTCAAAGAAGGGAGTGCCTCAGTTTATTATTATTATTATTATTATTATTATTATTATTGACGAGAGCTTACATGCCAGTGGCACAATATTAGGCATAGTGTAGTTCAAGGCATCGAAAAATTTGCCCCCCCTGGGCTTCTTCAATTGTCACTCACAGTGCACAGTAAACTGCCCTCTGACATTTTCGCCTCCATGGAAAATTCGACCAGAGATTTCAGAATCACACCGGCTTCTTTCTGGTCGTCAGTCAAGCCAGAGCCGCCTCGATCATCCTGTGCGCGCAAAGGGACACTGGAGCTTTTCGCCCTACCTCCTTCTCCCTTTTTTTTTTTTGGAGAACACCGGCATAGACTAGCACACCAGCATAGCACACCAGCCTAGACTTGGGCACACCAGTATAGACCAGCTTATGCAACGTAGCTCTCTGTTGCCACTGCTCTCGCTAGAAGCGCAATGTAGAAGAGGCGTGATGTGCACTGTGTCTATCACTTTTTGCCGTGTAGCACGACATTCGCATTTTATCAAAGTTCATTGGTGACGTTTCGCCCTGAGCACGACGTCAAGAGATAACAATTTCGACGCTTTCGACGTGTTTCCAAGCAAGCAGTGGCGTCCGAAGCTATTGCGGCACTGAGATTATTGTTTGTGCATGTCGCATTCCTGGAACATCTAACACTCCACGCGCCCATCAAAACACCGTCATGGATATGGAAATAAATTTGACCTTTAAGGCTGCATTCACCTATGACCTTCTTTTTTTTACTTTTGCGTTTCCGTCGTATAGATTTGCGGTCGTACACAGCGCATTGCCAAAGTATTGGTTATGAAGGTGTCAAGTTGATTGATGAGGCTGAAAACACCGAACTCTGTGTTGTCATCTGCGTCACTAGTGCGTCAAGTAACATCCATTCGAATATCGCTGTAGACGTGTACCAGCACTTCATGCCATTTGTCAAGGCGGGCGGACAATTTATCTCCTGTAATTGTTGCTGAACTAAAGATACTCCTATAAAGAAATATTGCACACATACCGGAACCCAGCCAGTGTCATTTAAGAAAATTTAAGAACCATTCCAGTTAAACAGCATCAGCTACAAAAAGTGTAAACACAACGTCACTGCCCCTCCTCTAAAACAAGCACTTGTCTTCCTACGTCAAAGCGACGACAGCACCGATGCGGCGCCCTAGCTACCGATGAAGCTTTGTTGTGTTACTGTGTTGTGCTCGGTTTAATGGGGTATAAGCATCTAAGGCTGTGATGCGCCAAGAACAAAGGATATCCTCTTTAGGAAAGTCGGGTCACCTCAGTGATTCCTAGTCCGAGCAAGGGTCCTGAGGTTCGCAACAATTTAGGAATGGGCCTCAGCTTCCTCAATTATGAGAAGACTGTAGAGGCATATCGCAAAATGCGGCTAGGTCTAGTGTAAGCTATCGGAGTTTTTGGAGGATACCTGCCTCGCTTAAAAAGTTAAAAACAGACGACATGTCAACAAGTGCATTCTCAGTTAAAATGAACGCTGGATGGAGTGGAATGTGTTCATCGTAAAAAGACGTAAAAAAATATTTTTTACTGAGATTTTCAAGTTTTCTGCACTATACTAAAACGATTACTGCGAGTTCGTCTCCACACCTCCCACGTAAAGGTTTCTCTTGTGTTGTTAGTACGAAGCTATGTGTTAAATGTGTGTGCCCGATGCGCAGATGGCACAAAATTACCTCTATGAAACGTTCCTGATGCCTGCACGACCTCCATTCTTCCAAGGTGGGCTTTACGAAGTGCACTTTGTTGTTTAGTTCATTATCCCACGTTATCTGTCATTTTTCTTTCAATTTTCTGTGTATCAGTTTCATACAATTCTTGTGGGGAATGGTCACTTCTTGTAATTGGCGACTCCAAGCTCGTGGAGCACATGTGTCAGCTCTTTCGTTTCCATTTATGCCTATGTGACTCGGTACCCAACAGAATTTTATCGTATGTCCAAGTGCTGTGACTTTTTCTATGTTGTGGATGATGTTGCCTGCTAAGGGTTCGGTGGCGTTTCTGAAATTCAAAGCCGTGAGTAGGCTGAGAGAATAAGTATAGCCTACACTCTTCTTGACATTCTCGCTCATTATTTTTCGTACAGCTTCACACACACACAGCATAGCATTCTGCAGTAGAAACAGATGCACAATTTGGCAATCTTATTATTTTTTCCCAGTTGTCTTGCACTGCCGCACTTCCGACGTGACGTGCCGTATTTGAGCCGTCTGTGTAAAACGTTGTGTAATCCATATATTTTTCTTCTAGTGCAAGAAATTCTTGTAATATGTGTTCGTGTGGTGTTTGCGTTTTCTGAAAGCATGTTAATGTGAAGTCGCGAACAGCAGGAAAGCTGCACCATGGCGGCAGTGGATCGTGTCGTGGGGCAATTTCGGGTAGAGCGTCTATTATTTCTACTTCTAGACATATTTCTTCAACCGTAGCAACAAAGGCCTGATTGATTGTGGATTATTATTGCACACTGTTCTAGACTTCCACTTGGTAACTATTGGGTAACATATGTGTTATGGCAGGGACCTTATTTTCAGCAAATGAGAACACATAAGCGTCGTCCTTCTGTCTGCGAGGTGTGGTTCATTTGTTCCTTCGTGAAGACTGCTTCCTGGGGATGTTCTGTATGCACCAGGCGGAAGACGCAGTGCAAGGTTTTGTATCAGATCTAATCTGCTCAGGTATGATGGTCACGCAGACCCATATACTATGCGCCCGTAGTCTATGCGAGAGCGTACGACGGTGCGGTGAATGTGTAATAGGCAGCTCCTATCGGACCCCAATGTTTTCGCGAGAGCACTTTGAGAGTATTTAGAGATCGGGAGGCTTTCTTCTCGAGTGTTTTTATGTGTGTTAGAAATGTTAGGTTTCGGTTAAAGGTTATGCCTAGAAATTTATGTTCTTGTTTTACAGGAAGAGCTGTTTCATTGAAGTACAAGGGCAGATCCATCTGTGTTCCTCTTTAGAGTGAGAAGAGGACAGCAACTGTTTTTTGTGGTGAGAACTTGAACCCAGTAACGTCCGCCCAAATCGCTATCTTGTTTAGTATGAGTTGTATTTGTCTCTCGCATCTTGACAAGCTGGAGGAGGTTCGGGCTATTTGAAGGTCGTCGACAAAAACGGAATACATAATAGACTTCGGAGTTAATTTTCTTGGAGAGTTCATTTTAACAATGAAGAGTGTAGTGCTTAAAATGCACCCCTGTGCGAAATTCTTTGAAAGCGTAGCTCCGAGACGGACTTGAACGCTTGGAGAGAAAGTATCTCAAGCATTTCAGCATCCTGCTCCGGATGCCAAGATCTGCTAGGGCGCGTAGGATCCCAAATCTCAATGTCGTGTCATACGCCTTCTCAAGATCGAAGAAGACCACAAGGCCGTATTGTTTATGTATAAATGCTACTCGGATTGTGTCTTCGAGGCGAACGAGATGGTCTACTGTTGAGCAGCTTTTCTGTGAAACCACATTGGTGGTTGTCAAGCAGTTCACGGGATTGTAGGGTGAACATCAGCCTGATATTTAGTACACTTTTGAACGATTTCGCAAGACAACTCGGGAGTGCTATTGGCCTGTAACTACCAGGACAGGTCGGTGGCGTTTCAGGTTTCAAAAATGGCACAGCAAGAGCATTTTTCCAAGCCTCTGGTGTTTTCCCGCAAACCCAAATTTTATTGAAGAATTTGCAAAGGGCTTTTGCAGAAGCTACGGAGAGGTGAGCCAACATTTCGTAATGGATTTCATCGAGTTCGGATGCCGTTTGTTTACCGCGGGTCATTATCTTGTGGGTTTCTTGAAGTGTAATTAGGTTATTGTAAGGTTCGTGGGTACTGCCAGTTATTGGAAGTCTGTTTTTCGGCTGCGTTTTTGAGTCTTATGAACGACTGTGTGTAGTGAGAGGAACTAGAAACTGTAGAAAAATATTCCTCTAGTAGGTCTGCCTGTTTTTAATGCTTGTTTGTGTGCCGGGAGCTGTGAGCAAAGGAATTGTAAAGGGTGAAAAGCTGCCATCAAGTTTACGTACTTGCTCCCACTTTTTTTTAACTCACTGAGCTGTTTGTGGAACATACATATTTTTGCCATAAAGTCTTTTCTGCATTGCGCCAAATATGCCGGGCTTAAGCTCTCGCTTTTTTGAATTTGATAAGGTTTTCATGTATTATACAGGGTGTCCCACGTAACTTGAGCCAAGAATTTGAAAATGAAAGGCACTTCAGAGGAGAACTGAACCAAACGTATACTATTCGTACTGGTCTATAGATACTCAGGTTATTTTTTATTAGCTAACTCCTTAATTATGGGCTGAAAACCCAAAATATGAACACTGAGCTGTAGAGCACCTTCATAAACCACCGACTGAATTGTTTCCTGTACGATATGTCTTACGGTGTTAATTTTTCCGCATTCTAAAGAAAGCCCGCGAAATTTGAAAATGAGCCACGTGACGGACCGCGAGCGCACTGCTATAGTGCTGGTCTCAAGCGTGCAACCGGTGAACAAGGTCGCCTGCGGCTGCCACGGGGAAGCGACATGATGCTTTGAAGGTGGTCGATGTTTGGGCGTCCGTCTTTGGTTCAATGACGGTGCACATTCACGCTGCTGGCCGAGCGCTGCCGAGATAAGCGTCCAAGACGGATAAATAAAACAAGAAAATAGCTTTATTTTCTTGTTTTCTTGATCTTCTTGATCTTCTGTTTTCTTGATCTTCGTGAATCAGAATCAAACTGCTGTTTGTTTTTTTTCCTCGCAGTATTGAGCGCTTTACCACCGCGGCAGCGCTCGGCCAGCAGTGTGAATTTGCACCGTCATTGAACCAAAGACGGACGCCCAAACATCGACCACCTTCAAAGCATCATGTCGCTTCCCCGTGGCAGCCGCAGGCGACCTTGTTCACCGGTTGCACGCTTGAGACCAGCACTATAGCAGTGCGTTCGCGGTCCGTCACGTGGCTCATTTTCAAATTTCGCGGGCTTTCTTTAGAAAGCGGAAAAATTAACACCGTAAGACATATCGTACAGGAAACAATTCATTCGGTGGTTTATGAAGGTGCTCTACAGCTCAGTGTTCATATTTTGGGTTTTCAGCCCATAATTAAGGAGTTAGCTAATTAAAAATAATTAACTAATTACTTTAGGTTGAAATAAAAAATAACCTGAGTATCTATAGACCAGTACGAATAGTATACGTTTGGTTCAGTTCTCCTCTGAAGTGCCTTTCATTTTCAAATTCTTGGCTCAAGTTACGTGGGACACCCTGTATACCTTCCAAAAATTTCCCAGGCTTTGCTTCCTTTCTTTTTGGTATCTCTGCATTCTCGTATATACCACACTTTGTGCTTTTGGTGTATATTTCCTGTGGACTGTGGGATAGATATGCAGCAGTGATAACACAGGATATAAAAATTTCATTAGGGACATCGACACTTAGGTTCTTCGAATTATCTTGTCCAAACACGCCCAATTCTTGTCCTCGCCCAATAGACCGATCTCACCACGCTGTTTCACCGCGCCACCGCTGCCGCAGTGCATGCCGGAACTTGTAGTACTCGCGGCGGTCGCGGTACGCTCAAATGCGTGGCCGCTGCATCGGCGAACAGCGTCAACGAGCTTTATCGGCCTTATTTCGAAGAGTTGTGATGGTTGGATTTAGGCCCTATGTGCCGGGATGCTACAAGAACAGCCTGAAACAAAAGCGCTTCGGTTTTTCTCGTGTTCGCGAAGGATGTCAAGCTCCGGCAGGAACTGGTGCGTCGGACAGACCGGCTCCTATATACGACGCTTGGCTTGTTCAGCAGTGTTTGTGAATTTTGTGTTTTGTATGCGCGACACTTTAACAATGCGTCATAACAGCTCAGGCACATCACGGACGGACCGATCAATGACCGCAACGATTCATAGCGTGTGCATGATCACCTTGCCGGGCGATCTCCGCCAACGGCATCGGAGTGGGTACAGCTTGTGTTCTGGACAAAATTGTGCTCGCTAGAAAATGCTTAACCTCTTGCGAGCGTCAACGGGAACGAAAGATCTGATACAAGCCCAACTTAGCGCATACTTCACGCTGCGCGTACACCACGCCGGCATCAACCATCGGTGCCGCCAGTGTTTCGGTTTTCAATGTGTGGTTTCATTGCGAGCACAAGTTAAAGAGTACATACCGGTGACAAAACGTGTCATCTTGTGTGCGCGAGCGGCCTGCATAGGGTCATGCGCCTGCTCAGTTTTTGCCGACGCAGTTTTGACGCGGTAAGGCCTATAGCGACGACATCGGCGCCGAGCCTTCGGGTGTGAGGGCGGCCGGCAGAGCGAGCTGCCGCTTTTTCGTCGTTTTGCATCTGTTGCCAGTGTTACTCACCGACTCATCCGTACTTTATGCAGCAGGAACTGCTTGTCGATCGCGATATTAGCAGCGCCCCGTAAGCTTTCGCGCGGTGTGCAGCAGGTCATCGTTCCTCAAAGGTGGACGCGCCTTTAACCTCTTCATCGCGATCGTTTTCCACCCATTCACATCTAGCGCATCACTGTGATCGAAGCCCTGTACTAACAACACACTGTGCATGTGAAGTTGCTTTGACAAAACAAGCGCAAAATCGTTCCTTCTACTGAGTCTTCAGTTTTCACCATTCCACGCTCTTGGCGTTCTATCTCTGTACGATACGTGCTCCGAGAGTCTTTACTGTTTTTTTTTATTGCGAATAATTCAGCGAATACGGGTAACAGCAATTCGAAGCGACACGGCGCACGGACTAACGACGAGATCGTGACCAGGTCGCATGTTTACATTCCAACTTTTACATTCGATCAGCCACTGTTCTTCCGGAATGAGGTCCGAAATGCAGCAATTTTTCAGTGGAATGCCCGCGGTCTGAGATCGCGCATTTCAGACTTCCGTCGCTATGTGTATGTCAATATGTTTCCCATCATACTCATTTGCGAACCGAACTTAACGAACTCGATAAGGCTATCTGGATATGAATCATTCCCTTCGCCGACTGTCGACGAAAACAGCAAGGTTTTGGTGTTTATTCGACGTGACCTCACCTATATTCATCACCCAGTACCAGCTAACGACGAAAATCAATACGTATGCTTAACAGTAAAGAAGAAGAATCTTACATTCACTGTTGTGGGCGCCTACTTATCGCCGTCAAGTCGATTTGACCACAAACGACTAAGGGATATTCTGTCCTCATCCTCTGGTCCGTGGGTCGTCATCGGAGATTTCAACGCGCATCATACACTCTGGGGAAGTTCGAAGGTCAACGCGAGAGGCAGAGCTCTGGTATCTTTCGCATCCAGTGAGGAGCTATGGCTGTTGAACGACGGAAGTCCTACGTTCCTACGTGGCGCCACGTACAGCAGCTGTCTTGACTTGGCATTTGTCTCACGAAGCCTTGTCAGACGTGTCAGATGGTTTGCGGACATAGAGACGCACGGAAGTGACCATATCCCAACATATATCACGATCAAAGGATTGGCTCCTACTAAAATACGAGATACAATTCAAAGAGTGGACTGGACCAAATTTCAATCCATCATGGAAGAACGCTGCGAAGCCAATACACCACTTGACTTGGAGGAGGAAATAAGAACCGCAATGCACGACAATGTGCGTACTCTCGCATGCTGCGTAAAACCGACACAGTTCGATTTTGAATTGGAAAGACTTCGAGCAATCCGGCGGCGTGCTGAAAGAAGATACAGACGTACGAAAGCAATAGAGGATTTACGTACTGCTAGACGCACGCAAAAGAAGGTCCAGCGGCGGTTAGACAAGCTCGAATCACAACGTTGGACTGCCTTCTGTGAGTCACTAGATCCTCGCAAACCTTTGTCGCAGCTGTGGAGGACAGTGCGAGGTCTCCGGACACCACCTGTGCAGCGGTTCCCATTCAAGACCCTAGCCCTCTCACAAAAACGACTAGATACTAACGTGGCAGAAGAGTTTTGTACCAGATTAGCTAGCCAACCTCCTGCTCCCAGCAATATGCCGCCTTTGACGAGCAGTCCCCCACCAGGTGATCATCGCATGGACCTACCATTCTCAATGCACGAACTTCAGGCTGCCTTATCTTTGTGCGCACGCACATCAGCAGCTGGACCTGATGGCATTTCCTACAGAGCTCTCTGTCATTTAGGTGAGCGAGCGAGACTTGCTCTCCTTCACCTGTACAATAGCTCCTGGAGAGATGGCACTCTTCCCATCAGCTGGAAGACAAGCCGCCTCGTGCCACTGCTGAAGCCTGGCAAGTCGCCGCTAGAACTCTCATCCTACCGCCCCATCGCTTTAGCAAGTTGCGTGGGCAAAGTCATGGAGAGGATGGTCCTAGGACGCCTGGAGTGGTACTTGGAGTACAACAACTGCTACCCAGATGCCATGGCGGGTTTTCGTCGAGGCCGATCGTCGATAGATAACGTCGTCGATCTGGTCACATACGTTCAGCATGAGAAAAGCCGTAAGCGTCTCTGCGCTTCCTTATTCCTCGACGTCAAAGGAGCATATGACAATGTTACACATGAAGCAATCCTCTCTGCTCTCGAAGAGGTAGGAGTGGGTGGTCGGACGTTTCGCTGGATACGGAGCTATCTCTCTATGCGTTCCTTTTTTGTAAGCACCGAAGATGGCCGCACTTCTCTACATTATAGCTGCCGCGGTGTTCCCCAGGGCGGTGTACTTAGCCCTGTGCTATTTAATATCACACTAATTGCTTTGCTTCAGCACATTCCAAGCACGGTCAGGCTGTCAATGTACGCTGATGACATCTGCGTATGGACGTCAGCAGTGACGCGGTTACAATTGCGAGCAAGAATTCAAAGAGCTGCCAATGAAGCTGCTATCTACCTCCGTAGTCGAGGCCTAGAAATTTCCTCCGAGAAATGTGCACTGATGCCTTTTACGCGCAAATCTATGACTCACTACACCGTAATGATAAGTGGCCAAATCATACCCTACGTTCGAACATATAAATTTCTCGGTGTCATAATTGACAGAGATTTGTCATGGAGCCCTCATGTATCGTAAATGAAAAAGCGGTTGACGGGCATCTGTCACTTGTTCAAGTTCTTCTGTGGAAAAGCATGGGGAATGTCGACACGTGCTATGCTGCAGCTATACAGGGCGCTTTTTCTCGGCTTTCTGCGATACAGCTTGCCAGCTATAACGAACACGGGCAAAACAAATCTACGTACAATACAGAGTGTGCAGGCTCAGGCGCTCCGGATCTGCCTAGGCCTACCACGGAGTGCATCGACAGTGGCGACAATAGCAATCGCTAGAGACCACCTTATCACGACCCAAATTGACATGGAAGCGCTGAGGACACATATCAGGCACCTCGCCAGGACCCCTCGGCACCACCTCTCTTCTTTGCCAGTGGACAGACCACGCACCTCTTTCAGCAAAACGATAACAGCACATGGTGACTCGTTACCAACTTCTTTCACCCCTTCTGCGAGACCTTCAATTCCTCCATGGTGTCTCGCTCAGCCGGAAATCAACCTGACAATTCCTGGAATTGAGAAAAAAGCCGCTTTATCATCACCAGCGCTTAAACAGCTCACGTTACTTCTATTGTACGAGAAGTACCGGGACTCTACGCATATCTACACGGACGGATCAGTGCTTCCAGACAGCTCCACTGTAGCAGTCGTGATACCCGCGAAAGTTAAAACCTTAAAATTTAAGACGACTCATCCGACAACGTCGACGGCAGCAGAGCTCGCAGCGATCCTTACTGCCCTTCATTTCATCAGAGATGAAGCGCCACACAAATGGACGCTTTTCTGCGACTCCAAGCCAGCATTGCAGTCCCTGCTGTCTCCTCTACGCCGCGGACCACATGAACAGCTGGTGTTCCAGGTTACAGAGATGCTGCAACATACAGGGAAGGCAGGCCACAAAATATCTTTTCAGTGGCTTCCAAGTCACTGCGGGATTATAGGCAATGAACGGGCCGATCAAGCCGCCCGTTCTGCACATAATATGGAACAAAAACTACCCATACCATTGTCAAGGACGGACGCGGCACGGATGCTCCATCTGCTTGCTCGCAAGTGTACTGTATCGCAATGGGGTGGCACACATTTCACGCATTCCCGACTTCACTCTCTCGATCCGACCTTAAGCCTTCGAGTCCCACCCAAGACTTGCCGAGGAGAAGCCACACTCTTATACCGACTATGGTTGGGCGTCGCTTTCACAAAAGCATATGCGTTCCGCATAGGGATGGCCGACACCGCAGCCTGTGACCACTGCGGTCACGAAGAGACCATTGAGCACATTTTATGTGACTGCCCACGATACAGCGTAGAGAGGCAACCTCTTCGCCTTGCACTCAACAAACTGGGCGACCAACCACTGTCGGAAGAAGGCATCCTACGCCATCGACTAGACATCACGTCGCAGAAGAAGGCCATGCAAGCGCTACTGCGCTTCTTGACATCTACCGGCCTTCGTGAACGTCTATAAGCGGAACGTTCTTTGTGTGTGTGTATGTGTGTGCGCGTGTGCGCGTTTTTTTTTGTTGTGCTTGTCTTGAATCTTGTACCCTCTCTCGGCTGTCATCTTTCTAACCCCCTCCCCTTCTCCCCAGCGCAGGGTAGCAAACCGGAATCTAATATCTGGTTAACCTCCCTGCCTTTCTCCTCTTTTCTCTCTCTCTCTTTTTCTTTTTTTCTTTTTTTTTTCTGTAACAGCACTACATGGCTTGAACAATTTAAATGAAACACGACCACATGAGGCTCGGACATCGTTTTCTGACGCGTTCAATCGCTGTCCACGCCAAAGATACTTGAAAAACGCCCGTAAACTTATAGCATGCAGCACGCACAACCGTAGCAGCTGCGCTTTGAGAACTACAACTAAGATGGCGGCGGCGCCGCTCCTGGAAACTCGCGCATGCGCAGATCACGCGGTGAGATCGGTCTATTGGCGAGGTGCACTTTCCAACAGCGGGGTCTGCTCGGAATGATCTGAGGCGAGAATGATGGGCTGATTATTACAGGGAGGTAGTCGCTTCCATAGGGGTTGTTGAGGACATCCCATTTAAAATCAGTAAAAACAGATGGAGATGTAAAAGACAAATCTAAACAGCTCATTTTCCCTGAGCTCGAAGAGCAGTATGTGCGTCTTCCTGCACTGGGCAGGCAGACGTTAGTGCACAAAATAAAATCTGAAATACGACCTCTAGCGTCCGTTTGTTCACTACCCTATGTGAATGTGCATTAAAATCTCCATAAAAAAATATCGTTCCGGTTGGTCATCTAAAAGTTCTAAATACTTTAGTGATGCTGATAGATGGGGTACGAGGTAAACCGAGCAGATGGTGATTGTTTTAGAATGCAGCACAGTAACAGCTAAGGCTTCTAATTTAGATCGAAGTTTGGTTTGTCGGGTTGCTACACCACTTTAAACGACAATAGCAACACCTCCTGAGAGCCTATTGGCCTCCTGTCTGTCGCATCGAAATACTTCACTTTTTTTTTTAAATGTTTGTATGTTTGCGACATAAATTGTGGTCTCCTGCAGACAAAACGCTGCTGGGGAACACGAATTTTTGATATACCTTATGTCGCTGTAGTTTTTCATAAGCCCGCGACAGTTCCATTGTATCAGGAACGCCATATTTGGTTGTTTTTAGTGGTGTAGTTGACATTAGGCTTTCCCTTTTGGAGGGCGTGTTATCGGAGTTTTTTTTTTTCCTTTCTCATCCTTTCATGAGAGGTCTGCCGCCGCGGAAGCAGAGGCGTGCTTGGGGTTATTTCCACTGCCTCGCTAGGGGCACTGGAGGTCCGCGGAGAAGCCGCGGAGCTCTTGGTTTGCAGCCCTCCCCCGTCGTGGGGGAAGCCTGCTCGGCTGCCGACTCAAGAGCCGGCGGGCCCAGTTTTGGAGGCGGCAGGGCAGTGTGCGCTGCGTCTGCCTTGGGCGTAGTTTGCCCCGCCGCAGGACTTGCCTGAGCAAGGGCAGGATTCCGGTGTGGTGTGCCGCGCCTACGCACCAAATCGGCGAAGTTTGTTCTAGCTGTGAACATGAATGTGTTATTTGTATTGAAACCGTTCCGTGCTTCTTTGAGGCTGATGTTTTCTTTCGTTTTGATGGCAATGATCTCTTTCTCATTTTTTTCAGGCCTGCCATGACCTGGAACACGCAGGGTGGTCTCTCTCAGAATTCGCACAATGAGGCACAGGATCACATTTGTCAGATGGGTGTTCATGCGAGGCACATTTAGCACATGTTTTACGGCCACGGCGGCTCTGTGAACCATGGCAGTATCGTTGGCACTTAAAGCACCTCCTGGGATTCGGTATGTAATGATGGACTGTTACTTTTATGTAGCCTAGATTGATTAAGGGAGGGTGTTGGAAGCAAATGTGAGCACAAAATGCTTTGTAGGTACCTTTATGTCGTTCTTCCTGATTTTTATTCTGTGGACGTTTGCTACTTGTCCTTTCACGCCTGCAAGCATTTCTTCTTCTTTCAAGTTCATGAAGTCGATTTCTGATATTACACCTCGTACTGCGTTTAAAGATCTATGTTGAGAGACTGCGATGAAGATGTCCCCGAAAGACACGAGCTTTGCAATACTTTCACGCTGCGATTTGTCGCGAGCTTCAAGCAAAAGGTCGCCGCTGGCCAGTTTCGATCATTTGTAACCTGAGCCAAGGACAACAGTGAGGGTGTTGGACACAAGGAACGGGTTTATAGTGCGAGCTGGAAGTTCTGCTTTTTCACTGTGAATCGCGTGATATTTGGAGAATATTTATTTTCTTCGAGGAATTCTTCGAATACTTCGTCCTGCCCTCTTTTGGTGGGGTTGCGAGGGTGACCAGGTTTTGAGAAGGGTGGAGCCATAGGGGCAGCGTCACCTACATAAAGGCGTTGGCACAGGAAAGCAACGTAAACATCATCGACATTTTCCCGCCTACGCGGCAGCGTCGCCCTTAGAGATATATACAGCATTATAAATGTAGCTGTGCTTTATATGAATGTTCTATGAGAAGGCTGGAATTATCGGGCTATGGGCCTGAGAATTCTATCGCGTTCCCCACTGAAGGCGCAGCTTAAGCGTCTCTCCAATACTTTGTTCGTTTCCTTGATAGAGCTTTGCCGAGCAGCAAGTGTGCACAACATTGCGCACGTGTATGAGAATGGTCACGTGTCTTGCTTAATGAGCGGATATCGCGTACCACAGGGAAGTGTAGTAAGGCCACTTTTACGTAATGTCTACATCAACGATATTGTAAAAATTGATAGCAAAGCTGAATTTATCTTATATGCTGATGACAGTTCTGCCATGATATCTAGAAACGATGTGCACGACTTAACAATCAAAGGCAATGAACGGCGAAAAGGTTACCTACATGGTCTCGGCTAAATCAAATTAAGAGTAATGGTATTAAAACTAAAATAATATTTTTCGTTCCAAGAATAAGTCACTCCACCTATATAATACTGTCATTTTTGAAGGTCAGAAAGTAGCATTCTTTGACAGACATAAAATTAATGGCGGGAATTTCTCCTCAAACATGACTCGGGATATGCATGTAACTTACCTCAGTAGAAAGCTTTCTTCAGTGACAAGTACGGCTTTTTGAGCTAGTTGGTTGGATGCATTTGAAGGAAACGTAGCGCTAGAAGACACGGACAAAGGAAGACGACAACACGAGCGCTTCTAGCGCTGGTGTTGTCGTCTTCCTTGTCCGTGTCTTCTAGCGCTATGTTTCTTTCAAATCTTCAGTGACAGCCATTCAATCACGATATCCTAACCTCTTTCCAACAAAAGCCAAAGTACAGATTTGGAATGCATTATTTAACACAGACTTAAGTTATTGTACGCTAGTATGGTGCACAACCACCAAACCTAACATGCGTACGATTGCCTTGTAGCAGATTACTTCTTTTGCTGGAAATATCAATTATTATGCAAACGCAACGGAAGCGTTCCTCCACTACAATAATATTCGAATGGGAACTTTGTACACTTTTTGGTTATTAAATACTGCCCGACATGATTCAACATTTCTCAGCAGCTACATAAAACAAACAGCCTCTTTGGAGCACCGTCGCATCAATGCGAACACGAGAAATTCTGACACACGGTAAATTCCCTACTTCAGAACACCATATCAACATCAATCATTAGTGCATAATCTGCCATTTACTTTGAAGAAATACGATAACATTGAAAGCTTTAGTAAGAATATCCTCCACTTATATTTTGTTCACCTTGATGTGCGTATATATTGCACTTACTGCTCTGCTTCACTATTCATTGTAAGTATACACTGTACGACCAATTAATTTTCTAAGAAACTGAAATTTATCTGACTGTCACTATCCGTTGTATAACTGGTGTTTGGTTGTTTTGTACAGCTACCATTTTTAAATAGTATTGTATATTATCTTTGTATGTATGTAACTGCTTATGTTAGATCTTGCTATGTTGGAAGCATGCCGTGATGGATTTCACCGCGTCCGTTTTGTATGCTTTATTTTTTTTACTTTCTCTGAGTTCTTTTCCTTTGGTTAGGCGGTGGTTAGTTTTAAAGGTATTGAGGGACTATGTTAAAACCATAGTCCCTCAATACCTTTTACTGGTCACGAAACTTCTCCGTCACTCTATGGGAGAGCTTGGTGTGCTGCCGACTTTGACCGCGGGACGGCGCCACCTCTGCTAAGAAGGCGCTTGCCGAGGCCTGCGAGGCGATGGCGTGATGTGTTGGCTCCGTTGGCGTCGTGTTTTATCGCGAATGTGCAGTGCTGTCTGTGCCTTTATCATTTTCGAACATTGTGAATAGTTAGCAGCAGCTCGGCAAACAATGCCGACGGCGTGCTGTGCGCCGAATTGTCGCTCCGGCTACAGAGGAACGGTCGGAAAAGTGTCGTTCGCGTTGCCCCCCCAAAGCCGAGAGAAGTGGAAACGAGCGATACCGCGTCAGGAAACGGGTACGTTTTCGTTTAGTTCACCGAACGTTCGCTTCAGCGAAAAACATTTCGATAAGGAGAACATCATTCGTAAAAACGAGCACGTTGTACGGGGCATCTATCTATACCTAATCTATCTTTAGTACTGCGATAATTGTTCTTCACAGTTTCTAATATGTTGTGAGCACGTAATCATGCTTATTCATTTATATTTCTGCACCTGTGTGTATGCCTTTTTCAGTTTGCGTTTTGAAAATAAAATGCTTACAGCCTACAACGAGTTGTTTGTTATGCAAATATAAAGTATTTGGAGCCTACTGGCCTTTATTGAAGTTCTAAAAGGTTTGAATGGTTAGTAGATCAGTCAGCCACACAAGACATTTCTTTGACATTCGTCCAAGTGAAAGGAGCTGTTGTATAGCAACCCTGTGAAATACCTTGAACAATCTCTTGGCACTTCACAGCGTGCGAGGGCCGGTTAAACATTTTGCAAAAAAAAAAAAAAAAAAACACGTGTGGTTCTTCAACGCGCCCGTAAACTTGAGTACACAAGCGTTCTTGCGCTTCGTTCCCTTCGAAATGCCAGCGTTGTGGCCAGGTTTGTTTAGCAGCACACCTTAACCTCAAAGCCATCGGGGCGGGTAATGATTGACTGATGGGGTTTTGCGTTCCAAAAGTAGCTGTGATTATGAGAGACCCGCCGTAGTGGAGGGCTCCGGGGTAACTTCAACCACCTGGGATTCTTTAACGTACATCTAACTCTATATACACGGGCCTCAACATTTCCCCTCCACGGAAATGCAGCCGCCGCGGCCGGGATTCCATCCCGCGACCTTCGGATCTGCAGCCGAGGGCCGTAACCGCTAGACCACCGGCGGGCCAGCAGCAGTGTTTTCGCGTGCGTGCAGGTGTTACTACAGTAATCTTGTTACATTTGCTTAGGGGTTTTGTATATACAGTCTCCCCGAGACAGAGAAGCCAGCGATGCGCAGGCAACCTACATCTCTTTTCTTTTTTTCCTCTAACGCACTGTTTCCTACGCTGAGCGTCGGTGCCAATTAAACGGTAACGTAGAGGAATGTAATTTTTAACTCAGTCATGTACATTGTGAAAAATTTAGGCGAAGTATTTTTTCAGAGCGCGGATACATCGTCACGAGAAAGCACCGTCACGCAAGTTGCGCGCGTCAACACATTTCTCGGCTAAAAGGCGTGAAGCAAGCCCGTCTACGACTGTACATACGGCAGCGCACTGGCAGTGTTGGTCCCGGTCCCAGTTCTTTCGCTGGCATCGGCAGCAGTGTCGAAGAAAATTAAAAGCGTCACGAAAAGGCATTGCCAAACAGTGTCAAACAGTGTTTGCTGAATCAGTGTAGTGTGCGTGGCGGCAAGCCGATTTCGCCACGACCGAAAGCAATGGAACACTGCCGCTACGCACAGGTACGTGTACGCTGCCTGTAAGCGGGAGACCAGGATATGAAACTGCCCTGAAAGACGTCCGTGAAGCCACCAAAACCCCGTAACGCACCAAAAACGCGCCGTTTAAGCGGCTGCGATGAAGGCCTACTTGGCCTTCTTGACTGCAGTGGCGCCCCTGGCGGGAAGTTCCGTCGCTATACCAAACTTGGCCCGAAGTTTCGTGACCAGTAAAAGGTATTGAGGGACTATGGTTATACTATTCTGTTCACGAGCAATTATTGCTATAGATGACGTTTTCAAATCACTGCACATGTACTCATTCTGCTCACACAGTTGCTGCCTTGTCTGGTGATTGGGTCACGTCAACATACGTACGCAGTTTGTATCCCAATTGACCATCCAGCATGTATGTACTGGAAGATAAAAGTGATTTCATTGGGGAAGACCATCTTATCCTTAAAATGTCCTCCAGACCGAACGCAATATGGAGAGGTGTGAATACATGTTTTCACTACTGGAGCCACACTAATTTACATAAGTTGGTTTAACAGAAGTAAATAGGCGCTAATGTTATGCATTGTGAGAACATATGAGTAGGATTGCTTCATTAAAGAGAGTCAGCTACGAAAAATTTGCTCATGCAGATGTGATCGGCGCTCACAGCTTACACGTTCCTTTTTTTATTATTTTTCACATAGGCTTCATACTAACTAATGATTGATGATCGCGTTCATGTAGCTACAGGGAACATCGGCCGTACATATGCGTCCCCTTCTGCGTCAATTCCGAATCAAGCGAAGTGCTATATGCGACTCTTAACTCGTATATAGCGATGTTTCCTGTGCAGCTGTCAGAACGTGCGTCATACATCTGAGTCGCCGTCACTAAAGGGCACAGTGAAGTTGTGAAGTCCTACCACCAAAGACACTGTTGCACACGAAGATCCTCAGGACACCACGGAGGCTACCTTTTCGCTGAAGGCCACCATACATAGATAATGAATGCCACTCTTTCCAGAATATGACCTTTTGATACAACCCGAAACCATGACATCTGCAGAATGTGAAGCGCTTTGGCAAGTGCTGGCAAGGGGCCTGTATTTTCTAAAAGTCACGTTGATGATCATTTGCTCTCTAAAGCTGCTGAGCTACTGTACCGACTGTTTAATACCGTAGACCTAAAAAATTTCAGATATAAGGTAATAACGAACAAAAGACCGCCTTTTTTCGGCGGCAAACGAAACAAAACGAGATGTGTGCGTACGTCCGCATTAGCCTCATTTAGAAATGAACGCTGTATGATTGCGCCTCCCTGTTACAGTGTAAAACTGCATGTCGAGCGTACATGATCGCCATATATTGTTCCGAGGCAAGCACGTTAGGAAGCCTGGTAGGTAACTGCCAACATTTTCCTGCTATTATTTGATGGGAAGCAAACATTTAAGGAAAATACTTGGATATTAAAGTGTGCAAATGATCCCCAAATGGCAAAAATCTATTCGCAGTCCCTCACCTCACCACGTTTTCTATACAAGATTGTGCGTTCAGTGCGTCAAGCAGAACTTTTACTGCGAGGCTCTGTGTGTATAGGATGAAAAATTTCGTGGCGTATGTGTTCACAGTATGAGAACTCTGTGACCCGATACCGAGGGAACTACGAAACCGTATCCCTTGCGCAAATCCTCAAAAATTCGAATAATAACAAAATAGTAATAATAATAATAATAATATCACGCAATCGGACAGATGGTTTTGCTCCACTGGGTTTACCCTGTGTTGGATGAGTTTGGTTTCTAGTGTCACACCAACGACGTTATGACGTCAGCGGCTTGACCGATGATGACACCATGGGGTTATTTTATCGACGTAATGAGGTCCCCGCCTTGATACGCGATCATTGGCGCCTCTCACGTTCACAAGTTTCTCCCTTCTTTCGACTGTCATGCACCATCGTCCTTTGATGCATGACATCCTTTGGTGCAAAACCTGCGTCTATCAAAGCGATCAGAAGTTTTTTCCATCCCTTTCTGTCTCCCTTCACCCCTTCCCCAGTGCAGGGTAGCAAACTGGATATTTTCCTTCCGGTTAACCTCCCTGCCTTCCGCCCATCGTCTCTCTCTCTCTCTCTCTCTGGTCGCAACACGAGTGCTTCGCATGTCATCGATACAGGTTCGCATGAACCTTTGCGACAGCACCCGTATCGCGTCTCTGCAGCAGAGCGCCGAGTTATCACTGAGCAAGTAGATGAGATGCTCCAGCGTGGTGTTATTCGGCCTTCTCGAAGTCCCTGGTCATCACCCGTCATACTGGTTTAGAAAAACAGTGGCTCATTCAGGCTTTCTGTCGATTAGCGCCGCCTAAGCAAAATTACCAGGAAGGACGTCTACCCACTGCCTCGAATAGGTGATGCTCTCGACTGCTCGCAAGGCGCAGAATAATCTGCGTTTTAGGTATGCTCAAGTTCCAATGGCCGAATGTGATCGCCCTGAAAACAGCTTTCGTCACTCCCGATAGCCTCTACGAGTTTGCGCGCCTGCTACTTCTAAGCGCATGATCGACACCATCTTTCGAGGCCACAAATGGAACCCCTGTTTATGCTATTTGGATGACATAGTCAGTCGCCCCCATAGATCTTGAGACACACACCTTACCCGCGTGCATGACATTCTCACCTGTCTATCTTCAGACGGCGTACAGCTGAATCTCAAGAAGCGTCGTTTCGCAGCCCGAGAGCTCACCAGACTGGGTCATGTTACGAAAGATGACATCCTACCGGACCGAGAGAAGCTTCGCGCCGTCGCCGAATTCCCAGAACCTGCGTCTATCAAAGCGATCAGGAGTTTCATAGCACTGTGCTCCTACTTTCGTCGTTTCGTGCGCAATTTCGAATTCGTCATATCGCCGTTGAATAGCTTTCTTACTGCCGCAAATGGTGTACAGCGCGGTCACCGGAATGTGATGAAGCATTCAGCAAGTTGCGCCACCTGTTGACCTCACCACCAATTCTGCGACACTACGATCCGACAGCACCCACGGAAGTTCACACCGCTGCAAGTGGCGTAGGACTTGGAGCGGTCTTGGCGCAGCAAAAGAAAACTATGGCGAGTATATCGTCGGCTACGCGAGCCGTACGCTAAAGAAGGCCGAGTTAAATTACTCCGTAACGGAGGAGTGCGTAGGGATCATTTGGGCACTTAGCAAGTTTCGCCCTTACTCATACGGCCGGCTGTTCGAGTTTATTACTGACCGTACGTCATACTCTTCGTTAGCTTTCTTTTTTTTTCGCCTGGTGATCTTGTGCTCCTCTTAACTACATGCCGCCGTATGGGACTATCTGAAAAGCTCCTTTCTCGATATGCTGGACTGTACCGCATACTGCGCCAAGTGACTCCTGTCACGTACGAAATTGCTCCCGTATCATCCACGACCACCGATCTGAACTCATCCAGAGACGTCGTCCTTGTCTCACGGCTGAAACCCTACAACTATGTTTCTGATGACACAACTTCGCCGCTCCGGGACGGAACTTCTACCGCGGCGGGTCACGATACGGCACATACGCGAGTACAAGCTGTCATGGGAAAAGTGCGCGACAGCTGTGCTTTGTGGTGTGGCAACGCCGGCAAGGGAGAAGCGATCATGCAGAAGCGCCGTTAGCCGAAAAAGAAAAATGACAACGACGGCAAGCTGTCTTACGAGGCGTCAAGGAAAAAAATACGGAGCGTGGCGCGTGGGGAGGGCATGTGAGGCGCCATGTCGGGGAGAAGCAAGGCGGCGTTCCACCAGCGCGGACGTGGCATGGAAGCTTTCCGCCAGAACCACGGTTGGACTTAGTCCCGAGTGCCTGGCATGCACCAACAGTCGGGGTGTATGGCTCCTCTTGGCACCCAGCTTCTGACGCCGTCTTCTTCCAAAGCGTGATGAGCCGCTCGAGCCACCAACACCACCGTCGGGTGTAGGCCCGAGTGCTTTCCCGCCCAACGAGAACCTGGCTAGGAACTCCACGACTCTGCGCGGCCTCGGTCCGCCTCCTCCTTCCTGGAGTACCTAGAAGTGGCACGGTCAGGTGTAGGCCCGAATGCTACTTCGTCTCGTCGAGTCACGAGTGGGAGTGTGAGACTTCCTGTGACTCCGGTGCCCGTCGTCTGAGGTCCTCGCTGGCAGAACCACGAAGACACCAGCGTCGACGCAGCACCACTCGTCGACGATCTACCGCGACGACCTCCGGCTCCGACGCTGCACCTGCGTGAAGCGCACCAATCGACCAGCCTCGCACCCGCACCAATGGTCTCCCGCACCAATCGACCAGCCTCGGTGAGACAGTTCCGAGCTCCGACTTAACTCGCGTGTTCGTTTCTGTTTGTCTTTCACTCTGTTCCAAAGTGTTGACTTATTTTTTCATTGATTAGTTTCTTTCTCCATGTCGATGTTTGTCGCTAATTTTGTTATGCAGTGTTCACAGAAAGCACCCTGGCCGTATTCTCGAACATGTTGCCGTCGTAAGACGCATTGTGCGTTTATCTAATTTCTAAGAATCTGATCACACAAGCTGTGTTTCATGGATGGCCCAAAGAATAAGATGAAGTGATAACCCAACGCGGGCTATTCTTGATGTGCATGGTTATGGTGGAGCCTGTAAATACAGTTCTATACAGCCTTGTATGTGCATAACAATATGATATCGGCGACAAATACCTCTCTGGTCGCAGACACTCCGATGCTCTTTCCCGCTGACCCATGACACCTGGTGTTACTTCCCTGTCAGCTCCTTCAACCGTCCAGTAGCCCCTGAACACTGCAAACATGCTCTCAGAGCTGCGCAAGGACCCATCGCTTGCCTTGTCGCTCGATTACCTCGGCGCCCCATCTGTTTTCCCATCGACACGAGCGGTACGTCGCCAAGCAACCCACTTTCCCATACGTGACAGCGTCCTGTATCGCCACAACTCTTCGCCTAACGGTAGAAAGTGGCTGCTTGCCATTCCTCGGCACATGCGCTCCGACATAGGGCATATTTCCATGCCGGCCCACAAAGAGCTCACGCACGTGGGCTGAAGACTTACACCAGGCTGCGTCAGCGGTATTACTGGCGAAGAATGTACCGCCTCCTCCAGAAATACGTCCAGTCTTGCACTACATGCGAACACAAGACACCTCCACAGAGCATCACTGGAGAATCGCAGCTGTTACCATGTCCTGCTCGACCATTCGATCGCGTCGACATTGACCTCTACGGCCCGCTTCCATGCGCCTGGTCTGGCAATCACTGGATTATTGTTGGCGTAGACCACTTTACCCGCTACGTCGAAACTGCCGCTCTTCCGGCAGCTACGGCCCGCGAAGTTGCTTGCTGCATTTTTCTTAACCGTCCTTGGCCACGGCGCTCCCCGCAGACTTCTGAGTGGTAGGGGTCGTGTGTTCATGTCTGAGGTGATACAAGCCCTCCTCGCTGAATGTAATTCACAAACTAATGGTCTGGCAGAGTGATGTAACCACACTCTTCGCAACATGTTGAGGACGTACATTTTGTCCGGCCACACGAACTGGGACGTCGTACTTCCCTTCGTTACTTTCGCTTACACACCGCGACGCAAGCCACAACTAAATTTTTCTCGTGTATGGTCACGCGCCCTCATGACGATCGGACATACTGTTGCCGTACCGGCCAGACGTGTCCGAATGCACTACGCTGAAGATTGACGTCAACTGGCTCGCTCCCTAACTCACGAGGATCAAGGACGTCAGCAGACGCGCTGTTACGACCATCGTCCACCCGCGCCCACATTTGCTCCGGATTCCCTTGTATGGCTAAGGGTGCCGCCTCAGGCCCCCGGCCTCTCTTCAAAATTTCATGCGCGATATCACGGTCCGTACCGGGTCATTGACGCCACGTCGCCTGTCAGTTACGTGGATGAGCCAGTTCGAACATCCCCGGACCTGCGTCGTCGTGGCCGCGAGACAGTGCACGTGAACCGGCTAAAGCCTTATTACGACCCCCTTGTTCTCTCAGCTCCATTAGCCGCCAGGATGGTTACGCTTCCTCCCCGGGTTGTTGTAATGAAGCAGCCGCGTTCGTGGGCATGTGCTCATCGAGGAGGAGGACGAAGAGATATAGACCATCATTGCCAGTGAGCACGTGCTGCGGACAGCCGTTGAAGTGCCTCGCCAGACTTACATAGTGAACGTGGAAAACTGAGAGGCTGGGGGAAAATGATGGTGCGAGTACGCTAACGTATATTCTAGCGCGACGCTCATCTATTTCGATTTACGGACGTAACACGTATGTAACACGCAAGGCAGCTCCCAGCAATTTCAGAACCAGAGAGAGCAATGAAATACTTTTGGCGTGTGGAATCAGAGAGGCTTGATCACAACAAAAAGAAAGACCTCTCCATTTCTTTCTTTCTTTTTTTTTTTTTTTTTTTGGTGACCGCTCGGAGCTATTAAACAACGCTGTGCTACAGCCAGCTATACTCGCAGCTGGCGCACTGCGTGATCAGTCGTATAGGAAACTGCGTAGTTTCATGTAGGTCACCACCATTTGCTACTCTGAATACCTGAAAATAAACCCTGTCTGTCCATCACGTAGAATGTAAACACGTATGTACTAACGACCATCGCCTGTCGGCACACGTGTTCTTTGAAAGCGTCTGTCATTATGAGACTGTGTTGCAGATATCGTCCGCCAAGAGTTCATATGTTCCTCTTGAACTCTTTACGTTTCGTGTGTGTGTTACGCAGGGAAGAGTTTAAAGTGGTATCCGTCCGCTTCCTAGAAAAAAATGCGGTTGTTTTTAAACGTCGGTTTGTTTTAATAGCCAGTTTTTATTAAAAACGTGGAGTAGCAGTTATGGTTCCGCACAAGCAAAAGAGGCTAAAGTCCCCGACGACGCAGCGTTGTTGTAGACGATAAGTGCGCTCTGTCAGAGCGCACTGCGACTCTGCTGACTTTTTAGTAAACGAGCGCTGAAATATTGCTATGGAAGCAATATCTGTGGGCCACGACGGTGTGGACTGGGGTCGCTTGAAGGCATAGGCCATAAAAATAACCGTTTCGCCGTCCCATGCGTTACTGCGTTCCACACAAAGTAGCCCATTCTTAATTGATCTTTGCACCCTTTGCGCACCACCCTCAGTGTCAGAAAACCTGTGGACTTTCTTTCCTATTGCTTTTCCGATCTTTCCTTTCCAACAATAATTGTTGTTTGCGTAAACAGCGTTGAAGCCAGTCCCTACAAGTTGTTCCTCTTTGACGATCACGCGTGTTCAGGCCAAGTCACCCAATATATAATTACCGCCCAGCGAGAAACAGGCAGTCTGTACGAACCTCGTGTTCGTCACACCTGTACCTGTAGCGCTCGACATGTTATGTTGTGACTGCACATGTAGTGTAATATTGCCGTTGCAGTTCTAAAATTTTTACATGCTGGTTTAGCGATTTCCTCCCATTCTCTCATGGGCTTAGATGGTTGCTTAGTTCATTTGCAAAAGGTGCATACGTCTTCACTATCATACAAAAGGAGCTGCTCTACAACAGGAGCGACAGATCCCCCAGCGGGGCATGAGAACATCACAGCAAGCGGCACCAGCTCACCTTCCTGCGAGTACTCCAGCAAGGACTTCAAATAAAGCTTATTTTTTCTCTCTCTCACCCTGTTGCTTCATAATAAAATTTATCCATCCATGATCTCAGCGCTACAGCACAAGTGGACACACTGCGCGCGCTAAACTACAACCGCATTACAACTGTGCGGTAATAACCAGCAGGAGCCCGCGTGTGGCAGCTCGGCGCGTTGTTTCGCCGCGTGTGCCATACATGGCGTGACGCGCAATCCAAACATGGCGGCATGCGTTGAACACCCTGTGTTCTTGTTCATAGAAGACGCCACCCAACACCTTCACTCTTCCCCGTACTTTTCGTGAGTGGACTTGCGGTGGGCAAATCGAGGGTCGCAGATGGACCCGCTCGACAAGGAAAAGACGACACTTATGACACCCGGTGGCCTGTGCAAATTTCTCTGTTGCTGTTCTGGCTTTATAACTCAACCGGAACGTTTGGACGTTTCATAGACACGATTCTGCGCAGTATCAACTGAAAAATCTATGTGTGCTACCTCGATAGGGTTGTCATTTTCGGTAGCAAGCTACGGTGGCAAACTACGGTTTTCATTCAGCTTGTAGATTAAGACAGCACCCGACCCGATCCACAGAAGACGAAGGGACTCGAGGGTTTCCAACGGGCACGCTCTGTGCAAGAATTGTGCAATTCCTCGGAGCTATGTTCCTACTTCCGCCGCATTATTTTTGGTAACATATGGCGGGGGCGTTTACAGGACAGCATTTATTTAGGAAGCTCAGTACTTTAGCACTGGATGAAACGATGATGCGCAATCAACTGAAAACAATGTCATCACCTTCCTTTTCCTCGATTACTACATTGTTTCCAGAGGCGCCGTGACATTTTTCTCCGCTCAGATGAATTCCGCCGGGCGTGGCAATTGGTGACTCGCGGGGTGCGTGGTTTAAGCCGGGCATTACTTTAGTCCGGGCAGAATGTTGGCCACCTGAGATGAACCGGGCCATCCTGCACGTCGCCTCACTCTAGCGGTCAAGGGTCAAATGCGGGCCGTCATAGCTCACCAAAACCTTTGTGCATAGACCGTACATCCGCACTGGAGTTCAACCACCTTATGTTACTACGTGCATATTGTCACGTGGTCGTGACGCACGCAGCACTGAAGACGAAGCACGCAGGACTAAAGACGATGTCAGGCGAGCTGTTTATTGGGCGAACTTGTGCCCAGCAAAACAAAGCCAGTCACACTGTACAGCAATAGCGGCGTGAACAGTCGTTCGGTCGACGAAAAGAGTGACAAGCGGCGAAATGCCCCGGCTTTTATACACACGTCATAACGCGTTCTCGCATTATATGTGAAATTCTAGAAGACACTCAAATGTCCGCGTCAGGCATGCAATTTTCAAGAACGGTCAACACCGTTCTCGAAGCGACATGCAAGATAAACGTGGCCTGCGCTGAGCGTAACAGAAAGTGATAACGGCACCCCTCGCAAACAACCCAAACAAGCGTGCGTGTCACAAGTGATAACGGCTTTCCACTTAAACACGACAAAACATCAGTACGTGTCAATATGTAACAGGGCGGTGCTGGCAGCCCTATCTTTCTTTTGATGTGTCTTGCGCACCTACCACTAGCTAATGAGCAAAACTGGCGAGCCTCTTCGGCATGACAGTCTCACCTACGGAAAGGTCATGAGCCGTCGAGAGTCGTAGGATGGTGCATACCATCCATGTGGCGGATAGACCGTATGTCAAGACAGAAGAGGCTATAGAAAGTTGTCCCATGCGTCACTGTGTTAAAGAAGTACGCTATAAATGGCTGAATTTCATCCGAGTTTCTCTGCAATGTTCAATGCAAGAATGTAGGTGAACTCCCGTTCTGTACGCCCTATGATTTCATCCGTTTTAGCACGGTGGGAAGTGTAATACAGAAAGGTAAAGCGCGTAAACGTAGTAGCTGCTATATCAGGTCGGCAGTAAAGTGAAGTTCACTACCGCTGATTACCACTCGAAGTGGCCCATGCCCAGGAATAATCGGACGCAGCAAGAAAGGACAGACGGCGGCAGCTGTGGCATCATGCATTCCTCCATTACGAGACCGTATTCTCTGCCACTTAACATCGGCGAATACGGAAGGTTCAGGCTTCCAGAAACAGAACATCAGGCTTCACCAATCGCGATGAGGTGCCATGTATGTAGTACTGCCGCTACCGAAAGCCTATGGCGAGTGTGAGTATTCCACTGTGCTCTAAAGGAACACGTGAGAAAAAGAACTAATGGCCCTGGAAAGGCATATTTGGAGGCACAGACTGCCTTTTTTTTTCATTTCCATAACTTAGTTTTATCCAGGTGCTTTCTAGGCGCCAGCCTCGAGTGACGTGCCTCGGTCAGTCGATCGCAGAAAACGAACGTCGTGTTCGACACGCTCCTCAGTTTCTTTTATTTTTTTGTTACTGTGTTACAGCCAACGGATGAATTGAGCTTCGAAAGTGACATGACGCTAGGGCTATAAAAGACCGCCAAGAACCCTTCATTAGTTCCCGTCAACGCGCGCAATACTTCGGCGCACCTACGGCTGTCAGCGTGCCCTAAGCCTAACTACGCAGCATTTCGTAGAAGGCAACACAACTGCGCAGTTTGCCTCGTGATGCTAAATCAAGGGTGCTCACCTTGGTTTAGCCAGTTGCCCAAAGTGATTCTGCGGTATGGTCCTGAACGGCGCCACTGCGACACAAAGGAACACTCGGTGCCAAACTTTCCACGGGCAAGCAGGGAATACGGCGTACCCATGACTCTCCTGCGTGCTTCAGTGACGCCCCCGTCTACAGCCAATCTGCAATGTTGCTCGGAGGTGGCCCACACGAGCGAATTCGCAATGTGTTCTTCCAGTAATATTTGACTACTCCTATAAAGAAACGCTTTTGCATTCCACGAAAGTAAATCAAAAGTACAAACGGTCTTAACGTTTACTTGATCCACCTCCTTTTTGCACTACCTACTCCATCTATTGCCGGCTGGTGTAACTGCGGCAATGCCGTGGAAAGGATGAATTAGTACATGTTATCCGCCAGCATCCGGTCTTCGTTTATTTCCCTTTCTCTTTATGTCTAAACTGCAGCGAGACGGCAAGACATTCCTGCTCGGTCATGCTGCAGTTTCACTGTGGCTTGCTTATTGAGCGGCTGCCGTAGCATACGCCATAGCGTTATCTCGGTCACCAGTGCTTTGGGCCATAATTGTACCGATGCCCACGCCACTAGCGTCTGTGCGAACGTCGCTCGGTTCATAGGACTTGAAGTGTCGCAGAACAGGTTTTGAAGTAAAAAAGAAGTTTCAGCTCGAAAGGAATCGCCGAGCTCGGCTGTCCATCCGAGGGTCGCGGGATCGAATCCCGGCTGCGGCGGCTGCATTTCGGTGGAGGCGAAATATTGAGGCCCGTGTGCTGTGCGATGTCAGTGCACGTTAAAGAACCCCAGGAGGTCGAAATTTCCGGAGCCCTCCACTACGGCGTCTCTCATAATCAGAGCTGGTTTTGGGACGTTAAACCCCACAAAACAACAACAACAACAACAAAAACTCGGCTGTCCAATGGAAGGTTGCATCCTTTCGTAGATGGCATGTCAGTGGGTAAGTGATGCTAGCAAACCGACCGTCACAACGCCTCGAGAGATAAAAGTATGAATGGAAAAGAACGAGGAAGACGAGATTGTTTTCAATCGATTGCACTGCGCATGGAATTGACTGCGCTTCAGTCGATTCCATGTAGTGCTTCAGAATCGAGCTTCCCTAATAAGAACCGTCTGATTAATGCCTCAACAGTGTACCATTTTGTTGTGGCGTGCTGGTTACGACACCTGAACACGCATCCCTACCACCTTTGTCTTCGTCGCCTTGCTGATACCGTCGCCACTGGATATGTCCACCACCGCAGACTCCTCAACATCGATGCCTGGTGGCCCGTCACAGCTTCACAGGGAGCCACGCCCCAAATGATGAAAACCTGGCGAGGACGTCGGCGAATCACTGACTCACTACGAACGCGTGAGCAAAAGTGGCAAATGGTATTTCGACACTTATGAATACTGTACTCTAGCTACCTGATACCGCACCCGTCTGGCACAAGAATCACGGGGACTGCGAACGGCCTGAGACACATTCGTTTAAGAGCTACGGAACTGCTTAGGTGACACCTCCGCAAAAATGGAGCCCACCTGACACTCGTCCACACGGCGCAATTTCCTGGCGAAACTTCAACCGCATATAGTGAGAATACCTTCAGGCTTTCCAACTTGGTAAATTCGCATGTGTATGGAGAGCATAAGGTTCATCATTTACTCAAGGGGATAAGCGAGGACGTCACCTTATTTCTCATGAGCAAGCACAATTTGAATTCGCTGTGTCATGTCATACGCCAGTGTCGCAAACTCGAAACGCTGAAGAGGCGACAAATAACGACGATTTCTGTAAGTCGGCGAATGACCCAACAATAGCAAGGGCTGACGTGACCTCATCGTCGGATCTGGTCCTGTGCCCCTGCATGGATTCGTCAATAAGCTAACATCGTCCGTGAGGAGGTCCTTCTACGAGATGAAATGGTCTCGTCTGCGTCACGTTTCGCTACGTACGCGTACTCCTCGCAAGACTCCGTATTTTCACGGCCTACCGCTGCGCGACAACCAGTGCACAAGGCGGACGTCGAGTTCTACAACGGATCCGCACGTTTCAATGCCGCCGTCTTCGGCGAGGCCTGGCTAGCCGCAGCGCTCTCAGTTCCCACGTCGCTATCAGTGACCTCGAGCTCATCATGCTCAGGAGGCCAATGGTATTGGTCGTACCTCCAGCCGCTTGTGCATCCGCGTCTTCTCACTCGCCTGTGTTGTAACTGCGGTGCACCTGGCGACATCGCGCGGTACTGTAGAGGCCAACAGCCGCCTCCACCCGAGCGATCTTCCATTGCACTTAGAAACAACGACAGACACCCCGGCGACCAATGGCCGGCCCACATCAGACTGGACAATAATTTCTGGCTAATAAGGTTCGCAGACGTCTTACGACCCTCCAATCGGGGCTTCACTTCACCGACAGCGCCTAAATGAATAAAATACCTTGCGTAATAATTATTCACCTGTTATACGCGACCGGCATTTAATGGTTTGCTTCCCATCGATAGGTAAATGAATATTTATTGTACCACGCTTTGAGTCGTTCGCCTCGACGCCAATGTCGTCCAAGGAGACTATCCATATAGGCGCATACGCGTTTCGCATGACTAAACCCTAAGAGTGACATGGTTTCCTTCTCGAGAATATACAAAACCTTAACGTGGACAACTAGTGGATCCCATTTCCAGTTTTTTTAACAGCGAAGCTATTCTAGGTGAAGCATACGCCAGCCGATGTCCGTTGTCTGATATAACACAACTCTACATGACAGTTGGCTGATCCCTAAGGCAGTGCGCCATGTGAGGTGCAAGCGTTGTGAGTCGTGAACGCGCATGCGCGTGTTAATGCACTTCACTCGATGTTGTGGGAGGGATCATCCGGGTGAAACCGGCGTACCGTCGCTGTTTCAGCACCTTTACGGAGTGAAAGCTGGCGGTGATTTCGTTATAGCGATTGTGAATGACAGCAGTCAAGTATATCTTGAGTATGGGTGCATCTTCCAAAACCTGCCGGTACTGGCATCATTCGCCCCTCAATTGCGACTGACTTAGGCCTCTCTCTCATCTTCCCGTGCACCCATAGATCACTTGCTAGGTAGAACTGCAGCAATTCCATCACACTCTGAACGTATTTCGCGCATTCGTTGTAGAAGCGCCCCGCACCAAATCGTAAAATTTGTTCTTCAGCATAGCTCACCGTTAAGTCATGACTGTCGTTGCAAGTCTTTCACAACCAGAGATGGCAAAATTACTCCTAAATAATAAACAAATCACACTGCTAATTGACTAGAATTTCCTGAAATGTAATTCACTTACATTACAAATTACAACTGACTGAAAGTAATGAAATTGTTTTACTATTTCTTTTGAAACGCAATGGCATTACTTTGCCGAAAGTTTAATGTACTCGCAGCGATTCATGTGCACTTTACCACAGATACACATTCAAATTGTCATCTCAACAGTCGATGAAATAATTTGTCCCTGTGTTAGCGAAGCGTGCCCCTACAGCTTGCTTGACCTTGCCCTATTAAAATATAGTAGAGTGGCGGAGGGTACTGTCGTAGTTTTGTATAAAGAAGAGTCCTCTCTCTTGGTAGGGCACGGCTGCGCGCTTGAAACCTCTGCCAGCATGTTCCTGAGCTGCCCGACCGTCAACAGGGTGAGGAGTCGCCTGCGACCCCGCTCGTCCGGAGTAACGACCAGCACAGTTATTCAAGAGATTGAGTTCACATGCTTCGCGAATTTGTAAATTTCTGTGGGTGGGCCACTCAGGTCAACTCGCCTGTTTTGCGTTTTGTTCCTTTCTTGGAGAGAGAGAGAGGGAGAAATGAAGAGGAAAGGCAGGGAGGTTAACCAGATATTAGTCTCCGGTTTGCTACCCTGCACTGGGGAGAAGGGGGAATGGAGTTAAAAAGAAGACAGTCAGATAGGGTACAAAATTCCAGACAAGAACAGAAAATAAAACACGAACACACACACATATACAAAGTACGTTCCACTTAGAGGCGTTCACGAAGGCCGGTAGATCTGAAGAAGGCCATGCAAGCGCTACTGCGCTTGCATGACCTTCTGCGACGTGAGGTGTAGACGACGTCGTAGAATGCCTTCTTCCGACAGTGGTCGGTCGTCCAGCTTGTGGAGTGCATACTGAAGGGATTGCCTCCCTGCATTGTGCTGTGGTCAGTCGCATAAAATGTGCCCTGTTCATTCTTCTTGACCGCAGTGGTCACTGGCTGCTGTGTCGGCCGTTCCTATGCGAAATGCATAGGCACTTGTGAACACAACACCCAACCATAGTCTATGTAATAGCGTGGCTTCTTGGAGAATTCTTTATGCCATAAGAGAAGCGGAGATGTTAAATTTGAGTCAAAAGTAATGCGAAATCTAATGAGTAATTTTTCTTGAAATGACTCGCTTGAACTAGTTCATTGCACTACGAAAGTACCAGTCCACGAAATACCCCACATTTCTTATTAAAGCAACAAGTAATTTCATTAGTGTAATTTCATTACAGAAATGTCATTGCTGTAATTTTCTTACATTAACGCTAAATCTGTTCACATTTACGGAGAAGGCGTTAAGGCCTCCTCTGGAATCCTGCATGAAAGTCAACGTGCCATGACTTCTTCCTGCCAAACTGGGGTCATGCACTTCCAAGAAATAAATGCATGCAGCTTCGTGCCAAGCAACTGTTCATTATTGAATGTGTATGACTTCTTCGGTAGACGAACTCGGTAGGTAGGCGAATTACCCGACCCGTACCAAGAATTGATTGCAAGTTGTTGACCTTTTCATGCACCATTTCGGAGTATGTCTCCAGACCGTCTCCGCACGTGTGATTAGTAAACACATAAATAAACGCATTTATTCGCCCCAGCACGATTTAATGCCAATCTGTGTCGAAGAATCGCTTTTATGCTTTGGTGCAGGACGTTTCAAATGGCAGGAGGAGAATGTATCAACGGCTCGTTTCTCTGTTAGCCACAAAGTAATAAGTCCAACGGACAATGAGACCAAGGAAGGCACAGGGGGATTATAATTTTAGTTCTTAGCTGTACCGCCGGAAATATGACATATATAGGACAGCAATAAAGTGGACGAAAAAGCCCGCGTCCTGTCGGTACAGGGACCGAACCTACAACTTTCGGATACCACGTCCAATGGTCTACTAGCTGAGCTACGGCGGCATTCATTCCTCCGTCTACTTTATCGGGTGCTTCTGCACATCTAGTATTGGGAGTGCTGACGCCATCCGTAGTCACTGAGGCGAGTGTGGGACATTCTTTCTGCCAGTAAATTTAACGTAGTTTTTCATCTTAATACGAACCGAATGCCGACCAATAAACTCCCCAAGGCTTCCTTAAAGGTCAACTCCGGCGATTTTTCATTGTCCACTGATCTCAATTCAAGTTTTCAGTATATGCTCTCCTCGGTACTACAATAATTTATGCCAAGACAGGTGGTTGCAGGCCACTTAGCTTTCGTGAAAATGAATGTTAGTAATCTTTACCGCATTCCCACGCGAGCCACCCTGTATGTTTGACGTCACTGCCTGCAACACTGCCTACCCGAGCAGGCAGGCCTTCTAAAGCGAAACGGCGATACTTCAGCGCTCAAATCGTCGCTGTCAAGTTCAGAAGAGCTAAATGCATCGTTGGATGACATGGACACTGTCATTTTTCTGGCACCAGCATTCACCAACTTCATATTTCTGATGACGGGAGGTTGTGACGTCATCGCATACGCTTCACGAAGCGTCTACCCGTTTCGGCTTCGGTTTGAACACGTCTCTCATTACTTCATTTAATATTATTGGGAAGTTTCCGGGCAAATTGAATGACCCTCGCTGCTTCAAGGGCTATCAGTACTATTGGTGAACAACGATATCAGAATATGGTGGAAAGACCGCCGGAGTTGCCTTTTAAGGCTCCAAGCCTGCAAGAACTAGGCCCACGCTATGAAATAACCAAAGGATGTCTAGACGAAGGCCTCGTTTCTTCGTCAAGCACAACCTCACCAATTCAACATACAGTGAGGCCAAGGAAGGCACAGGGGCAGTTAATTGTAGTTCTAGCTGTAGCGTAGTAATTATAACGTAACTGGAGAGGAATTAAAGGGGATGAAAATATACAAACTGCCGTGGTGGTAACGCCTACCAACACCCGACATGCATATCTAGCCATTTAAACAACCGAGCACAGTTAACGATCATTAATGATCGGGGTTCAACGTACCAAAATCACAATATGGTTTTGAGGGGTTCCATAGCGTGGGACTTTGTGCTAATTTTGACCATCTGAATTGCTTTGAACTCCTCCTAAAACAAAGGACAAGCGCGCACATCTAGAGCACTATTTTCTCCTCCCAAGAATGTGGGCGCTGAGGCCGGGAATCGCATCCATGTACTTGGTAAGAATTAAGGAAGTCGCCCTGAAACCTTCGAGAATATACTTCACCTCGCCTGTTGTTTTATTGAACTATACTTTTAATTATACAACGAGCAACGTACACCCATAGCCTCGTGAGCACTGTTCTCCGGACAAGTTTAGCCATTTGAGTTGTCCTGTATTACACTTTGATTGCCATAAGTGTGGTTACTCAAGTAGCTTTAAAGGCGCCTTGGGAATCACGCAAGAGAGCCGGTTAAGATCCAGGCAGTATCCTTTCATTTAGTTTTCATCGTTTCACCTGCATAAATATTAATGAACACCGCGGCCATTTCGCTTGACCTGGTCTTCCAAAGGCCACGCCGCCTTATCGATCATCATTTGTCAGTGACATTCATCAAACCCTTCATGAGCACTCTTGTCGCCTGTGGAATGTACTGCGACCGCTTATTTCCACTGGCCTCACTTCGAATCTCCATAATTCGAAGGCAAATGAGAAGTTAACATTTCCAGCCTTTCACGCGTAGCTCAAACGTTATCGTGACGTCTCAAGTAACCGAACAGCGAATGCGTTCGTCGCATGCCGCAGCTATTTGTTCTCATTCGCCCAGTTTCGCCCGATGTTAAGAAGAGCGGGCGTGCCTGCAGTGTTCTTTCAGTGTGCCATCGGGCAATATATTTAGGAGAGGCGAAATAGCATTCCTCGTTCAGTGGAGCTTGTAAAAGGAGAACAGTAGGTCCATCGCACACTTTGCGTGCCGTATGAATATTTGAGGCTTCTATATTCTTATATCAAGGCTCTTATCTTGCTGGTAAGCGCACAGGTATGTATGATCTGTCTAAATGACGTTCCTAAGCTCCTGGCCATTGCTAGGCAAATATTAGAAGCATCAAAGCTAGGCTACCTTCGTCTGCTCCAGTGTTCACAGACAGAAAGTTAAACAACTACGACGCATTGTGCTAAGCGAACAGTGCAATAATACTCATTGTGTCGCGATGAATACATGAGTGTATCAGGGCATGATGGATGCATCGTTTCAAGCAAATGGCTCGCAGGACATGATGTAAATTCTTTTCCTCCTCATCCTAATAGAAACGTTCTATGCAGCGAATTGATTGATTTGTGGGGTTTAACGCCCCAAAACCAGCTCTGATTATGAGAGACGCCGTAGTGGAGGTCTCCGGAAATTTCGACCACCTGGGGTTCTTTAATGTGCACTGACATCGCACAGCACACGGGCCTCAACATTTCGCCTCCATCGAAATGCAGCCTCCTCGGCTGGGATTCGATCCCGCGACCTTCGGATCTGCAGTCGAGTGCCATAACCACTAGACCACCGCGGCGGGGCATGCAGCGAAATATGCAACAAAAAGTATTGCAATACTTGCAGGTCTCTTAAATTCATCTTACAAATTATTAAAGAACAAAAATATGGATAGATTACACACTTTGCTGAGAAATGTGCAACTAGGCAACTCAACCGCCGCATATCTTCATAACATCCACCACCCTCTTTAGTTCACCAATGATAAACGGTCCAAAACAAGTCACTGGTGTCATTATACAGGCCTATTTCATTGTGCATGCGCAAAACTTCTTGAACGCATAGTATTTAAACGCATATCGGCCTTGCTTCACAGCCACAACATAATTGACCCACGGCAACACGGTTTTCGTAAAGGACTGCCGATTACCACACAGCTTCTTGAGACCATTCACAACCACGCGGGCGCTCTACATAACCATGGTCAATTTGATATTAAATTCCTAGATCTCGAGCGCCCGGACAGGCGTTGGTCCCGCGTTCAAACCCCGGACCAGGACGAATTTCAGCAAATAGGAAGCTCTCATTTCTGTGAAATCCGTATGGATTTCCTTGTAGCCTTCTGCTGCAAAACGGGTGGGTGCTAATTTTCCTTTCCATAAAGGTTACTCCACCTTACGGGTTTCCGCGGAATTCATTTGCCGTACATTCACGTCCATTTGCTTCGAGTTGTGGATGGATTCGCCTTCGCGCTGTCAATCGCTAGCCTCCTGGTTAGCTCAATTGGCAGTGCGAGCGCCCCGGACAGGCGTTGGTTCCGGTTTCGAACCCAGGACCAGGATGAATTGTTCGGCAACTATGGAGCTTTTATTTCTGTGAAATCCGTATGGATTTCCTTGTAGCCTTTTCCTACTAAACGGGTGGATGCTAATTTTCCTTTCATAGACTAATTTCTGCAACCCATGTAGGCAGCACGGCTAGGCGTCCGTGGCGGTGGGGGAAAGGGAGAGAAAGAGATGAAAGCCACCTGGGGTTCTTTAACGTGCGCTGACCACGCACAGTTCACGGACCTCTGGCATTTTCGCCTCCATCGAAAATGTGAGCGACCCTGTGCGTTATCAGAGCACGTTGAAGAACCCCAGGTCGTCAAAATTTCCGGAGCCCTCCACTACGGCGTCCTTCGCATCCCTTTACCCGTACCCCAACGTACGCTAAGCCGTGCTCCTGACATGGGCTGCAGAAATTAGTGCGTACTTTTCTTAAATGAACCACAATCATCATCATTTGTAAGAGGACGCATTCTCTCGTGGTGCGAAGCAATGCACAAACGTATAGCTTTGAGAGACGCTGTGCACCTGAGATATCTACGCACACTCTCGCTGTCTTCTTTTTAATCTGCTTGAATATGTGCGCCCACTGGCTGCAGGTTTGTCAGTGCTATATAGTAGTGGGCTGAGGTCATGTGCGCATGAGGAGAAAAGAGCGCGCGTGCGAACATCGCACAATGGGCATGGCATATAAGAAGTTCATGCGAACTTTTCGGGGACCCGCCGCAGTGGTGTAGTGGTTACGGTGCTCGGGTGCCCCCCAAAAAAACTGCGGGTTCGATCCCGGCTGCGGCAGTCGCATTTTCGATGGAGGCGGAAATGCTAGAGGCCCCTGTACTATGCCTTGTCAGTGCACGTCAGGAGCCCTCCACTACGGCCTTTCATCTCTATCGCTTTCACTCCTTTTTCCCTACCTCTGCGGACGCTTAGCCGTGCTCCCGACATGGGCTGTAGAAATTAGCGTCATCTCCTAACCGAACCACTATCATCAATCATCATTTTCGGGACCTGGACTAATAACGACGATAATTTTGTGACACGGACGCACAAATTATGAGAGCCTCAAAAGCTGCGCATTTAAAATTGACGAGCATGGTTTGTTGTTTTTTTTTAGGCAACGTACTGCAAGACGAAAGTTCTTCATATGAACAAGGCTGTTCTATAAAAAACGAAGATTTTTTTTATTCATGAGCATCATCAGTACGTGAGCTTCAGAGAAAGAAAACGTACTCATGCAAAAACGTGGCCGCGCACCGCTGCTTAAGTGTGGAAACGTACTCATGCAAAAACGTGGCCGCGCACCGCTGCTTAAGTGTGCATGACCCCTGCCAGTGACGTACGAACTAAACCGAACTCGTTCACAAACAATGATCTCCGATATCGCCCCTTTTAGGGCCATGATAAAATGTCGTGAGTTATTTTCGATACAAAAAGCCTTGACTCTAACTACCCCGTGCGTTAAAATAATCAATAGACCTACCTCTCGAAGTATTGAACACTGTTCATATGGGAACCTTTTACTAAACATAATACTCAAGAAGTTGACGAAGCGAGAATACGTCCAGTTCAGTTATAATTGTGAAGCTGCTCAGTCTATGAACACTTGGACATTTCCTGACACTACGCCTCCATTGGTACAAAATTAGCCACCAAGAATAAATTTATTATAACTATCAATACAATAGGACATCAGTCAATTGGTTTTGTCTCCTTCAAACATTTAGATGCATCAGAGACGTAGGCCACCATGACTTTTCGTTGCGTGCGAAGCATTTTTAAATAGGCATGTTGGTACGTATATTGTTGCGAGAACGCGCAGGAGGAAATGGTTATCGGCGGAAACGACGAAATAGAAGAAGAGAAGAACGTCGTTAGGCAGGCTGCCTAGGGACGGCTCTCGCACCACGCCAGCGTCCAGACTTATCTGGTCACCGTCACTCCTTGAGTGTAACATTATATTATTTAGTACGTCGATCCTTCGGGTAAAGTGCTCGCTTCTGCTGCTGGAGGTCGTCGGTTCCATTCCCACTGCCGCCAGTGACCCAACGGCTCATTGGGCACAAGCGTTCCCCGATGTGCAGTTGGCATTCTCTAGGAGTAAAAATGCTCTAGGAGTCAAAAGCCAAGGTAGAGCGTAACATAGGCTTGTATCGTAAAGTCTAGCAAGGACTGTGAAGGGACGTGAGGATGAGGAGGAGGGTAGGGAAGGATGGTAAGAGAGAGCGAGAATGACGTGAGGATGAGCGTAGCGTACTATTGTGCAGTACATTGTGTAGCGAGGAGTGGTACAGGGAAGTCAATGTGTGGATGATTCAAATCGACCACATCCGCTGTATTTATGCCTTGCCCGGTTAGCGCAAGCTTCGCAATTTTTTATGAAAGTTTCTCTGAAATGGCACTCCCATTTTTCTTTTCCTCATACTATAGACCCACATTTACTTGACTATGCTGGAGAATGTCGGGTACGTAGTGGTGCTGTTACCAGCAATCGTCAACTTGTCCTATTCTATAGGAAATGGTAAGCGATTGGATGTATTTTTACATTGTGATATTATTTGTCGTGTACACATTCTTACATGCGGAAAATTTATGTGCCACTGTAATCAAAGCGTGTGTAAAGATTCTGTCCGCAGTTCTGTAAATCAGGGCGTTATCTCACTGGCAGTATATATATATTTTTTGTTGAAGTGGAAGCGCATTCAAAAGGAATAACGTATTTTATAAGAACAATGTCAGCGCCTATATAAGATACGCGTGAGACCAGACAACATATGCCTAGGGTCAGCCACTGTTAGAGAAATTTACGTGCAGGATAGATATCACGGACACAATCTCACAGCCATACCAAAGCAGTGGTCGTCCGTACAACCACACCACGGTGATCCACAAGCTCAAAACGGTTGGCAACAGCTACAGCGTCCCGACGGTATCTTCCTCGCATGTAATTCCATTTGTCGAGGAATATAATAGCAAATAAGGCACGCTGACGTTTTCCCTCCATGTAAAAATCACGCTGTTTTCTTTGAACTACGCAACACAAATTAGCCCGAATTATGACGTTGCTACGTCAAGGGCGGGTTCACTTTCTTCTGCTCGCTTGCACCAGTGCTCAACAGAAATTTTCGTTCTTGATAAACCTCAGTGCAACATATTCTCTTTTATCCGATAGCGCGCGTGAGGGGGTATGTCGCTTTGCAGAACTCAGAAAAACGCCTACAGCGAAACGTAATATTGTATTTGCTAGTTTTTCGTGTATCTCTCACAGACACATAGACTTCCTGCTATAACTGGTTTGTACAGGGAAAAGGGCAGAAAAATAACTCTTGTTGTGATTCCATCTCTAGCTATGAGTTATTAAAGGAGTACTGACATGATTTATTTTGCGGCGGTGCAAAATATACATTTTTCGTTTTCTAGTCACGTATTGCTAACGCCCTCCGCACACAGAAGCCAGGAAAAGCGTAAAAAATATTTTAGTTTTGTTTTAAAGTTTTCGTCGCCCAGCACTAGAAGCCAGCCCCAGCGCCATGAACACTACGATGACGTATGAACGCAGTCTCTTAAAAATTGCCGAAATCGTTGTCAGAGTCGCTGGACAGCCGTGAAATTGTCGGTGTTTGCAGGCCCGACGTGTAAATGACCACAGACGATATAGTTGCAGCGACGCTATCACGAATTGCTGTCCCTACGTGACTGAGAAGTACGTCCGACTGTGTTAACACGTCGCTAGGAATCGAAATCGAAACCGAAAGTGGGATTTTAAAGGAGAAGTATTAAAAATCTATTCATTGCGTTGCGAGGCACCATGATGCTCTTCCTTGTGGTTCTCCACGCCACTGCTTGCATTTATAACAACAATACGTGAATGTCAAAAATTCGTGTCACTAATCCTTTAAGGTCGTGATACAAAACCATTTTATGTGTACCTGCGCAGCTTACTCCTAATATGTGTCATGCTCCTAGCAACAATGGTGAAACTTTGGCCAGTTGGCTAGGCTCGGGGTTCCGTAATTAATATTAAGGCAGCAATGTTTAACGATACAGCGCGAACGTTGTCCTCGTTCGTTGTTGTGTTCTACTGCAAAGCGCTCTTCTACAGAGTATAGAGTGACGCTGTACAGACAAATGCCAACCTCGAGATGTTTTTCCAAGGCTCCAATGGCGTTTTTTTTTCTTCTCCTTCTCTGTTCCTCCTTGGCCAACTTCTTGGCCTCGGCTCAGCCCCATGCCATTGAGCTCAAACGGCCTCTTCGGATACGACTCACCTTCCTGGTAGCATCCTCCCCGATATTTTTTCGCTTCTGTACACCTTTTCAGAGAAGGTTCCGTGGGCGCCGCCATAACCCCCTCTGGGCTGTGCAACGTATGTGTGACCTCCCAAAAAAGCACTGCCGACGGTTTGTAGTATCGATTTTGGCTACTTGGCAGGTCTTTATTATCAAACAGCGCCCATACGCGAAGACATACGGAACGCAACAAACACGAACCTTCGCACTGCTGTGCACAGCCCAATATAACGGTGCTCCGTGCCTCCACACACCATTTGTCAATTGTTCATTAACGTGCACTGACATCGCACAGAACACGTGCCTCAACATTTCGCCTCCATCGAAATACAGCCGCCGCGGCCTTCGGATCAGCAGCCAAGTGCCATAGCCACCATACAAAAGTGGCGGGGCTCCTTTCTAGAGAACCTCTCTCTCTCTCTCTCTCTCTCTCTCTCTCTCTCTCTCTCTCTCTCTCTCTCTCTCTCTCTCTCTCTCTCTCTCTCTCCTGAGTTAGCTGAACCCGTTTTATAACCTCAATTTTTTTTTAATTTTACGTGCTCCATCGCACACTCTGTCGCCCGTGAGTCGCACTGTCCCTCTCTTGGCATCGATCACGTTCCTCCTGTGACCAACCGCGAGGGTGTCGTTGTTGTTGTTGTTGTTGTTGTTGTTGTTGTTGTTGTTGTTGTTGTTGTTGCTGTTGTTGGGGGACAGCTAAAGTCAGGTAAGGACGGCCCTCCTCGTCCTGTCAAACTAAACGAGCAGAAACGCTGGCTCTGGCGACACCGCCTGTATTTCATCGTTTCCAACAAATTTTTCATCGCTTCAAGCATCCACCTGCCACTGAAATTTTCTTCTTGTTTGCATTTCTGCCCTTGTATTATACTGAGACCTGATGCCTTCTGGGGGGTGAAGAAAGATTTGATCTGTCAGTAGAAGAGTACGGGCTTTAGAAAGAAATTGTATAGCTCCAGAATGAATACGACTGAGGCCGCATATCTTCTTTTTTGTTGCGCTTTATTTCCCGGGAATGGGGGGGAGCGGAATGGATCAGAGAACAGACTGGAGTAGACGATATTATTGCATCAATTAAAAGAAAGAAGTGGACCTGGGCAAGACATGTCATGAGGAGGAAAGATAACTGATGGACAGTAAGAACAACGGAATGGATACCAAGAGAGGCAAAACGCAACAGAGGCAGGCAAAAGGTTAGATGGAGCGATGAAATTAAAAAGTTTGCGGGCATAAAGTGGAACCAACTCGCTCAGGATAGGGTGGATTGGAAATCGTTGGGAGAGGCCTTCGTCCTGCAGTGGACCTAAACAGGCTGATGATGATATTTCCCGGTCGACGACGAAGGGACTGAGTCAGGAGGCAATTCTACAGATTCCACTGTCACCACCACTCAGGAACCTTACATTTCACGTGGTTGCGACACTGTTAAACCACTCGTAAGTACTCACTCGCAGTTTGTTTTCTTCGTGAAACTATCCAGCCGACTTAGGTCGTGATACAAGCTACGTAAGCATGTTATCGAGTTACGTTAATCTGGGGTGCCAAGAAGAATAAAAAATCATTAAATAAAGAACTGTAATGTCTGTAAAAAAGAACTGCCCCTTCCGTAACAATAAGTATAAGCATATTTGAAAAAAAAGCGCCCGGGAACAGGAAAACCGAAACTTCGCAGAGATTAGCTAAGATATACCGCGATTTTTGACCGTACCACACTAAAGCTACCATTGCCTTAGCAGAAAAATGCTGACCTACGAGTGCATCGGACAAATAGGCAAAACCACTGACTAGTAAAAGCATTTCATTTCAAAGCATGTACCCGAAATAAGTCTTCATGGTTAATGAGCAAGAGACTGCTTGGCATTAGAAATATTCAAAATTCTAGCAAGAGACTGCTTGGCATTACAAATATTCAAACTCCAGCGAGAGACTGCTTGGCATTAGAAGTATTCAAACTCCTTTCTTGTTTTTGTTTTTATGTGGCCTTTATTTGCCACGTAAGGATTCGTAGTCATTTCATCTTCCCAATCTATAATATTAGGTGGTAGGAGGTATCGACTTTCTCATTTCCTTGTTCAATGCATATTGGAACCAAATTATACTGTGACTGTGCGCAATGAACGAGGAAGGATATAAATTGCACCAAAACAATCACGTTGTCGACGTAACAGGAGGAAACACAGGCGTACGTTTGAGTTTTACACGCCGACAAATACGAAGAGCATATCCGTTCTTCTTTATTCTGCGTGCTTATTTCTGAGTGAACAATGATATTTGCAACCGAAATGTGGTAATGGCCTCATTTTAAAGGACTCTGACCACAGCGTGCAATAGCTGCAAGTAGTACACACGAACACCCTGTCAGTTGCCCGAAGTGTTCTGTGCTGTTTCTTGGGTTGCGCGAGTGTCTCAGTAACAGTGATGGATCACATTATTTCCATGTGTTCTATTACATGCCAGCTTTGAATGCGATATCGATATGTCACACGGCGCACTCTTGATTACCGCTAAAGGCGGCCAATCCGGATCGGTTTCCCTATCGCGATTCGTGCATAGTGGTCGACTTCATGACCAAACTAATCGCGATCGAGTTTGGTACAATTGTGAGCCGAATCGCGGTGACCTTGATCCCTATCAGGCCTCATCGCGATTAGGGTTGCTCTGTACCGGCACCCAGTCTGGATAAACATAACCGCGGTGCGCGTTTCGCTTGCACGTTCGAAGCTGTCGAGGGGCCAGTGTAAATGCTAAAATTCGCGCAGTCCCTTAAGTATTGTGCCAACTTTCCAAGGATATCCTTTGTTACCATCGCGCTTACGAACTGTGCCGTGTGCTTATGCGTAGCGCATATGCGCAGCCTTAATGGTGCAGCCACCCTTAATGGTGCCTGACTGACTAAAACATGAACGCATGTGTAATCAAGCGAGGGCAATGTTCAAGCCAAAAATGTGTCTGCAGCAGGCTAGCTAATGAAAGAAAATGCGCAGATTCTCGAAGAGATTGCTCCAAATATGAGATGGCCCTCACGTTATATTATTCGTCACCAGTGTAAAAGAGAGGGCACTGAAAAAAAGGACAAAAATCACACTCGATGCCGGCACATGCAGTGATGTAGATGTAAAAAGAATATTCCCCAAAGCTTGTGCCTATTTAGCGAGAGAAACTGTGTGTGGGAGTTTTCCGGTCCGACGGCAGAACAACAGCAGGACCGTACGAGGGAGAACATACATCCGTTGACGATTACGTTGCCGCCCACTAAAACGTATACTGCGGACTCGTAACCACATTGCCGACTACCACTCGGTTCCGCTTAAAGTGAAAAGCATCCAATGGCATGGAGCGGAAGTTCACAGCGCATTCGCGACAGCACGCAGTTTGTAAGCATGTACGTGCGGAAACACATCACGCGGGGTATATTCTGCGAATCACGCGCTCCCGCTGACCTTCGAATTGCGCGGTTTCGCCGGAAAAACAAAGAGCTTTGTTCCAGGCAAGCTGTTATTGTAGCTCTTAGCACAGTTTACGAAGCAGCAGTATATAATACACAGAGTTATTCATCGTGGAATGTGACCTTTATGCGTACACATTCGCGCTGCAGGTTTTTGGCTAAGCAGCAATATTTTTTCTGCTCTAAAAGGTACCCTGGGCAGCTTCTGCCACTTAACATGGCAGCGTGACACATTGGTAACACCCAGTTTCCTTGGTTCGTCTTAGATTTAAGCTTTTATTCCCTATACCGTCTTCTCTTGCAGAGGCAACCGAGCCAGCACACAGACCAGTTAGCCTCAAGACCTTCGGTTGTTCTTCCTGCTGGCTACATTCTCGTACACGTTAACCCACTAGTCGGCAAGGAAAAATCAGAAATATGCCTCCGTTTAGTGTGGTTTGTGTTTCGCGGGATATTTGTCCTATTACAGGGAGTCGTTCTAAGAGGATAAGGCTAGAAAGACAATTAAGGAAGGGAAGGCACGGACGTTAACCAGTCAGGAGGACCGGATGGCTACCCTACATGGGGGAATGGGACAAGGGGAAGAAAAGGAGAGAAGAAGTTAGGGGTAATGTAAGACCTATAGGACAGTCTTAGAGTGTCAAAGGCCCTCGGTAATTCCAGTTGTTTTCAGGTAGCCTATAAACGCTTTCATTGCCTTCTGAGACCTCGGTCAGGTGAGGACGGTGTTCCAAGATTGTCTCTTCAATTAGAGGACGATCGTCGAGCTTCTTGAACGACTCAGTCATGGACAGTCAACGTTCCTAGAGTGTTAAAAACACCACTTGTCACAACCTATAACACCGCCTTCGAGATTGAAAGTAAGCAAGATCAGTATTTAAGTAGGGCCTAACAATCTATAATAACGCCTTTATTAACACAGACTACAAACTACAACGCATAATAATCGCAAATTGTCCTGTTCAATGAGACCGTAACTGATATGTTTGACATTGTATTACTTTGCTGGAATTTACAGCAAGCAGGGGTTAAAGACTGTCTATATTACTGCAAATATGTGCCTGAAAACAACACTTGGCTCTATGGGCATTATACTGATGGCATATACTGCTGGGTGAGTTCTCTAATCTTTTTTTTATGAAATGATTTTACTGTGCGCGAAGTTCAAGTATTTTGAGAATAAAAACCATGCTTTGACAGCCTGCTGACAAGAAGGCTCATCGCTATAAATGATATTGTAAGTCACATTTCACCCAATGTGGTAGCGTAGCGGCTAGGTGTGGTCTTTCGAAGCCCGGGGTTTAAGGATCAAATCCTGGCCACGGCGGTTTGTTGCATGTCGATGCGGGTGAAATGCAGAAAACACCCGTGTGTTGATAAGGTAGCGACTTCGTGCATATTTCTCTCTATTGCTCTTATCGTCAGCCGTCGGCGCGTTAAAAAACACCCCCTCCCCACCAAGTGGGGGGAAGATGGGGTCGAAAATTACCCAGGAACCCTCCACTACGGGGTGTGCCTCGAAATGGCAGCTGGGTTTGGTAAGTAAATGCAAATCAATTGTTGTTATTATTAAGTCACATCCTGAATACATATCACCAGAATTCGTGTAAACACGTATTCACCTAAATGTTGTATAGTGGCTATGGCACTCGGCTGCTGATCCAAAGGTCGCGGGGTCGAATCCCGCCCGCGGCGGCTGCATTTCGATGGAGGCGAAATGTTGAGGCCCGTGTGCTGTGCGATGTTTATGGACGTCAAAGAATGCCAGGTGGTCGAAATTTCTGGAGACCTCCACTACGGTGTCTTTCGTAATCAGAGGTGGTTCTGGGACGTTAAAACCCCGAAATCAGTCAATTCACGTAAATGTTACCTATTCACGTGACGTGTATAGAACACAGAGACGTTTTCGACACACCGACACGATTTCTGGTGAGGAACTCAATCTTTACTTCGAACCCGGTCACGTGCCCGAGAGGACGCGCCTGCACGACCCGAGACAGGGAGGGGAAAAAACATGCCTAGACACGACCGAAACGAGGGTGCGTGGGCAAAGGCGCCATGGCCGCCAGCACGCGCAGGTGCAGGCAGACAAAAGTCGCAGGCGAGAAAGTTCCTGGAACAACCCGCGCCTCCTGTGGCACTAGCAACCGGGAACAGCACGCGCAGGTGCTGGCTAACAAAACGCCATTCAGACTTTCCGATTGTCCGCTACATAGGAAGGCGATAAGTGTTCAAATTCTGTTCTGCGTGCATGTCATCTCGACGAAAGTGAACAGTTTTGCTCGTGCAGAATGCTAATGAAGTGTCTCATCTTGTTACGCCTAACCCTTCGTCTGCATTGCTCTATTCTGGTTCTTGAGCCCTGCTGAAGTACTAACACCGAAGTAACTGTACTGAGCACGTATACAGAATTACGCTGCTCACGCAGCGCCACCTCTTTGTGGAGCCTTAAACACACCTATTCTTATCTATAGCAGTTGTGTAGGCGTGTCCGGCACGCGCATAACGCTCTCTTGTACTACCACCGCTGAACAGTGCGAAATAGACTCCAATGGCGAAATCCAGCCTTTGCTTGCAATGAGGGCTGTGTCAGCTTTGCGTGTTAGATACATCGATTCGCTTTCAATACTATTGAACCCTTCCTTCGAAGCACAACTCTAGTACGCGCAATTATGCAATCAGGTAGCTTATGCCGACAACTGTGATCGGACAAGAGCGCGAGTGTCCTGTTTAGCGTTTTGACAAAAACGGCATGGAAAAAGCGGCCACAGGGAAGCACAGGTCAAGCACCTTGACGAAGAGGAAAGTGACGAAAGGCTGCTACACGTGACCGCAACGAGAAGTGAACTGAGGGTGCGTGACGTGTGCATGCCAAGCGCCACGGGGTAGCGACGTAGTTGTTCAAGGAGTCTGGAGCCCCGCCACGGTGGTCTATTGGCTATGGCACTCGGCTGCTTATCCAAAGGTCGCGGCATCGAATCCCAGCCACGGTGGCTGCGACTTCGATGGAGGCGAAACGCTGACGCCCATGTACTGTACGTTGTCTGTGCACGTTAAAGAACCCCAGGTGGTCGGAGTTCCCGGAGCCGTCTACGGCGGCTTCTGTTATAATAATGCCTGGTTTTGGGACGTAAAACCCCAGAAGTTAGTGAATCAAAGAGCGCGGACGTGGGGAACGCTTTATGTCAGCATCACGGTCACGCGTAGTTCCGAGCGTCTAGAGGGTTGCACGAGTCGCGGGTGATCTGCACCAATTGGTCCCAAGATTGCGACGCCCAAACCATGGAACGCTCGGCAAGCGACCGCAGCGACCTACAGCCTTGCCGGGTATAGACTGAAGTGTTGTCTTGCCGGGAGATAACGTAATGTCGGGGTGCACGACTCTACGTAGTCCCTAATCCGTCTATACGTTTCCTGCTTCGTCTACTTGGAGTTATCCCGCGTCAGCCCATCAGACTCGCTAAAACTGCCTGAAGGTCTAGGGTAACTCGCATGTCAAAACATTTTGTTCTGTGTTAATGGGGTCGTGTTCTTTATGGTGTTTATTGTTCTGTGTCAATGTTCCTTCGTTGCTTCATAATGTATAAGTGGAAAGCAGCCTCGTAATGTTTGCGTGGGACGCAAACTACGTTCTTCCTGTTCTTTGGTACTAAAAATTTCATCACGACGGTAAAAGCACACATACAAAGGAAAACTACAGTTTTTGTCGACATAAAGAAGGTACGTCAAGCGTGGGTACATAACCCCCTGATTTCATTTACGTGTATTGCAGATCAGTTGCGCAGAATCCTGCAAGTTGTAAAATGGGTTTTTAAAGGAAAAATTGGCAATCGCATGTTTGTACAGCAAAAGACTATAAGGAAATCTATAGAGGTTTCACAAAAAGAACGTATTCCTGATTGCCGAGAAGTCGGACCAGGTTCGGAGGTCGAACACGGGACAAGCATCCCTCCGGCGGGATCCCTCTCCCAATCGGCCTAATGAGGACGGTAAAAAAAGGTAGCGTGAGGGCGAAATAATCAACAACTAGGAATACATGGACACTAATTAATTAATGAAGACATTAATTGGTGGAGTTTAACCTCACAGAAAACATAAAATTGTGGGGCACGCCGTAGGGGAGGGCAGCGGACTAGTTTTTGACCACCAGGGTTTTTTTTTCTTTAATGTTCACCTAAATATAACTACACGACTTTTTTTGCATCACCTCCATTGAAATGCAGCCGTCATGGTCGGTATTCAATCCCGAAACGTCGCACTTCGCAAGCGAACACCCCAACCGCTACGTTACCACGGCGTGTCTGGGCAGTGCTGATCGCAAATCAGTTTTCCGGTGCCCCGCAACGTGGCTAGAGGAAGGGAAAGATGGCAACCGCCTGTTCGTAGCTCAACTCTAAAACAATATCTTCTAAGTCACTGCAAAAGATTGTCCACGTCCGGGGATTGAACCCGTGAACAGCGCTTTGGAGAGGTGGCCCCTCTACAACTTCCGATATTCAGGATCCCATTTTACTGTACGCATCTATAGACATTTTTAGTTTATCGGGCTTAGCTAATAGCGTAGTTATCGAAATAGCGGGATGGAAACGCGCATGGGCAGTACCGTAAACGGCCGATACCGTTTAGCGTGCCCACGGTATTTCGCAGATTTAACGTTACCGTGCTTGCGTGTTCATCGTAGTTTACGTAAAACATGGCGGCGGTTTCGGACGCCCGCTTGGAATTGAATTTGACGTTGCTGTGGCAGGACTTGCTTCGTTCGCAGCAAATGAGTGTGTAAAATGGCTTCGCTTGCCTTCAGGTAGCTTCGACGATGCAGTGTTAGGGATAACTTAGCCGAATTTTCGACATCGCTTCCCATTTCGAACGTTGCTAGGCCTAGCGAGAGAGCATCTGTTTACACTTCTGCAACATGTCAATTTATGATCCTCGCGCTTGGTTCACCATATATTTATTTCTCTTTATTCTCTAAAACTTATAATGCCGCTGCACGTGGGTGTGCAAGTGAACATTTTAACTTTTATTTCTTTTCACCTTTTCAACGCATTTATCCTTCACTAGATGGTGCCGCAATCACAACTACCGGGTCTTAAACGCTACTCCGCTAAACTAAAGCTCGTTTCTGCAACGAATGTTTGCGGTACGGTAACGATATTCCCTTAGCCCCGCTATCGCGGTAAAGCGCTAAACTAAAAATGTCTAATATGTTCGCAGTTCCCCGTAAACTAAGGCGCCAAATTAGGACCTCGTTTATTATAAGTTTCCAATAATTCGTAAACAAGTTATGCTTAATGTGTTTTATTGTGAATGCCCACGTGCATATTTCGACACGTTACTTAAAGAAGTAATAAGACCATGCCAAGACGTGCGTCGCAAACGCTGAATAACCACATAGCGAATTTAAGCTACAACAAGCATACTGAAAAAATCACAGGAACCCTTAAATTCAAAACCTGTAACTTCTCTACAACCGATAAGGAAACCGTTAGGTTACTTTACAAAGTAATCTTTATTCCAGTTCTTCATTATAAAGAGAAGAAATCAATTGGCGCTCTCTGCACCCTAGTGTATGTCCCTTTTAAATATGTTTATCTGCATGTGCAACAGTGGCGCCGTGATTTGTTTTTCTAACAATGAAGAACATTGCTCCTTTTTCCTTCTTATGGTTTCACGCGTATTCGTAATCGTATGCGTGTTCCTAGTTTCAATTTTCTCCCATTCGATATATTCTATATGTACATCCTTTTTTATGCAAACAAATCGTTATTTCGCTGCCGCTGGCGCAGTTTGATCGAAAACAGTTATTGGAGGCAGGGGGACCCCTTGGAGCCTGCAGCTGTGTGCTCTCTTCCTTATTCCAATCATGTACACTAGAACAAAACCTAACTCATTTCAGTTCAGCTTGACGTAGTCATATTTCGTAAAAGTAGTAATAGAAAACGTGTCAGTTGGGTCTGTTCTTTCGTGCCACATGTGTATTTCACCAGCTCACATATGTTGCAGGCGGAAGACGACGGCGTGAACAAGACACGAATTCTTGGTTTGTGCTACGATGGTATATGCTACCCTATTGACCACGACAACGTAACCCACCTTACTACGCCGGAGGATGAGACGCTAGGATAAATCTGTCCACTTGACGCAACCGCAATAACACTACGGCGTCTCTCATAATCAGAGCGTGATTTTGGAACGTTAAACCCCCCAAAACAACAGCAACAACCGAAATAAACTTTCATGACCACTTCATCATCCATTTACTCCAAGTTCTTTACAAAAAGACAAAACATCTGAAGACGTTACGACTAACGTTGATTGCAGGATAAAATCACCAGCTACTTCCATGTGTACTGGATGGATCTAAACGACTTTGTTTATCATCCGGCAAAGTTTAGCGGCATCATCTCGGGTCTCCCATGACGCTCGTTGACGCGAAACAACGGTGATAGTACAACGGAGCATAACGAAACTGGGATGCATGTTATATATCGCTTCCTGAGGATCGTTAACATGCACATAAATGTAAGTACCCCAGTGCACTAAGATTTAGGAGGACGTTAAAACACCCCAGGTGGCCAATCTCCCTTTACGGTACAGCCCATGATCATGTCGCGGTTGCGTAACTTAAAGCGCCAGAATTGCATTACATCTGTCATTGGGTTTGTTTCGCCTTTTTTTAAGGCAAGTGAAATCAGCATACCTACTATGGACATCTAGTGCACAAATGGACTGAGTGGCCCCACAACGGCATATAAGGACACAAACAATTTTGCTACTGCAAAAAGCAATGACACATACCGAGTACTCCAAAGAGCACTGCTTCTTCAGAGACCCGCAAACTCGGTTTAGCGGCCGTACTGTTGATGCTTCAAGGAAAGTTGCGCGTTCATACCCGTCCCACAGTGGCCGCATTTGAATGTGGACGAAGCGCAATAATGCCCGTTCACGTATATTTATGTGCATGTTAACTACCCCAAGAATTACTATTTAGCCTGTGATCCCAATTACGGTGTGCCCCGTAGCAATATCACAGTTGTTCGGCGTCAATAAGTTCGGTACATAGCATACTCTTTAATACTTCATGTTTGGGTACTACGGTACTGAAGGGTGTTTTCTTAGCAATGTGTTCGATCAGACATCGATTACCATTGAAGTGCGAAACAGCGGTTGACTATTTCGATAACTGGCGCAAGGACTCGCTGAATCACTTTTTCTCAGCACACATTTACTTTAGGCGCCGATTAATTGCCACTTTAAGATGCCCTATCCGGCAGTAAACATGGTTTTTAGACGGACCCGCCATGGCACTTTTGACAATGAGGTTTCAAGCTGATGCGTTCGCGTCCAAATCGCGACCGCAGCTGTCGCATTTCGAAGGGGCGAAATGCAGAAGCACCAGTGTACTGGGATTTAAAGGGGTCGTGAAACGTTTTCTGAACATTTTGTACTAAGTGCGTATTCGGGATTCTGACCCTCCAATCAACAATATGCATTGTTCCATTGCACCGTGTGGGTTGATATAGAGCGATAAAAAACGCGGTTTCGGTTTCACTGCGCGCGTTCCCCTCAAATCTGCAGATGACGTCATCTTAGTAGCCGTCATACCTCCGAGATTGGCGCGCCCTCGGAGGCCATGGGAAAACAAACCGTGCTGCCGCTTTTCTTCCGAATGGTGGCACCGCACGGTTTCCAAGTATTTTCTTCCTTTCTAGCTTTCAAGTAAATTGATTCCTTTAGAGCAAACGCGAGTTCACTGTGCCTTTGAACTTAAAGATATCTTAACTCAACGTCACCAAATAGTACCACGTCGGCCGGTAGTGTCGCATAGTCGTTTCGGGAGCGCAAGAAAGCTGAGATTTAAAACGGGCGTTGTTAAATGTGCACTGAATATTTCGCCGAAATATTTCGGAATCGGCTTGTCGAATGTGTATTGAAGCAGTGAAAATTACCAACCGGCACCTCCAAATTCTTTCACGACCCCTTTAAGAGCACGTTGAAAAATCCCGGTGGTCAAATGTAGTCCACAGTCTCCCTCTACGACATGCGTCTCTATTATACGTCACGGTTCTGGTGCGCATAGCGCCAGAATTCAATTACATCTGTCATGATGATCTCTCTTAAAGCGAGTGCTATCGACATTCCTTCTAAACAAAGATTCCAGCACGGTTATTCCTAAACCGTGGGAAAGCACATGTTCTCATATGGCTTCGTCATGTTTTCTGGTGGAGCGGAGCTTTGGCCAAGCCGAAGAAATGTCGCTCTTTTTCTCTAGTGTGCCCTCTTTAGTATCTTGTGTGCACCGCCACGGTGGTCTAGTGGTTATGGCCCTTGGCTGCAGATCCGAAGGTCGCGGGATCGAATCCCGGCCGCGGCAGCTGCATTTCGATGGAGGCGAAATGTTGAGGCCCGTGTGCTGTGCGATGTCAGTGCACGTTAAGGAAGCCCAGGTGGCCGAAATTTCGGGAGCACTCTAATATGGCGTCTCTCATAATCAGAAGAGGTTTTGGGACGTTAAACCCCACAAAACCATGGCCGATCGCACATCTGCGTGTCGGCTCCTTGCTGCCCTTTGTTTTCTTTTTTCTGTCATTTTGCAATGTTTTCCACTCCTGCCTACTACTGCGCGCGCAAAGGAGATCTATGACAACGCCGACAGCAAGATAGCACTGTTTCCGAGCAAATGCTTCGATTACTTGAACGATATGAAACATGGTTGGGATGCAAACGTCTGGCTCCGTTTCTCGTCACCTTTTAAGTGCGGAGCATTTCTTAGTCGCACGATGTCGCACTTCGGCGTCGGCGGCGGCGCCGTCCACACCCCCACTGCGCATGCTCGCTCGTCTCGTGCCGGCCCACCGGGCGTTCAGCAAGCCGAGCATGCGCAGTGGGGGTGCGGCGGAGTGCGCGTTCGGAATTCAGTCAAGGGCGTCTTTACTTGGCTTTCGCTTGACTTGACGCTTTGCTTGACTCGAGTAGATGCGATGGAACGAGGCGCTTCTCCTTCATTCAATAAATAAGAATAAAGACGAAATAACAATTAAGCATTCCCAAACCATACCTAATCACGCAACATTCACGCGATACCCTCACCACCCTGCGACGCATTTACTCGAGTTCCCCCCGTGGGAAGATGCGGGCTACATTTTTTCCTATTTCCCTCTTCAGGGACTGCATATATTTGTCATGCAAAAATAAAAGCACATGACGGTATTAAGCTCAAATTCCGGTCTGCCTTTCTTGTGTGGTGTGTTTGCACTGTTTCTTAATATCAAGATTTAGCACCAGCTCACGTTCAAGCCTTTTATTAGTTATTAGGCTATCTGACGTATTTATCATCTTCCTGGCCCTTTTTGTCGCTTTACTTTTTTTACACAGACGCCGTGAACGGGTAACCAGCCGAAGAGGCGTGTAGAGCTCTACATAATGTATGTCATATTTTTTATTTTAATGCTTCGCCCCACCACGGTGGTCTAGTGGCTATGGTACTCGGCTGCTGATCCGAGGGTCGCGGCGGCTGCGTTTCGATGGAGACGAAATGTTGAGGCCCGTGTGTTGTGCGATGTCAGTGCACGTTAAAGAACCCCAGGTGGTCTAAATTTCCGGAGACCTCCGCTACGGCGTCTCTCATAATCAGAGCGTGATTTTGGAACGTTAAACCCCCCAAAACAACAACAACAACCGAAATAAACTTTCATGACCACTTCATCATCCATTTACTCCAAGTTCTTTACAAAAAGACAAAACATCTGAAGACGTTACGACTAACGTTGATTGCAGGATAAAATCACCAGCTACTTCCATGTGTACTGGATGGATCTAAACGACTTTGTTTATCATCCGGCAAAGTTTAGCGGCATCATCTCGGGTCTCCCATGACGCTCGTTGACGCGAAACAACGGTGATAGTACAACGGAGCATAACGAAACTGGGATGCATGTTATATATCGCTTCCTGAGGATCGTTAACATGCACATAAATGTAAGTACCCCAGTGCACTAAGATTTAGGAGGACGTTTAAAACACCCAGGTGGCCAATCTCCCTTTACGGTACAGCCCATGATCATGTCGCGGTTGCGTAACTTAAAGCGCCAGAATTGCATTACATCTGTCATTGGGTTTGTTTCGCCTTTTTTTAAGGCAAGTGAAATCAGCATACCTACTATGGACATCTAGTGCACAAATGGACTGAGTGGCCCCACAACGGCATATAAGGACACAAACAATTTTGCTACTGCAAAAAGCAATGACACATACCGAGTACTCCAAAGAGCACTGCTTCTTCAGAGACCCGCAAACTCGGTTTAGCGGCCGTACTGTTGATGCTTCAAGGAAAGTTGCGCGTTCATACCCGTCCCACAGTGGCCGCATTTGAATGTGGACGAAGCGCAATAATGCCCGTTCACGTATATTTATGTGCATGTTAACTACCCCAAGAATTTCTATTTAGCCTGTGATCCCAAATACGGTGTGCCCGGTAGTAATATCACAGTTGTTCGGCGTCAATAAGTTCGGTACATAGCATACTCTTTAATACTTCATGTTTGGGTACTACGGTACTGAAGGGTGTTTTATTAGCAATGTGTTCGATCAGACATCGATTACCATTGAAGTGCGAAACAGCGGTTGACTATTTCGATAACTGGCGCAAGGACTCGCTGAATCACTTTTTCTCAGCACACATTTACTTTAGGCGCCGATTAATTGCCACTTTAAGATGCCCTATCCGGCAGTAAACATGTTTTTTCGACGGACCCGCCATGGCACTTTTGACAATGAGGTTTCAAGCTGATGCGTTCGCGTCCAAATCGCGACCGCAGCTGTCGCATTTCGAAGGGGCGAAATGCAGAAGCACCAGTGTACTGGGATTTAAAGGGGTCGTGAAATGTTTTCTGAACATTTTGTACTAAGTGCGTATTCGGGATCCTGACCCTCCAATCAACAATACGCATTGTTCCATTGCACCGTGTGGGTTGATATAGAGCGATAAAAAACGCGGTTTCGGTTTCACTGCGCGCGTTCCCCTCAACTCTGCAGATGACGTCATCTTAGTAGCCGTCATACCTCCGAGATTGGCGCGCCCTCGGAGGCCATGGGAAAACAAACCGTGCTGCCGCTTTTCTTCCGAATGGTGGCACCGCACGGTTTCCAAGTATTTTCTTCCTTTCTAGCTTTCAAGTAAATTGATTCCTTTAGAGCAAACGCGAGTTCACTGTGCCTTTGAACTTAAAGATATCTTAACTCAACGTCACCAAATAGTACCACGTCGGCCGGTAGTGTCGCATAGTCGTTTCGGGAGCGCAAGAAAGCTGAGATTTAAAACGGACGTTGTTAAATGTGCACTGAATATTTCGCCGAAATATTTCGGAATCGGCTTGTCGAATGCGTATTGAAGCAGTGAAAATTACAAACCGCGGCACCTCCAAATTCTTTTCACGACCCCTTTAAGAGCACGTTGAAAAATCCCGGTGGTCAAATGTAGTCCACAGTCTCCCTCTACGACATGCGTCTCTATTATACGTCACGGTTCTGGTGCGCATAGCGCCAGAATTCAATTACATCTGTCATGATGATCTCTCTTAAAGCGAGTGCTATCGACATTCCTTCTAAACAAAGATTACAGCACGGTTATTCCTAAACCATGGGAAAGCACATGTTCTCATATGGCTTCGTCATGTTTTCTGATGGATCGGAGCTTTGCCAAGCCGAAGAAATGTCGCTCTTTTTCTCTAGTGTGCCCTCTTTAGTATCTTGTGTGCACCACCACGGTGGTCTAGTGGTTATGGCCCTCGGCTACAGATCCGAAGGTCGTGGGATCGAATCCCGGCCGCGGCAGCTGCATTTCGATGGAGGCGAAATGTTGAGGCCCGTCCGCTGTGCGATGTCAGTGCACGTTAAGGAAGCCCAGGTGGCCGAAATTTCCTGAGACCTCCACTACGGCGTCTCTCATAATCAGAAGTGGTTTTGGGACGTTAAACCCCACAAAACCATGGCCGATCGCACATCTGCGTGTCGGCTCCTTGCTGCCCTTTGTTTTCTTTTTTTCTGTCATTTTGCAATGTTTTCCACTCCTGCCTACTACTGCGCGCGCAAAGGAGATCTATGACAACGCCGACAGCAAGATAGCACTGTTTCCGAGCAAATGCTTCGATTACTTGAACGATATGAAACATGGTTGGGATGCAAACGTCTGGCTCCGTTTCTCGTCACCTTTTAAGTGCGGAGCATTTCTTAGTCGCACGATGTCGCACTTCGGCGTCGGCGGCGGCGCCGTCCACACCCCCACTGCGCATGCTCGGCTCGTCTCGTGCCGGCCCACCGGGCGTTCAGCAAGCCGAGCATGCGCAGTGGGGGTGCGGCGGAGTGCGCGTTCGGAATTCAGTCAAGGGCGTCTTTACTTGGCTTTCGCTTGACTTGACGCTTTGCTTGACTCGAGTAGATGCGATGGAACGAGGCGCTTCTCCTTCATTCAATAAATAAGAATAAAGACGAAATAACAATTAAGCATTCCCAAACCATACCTAATCACGCAACATTCACGCGATACCCTCACCACCCTGCGACGCATTTACTCGAGTTCCCCCCGTGGGAAGATGCGGGCTACATTTTTTCCTATTTCCCTCTTCAGGGACTGCATATATTTGTCATGCAAAAATAAAAGCACATGACGGTATTAAGCTCAAATTCCGGTCTGCCTTTCTTGTGTGGTGTGTTTGCACTGTTTCTTAATATCAAGATTTAGCAACCAGCTCACGTTCAAGCCTTTTTATTAGTTATTAGGCTATCTGACGTATTTATCATCTTCCTGGCCCTTTTTGTCGCTTTACTTTTTTTACACAGACGCCGTGAACGGGTAACCAGCCGAAGAGGCGTGTAGAGCTCTACATAATGTATGTCATATTTTTTATTTTAATGCTTCGCCCCACCACGGTGGTCTAGTGGCTATGGTACTCGGCTGCTGATCCGAGGGTCGCGGCGGCTGCGTTTCGATGGAGACGAAATGTTGAGGCCCGTGTGTTGTGCGATGTCAGTGCACGTTAAAGAACCCCAGGTGGTCTAAATTTCCGGAGACCTCCGCTACGGCGTCTCTCATAATCAGAGCTCGTTCTGGGACGTTAAACCACACACAACATAACATATTTTAATGCTTCATGGTTCTCCTGTTCTCAAACATTCAGCAGCTTTTACAAAGGTGTGGACGCTTGGATGAGCTTTCCGCCAACGGCGTAGCCGTTGCCGTCATGTCCCGTATATGTATAAGCATGCATATGTACATCAATATCACCCAGAAAAGCAACCTAAAGGCAATTTTAGGCCTTGAGCCCGCACTGAGAATCGAACGGGCGCGTCAACCAACTCGACCAGCTGTTGTTACAGTGCAAGCGCAGAGGTACTTTACTCTCTCTTGAAGCTCGCCACGTGCCAGAATCTCTGAGATCCCTCCCGCCGAGGACGTTCGCGTTTGCATGTAGCTCCCAAGATGGCGCCGCGATCTCGTCGCGTCGCCTGGGTCACCAACGTTGCTTTTACCGCGTATCCAAAGAGCTTCGGAAAAATCCCAGTTGCGCTGAACGAAAAGCGTACTTGCAAGCGTATCCGTACTCTGCAAGCAGGAAAAACGAGCAGTACGCGTTAACCGCTCTGAAGCTAACGCTGATCCCGCAGTGCGACCGCACGAAGTGGAAGCACGACGCCTCTAAAGCTGTTCGTCTTACTCCTTCATGATCGTCGATCGTGATCGCGCTCACTCATTGGCTCCCTTCTGGTGAAAGTGGGTTTTGTACATTACGAAACTCTGTTCTGTGTCATCAGAAAGTGTCTTAGCAAGAGTATCTTGTTAGGCGTATCCGAAGGCAATAGGAGGGAGGGAAGGAAATGGGAGTGGAATACTTCGGAACGACCTTTAGAACCTACACAAGGAAAGAGAGATGGGGGAGATTAAACGTTACGCCTAGCCCCTTTCTACATTAGTGAACGACTGTTTAGGACGTTGCGCAAGTTGTTATTCAATATTTTGCTCCTGTAGGAACCTTGAACGTATAGAACCATCAATTCCACTCTTGACATTTGCGAAGATTGGCCTGGAGTGTTAAATTAATCGAATAATACGAAATAAGCTCAGGTTTGCCGGCTAGTGTACGGTAATCAGTCTGGAACTGTGCATGACACAACGCTCACCTGTTCTGGCCATGTATATAGCGTACATAGCAGTTTTGTGTGTGTGTGTGTGTGTGTGTGTGTGTGTGTTAAATTTGTCCCCCTGGTATGGAAAAAAAATTAAAATAAAGTGGGGGTAGCCCGCGCCACCAGAAGGTATATCGGGCTTAAAGCCAATCGCACCATAAAGAAATAAGGGGAAGTGTTCCCAAAAAGAAAATTTTGTGGAAAAAGCCAATTAAAAAAATGTATGTATTCGGAAGCAAGGCCTGCAGGGCTTTTCCTTCTATAATAAAGGCAGGAGATGAAGACCGTGATAATGTTAGTGCCAAGTACTACGTAGCAGTGAGAGCTTCCAGCAGCAAGAGTGTCCTTGTAACAAGGGGAAAGCGGGAGTGCACTGCTAGGTGTAGTTTAAAGTTCCGTGATCGACGACGTAGTGGAAGCCACAACTCGAGCCAAGGGCCTCGCCTTGCATGGCGGACCTGTAGGCATGGTCTGGAGTTTGAGGCGGAAGCATTCGGTTGAAAGTTTGAGCGAAGAGGAGGTGAAACCTGCGATGAGAAAAGGTCTGCGCAGATACATAAGGCGGGTTTTGTCATATCAATAGGATGACATGAACAATGGGTCTATGTGTGTTGAAAAGTTGATGCTCACGTCATAGCTTCCGAGGTAACCTCGCCTTTTTTTGGCGTAATTGGAACTATAACGTTGAGCATGCAGTGTCTGATGGGTTGCTGTAAGGAAAATGTATGCGAGCGGTAGACGTGTGGTTGGGAAGTTTCGATGAGGTATCCAGTTATGTCTCAGAAATTTCTGCACAGTGAGTGGGGGTTGGTATGACAACCGCCGATTCACGCATTATATTAACTAGCTGAATTAAGTATGCACGCGTTTTTTTTTCTAGTAGATATCTTGGGAAGTGTGCGTGTGATATTGTTGGATCTGTGCGGCTTCGTAAGTGTTGAGTGATGTGTTGCGTTCGTGGGCAATCGTTGAAGTAATGCAGATCGGCTACGCATATTTTTGTGCATGCACACCGGTCAGACATGGTTATATTAAATCGCTTGAGGTAATATTGGAAATGGCCGTGACCAGTCATTAGATGAGTTAACTTCCGATTAGGTGGAAACCATTTTGGAATTTTGTAGACGCTATTTATCCAGTGAAATAACGACGTGTTCGGCCCTTCTGTTTGCCAATATGTGTGCCAATGAGAAACCATAATTTTGTATAATTCAGACCGAACGGTGCGGATTGAATATGTAGCCATCCTCTCAGACCCAAAACGCATTGCTGAAGTTGCTAGTCTGTCTGCCAATTCGTTTCCTAATATGCCTTTATGACCAGGGACGTGAAATAACCGGAAGAAGATGCCTTGTGTTTTAAACTAATAAAGAATGTTTTTGATGGCTATCACCCTCTCGTCATTATCGTTAAGGCTTGCAAGTTTACGTAGTAAAGAAAGGCAATCTGTGTACAGGTGAAAAGGGGTTTGAGTGTGTAGCGTGCTGATGTACTGTAGGCATTCGGTGACAGCCATAAGTTCGGTTGTGTAGGCGCCAGATGCATGTGTTATTTTATACTTTTCGGCCTTCAAAATTCGACTTTGGTTATCCAGTATTATGTATGCTGAGCCAGCAGAAATGGAGGTAAAGGAACCGTCCGTATATGCGTGCAGGACGGGTAGGCGGAAAGCGTCGTCGTGCTGGGAGGGGTCAAGTTCAGTAAAGGAAAATCTGTGTTTTAGGCTGGGGTGATAAAGACAGGGTGCAATGTCGCGCTGTATGTGGTCGGGATTTAGTGTACGTGTGCCGTAAGGCGTGACTATTTTTTGTGTAAAGAGAGAAAATTCTGCTGCTAGGCGGGTGAGTTCTAAATCTAAGGGCGGAGCGTTAGCGATTATTTGTAATGCTGAGGTTCTGGTTGTATGAAACGAGCCTGTGATAGATATTAAGACTGATCGTTGAAGTGATAATACGCGGTCTCTTAGGAAGCGTGTAGGGTGGGAAGGCCACCACGCTGGCGATGCATAAGTGAGTGAGGGAAGTAGGACCTGTCTGTATAGCCGGCGAATGAGCATGCTGTTTAGATTATGTTGGGAACGCAGAAATGCGAGGAATCGTGCAGTGAATATTTCGGCTTTAGTTTTCAGATATTCGATGTGGGAATGAAAATTAAGTGTTGTATCAAACACAACGCCAAGGAGCTTAACTGATGATTTGTGTTTTAGAAAGGCACCGTCTAACCTAACGGAGGGACGGCGCCTTGATGTGCCTTTGTGTCCGTTGTTGAAGAACGTGTAGTGAGATTTGTCTGAACTGATAGTTACCTTTTGTAGCTTTGCCCATTCCTCTACAGGGTGTAAAACGCGGGTGACGTTGTTTTTAAAGTCCAATTGGGAGGTTCCAGGAAGTAATATGATGGTGTCGTCTGCGTAGGCTTGTATGTGTGCGTTATGGGGTAGGTTTATGTCTAGGAGGGAATGTATGATAACATTCCAAAGGAGGGGACTGATGGGGGAGCCCTGTGGGCTACCCACCGATGGAGATGCTGTTTCTCTGCCGGTGATGAATGGGAATGTGATGGTGCGGTTTGTGAGAAACGACTGCAGTAAAAGGTACAGGTTTTTCGGGCATCGGTGTTTTCTAAAGAAGTTAAGCAGAGCTATATGCCATACACTATCAAAGGCCCCGACAAAATCCAAAGAGATGAGGATGACTGGTTGTTTGCGGGATTTATAGTACTCTAGGTATTGTTGTAATTGATAAAGAGCTAGTGCTGCGCTGCGTGTCTTGGTGAAGCCGAACTGATTTTCATGGATGAGGTGGTTGGTATGGAGGAAATAGTATAAACGGGAATTTAGTAGTCGTTCCAGCACTTTACCGAATATCGAATTCATTACAATAGGTCGGTATGACTTTGGATCCTGAGGGGGCCTTCCAGGTTTGAGGATGAAAGTGATTTTACCGTTACGCCATGGTGTAGGGAAATGCCCTATTCTGAGGGCTGTATTGAAGACAAAATAAAAGAACTGTGGATGTAACTGATAAAGTTGCTTTACAAATATTCCGGTTAAATTATCCAATCCTGGTGCTGACTGTGTGTTAATTAACATTACAGCATGTTCGATTTCGTTCTGAGAGAAAGGAAGATCTAAAATTTTCCAGGGGTACTCGGACTTGTGAATTTCGCGCATCTGGTAATGAATCGGGGTGTCAGTTAGGGGGCTATCTTCGGCAATTAGTGTGTCTAGTAGGAGGCGAGCTGATTCGTTGACGGAAGTCGTCATTGAACCGCTAGGGCATTTTAATGATGGTAAGCTCGTTGCTGTGTGTTGTTTTTGAAAATGCAGTTTAAAATGGTCTCCGAAAAGATGTTTCTTAGTAGCGGATGTGTAAATGTCCTTGTCAAATAAGTCTTTAGCTTTAGAAATGTTCGATTTATACTGTTGGAACGCTGAAGCATATTCTTTTTGATAATAGTCGCGTAGAGAGGGAACTTTAGCGCGTTGTTTACGACGTCGTAAAGCACGGACACGCTTCCTTTCAATACTTAAGTCAGGGGACCACCAGCCCTTACCTGATGATACATTTGCTTTGGGGTTCCGAGAGTAGCGGTTTTCTAAGCGTTCGCATATGGTATAAAATTGTGTGATGATTCTGTCTAGTGTGTCTGGGCGTGTGTGTGTGTGTGTGTGTGTGTGTGTGTGTGTGTGTGTGTGTGTGTGTGTGTGTGTGTGTGTGGTGTGTGTGTGTGTGTGTGTGTGTGTGTGTGTGTGTGTGTGTGTGTGTGTGTGTGTGTGTGTGTGTGTGTGTGTGTGTGTGTGTGTGTGTGTGTGTGTGTGTGTGTGTGTGTGTGTGTGTGTGTGTGTGTGTGTGTGTGTGTGTGTGTGTGTGTGTGTGTGTGTGTGTGTGTGTGAAACTGTTCACCGCACTGGACCTGTGACTTCCAGCGTGTCCATCGCCCCGCCACGGTGGTCAAATAGATATGGCACACAGCTGCAGATCCGAAGGTCACGAGATCAAATCCCGGCAGCGGCGGCTGCGTTTCGATGAAGGCAAAATGTTGAGGCCCGTGTTCTGTGCGATGTCAGTGCACGTTAAAGAACCCCAGGTGGTCGAAAATTCCGGAGACTTCCAGTACGGCGTCTCTCATAATCAGACTGGTTTTGGGACGTTAAACCCCACAAATCAATCAATCAGCGTGTTCATAGGTGACAGTTCATGGAATTGTTATTGCATTTCAATATGTTTCATACATCATATTTGCTAACGCAAAATCTAGGCCCCAATGTGTAATTAACACAGTGGTTTTGGCGCTGACGAAGACTACCGTCGTACATCCTTCGCTGTTACAATGGTGGTTGCTTCGCAGAGGCCACTAGGGAGATCACACTCATGCACTGCCGGTACAGGAAGTCTCAGCTTGCAGCTGCACACCTGCCGTGTCTTGTCAAGGCTACAGTCATCAGGAATCGCTGTTCCATATTCGAATATAGTTGGAGCATTCTTTTTATGCTCTTATTCCCATCATTTCCAGCATAAAGTGCGCTTACATGGAGTGGTTCTCTTTTGAGGTTTCTAAGACGTTCTTGAAGTCCATGATTACAAAAAGGTCTGAAGTCAAAAGGGAACCACGATATGATTATGGGAGACGACGTAGTGGACATTTCGCCGTCTCCAGGAATTTCGATGACCTGGGGTTTTTTAACCTGCATTCGCAACGTCCACTACAAGGTCCTCAGTATTTCGCCTCCATCGAAATGCAGCCGCCGCGGCGGGGTTCGATCCTGCGACCCTCGGATCAGCAGCCGAGTGCTGTAACCACTAGACCACCGTGGCGGCGCCTTCTTTTAATCGTTGTGAAGAAACTTTCACTTCCCAGACTTTGTGTATATAACTGCCAGCGTAAAAGAAACGCACGCACAATAAAAGCGTATCCAATTTTCAAAGTGCTGCGTTACCTTTCATGCCGAGGACACCCAACCTCTACATATCCGCACGCAATGAACATACGTAATTGAACTCATGGAACAGTTGAGAGTAGATCGACCTAGGTATCACTACGGGTGTGGTTGAAGCAGCACAACAGGACATAGACAAGGAAGACAAGAACTCGTACGACGATAGAGGGCCGAGTCACAGCTGAAAAAGATTATTTGAAATATATACGGAGGAGATGGAAGCGTAACAAAGCAAACTGGTGCTAAACGGAGGATGTAATCATGTCAGTAATCTAAGAATCACTTCACAGAACACGTGCTAAGCAGAAACGTAAGTTCTACACTACCTCCTCCGTTTTGCACTCGTTTGCTATGTTGCACCTCAGTCTCCTGTGCGCTTTTTAAAACGAATTTTTCAGTTCAGTGCATGTTAAAGAACCCGAGTTAATCGAAATCTCTGCAGCCTTCCATTATTGCGTCTCTCATAATCAGACAGTGGTTTGCGGGACGTAAAACCGCAGAAATTATTATTATTATTATTATTATTATTATTATTATTATTATTATTATTATTATTATTATTATTATTATTATTATTATTATTATTAATTTGTTCAGTGGTGATTCTACGCTCGTCCCGTGTTATTCCTACCTTCCATTGCCTGAACCATGCAAAATGCACCGAATACCCGACTTTCTTTTTCCTCTTGACCATGAGTCACGACTCAAGCGCAGTGTCACCTGTCGTCCCCGTCGCCATGCTTTTACGAAACGTGCTTCTACATTTGTCGCGTATAATTTTATTCCTGCGCTGTGGCACGAGGCAAGCGGTGCAAAAATGATCAAAAGAGAGTATTTGAACGCCCAACGATTAGCGAGCCTAAGTGAAAAACACGACCCAATAATATCGTCAACGCTGCAAAGAATCCTCTGCCAGCTAAGCATTCCAGCTTGTATCAAATATATATACAAATTATATAAAGCAATGAGATGTAGAGCACCTACATAAAGAGCTACATCTGCGAGCTATTTTCAAGGACGCGGAAAAACATTTCACTGTATTTCAAAAAAGCACTTTGAGAGATATACAAGCCAGAAACGCAAGCACAACAACCGTCATCGCCGATATCACGTCAATGAATTGCGAAACAAAAACAAAGAAAGATAGCACTCTGGGCTCAGCGTTCAGTATGATGCTGCTACTGCGTCCTTTTTGTTTGCGAGACCGGAACGTTCGAACGGAAGTGTGCCACAAGCGTAGAAAAATATTTCACAGCGCTACTTCTGGACCACTTTGTCAAACACTTTTGTTTTGTGTGTGTTTTTCGTTCTACGTGCCACACGTGGGGCATTCAGGTACGCACAAAATTATTCTCGCCTAATTGGCGTATTCACGTACACACGTATCCGCGCACGCGGGCGCATATAAAAGTCTGCATAGTGAAACGCACCAGGCGTAGCAGCCATAATTGCAGTGTCCCGGAACGATGATCTTCTGTGCCTTGCTCGTCGCAGGAATCGTCGCATTCCCTGCTACCCCCGTATATGGGGCAACTGGTAAGACATCACCTACTTTCATCACGGCCTGTCATACTAAATATTACAGGATGAAAAATCTATATATTTAGATGCGGAAGAGTACCAGTCACATTTCCCCCAAAATGGAATTCTACATTTCCATAATTATCCTGTGTCGGCATCACTGATGAACAGATCGGAGGCCTTATGAAAATTAATTAGTAAAAGCAGTTGTGGAAAGCTCCAAGTACATGTATTGTGGCTGTGTGTGCCTCCACAAATGTCACGTCCCTGCCTTTGGCGACTCCACTTTTTTAGTTATCGTATCAGCACTTTAAGCGTCGTGTCAGTAGCCAGACACCTTTTCCTTGTGCCAAGGCGGTTGGTTGGTTTCCGGGGTTTTACGTGCCGAAACCAGATATGATTATGACAGGTGACGTAGAGAATGGCTCCGGAAATTTCGACCACCTGAGGTTCCTTCACGTGCACTGACATAGCACGGTATACACGGGACTCGACATTTTGCTCCCATCGAAATGCAGCTGCTACTGCCGGGATTCGATCCCGCGATCTCTGGATCAGCAGCACAGTGCCATAACCAATAGGCCACCGTGGCGGGGCGTACCAAGGCGGAAGAGCGATGGAACAGGGATTAGGGTGCTCGACTGCTGACACGATAACGCTCGTTCAATCCTAGAAGCTGTGGTCGCATTTTCATGAAGGCGAAGTGATAAATGCCCACGTACTGTGCAATCTCAGTGCACGTTAAACAACATCCAGGCGGTCGAAATTTGATTTAAGAGTCCTCCACAACGGCGCCGCCTAATGATCATACCGCGGTCTTGGCACGTAAGAACCCCAGCACTTATTATTAGTCTTAAAATATAGATAATACCCTCAATGTTGGTAAAATACAGGTATGGCTTCAATGCAGGGCGAGCAGTAAGACATTTCGGTTTGAGTGGCGCTCCTAGGGCGCTAGGATTCGAACCGCTGTTCTAGCGGAAGGTGAACAGATCACCACAATTCAACATAGCAGGAGGCCTAATGTCTCACATGCCAGCGCCGAAACGTCGCTTAAGAAAAAATTAAGGACACCTACATACTTCTCAAAAATCACAAAAAAGTTCCTTGTCTGTCTGTCTGTTATGTTAGATATATCAGTGCTTCATTTACATACCCGTGGAGAAAATATAATAAGCTTTTTATAATTAGACATGCTAGCCGTACTAGAAGGCGTCCAATCACAGGACAAGAAGCGGGAAATAAGTCGTTTAACAGGGCCAACACTCGCAGTAAAATATTTGACTACAGTAGTTTCTCTATTTCCTATTTCTCGAAATGTGAAAATGCTTATTTACTTAAGCGAGCCTTGCTCAATAACGTAGACATGTAAAGATTGTGCTCACACGTTTCTCACTTTAGCCTAACTATGTCTTTCTGCTTTTTGCCTTGGCCAAACTGAAATGCTGTCCTTCTTTTCGCCCACCAGCCCCTGACTGTGCAACATTCACCCTTCCGAATATTTTGGGAATAGGCGAGGTACGTAAGTCAACAATCATTAGTCATCTTTAAAGGAAGTACTCTAATGATATGTGCTGCAGGTATTGCTACGCCTAAAAAGAGAGATGCCGTCTCAATAAATTCATTTGCACGTATGCACTATGATCGAGAAGCTCCCCCCCTCGCCCGTTCCCTTTCGTTTGAGCTGTGTTGCGACGGCATTTCATGTACGATGCTTTCAAAATTTCATTACTAAGGCTGCAGCTAACACTATACAAAGGCGCTCTTAAGCTGTACTCGCCAATGGCTATACGACGAATGTCATCCCTTTAGCAAGGTCTATTTTCTCTTTTCTTAGCCACATTACGTTGTGGTAAATTCTAGATATCTGTAGCATTCAAAGGCTCCCCATTGAAATTTATTTAGACTCCAGGCTTAGCATTACTTTCGACTTTGTTTCTGCGGAACAACTAATCGAACACTGACGGCAATTATGGATGTCGTTCTTGTCGCATGACACATTGCCGTAAAAGCCTACTTGCTATACAACTTATTATCTGGTGTAAAGTAACCATGTGTATTGCAATGGCAATATTTTATAGCTTAGAACTTAGAAGCGCAACAACTACAAGTGACGACTCAAATAGGTTTTCACTTCGATACTGTTGCCACGAGCGGCACTGAGCGTTTGTACGCGTGAAATCAATCGTCATATTAGATAACCAATCGATAGACGTTATTTAGCTTTTGCCTCGACGTCACGGTGCGAAGAATAGACATTCATGCCTAGAAATAAATGGTCATTGTTTATTCCCTCTGCGACATCGTTCACTTCCTGTGATGTAGACCATCGCTCTGCAAGTTGATTTATGAAAACAGATGGTTTCCATCTGTCATAATTATAAATGCGTTAGCACAACGTAGTACGCGCTGCTAGTTCCAGCCTTTGAATGGGAACATTGCGATGTGTGATACTCCCGAACACAGCGATGTGCACAGCACACACGTTTTCACAAACGCGTTTACCTTAACAGTATGGAAAATTCCAAACACGTCCCACTGGAGCAGGTGCAACAATGGGAACAGCAGCAAAGATCGGCTGGCACGTAGCAAATGAAGCTCTCGCTACCTGCTAAAATCAGTGTTTATAATTAAGCGCCAATCACGCTGGCACTTTATTTCTTTAATAGCAACCGTTTGTAGTATATTACAATCACATCATCTTCATCTTCAAAGATTTTGTGCTTTGCATTCATGCAAGTGGTTTACGAAATTTGTCTCTTCATATCACTGCAAGATAATGTTACAGTAATACGAGGCAATATGATTGAAAAACACGGCTATGTAAATATTGAATAAATAGCCCTGTTTAAAGCATGCGCAGAAACGACGATGTTCTCGCTAATCAAATCTTCAATATCAGTCCAGAACTGTGTACTGAATTGTTGCTTACGACGTTTCCTGTTATATCTTCCCAGTGTCTACGTGCATCTGGAGACCTATGCAGTGCCGAATCTGTAAGTTGAATGAATCACAAAGCTTTCTGCGCAACTTTCATTGCGTTTTTCCGCTCTCAAAGAGGGAGCTGTCGAAGGACATGCTAAAAACATTATTCATTAGATTCCCACTAATGTGTATAATTACGGCAAAGCATTCCACTGTTATTAAAAAATCAGCAGTCATTCGTGAAAATGGGGCAAAGCGAAGCTTGGCGTGCGTGTGCTTGGGGTGCCACTTCCCTTCCTTCCTTCATTCTTTCCTTCCTTCCTTCCTTCCTTCCTTTCTTTCTTCCTTCCTTGATTTCTTTCCTTTCTTCCGTTCTTTCCCACTGCTTTTTTTTTTTGTCGCTCTACGAAAAGCCCTCAGCACGGGTGTAGAAAACCGAAGACATTCATATGGTTCACATACGTTCACGCCTCCTAAACGTGTTTGTGTAGCCCAGTGGGTAAGACGCTCGCCTTCGGAGCTTGGAGGTTCAAATCACAGCATTATTACTTCTACTCCAGTGCATTAGTTCCGCCGCTCCAGAGAAGGCGCCATGGGTTCAACATTTTCGGGAGCGACTGGTTCCAGAGTGACTACGCCGACTACTAGTACGCCGACACGGGCGGGGCCATACAAGCTTCTCTTGAAAATGTATCAGTGTCTTCTGTAATGTAGCAAGCTACCGTGCAGCTTTCGCATTAACGATCTTTCTTATCACTAATTTATTGCAATCCGTGCGGTAGGCTTTCTCATACCTAGGTTCCAGACAATTGAGTATTAGATGGCAATGTGCATGATATTATATTGATAGCATTTATGCATTCTCCTTTTATAATGCCATCAGCAAATTCTATGGATCAACGTTGGAAACATTGCGCTTCATTAAAAAAACTATGGGCTGATCATACTTGAGGTGATTGTTCCGTGAAGCCTTCATGCGCTGGACGGAGTATTTTAGGGTGAAACTTGAATACATGAAATAATTCTTCCCCCGCTGCACAACGTCTCTGAACTGTACGAACATCTTCGTGCGTTCCATAAATTTGTATTCATTTTAAGCACAACCATGAAATTGTAATAATATTAAAATGGCGTACCACTCAGCGACACATATTTTGAAATTTTAACGAGTGCTTTATGACAAATTTTGGATATAGCCTTTTATTTATATAAGTTTTTCGCGGCAGCTGTTGGAAGGAGGAGGGGGGAGGGGTTGGGAGAATGGCAAGGTCTATGGCAGTTTATAAACTCTACACCACGCCCACGTCACACAGCTGTATGCGACACATGCTGCTCACCTGAAGACACCAAGACTATCCATACGACAATGATGTAAAGACGTAACCGCATGACACTGTCTAGGGCACAAACGAACGAAGACACCGTACACAGTCAGAGATTACACGATCTCCATTTATATATGATACACCTTATACACCTTTTGTAAACGTTCCAGCTTTTGTTCGACGACAGATACATGTATTAGGACTAGTTACCATGTCGTCAGTTTCTACCCTATTATTCTGCAGAAGCCAAGAAATATTTTATTGAGCCTACATAGCTTGCGTTATGGAGGTTATATGTATACATAAAAAACGAACTCGAGCAATGAATTACTGAGGGCTCTTTAAAAGACTCTAAAAGAGCAAGCGATATTATCAGACAAAACTATCAAGCTGAGAACAGCCGCTTTTCTTCAAGGTACAATATCGGCGGTATTTCTGTATCATGCCCTGTGTTTCATAACGGATTCCACTAATCTTATATCCTCCGTAATATATTTAGCCTGTTGCTAGGCCATGATTCAGCATACTCCACTTGAGTCTGTCTACAATTCACGCAGACACAAAAGCAAACTACAAGAAACACAATGTCTCAATCATTGGAAAAGCGTACAGCGTGTTATAGGATTAGGCAACACACGCTACATACATGCACAGAGAGTTATCCTCTCATTTGCTGGTTAAAAGTAACTGATCCTAGCTTTTGTTGTATAATCTCAGTATTCTTATTGATACGTCTGTAATTTATATTTATCTTTCGGATTTCACATACTCTGCTCTCATTTATTCATGTGTGTTTGGCGAGAATTGTCTTCGGCATTTCGCACCGTATACTCAGGCGTTGTGTCCTGTACTATTTCACGCAAAAAAGCATGCCTTTCCTAAAAGAATCATAATATAGAAAACACAGCCACTTGTCCTCAAATAGGAATGTTTACTCTGCATTACAAACAGGTGGTGTCCCGGACGTATGAAGAGCGTACCCATAAACATCCTGCTCATTATCATTTTCTGCACGTTGCCCCACCTCTCACACAGACATGTTCAATTTTCAATATTTAGATTACACCCATATGTACCCATAGCTCTGATACTGCAGGTACGAAAACTGACAAAATAGCACTTAGTGCACAAAAAGTACAATAAAAAATGACGGAGCTTGCATTAAGTCCCGAGAGGCTTGAAACAGCGAAGCCGGACGATTTCAAGTTTGACAAGGTTTTTCTGGGTTGCACATGGCCTTGTTAAACACCTTGCTAGGTTTTTTTAGGTCTCGCTAGGCTTTGTTAGGTCTCTCTTTCACGCTATCTAGTCTTAGCTCAATATATCTTGCCTTTGTAAAGAAGCATTGGAACGTCGTAGTGGGCCGTCCTCTCCAGCTCTTTGCAGTGGGGTTCGCTCTTCAGCGCTCCGCTGAGGAAGACGCCGCCCGTGCCCGAGGCGCATCCCTCCACTGAATTTTTATTTACACATGTCTGGTCTGGTGCCATCCCCGCTATGCTGTTATTGTCAAGAGCCTGAAAACATTGATCACTTTTTAATTACCTGTCAGCGTTATCTTAGCCAGAGGAAAAGGCATTTCGAAATTTTATTCAGGAACTTAAAAATTCCCCTGAATTCTCAGAATATTCTTTTCTTTGAGGCGTCCTCACTAGGCTACAGCAACAGGAACGTCTGCTTAGCCATGTGCAATTTCCTTCGTGACACAAGAAGAATTCATTGCTAATCATAATTCCAACCAAGACTTCGTACCTCGAAATTGCTCCTACTAGTTGATTAAGCTTCAAATTATTTTATTATGGTTCATTTGTATTATAAATAGTTTATCATTCTCTAACATTCCATTCTTCGTTACGTTGCTGATTCCTTCCTCTTCCTTTGTAATAGCTCAATTTTTTTCCTTTTTATATTAACCGCCGGCTTCATGGCCAATCCCCCGTAATGGGCAAGAGCTAAATATCAAGGAACAAACAAAGAAAGAAAGAAAGAGACGAGCATTGCTCGTGTGCTCGCCGCTCGCTCCAGGGATCGTGACTTAAGCCGTTGATCGAGCTAATGGTCGGCCCTTACGCCAGCGTTGAATAAACGCTTTTACGCCTTAAATAATATTGGCTTAATTAGGCTTGTCGACTTTACCATGCTTGACCCTAATTACGTCAAGTATGATAAAGTTGACGCGTGGTAGGAACGGTTGAGTGCAGTGCCAAATGTAGGTGGACTGGGCCGAGCGCTGACGTAACGAGATGACGTCACAGCGCATGCGCATGTGGAGGTAGTTATGCCGAGTCGTACGTGTCTGGGTCTCGTGGAGCAGGTCGGAGCAGCTGTGGCGTTACCGGTTGCTAGGCAACGCGAGACGCTGCGTAGCGGTTTTCTGCAGACACCAATGTTTTTACGGCCTGCACGAACAGCTTCGCTGTTAAAATTCATTATAGTCAACGACATCCAGCACTCGATACACAAACCAGGCGCTCATAACTGTAATTCCATTCACCGGTTTATAACGAATAAATCGCGGATCCCCCATATAGTTTGATTGCACAATATGTCTATTACAATACGCTTCACAAAGACAGCTATTGACTACGTCGCACTCACTGTTCTGGACTGAAACTCAGCAAAGATTTTCACTTTTATCAGCATTCTTTCTCTTTCGGAAGCCGGATTCTCTAATTACACGTGCCACACAGAGATGGGCTGAAGCTTCGTATTGAACCGCATTGTCCGAACTGCGGAGAGGCCTACTGCTCACTAGCTCACATGCTCTGGCAATGTCCTGCGTTACGTGACACAGAGTTCAGCAAAGAAGAGGACTGGGAGGGAAGCCCTGAGAAGCGGCGATCTTTCGGTTCAACTTCGGGCTGTCCAGAGAGCCTGCGTGAGGGCGGAGGGCCACGGTCTTCCTGTCCCTGCTTGGGAGCGGCCCCTAACTGCTACAGGCTCCCCCTAGAAGGGGACGTTCAACCGCAGTTTCTCAGGACCTGAATGAAGTTCTCTGCCTTCGCATTGATGAAAATCGCAGCTCTAGAGTATTTCGTCGTTTAGCGTCCTTTTCTCATCTAGGCAAAATATCTGCCTTCACTTTCACTAGTAGACAAGTACCAAAATCTAAGAGACTGTTTGTTTTCTTCTGGGTACGCAGGACGGAATCGGAAGCTTCTTCGGCGAACTTCTAGAGGTAAGGGATTTAGTTCCATGTCTTACATATATAGGTACTTAAGCTGTATCTAACTAGAACAAGTTCATATACTGTGCTACTTATCGCGGCAGGAACACATGAATTTCTATTACGCTTTAGTTGTTATTTTCTTTTCCTCTCGTAGGCAGAGGTTATTTATGGATGTGTCCTTATACGTCATCATAAGTTGTGATAACTCATAAACCGAAATCTAATTACATGTCTCTTCAAATTTTCAGTGCACGTTTCAAGGACTTGGGGATCTCGATTTACGGTCACAGATTTACCTGATAATCGAGTTTCTGAAATACCTTCTGGCAAGGAATGACTTCGGTAAGCGTCACACCCGATGTGTTCATTCCTCAACAACGTAAATTTCTATTGCATTCAGGCGACATGACTACGCATAATTCCGTGACAACTGTTTGCCCCTATCTTGTAGGCAGCGCATAATAGTGAAATTTGGGGTTGTGATTCCCTGCACGCATGAAAATGGCATCATTTGTGATAACTAATTAGCCAGAGCAGTTGCAAGAAAAAAAATGAAACTGATAGTGCGGCAACTGGGTTATGAACATTACATAATTTTACAAAATTTAAGTTCGAACCATTTCGAACTATATATTTCAATCGATCAGTACCACTCTAGGATGCATCTGAATTTTCATGAACTGAAGCACGTGTTGAACAAGCAGCCCTTTAATACATTATTGCCCTCCCTATTCCCGTTTATTTCATTATACTTTGGCTTACACTCTATAAAGTTATAAATTGCACAAGTATAGCAAAATCTTCAGCGGTACTGCCCAATCAAAAACGTCAAGTGCCAAGGGACGGTCACAATAAATTCAGTACATCATATAATGGAGCTGTAGCTGTAATGTTAAACAAAATTAACTTACCAGTTATACGATCCTCAATAACACACTTGATAATAGCATCGTTTTATTAGCCATCTTTTCGCAAACCTGTGCGCGAGCAATTGTCATCTGAAAAGCACACAACACTGAAAAGAAAGAGCTAACGTTCGCTTAATTCACTGAGGGACTTTCTGCTTTAGGTAGATGCGCTCAACGTGATTCTGACATTTTGCGACTTATCAGGAGTCGCTGACGATTCACGATGGCGCCTCGACGCAGCCTAGAAACGTTCAACTCATCACAATCCATCAATTGCAACTCCTACCTATATCGACTCGATGGAACCTATAAACGTAGATGCGATCATGACACCTTTTAAACACAATTAACTCTTATTGAAACAGCTAGCACATCTGTACCTGAGACTCCTGTGGGACCGAACAGACCATAAGACACGTGTTGCGCATTTTCGATGGCAAATGCGCAACACGTGTCTTATAGTGTGTTCGGTCCTACAGGAGTCTCAGGTACAGCGATAGTCACCAAGCGATAGCCACTCCAGATGGTGCTCAGCCGGCTGGACTCTAGGCCGTTTTCAGCAGCCGACGTCGCTGCACAATAGAGACATGTTTCGACGGCTTAGAAGGTCACTAAGATATTAGTAACGTACCTATTGGTCGGCAGGCTTCCGCGACTGTATATCAGCCACGTGCTCCTACAAGTGCGCGAGTGATTGGCGCTCTCCTTTTTATCGCTCTTACATCTTTCGCACCCCTTTATCCAACCCCCAGAGCAGGGTAGCAAACTCCACGAGGGTCTGGTTAGACTCCCTACCTTTCCTCTCTTCTCCCTCTCATCCCAATTGACAACATAATGCGACAAGTACGCGGCGGCTGCATTTCGATGGAGGCGAAATGTTGAGGCCCGTGTGCTGTGCGATGTCAGTGCACGTTAAAGAATCCCAGGTGGTCGAAATTTCCGGAGACCACCACTACGACGTCTCTGATAATCATAGCGGCTTTTGGGACGTTAAACCCCACAAATCAATCAATGTGACAAGTACTTCCCTTTCAACAGATGTGTTGCTGCCTCTCCTGACGGACGCCTGCAGAGGTATCGGGGGCCTCCTCGGTTTTCTTACCGGCGGCATCATAAGCCTTTCCTGCGACCAACTCCTTTTCGACGTAGACGCTGTGTGCGGCGAGCCCATCGCCATCAGTTTGCAGGCCACCGCGCCTTTTACAACGGTAAGAGTATTCAGTCCTTTTAGGGGTCCGTTTAAAACATTGCGATAATTTCAGCAGTTTAATGCACAGTGCAAACTGCGCTGCGAATAGGTTAAAGGGCAACTCAGGCGACTTTTCATTGTGCACTGATCTCAACAAAATGTTCAATACATGTTTTCCTCGGTACAGCAATAATTTATGCCAAGCCAGGCGGTTGCAAATCGTTTAGTATTCCTGAAAATGAGTTTTAAACATTTTTAGCGGATTCCCACGCGAGCCACCCTGTGTTTTTGACGTCATTACCTGCAACGCTGACTATATATCCGAGCATGCGGGCCGTCTAAAGCGGAACGGCGATACTTCTGCGCTAAAATCATTGCTATAAAGTTCAGATGAACTAAATACATCGCTGGATGGCACCGCCACTTTCATTTTTTGGCACCAGCCTCATATTTCTGATAGCGGGGAGGCTGTGACGTCATCGTCCTCTCGTTGCAGTTTCGGTTTGAACACACCGTTCATTCGGTTATTAAAAATTATTGGTGAGTTTCTGAAAAAACTTACTGACCCTGACTCCTTCAGGGCTATCAGTACTATTGGAAAAGGTGAGAAAACCGCCGGAGTTGCCATTTAACTTTGCAGACTTATTGAACTACGGGAGAGCCATTTGACATGGTGGGCGTGCGCATGATGATGATGATGACAAGGAGGAGGCGGAGAAGGAGCACGAACTGCACACAATCGAAGGACAGGGCTTTAACCACACGTCATTTCATTGTCGCTAGGACGTAGAAGCTTCCATTACGTGGTTAACGTTAGGCGGCCCTTCATGCACAAGCATTGTTTTAGGCACTGGGTACGGATTGAAAGAATGCATTGAGTGTTTTACGAGAAAAATCAACGACATGATCGTTATGCATGCCGTATTATAAGCTCTGAGTTTTTAATTTGAACAACTGTAGTTATTTCACGCGCGACAGTGGCTCCAAAGATTTATATGCACACTTACAACATCCTCCTCTAAGACGTCCCCTGGCGGGATCCTCACCCCCCCCCCCCCCCCAGATATCCAGTGACTTGATATCTCCACCCTAATTTTTGTCATTTTGATTTTTTCTGGGTAAAGGGGCCAGTCAAGCTGCAAAATGCAGCTTTTTTCCCTTTGCAACAAACCACGCATACAGTGTATTTTCATGTACTTGTCACGTGGTTGAATAAACTCAAACTCAAACCCTCCGTGCCCTGGTTACTCCATGAGTAAGACCACCAAGCCCCCCACCCCGCCTTAAAAAAAAAGAAAGAAAAATCGAAATTTTGGAAAAAGCCTTTGATGGCTCTATGATTTAATTATTCGCCACTGAGAACGAACAGCTGCAGTGGCCAGTCATCGAAAGTTTTGCAGAATACCTCAAGGTGGAGTAGCGATTATGACGGCGCAATCCTACATGGAAATCACTACGAACTTCCTTGTAGGTTCGAGCTACAAAACGCGTGGACACTAATTTTTCCTGTCATACACGCTTCACTTCGCTCAGTATAGTCATCACATATTGCGGCGTTTGGGTTAAAAGAAACGCTTTATGAATAGGCCCTGTTGTACACATACAACATTCTGGCTTTGGCTTGGAAGCATGAGCATTATTACTTCGCCATACTAACGTGCGTTAGAAGCATTCCCCACACGATGCCGTAGTGTGTGAGCTGATTTTAAAGGAAAGGACAGTAAACGCTAAGCCATTTTCAAACTCCATTGCTGAGCTCCAATGTGCGAGTATACAAATGTCGGTACGTCTCACTCACGCACAATTAAAAATACCGCGCTCGTGACGCCCCTGCTGGCATTCACATCTCAATATAACTACAAGGCTGACATCTGCATGCCAGAGGGCTACACCTAATGCACTACAGCACGAGTTGTGCCAGGTTGCGCAGAATTCGATGCATCAGCGACGCGCAGTCCTGGAACAGCGTGCGAGGAGTTCGAGCGCGAGGATTCGAAACTTGTTCAATTTGTATCCGCTGGGAAAACTTTTTCTTGGCTTTCTCATCAGCTGTAGTGTCTAGAGACTTCAATCACTACTACTGCAAGTTAAAACGGCTACAGGTAATGTTATTTTAATGGTCTGCTACTTTTCTTTTCCCTTTCACAGTGCCTCAATAGAACTGGCCTCACTTGCGCTGCGGATATGCCAGTGGATGTGAGTATCCTTTGCCATAGGCTTCATTATCTAGCTGCGAGGACTTAGAGTTCATTTTCGATTAAAAATGCGCGATGTAGCATTTATATAGTAAACGTACATGAGTAAAAATAGATGAATAAATATTACCTCAATGTCTCGTCACATCAATATGATGTTCCAATATAGACAACCTAAGCAAACTTCAAAAACGGTTTCATGCCGCCATTCTGCAATGTCGGGTGTTTCTTTATGGTATCGTAAGATTCTCCGTTCAAATATAAAGCGTAAAGAATAAAACAGTGCAGCGCCAAGCACTGTCTCCTTATTGTGAACTTTTGAAAAACTATGTCAGAGGGGACACAATAAACAGCTTAAGCGCGATGCTTAAAGGCGAGCAGAAACACATCATACTGTAACATTTCGTAGCATAAAAGCGGTAATAGCAGTTTACAATGAACATGCATATGCAAGGTTCGTTTGTTTCGCTTTGCAAGGTAAATTGATTAAAGTTCTTAGATGAACAGCTATGCCATCAAGCCACAATTTGTCGCCACTTACAGGTAACAACAACAACAAGAACAATCTAGCTGATACCAGCGTGGTTGTCAGTTTTCCCTTTTCCCCCCTCGTTCTCTTCTTCACCAACTCTATTCAGTATCGCGAGGGAAAAGGTCTGTCAGCAAACCGGAATAAAAAAAGCACTACTTTTCGAAAGATATTTTTTCATTGTCCACTTCGCGATGTCATAAAGGGTTACATGAAGTGCAGGGTTTGACAAAATCCTGTTCACTCGGGAGGAGGCATTGTAAAAAAAGTCATGACAGCTCCACAACCGTGAAAACCTGGGGATGTTCGAAGCAAGCGGCGATGTGCCGGTGTTTCCCACAGGAAACGTCACTCGCTGCTAATGGACTTGCTTTACCGTGGCCACATCGACGACGACGTCAGACGCCGACAGCCCTGGCGCATTAGCGGAAACCCGTTGGGATCGCTTCTGTCAGGACAACCCCACACATACACTGCCTGACTGCGCTGCTTCCAGGAAGGGCCCACACGTGCACACATGCATTGTCTGACTGCGCTGCCTACAGGATGGGCCCACACAATTTTCGCAACCGAATTTGACACATTTCTGTTATTAATGCGATTTAATCCTGACAATGCCATGAATTTAAGTTAGCTTAAATCAAATCTAGTTAGTTTATGTCGAACCGGTTTTATCCATTAAACAGTTGTTTTTTTTTTACATCGTTTGATTGAATTTGCCGTGAGGACAGGACACGATAAGACACGCCGACAGCCCGAGACCCTCAGGCGCTTCGCCCCTAAAAGATCTACATCACTGACCTCAAAAAAGGAGGCACCTTGAAAACAAAACAGGACGTTTGTAAAGGTGCATATAGCTTAACCTATTTCGGTGGGAAACCTGCCTGTTTCATTCGTAACATTAAAATTTGAACATTTGCGTCAGCGTCACGCACCGACAAAGGACACTTGAATTTGAGGGTTACTGTACGAGCTATAAATACTGTAAATGTTTGCATTGTTGAGTGTTGCTGAGGCAATAAAAATGACCCCTCCATATATTTTCTTTCTTAGGATTATAAACCAGAATATCTCTACGAAACTTTTCTCTCTTTCAGGAGCCAGCGTTGGTTGGATTCTTGAGAGTTTTGGGGGTAAGTACCATCTACACGTTACTTCTTTGTACATTCCGTTGAAACAGCTTCGATAACGTTCATGATTGAAGCACGGATGCACCCATTTCTGTATTCGCTACAATATACTCGCTTCACCAGTAGATCTCCCATATAAGTGTGCAGATATTTGATAAAGGAACGTGCCGTAACAACCTTCTTCCGTTAATGTAGGAGGTCTGTGCCAAAAAGTCGGTTATGTCAGTAGTTATTCCGTTCTCCGATATAGTTAATAAAATGGGCGCGTCTCTTTAGACACTTGCTAGGTGGCTAGCTGGTCAACTTTATTGTAACTGAATTATGAGGCAACGGTGTGGTTATGCGTTAATGGCCGCGGCCTGAGGTGGCGAGAGTAAGTGCGTACCCTCGACTAATCTTACGCTTTGATGCTGAACAATTTTGAGCATCTTAGCAGCCATAATTTGGGACGTAAAGCGGCCCCGCAACACTTTTCGAGCATCGCCAAAACAAAACAAAAAAAAAGCCACAGCTTCGCCGCAACGGCGAAGCAATGCATGCGATAGCAAGAAACTGTAATGCTACACGAAGTGAGGCTCATAGCTTCAGGGGCAATATTAATTGTAGCAAACATGCACTTGCTAAGTGAGCGCCTCCCGTGGGCGGCGCGTGATGGTACGAAGGGCTTTATACGTTGTGTCACAAAGCTACACGTATAAAGCTAGGGGAGGCCGCTAAATGAACAAACAGAAGATGAGCGCGAACTATCAAGTGAAGTACGCACTAAACGAACGCACAGATATACACCGAACGAGCGTGAATAAGCTGTCACAATGGATACTCTCAGTTCGAACAGCGCTCCTGTTGCAAAGGCGGCCGAAGCACCGAAGGAAACTAGCGTGCTTCAAGTGTCGAGCTGTGACACTGATATTTCGCGCTCATCTTCCGTTTGTTCGTTTAGCGGCGTCCCTTGAGCTCGAGTGACCTTCGTAGGCTCCCGTAACATGAATGCGGACATCACGGTGAAAGCTCGAAACATCCTCTTCCTCTCACCACGAGCCAACCGCGCGAGCAGAGAGCGGAAGGGCAAGGTTCTCCCTGCGCAAATATTAGAAGCGAGCGAGCTGGCCGACGACTTTTAAAGGCGCCCGTTGCGCTCCTCGCGCCATCTCGCTGGTAATGAAGTAACGCTTATAAGCGCCTGCCGTCTCTCAGTCCTGCCAGCGGTAAAGGGTGTGTATATACCGCTAGCCCCCTGAAGGATCTGCTCTTTGTGGCGTAGTGGTTAGCGCCACGCGCTGCGGAGCGAGAGGTTCCTGGTTCGATTCCGCGCTTCGGAAGCACTTATCTGAATTATTTTTCTTTGGGACTTCTATATATATATATATATATATATATATATATATACATACATACATACTTATACATATACGGTGCATGACGGCGGCGGCGATGGGGACGGCAAAAACCAGCCGAGACTGTCCGTATAATTGCTATCGCAATAAAGCTCTGCCAGGAAATTGTGGGCGCTACTGTAGACATGCAGGTCAAATATTATTGCGCCACATGCACCAGGGAATTCACATGTTGGTTCTAAAATACAGCTGGAAAGCTCCTGCTGGTCAAGCAGCTGGAAAGCAGCTTTTTGCTCCAGTCCTGGCATTTCGTTTCTTTGTAAGAACTGAAATGCAAAATAATTTGTCTGTCTGTCTGTCTCTTTCTTTCAAGAAATAGCGTAAATAGGCGGGCACAGACTATTTAGATGACAAACTGCAATTCGCTGACACAAGCGCGGCCACCATGTGATGTCGCCTCTTCCTCGCAGTTACTCTGGAGGCACGCGTGCCGCCACTGCAGAATCGCGAATGTACTAAAAGCTAGCGAAGCAGCGTAGCTGATGGACACTGGGCTGGTCCGGGTCTCATCATCATTATCATCATCTTTTTTCTTCATAAACATCTTCTTCAACTTCTTAATTATCATCTTCTTTTTATTTTCCTACTGCTCGCTCGTTTTCATTATCATCTTTTTTTCGCTCACGTGTCGTTGTGACGCGACTTTACGATATGTAGTGTGATGTCGAGACCACATAAGGCTACTTTCATCATCTTCTTGTGGTTACGTGGCGTTGTGACGTCATGTTACGTAATGTAAGCAGGATGTCGAGGCCGTACAAGATTATGCTGGTAGATGCAGCGCCGCTTCGTTGCTAGGCAACGCCACTTCAACGTCATATTTCGCGACACGACAAACAACAAAACGCTAATACACCTTCGCTGTTTAAAAAATGTTGAGAAAATGCTGAAGGCCAGGGCGCTCGCTGGGTTAACTTTAGGCTCCTTCCCTCACCTTGCGCTTGTCGGGGGGAGGGAGAGGGAACGAGTTGGGACAGTGGAATCGCCCTCAAACTTGACACTATAACATCGCTAATACCTGACAGACCTGACAAAAAAAAATTTGCGGTAGGCAGTTCATGATGCGATTGACTCCTTTTGTTAATCGATGAACAGATCGCGGAAAGCGATTGAGAACATAAACGAACGCTGGAGAAGGCAGTCGCTGTCCTGACGAAGACAAGTCCACTTGTCGAAACGTTGGCTCCTGCGACGTTCTCTGTTCTCAATCGTTTTTCGCGATCTGTTCATCGATTCAAGCCTCCACCTTCCCCTCAGCTTCTCTTCTAGTTTCCTTTTGGTAATGTCATTCGAGGATTACTCAGAAAAGTGTTGCAGTGCCCTTTTAAGATCTTCAGCGAACTCTTTGATTTTGCGCCCACAATAGTCCTTTTCTTAGGAATCTAATTGTGCCCGGCAATCTATTTTTCAGTGCGTGGTCCGATACATCCTGAACACCTCGCCGACGGAAACAGTAAACCAGCTGGGTTGCGGATTAGTCGGTACTCTTCACTCGCTCTTGGGCAACAGCGGTCTCTCCACCCTTTCACCAGTGATCTGTGCCCTACAAGGACTGATAAACATCCAGTGCTCTGTAGTACAGTGTTAACCGAAACCATACGTATTCTTCACACGCACATGTATTTGCAGCTCTGCGCGCCCACGCCTCGTATTAATTGAAAGCGGCCGGTGGACCTGATCAGTGCTGGCATTTGCAACTTTGTGCTTTTGCTTTCATGTCTTCGAGCTCATGAAGACACGAAGATGTTAACTCTTATTATATAATTCATTTACCCTTCCTTTCGTTTTATTCCCGGGAGGTAAAGAAAAAGGCGTCGACTGTGCTGAAATAAAAACACATCATCAATTATTTTGCAATGAGGCCTGCCAAGGCTGGTACCTTTCCAACATAAACTACATTTCTTTCAACGTGAACGTACAAATTCATGTTACATCAATTTTTTTCGGCTCGTCGCCAGTCTCATTGCTCCTTAATTTGTTGCAGACACGACTGCAAAAATTTAGCTGCACAATGTTCTGTCTTAAAACAAGCAGAGAAGCCCAGGGGAAGATGGAGGCTGAATCGATGAACAGATCATTAAAAACGATGGAGAACAGGGAATGGCGATGTAGCCAACGTTTCAACAAGTGAACCTGTCTGCGTCACGGCTGAAACTTTCCGATGGAGACGAAGACAAGCCCACTTGTCGAAACGTTGTCTCCAGCTACCCTGTTCTCCGTCGTCTTTAACGATATCTCAAAACACGTTATTTACGATTCACTTTTTTACCTGTGTACGCAAATTTGACGCATATGCATCGGCTGCCCTCGGTCAACCAATATTAGACGCTTTCAATAGTGCTAATGAGAAGAGGTTAATATATTTGATGGTATATCTGCACACATTATTAATGCCAAAAGTCATTTAAAGCCTTGTATATTTCTACATGCTTTGCACTCTCTTCCGTACGTTAGCAGACACGACCCTTTTCCAGCGACATAAAGTTTAATATAAGCAAGTGGGCGTGGTCTTTTGTGTTACTGGCATCCTCAGACTTTCCTGATGGTACACCTTCTTCGTCTCAGAACAAACGATTTGTCATTTTAACAGCTGATCTGGTAAGGGTCGAGATTATTCCGCAGTAGTAGCCGTCGGCGTCGTTCTCAATTTTTACAGTGTAAAAGAAATAACTAAAGCAAAAGAATGTTTCCTGGACAGGCAGGATTCGAAGCCGGGTGCCCACCGTCCAAAGGCGAGTGTTATAAACACTAGGCTATAAAACCGCTTCGTGGTATTTATTACAATGCGCCAAGAAACTAACCAATGTATAACGCAGTGTTGCATGTCACATAGCGACAATAACCGCACAAACACTATTAAAAATACTGACAGCCTAAGATACAAATTCACTGACAGAATGCACTTAAGAGAGCGTTCTTCAAGGTGTGTTGCACAGCATAGCTGGTAGGGGTAAGCACCGTCACCAAGAAGGGGTATACCACTCAGCCCTGACATGAAGTTCGTCGGTAAACGTCCATTAGATGCACGGTCACTTGAACGAAATGGGTTATTGAAGCAGTGACTGGTTCTGTGTTGCGGTCTTGCATTCGCGTCTTCCACAAGTTATGCACTTCCATCCGAAAAAGCATACCAAACGGCACTTTATCCAGGGATGTTTGCATAAGGTTACGTCATAGTATGAGAATTAAAGGTAAAATATTTCTTTAGAGTTCGCTAAAGATATCCCAGGACTTTACTCTCACCTTCCCTTTCTCTCGCCCATGCCAAGTTTTGTAGGGATAGTCGGTAAAACGTAATCATATGGTCCCGCAATCATATGGTTCCATATGGTATAAGGCTATACACCCGCGCTTGCAGAACATATGCATCTATCGGAACCATACCATTGCGTTTTACCGACTATTGCACCCGGCCACGGTGGTCTAGTGACTATTGGTACTCGGCTGCTGATCCGAGGTCCGCGGGCATAAATCGCGGCCGCGGTGGCTGCATTTCCATGGAGGCGAAATGTTGAGGCCCATGTACTAGTGCGATGTCAGTGCACGTTAAAGGATCCCCCCGGTGCCCTCCACTACGGCGCCTCTCATAATCAGAGCTGGTTTTGGGACGTAAAACCCTAGAAATCAATCATTAATAATACCTTCAGTTTTCGTGTATCAATTCTTATTCCTTTTCCATTTATCTCAGTATTCAATACTACACACACTCTAGTGCTCCAGAAAGCAGTGGAAAAGGTGTCACTGGGCCCTTTTAAAGAAAGACGAAAAAAGTTAAGCCAATTATTCGATACCTAATGTGACACCATTAGTTGAAAGCAGAGCGGGCGCTTTCCATGTGTGTGTGAAACCTAACTACGAACTCCCTGGGGCGTCCTGTGCAGTAATATTTCGCTTACATGTTCACAGGAACCACAGTGACAGATCGACCCCGTTTTCTGACAATGCTCGAAAAGAGTTACAGGGCGCCTTTAAAAAAATTACGTCACAGTACGTACACTGCGTTCGAATAGCACGGACTGTCACCGAGAACGGCACAAAGGGCAGGACGGATTTCGAGGCACATGCGCTGTGATGCTAATGGCGGCAATGAACCTTTCTCATCAAATCTAACCGTGCTTTTAGCGAATGATGCACACAACATTGAATGTGGATCTTAGAATAAATTTCAAGTGGAGATGCCTTGCAAACTCACTGACAACAGTTCATCCTCCCAATGTGTAATCAAAGGCGTTCAGAACTTCAGTATACTGTTGTACTGTTGGCGTGATTTGCACATTTATGGGTGCCTGTCGCAACTCACGAATTGCTCATCAAGGAGTTTTTGTTTTTCCTCAAACACACGGTGTGTCTAAACGTAAGAAAAACGAAAGAAAACGTGCCACTCTATACGAATTGTATGATTATCGCAAGGGATGCGAGATCTGCGAGGGCGTTCTTACGTCCGAACTTCCGGCATGAATACAAAAATCTACTGTTGCTTATGCGACCCTCTGCGTGAAAATCAGCCGTCGCAGTGGTGTTCTGTGTAGAATGTAAAAAATTGGCCGCGTATCTGCGTGCTTCGCCGCAAGTATCGTCGAAAGACGATAGTCCTTTGCCGGCCGTACTACGCTAATATGGCCGCCATCTGGCAGCGCCGTCGGGAAACATGAGCTTGTGCAGAATCTCTGGGCAACTGCCAGGTGGCAGCATCAAATCGTCGGCAGTGGCCTTTTAAATGCGGAGCATTTCTTAGTCGCACGATGTCGCGCTTCGGCGGCGCCGTCCACACCCCCACTGCGCATGCTCGGCACGTCTCGTGCCGGCCCACCGGGCGTTCAGCAAGCCGAGCATGCGCAGTGGGGGTGCGGACCTCTCCCCCGTACTCCTCTCCCTCGAACGCGGGCGGTGTGTATATAAGCGGCGGAGCGCGCGTTCGGAATTCAATCCATCGCTCGGGCAGCGCGACGCTTCTGCGAAACGGCAACGCCGAGCTGCGGATTCCGAACTTTGTGCACGAGAAGCAGCGGCGAAACGTGAGCAGCGAGCTTTAAGACCCCAGGTACGTGAGCGAGAAGCGGCGTGCAAATGTCGTCAACGAGACGCGGCTCCGGACGCTGCTCGTGGACGCAAGCGCCCACCTTGGTGCCGTCCAATACAACGACGGCACCAAGCAATAAAGACACACTTTAACTTTACACTCCTAGCCTTCGCTTCTCCTTCATTCAATAAATAAGAATAATAAAGACGAAATAACAACTCCGGCAATTTTTCAGTGTCCACTTATCTTAATGAAATTTTCATTAGGTATTCTCCTCGGCACTGTAGTAATATATGCCAAACCAGGCGGTTGCATGTCATTTATTTTTCCTGGAAACGAATTTTAAAATTTTTTAGCGTATTCCCCTACGGGCCACCCTGTGTTTTTGACGTCATCACCTTCAACGCTGCCTACCCAAGCCTGCGGGACATCGAAAGCAAAACGGTGGCACTTCAGTGTTCAAATCGTCGCTGTCAAGTTCAGAAAAGCTGGCATAACTCAATACATCGCCGGATAACCTCGCCACTCTCATTTTTCTCCATATTTCTGACGGCGGGAAGGCTGTGACGTCATCGCATACGCTGCAAGAAGTGTCTACCCGTTTCGGTTTCGTTTTAAACACGCCTTTCGGTCGGTTATTAAAAATTATTGGTGCGTTTTTCAGCAAATTGAACCACCCTGATTCGAAAACATTGATATCAGAACATGGTGAAAAAATCGCCGGAGTTGCCCTTTAAGCATTCCCAAACCATACCTAATTACGCAACATTCACGCGATACCCCCACCACTCGGCGACGCATTTACTCGAGTTCCCTCCGTGGGAAAATGTGGGCGGAATTTTTTTCGTCCATTGCGTCGCATTTTTAGCGCAGCCTAACAAACACTAGGGTCTTTAGAATTACGTATATGTACTTTTTAGTAAGGGAACACACCACCTAATACTTGCGTATGCATGTTGCGCCTCAATATGCGTAATATTTGCTTTTACAGCGTAAGCTGTTATGAGATCACAACAACGGCGCCGTAGTTGTGCGCCGCCGCCGGTGTCCGCCCGTGTCCGTAACCAATATCGCTCCTCGTGAAGAACAGGACAACTGCTGCCATCTATTGGCGCTGATTTCCTCAGCATAGCCTTCGCAATGTGTTTTTACGAAGCGCTGCCTCGTGAAGCAGTTTTGTCGTATCGCTACATGCATCACGCGACAGGCGACGTGCGCAGCCCCGACAGCAACCTGACATGGCTCTTCGATATACGTGATGGCGCCTCCTCGCAATATGCGGACCGCTGCTGAAGAAGTGAATCGCAGGGTTACGCGCGCGGCTGCAGAGGGCGACGTCGGGCACAGCCGACCGCTGTGCAGAGAGGAGCCCGAACCGCAGAGTATGGCGCAGGGGATACCCACCGCCTGTACTTGCACTAGTTTCCCCAAGCGTTTACAATGGCCTCTAGGAAGGTCGCTCCTTCAGCTTACGCTGTCACTGTCCTGCGATTCCGCGCAGGCCTGGCTCTTTTTTGATCGACAATGTTCACAAGTATGAACGCAGCTACCAGTTCAACATGGCTGGGCAATTGCTTAAACTTTGGCCGTGTGGCTGAATCGTGTGACAGACTGACAAACAGAAAGACAGACCAAAATTTCTGCGTTCAAGTATCCCAAGGAAGACTACCCTCTTGATAGTGATGATTTTGGTTTGGTTAGGAAAGGACGCTAATTTCTGCAGCCCATGTAGGGAGCACGGCTAAGCGTCCGTGGGGGTGGGGGAAAGGGAGTGAAAGAGATAGAGAGGCCGTAGTAGAGGGCTCCGGAAATTTTGACCACCTGTGGCTCTTTAACGTGCACTGACAACGCACAATACACGGGCCTCTGGCATTTTTGCCTCCATCGAAAATGCGACCGCCGCGGCCGGGATCGAAACCGCGTATTTTGGTTGGCAGCCGAGCACCGTAACCACTACACCACCGCGGCGGACGACTACCGCCTTTAAAAGACGCCCACGTGCTGCGTATGTTACAGGAGGGGGGAAAGTGTTGAATGCGGTTCGTTTACAAGGACGCTATTTTCGGCAGCCCGTGTCGAGAGCACGGCTTAGCGTCCGTGGAGTATAGGTGAAAGGGACTGAAAGAGATAGAAAGGCCTACACCATCGCAGCGGACCAAAGTGGTCGAGTGGTAGCCTTGAAGCATGGGTGACAATGGGCGCCGTCTTTTAGGGTGAGGCGCGGGTGAGCTGCGGGCAATTGGAAACGAGTTGAGGGACATTATTATGGGTAAAACCTGCGGATTCATACTTCAGAGTACTAAAATTAATTCTCTTACATTACTTTCTTCAGGCGCAACCCTCTTGCCTAAAGCGATAAGTTAATTTTGAAGCCCGTTGTGTTAGAATTAAGCCTCTTCAAGAACACGCAGTTACTGCGGCAGCAGTCACATGGGCACTTGAACGGGGCTTCCGCCGTCGCCGTCATGGCCCGTAAATGTGTCTAGATGTATGCCAAAATCTCAAGGAAAATAACTTAAAGGCAATTTTCAACCGGGCGTCCGCACTGGGAATCGAATGCGCAACCTCTAGACGCGCGTCTCAGACAAGTCCACCGACGCGGCTCTTGTTATACCGCAAGCGGAGAGGTGCCTTGAAGCTGCCAACATGCCAGAGCCCTCGGCGTACGAGGCCTGCGTTTCTCCAGAAATGGCGCCGTGCTCTCGCCGCATTCGCGTGCGCCGCCGAAGAGCTTCGACGCAGCCGCGGCTTTCGGCGTAGCAGAAGAGCTTCGAAAAACGGCTAGTTGCGCTGCATGAAAGGCGCGCTTGCATGGGTATCCACACTTCACTAGCAGGAACAATGTGCAGCTTCGCGTTAGGCACTGCAGCTGAACGCCGGACAGGATCCCGCAATTCGATTGCACAAAGCGGAAGCAAAACGCCCCCAAAGTGTTAGTAGCTCCATATAATATACATGGGTTTCTATCACGTTAATTAAGGCGTCGCCCTTCTTGCGACACTGACTTAACACGAGAGTGTTTTATGCTGGGGTCCACCAAGAAATCTCTGGAGTACTTCTGTTACGTAAGTGGACGTCTGAAGAAATGCACACATGTTCACATTGAACGCCCACAGACGGTAGCTGCGGATCCAGCGTGAGCCCCCACCTTTGCCCTTGCTGATCGCTGCCACCGAGACAGGACGCAGCTTCTCCCCGAGTCACCACCTGTACCCATCATCTTTCTGTCGCCTGGTTCGATCCCGGCCGCGGCGTTCGCATTTTCGATGGAGGCGAAAATGCCAGAGGCCCGTGTACTGTGCGTTGTCAGTGCACGTTAAAGAACCCCAGGTGGTCTAAATTTCCGGAGCCCTCCACTATACGGCCTTTCTCTCCTCTCTATCTCTTTCACTCCCTTTCCCCCAACCCCACGGACGCTTAGCCGTGCTCCCTACATGGGCTGCAGAAATTAGCGTCCTTTCCTAACCGAACCACAATCATCATCATCATCATCCCCAAGACACTTAGCCGTGCTCCCTCACAGGCTGCAGAAATAAGCGTCTCTTCCTCTCAAGTCACTAACAACAACAACAACAACAACAACAACATTGAAAAAGTAGCACCCGGCGTTCAGGCCGATAGGAGCTGAAAGCACTACCGATCGCACCACCGACACCTTTTCTTTCTTTATAGCAACGTAAAAGTACAAACACAAAAGCGGAGCACATCACCCACCAGCATCTGTGAAGCTGCTTGCAGTAAGCCTACTTATGAACTTTCCACTCTAAAATACGACAACGTTCCTTGTCGGCTTCTTGGTGCTTCAGCACGTGAGTTTCGTGACACTTTCTACAGAATAAGTATTGACCGATCGTGTTTGGGTATCATCGTTTCGTACATCCATACATGAATTCCATATGATAAAGGCCTAGAAACGCAGAGAGATCATAGTGGATACTATATCCTTGTACAGGCAGAAATCACATGCCGTAGGAATCAACCGGAAGTTCCTTTCGCAGTGTTACTTCCAGAACGTCCTAGTCAAACAAAGCGCCCAAATGTCAATAAAGAGATATTCTATAGTTTCTGGTTTGCGGCAAAGACAATCCACTATCCAAGGCACAAACATGCTTGGTTGTTCAAGCCACGTTCTTATTGCCAGTGCACCCATGTGAAACTCAAAGAGAAATGTCTTTAACCTGGCAGGAACTAACATTTCATTTACGCGATTAAGGATCAAGTCGTCGCCGTCACGGTAAAGCAAGCGGTCAAAGTATGCACTCGGGCTGTCGGCGTCTTTGTCATCGTCACAGTTCATTAGCAAGCGGTCCAACTATGGACAAATAAAAGGAGTACATTAACTGGCATTAGCTACGCCATGGCTAGTACAATGAATGTAAATATGTACATAGTTGGAACGAATCTTCTGCCTCTCATTGCCCATTAGCGGAAATTCACCGATGCGTCACTGCATGCTTCGCACCTCCTCAGCTTTCACGTTAGTGAGCTGCGTTACCGCTGGATTTGAAAAGAGAAATTTTTGACACGAAAGTGTTTTATGCCAGGGTACACAAGAAATCACTGACACACTTCCCGTCATGGAACTGGACATGTTTACACCGAAAAAGTAGCACCCACTCCTACTTCAATCCACAATCATCCGGAATGCGACGATAAGAGCTGGAAACGCGTCCGATCGCACCACCGACACAACGGAGATCTTCACTCCATCGCTTTACAATTTGCATCTTACTGACGTCCGGTTAAAGTGAAGGAACTTAGCTGGCAAAATTACTCCTAAATTAACACAGCCTCCGTTTCACTACACTCCATAAGATCAAGGGCCAACCCGTTGTGGTAATTGAAGTAGTTTAAACTGGGCAGAGTCTACGGTAAATGCCGCGCGACAAAAGTATCAGTCGTATTTCGCAGCGGTGGTACCGCCATCTAGGAACGATGGAGTGAAGCAGATCGCCTTACTATTTCATGCTGCCAGTTAGCGCTTCCGTAGTCTCAGCGTCTCGATCACCGCTGCGGGTAGCGACGTGGCAGCGTCCTGCCGGCGCGGAGCTTGGTCAGCGTAGTACAACCGCAGCCGCTACAAAATTTGTCTTGCGTGGCCTGTTGCTATTCAGCACACACTACTACAGAACGATGGAGTGAAGCAGATCGCCTTACTATTTCGTGCTGCCAGTTGGCGCTTCCGTAGTCTCAGCGTCTCGATCACCGCTGCGGGCAGCGACGTGGCAGCGTCCTGCCGGCGCGGAGCTTGGTCAGCGTAGTACAACCGCAGCCGCTACAAAATTTGTCTTGCGTGGCCTTTGCTATTCAGCACACACTACTACAGAACGATGGAGTGAAGCAGATCGCCTTACTATTTCGTGCTGCCAGTTGGCGCTTCCGTAGTCTCAGCGTCTCGATCACCGCTGCGGGCAGCGACGTGGCAGCGTCCTTGCCGGCGCGGAGCTTGGTCAGCGTAGTACAACCGCAGCCGCTACAAAATTTGTCTTGCGTGGCCTGTTGCTATTCAGCACACACTACTACAGAACGATGGAGTGAAGCAGATCGCCTTACTATTTCGTGCTGCCAGTTGGCGCTTCCGTAGTCTCAGCGTCTCGATCACCTCTGCGGGCAGCGACGTGGCAGCGTCCTGCCGGCGCGGAGCTTGGTCAGCGTAGTACAACCGCAGCCGCTACAAAATTTGTCTTGCGTGGCCTGTTGCTATTCAGCACACACTACTACAGAACGATGGAGTGAAGCAGATCGCCTTACTATTTCGTGCTGCCAGTTGGCGCTTCCGTAGTCTCAACGTCTCGATCACCGCTGCGGGCAGCGACGTGGCAGCGTCCTGCCGGCGCGGAGCTTGGTCAGTGTAGTACAACCGCAGCCGCTACAAAATTTGTCTTGCGTGGCCTGTTGCTGTTCGACACTCTACTCCAGAAGGCGAAGACGACAAGCGAATGATACTTCTTTCCCTGAAGCGGACTGAGTGTTCGCAAAACTATCCCCTGAAAGCCCAATCAGTTTCGCTTGCAAGGTTTCACCGTTAGCGGACTCTCCTGGTTTATGGCAAGTTTGCGCTGGGCTCTGGGGCGACCGATGCAGTGCCTCCGGAGAAATGGGATCCGTTTGAGAACATGTTTATAACTGTCGAGGAACCCAACGCAGTGTCGAGGTGCCGGTTGATGTCTGCATGCAACAGGTTCACAACTCCAGAGTACCCAACCCATGTCCCGCCCCTCGATTCACGAGATTGTCTCTTATGCTTTCCACAGCTTCGTTAACACAGGTTTCACTTTCGTCTTAAATACCAATTCCTACGACTGAGGGACAAACCAGTTTTACAGCGAAGCTATATACCTCTACCAGCCCAAGAAATTTTTGTGGCATGGTCGGCGTCAACAGAAAAAGCCAAGCTAAAGGAAAAGAAGGCAAGCCAGCATTGCGCGGTGAAGAGGCACATGGTGAGGGGACCGCGGCGCATGCGCATAAGTCCTTCGGTGCGGCGCATGTCTGTACCGGTAAAAAATATCATTGCGCAGCATAGCGGAAGCGACGTGAAGCAAGCGATAGTGAGACGTGTACAAGTGCTGCAGACGACGACCGCGTTTCTCTGCGCTCGCGCCGAAAGCGCCCGTTGTCCGCGACTCTAGCGGCGGCTCGGCCGGTTGCTAGAGCAGACCGGTGTAGCAACTCATTCAGTTCATTGCAGGCAACCATGAGTAGACCACGGAAAGTAATGATGTCAGAAGAACAGTGTAACTATAATGCTAGACGAAAAGAACAAAACCGACTTGCTCAGCAGCATCGCAGGCAAAACCCAGATCCTCGTACAAAATGCCGAGTGTATGCACGCCGTTAAAATGCGTGTTAAACTCAGGCGACGCCGGAACGGGTAATCGTTGTGGGCGTAGTTTACAGCTTCACTGTCCAACCACCTTCACATCGTGGATTAGGGCTTCTTTTCTTTTATGGCGACGACTACCAAATAAATGCTAAAACAGGTTCATCTCTGCAATTTTACCACGCAATATTGCACCGGGGACGCACGTACAAGAAAAAAGCTACTGGGTATTATTTGCAACAGAATTGCGTCTTAAAGGGCCCCTAAACCACCCCCGACATTTTTTTGAACATTTCAAGTTAACACGCGCATCAAGTTGAAAATGCCCTCACGATGAACGATGTCAAACGCGGTAGCGCTAAGCGCCGCGGCCGCGCCACAAACTCGAAAAACATTCCCGGTCGCCTCGCCGGCCATTTCCAGGCATGCCAAAGTTAGCCGTGACGACATTGTGGTTTTTGGTGACGTCAAAAGAGTCCGAGCAACGCTGATTGATCGAAGGAGAACGTCAACTTCCGGTTAGTCTGCTAGCAAATGCACGCGCTCCCTGCCTGTTTGTTTTCCTCGTCGTGTGTCGTTCGTGTGGTGTTCGCGTGTGAATTCGCAAATGCACTACGCTGCGCAAGTGCAAGTGAGGTACAACAGACTAGAAACTGCAGCAGCTGTCAGAACGCGACGGATAGCGCTAAAGGAGAGCGTTGGCACAGCAACAACAGAACACTTGCGCGAACGCGGGAGCTCGGCGGAGGCAAGGAGGTTCCATTAAACTTCCGGTGTGGAAGTCCCTGCAGCTGCCTACGGGGCCAAGTGAAGCCGGCGGCGGCCATGTTGCTAGAGCAAAAAGTACGCGGGCGCGCCATAGACGGCAATGTATTAAGATAGGCGCTCGACTTGTTTTGCAACCTCACGATGAAACATTGAGACAGAAACCAACTTTATGCTTATGCCAATTACCAACGGTGTTTTCTAGTTGAGAAAAAAATTTTCCCGCGTCCGTACTCAGCTGCAGGCGTCGAGGAAAACAAAAAAACACCGCTGGCTGAGAGGTTCTATGCAAATCGTACTTGCTGGCTTACTCTGTCTGTTAGTAGAAACTAGGTTTTTTTTGATGCGGTGATGCGATATAGCTCAAATATGCGGCACTGTGCGACTGCCAGCTGACGTGAAATGCATTCGTGCCCTTTATTTAAGCACGTATCCAACCGATTCAGTACAGCGCATGTTTTCTGCATGTTGCCTTAACTAACCGCGCACGCTCTATTTTTTTTTTTTTCGGTATTTCACGTACATTTTTCCGAATGGTTCGTTGCTCTTAGCGTTTGCGAAGTCTTCTCAGACCCGCGTCTATCAAGACCCGTTGGGTGCGTTCGGAAAACTTTATTTAGTTCTGACTGTAAACGTATATATAGGAGATTTCTACACGGGGGACACACGCCGAAAAGCATGCACTTGAAGACAGAGGTTGGGTTGTTCGGTATCACGTACTAGAGCAGAGGTGATCGAGTGGCTGTTTTAAGCTTTTTATCCACCCCTCCGAACACCACATGTTCTCATGCAGTCAGAAGGCTACGCACAGTATTCTTTTTCCTTCATTTTCGAAACCATGCAGTAGCACGGAGAAACACGCCATACGTACGTGCTCGCTGCATTCGCGCATTCGTCAACACGTACGCGTAACAAATCTGCGTCTATGCTCCGGAAAGATGCCCTTCCTCTAAAGTTCGCATACAAACACTGCAGTGACTATCCAATATGTGCATCAGACGTGTATTTTAGCAGAACTCCAGCCCGTAGCAAATCCTGTATGCACGCATCTGAAAACGAAGCACTAGCAAGTATTTAAAGCTTACAGTTATCTTTCATACATGCGTAGGGAGGTAATATATGGATGGGAACGTTTAAAATTGCCCTCTATTTAGCAAAATGCACTGAAAACGTGCAGCCGTACGTGAAGAAAGTGAGAAAAACTTACACGTGAAACGTCCTTCCAGGCTTCTTCTCAACGCGATTTGTGCAGCCGAAAGAGGCGCGCGAAGTCACCGTTGCCTTCTCAGATATTCAGATGCTTAGGAAAAACAGGACACAGTGTTTAAACACCACGAAACAGCGCCGCGTTGTCTACGCACTCCGCCGTCGGCGTGGTCGTCTGCTACTGTTTCCTTGAGCAAGATGGCGGCGACGGCTTCACTTTCGGCGGCACGCTTCCACTCCAGAAAAATAATATATAACCTCCTTGGGCGGAGGCGCGTCAACCGGATGCACGTCATCGGCGATGTATGTCACGTGACATTCGGAGGAGCACTCGGCGAGGAGGTGGCACCGGGAAGCGGCCGGCGCGCGCAGGAGAGCGAAAGAAGCAAGCGCCGCGTTTTGATAATCAAACGCGTGTAACTCGGCTATTTCGGCACCGTTTCGAAAAATTCTTGCGGCTACGTGTTCGTGGCGGACACCGGCACAAAAGCAACACCAAAACTAAATTTCGACCTCTGGGTGGTTTAGGGGCCCTTTAAGTGGGTACTGGTTTTGCACAGGAACACAAAAATCACCACACTAGCCTGCCCACAAGCTCCACTTGTAGGGGCATATAGCTACGAAGATGTCAAGTGTAGTAAAGGAGTGCACTCAACATCACCACAACATTTATTATTGCATAACAGGGCGACAATGTACAAAAATACATTTACGCAAGCGTTAATTTTGTGTCATGTATGTTCCGCCCGGATACATCCTATGGCAGTCCCAACAAAGGAACAAAAACATCTATTTGGGTCCACTTTTAACAAGGGAAGGATAGATTGTTCCAAAAATATAGAAGTTTTGGATTTCACAATGCTTAATTGATGCGTACGCACAAGAAAAACCACACAGCAATACAGAGTGTCCATAGGTAGGTTTTACCTCCCTCTAACTAAAAAAGGAAAAGAAAGAAAAAGTAACACCAAAAGGAACAAATCAGATGGCACACCACCTTGCATGTCCTTCACTTGATGTTATTATAGTTCTTCCGTCCTTGAAAATAAAGTGACGATCTGCTGACATTTTCACAAATACTAATCCACCAGAGGCATAGTGGTGACCACCGAAACACAGGTACACTCAAAAGCACAAATATGACAGTGGTAATGCTCTCCCGGAACAACTTGCAGAAATCCACACAGTACCACGACCAAAGGCTAGGGGAAACAACCACAGGAAGCACATTTCTATCATATTTTGTCATTTAAAAACAGCATGAAATGTCATGTCTACCTCTTACCAACCAACTGGCATGAGACAACACTATCACTGACAAAATACAGTACAGTATCCACTATATTTAGTGCATGCAAGAAGATGAATACTAGAGCCACAATGCGGCGATTGTAAAATAAGATGTCCCAACACTGGGTGAAATACTCGAGAAATGTGCCCCATGTAGTTGGTGCATAAGCCTGTTGACTAGTTGGTTACCCCCACCTAAACATATACGTTTCCAAAGCAGAGCCAACAACATATACAGTAAAATCTTGTTATAAGGAATTTGAAGGGGGAGTTATTTCTTCGTTATAACTATTAGTTTGTTGCAGCCGATATTCATGTCATGGGAATTTTGAGGGGAATTACAATTGCTTCGTTATATCCGTTAATTCATTATAACGAGGTTCTACTGTATTTTGGTTCAAACAATGCTCAACACATGCAGATACAGTAACCAAAACTGCACACCATTCATAGTCAAGAGCTTTTATCATGCTCAACATTGTTACTGACTGATCATTATTGTGAAACAACCTGTGCATTAAATGTTACATGCACAACATGGCATCAGCTCTTCCACCTCCTAAAGGACCCACACAGTGTTCAAGATGTGCCGCTTGCTCTTCTTGTCAGTGAGATCTAGAACTTCAAAATAAACAATAGCTGCCGGAATGAAGCAATGAGTCAAGTGACAATAAGCCAATGAGAGTTGTGCTCCCGTGCCTAGGCATGCTAAGACATACCCTGCCGATATAAAATAAAGTGTAGTAGAGTGTAGTGAATCTGCAATATCTCCACACATTGTCTACACGCTGTTCCAAGCCCTCACTGAATTCACCTTTTACAAACTAAGGGCCGTGGTGCAGACTACCTCACTCGTATTGCAGAGAATAGTCTTCTGCATTCACAATAATAGTCAGAATGGTTTGTAACGGCATAACTTCAAAGGACCAGCACACAGGACAGAAATGGTGAAGGTATGTGTATTGGTTGACTTGAAATGAAGCATTGAATTGTGCGAGGCTATAAAATCCATGAGAGCAATGATTCTGTGCGTCACTCAATAAAAAAAAAGGTACTAAGGCGGCGTACACCTAGAGACAATTTTAATGCAAAAGCAAGTCACGGGCTGTTAAGCCTATACCCCCCTATTTTCAACTTTTCTATTTTCAAACTCTATATTTCTCCTGCTATTCTGACACCTTCTTAGGGTTACAATCTATTAGTTACAACCGCTATACACGCAGTCCTAACAAAGATAAGTCCGCTTGTCGAAACGTTGGCTCCTGCGACGTTCCCTGTTCTAAATCGTGTTTAGCGATCTCTTCATCGATTCAAGCCTCCATCTTTCCCTGAGCTTCTCTTCTAGTTTGGATTACAAGATACATGTAGCTCCTAAGACAACTATACAATGCTATATAGCTCTATAACACACTACCAACAGTCATAGTACCACCAACAAATCGTTCATTTCTAGAGTTCTGAAAGACAACTTGTATTACAACAGAACCATCTCAAATGCAGAGCAACATGAGCAAGGCAGTAACACTAGCGTACACAAGCTCTTAAGAACAGCACATGACAGCGATCACAGATGCTCACCTGCAATATATATTGAGGGGCAAGCAATTCACTGGTGGAGTAAAGTGCACAAGCTTGAACACACAAGCAACAAGCACTGGAGTGCTACACTACAGCTTGTGAGACTTCAATACCGGTATATGTATGTGTTCAAATAAATAGAATGGAAAATAACAGCTTGATTTGAAAGCCGCTGCTGCTGCCTGCAAGGGCAATCCATTTACTTAGGCGGGAGTCCACATGTTCTTGATTGTTACATAGCCATATTCAAGGGAAATAATTATGATTATTGGGTCCTATATTTTAAACAAGTACTCACACAAAAATTATGCATCTTCATTTCTTTTCGGCTGCAATAAGTTGCTAATGACCCATTTATCACGTGTGGAAACCTCCTGTGCTTCAGTGCGTGGCGGATATAGCATGTACTGAAGCACAGGACCGATCAACAATATCACCATTTCGTGCGGCAGCCGCTGCTGCTGACGTGCACTGGCAACGTGGCTGGTTGTCATTTATTTACAAAAAAAAAAACTGCTAGATGCTGATACTGTAATTAAATATTGGCTGCAAAGTTTACTCTGGCAAGAAGAAAATCTTTTTTTCATGAGCGTGCTGGAAAACTCCAACAAGCTTTTTTTTATTCATTCACAAATTTTCTCCGATAAGTTTGTTTTCTACGATTCTTGGAAAAGGCACAAACGGGGAAAATCGATCCTACCAAAAGGAATGTCGTCGTGGCTATTTGTGCCATGTTTAATTGCACACTGACTTTGCTACGGGAAATGCAGAAACTGATATGCATCATTCCGCCCAAAGTCGCATACACCACAGAAATTCCTGAGGTTGAACATACTCCTTTTCGCAGCATATAGCATGCGGCGCAGAACGCAGACTTTCGTTGGCCTAAAATCCCGATTCACGTCCATTTTGCTACAACTCATGCAGCAAAATCTTGGAAAACTAACATTCAAATACAGCATCAAGCACGCTAAAACAGCCATCCTGCTCCTTTCATGTGGTTGGCCGAAGAAACGTACTCCTTTAGAGAACGGAATATGAATAAGTTGTCATCATAACCCATGTTACTTGAAAGCAGGCATACACCTCGATTAAAATGTCATTAAAGAAGTCTTAGTGGCTTTCATTAAGACTGCCTTTTCTACAGCAGAAACATAACCATGCTGCACATTACATTTCAATATCTGTTTACAGCTGAATATGCTGAGAAATATAACGCATCAGTTTAAACTCATCAAGAAAACTGTGCCCTGGTAAGTCATACGTCCTAAAAGGTAAAATTATCACCGTATGTTCGCAATGACCAATGAATATGGCAACTTAAGTAGGTGGCAATTAGAATGAAATTAAGATTGCACATTATTATGCATTATCATCACTGAGGGTTGGCCAAAAAAGCAGCATACATAATTTGATTAACAGCAACAAATATTCACAAGGCTTTCGTAGGTAAAGTACCCGCAATAAATTGCAGGAGATGCTTAAAGGAAGCACAATAATCTTGGAGTAAAGTGCCTTGTGTGGCTAGTGACACATATTATGATTTCCAAATCCAAGTGGCCCTCGATGGGATGTCTATAGAGAATGGCAACATAAAAATTATAACAAATCAATAAAGGCATGCACAACACATGCGTAACTCAGGTACAAAAATGAAACAATAGTACAATGTTATCAACATACAAACATTTCTGTGCACTTCATTTGCCCTACAAATAATGATGTAGATAATACGGGCACCACCACAGAACCACGTAGAAATAGAATTAGTTCACATGTTCTAAATGTAGTACTTCCTAAATAATCATGGTTATGGAGAGAATGGGGGCCTGCAGTTGTCAAGCTGCAGTTACATGTTTCTAATTAGCAGTACAATGGCAAACAAAAAATAGCATTCCGAACTTTAAACGTCATAACAACTCTGTCAGATAACTCACAGACTGTTACGCAGTGCTGAATTTTCGCATAAACTCCTTTGGGTACCCCTTGAAGCATCAATGCTAGCATAGAGCTTGATACCATCGTCTACGGAAGTGATCTGCAGCAATAATGATTAAAGATCTTGCAATGAATGACGATTACAAACATACTAACTCGCACACAAGACTGGAATGTGCGTACTCGTCACACTTCTTAGGCAGTAGGACTTCAAAGCTGTTCCCATTCTTGTGTGCCTGCATAGTTGCTAACCTCTAAACATTACCAACACTTATTAGACATGCATTTCCTATGCCACCTAGGACAGTTTCTAAACTGCACCCTGGATCCCTACAAGAACACAGCCTGCATTCCAAGCAAAATCATTCATGCTAAGAAACAATCCCCGCAATATCCATTGCGCTCACTGCTGCATTGCATGTCACAAAATTATTTCCCATGTGGTATCACTTCGAGAGTCTCTTCACCACCTGTACAACAATCTCTTTGCACTGCTTTCGATTAAGAGGCCCTGCGAGTTCATTCCCGCAGGTATGAAGAAAATGCAAGCCACACAAAAGCTTCGCGACAAGGTGACGCTCCTCGTATGTCCTCGTATGTGAATACGAGGAGTGGTCACTACACATTCATTTAGTGAGTAAGACTGCAGCTAACGTGAGGCTTGACCTCAAAGACTTGGATGGTTACCATTAATCCAGAGGCCATGCGATTTGCAGACGTCTCACAGTACTTGTCGGAAGGTGTGAGACAGATCTTGCTGGATGCCCAACAATAGACAGTACTACGACATGACTGCCAAGTAAGTGCACGGGTTTAAAGGGACACCGATGTGAAACACTAAATCGGTCTCAACTAATAGATCGTTACTTGTGAACACCATTGCCATTGATTTCGTCATCACAGGTGTTTGGCACCTGAAGAGAAAACACACGTCAAAGTTTCATTTTTGAATTTCACTCTAAGAACTCAGCACTTAAATGCAAATGCGACTTAAGGAACCTTCAAGCTACATTAGGCCTGTGCCTCCCCCTCCTCTCCCCCAATAACACAATTCATGTTTAGTAAAAAATAGTTTTCTGTACCACAGCAGGCACGTTCAACACCTATGTTGTCACAGTAAGTTGGTGCAGAAACGTCAATGCAACATCACATTTACGTTGTTTTTGTGCATTTTCTCACTTGCAAATCATTATCTGGTGGCAAGGGTGGTGCTGTTGGTACTGTGAAAGGGTAATTTATTAATACACAAAACATCAATTTGCCCTTTAGTGGCCATTCAAAGGATTCATTAAAGCGAACCACAGTGCTCAAATGATGTTCAGCAATTGGTGTACTGTACTGTCCCAGAATACTAGAATGCATCCTTAGAACTTTGAAACTGCCTACACATTTAGGTTGAAGCATATTGAGGATTTGTTATACTAATGTAATTCACATCTACATGATACTATATTCAAACGTAAAGAAGGAACAACATCAAGACGTGCACACCTATTAAACATCATGATAGAGACAACCATACTATAATCCATATATTAAGAACAGAAACCATTTTCTTGTTTCAAAGAGTATGACTCATGAGCTGTTCTGGATGAGAAAAGTGTACTTTCAATGTTGAAGAATTTGCAGTTTGACAAGAGAATTTTTTTTTTTGTGCAAGAAAGAAGTAATACGAACACCTCCTTTGCAATGTTAAATCTACCCAGAAAATTGAAATCTACCCATAAAATTGACTAGAGAAATCACTGTTGTACTCATTAAAAGAAAAGGGTTGTGCGAATCATTTTAAAAGGCTGCACAGTGAAATTTAAAGCATTTGTCGTAAAAATAAGGTGTGGAATGCCAATTTCCACAATGTCAGGTGTAAAAATATTTGACAATGTATACATTATATTAAAACAAAAAATATACCTCCCCCTCATTCCATATAATAGTCCTATGCATATCAGTAAAGACTTACATTGAAAGCAACTTAGTATATTTTGCAGCATAGCAACATATGACAACTTCAGCTCCTCCATATTCAACATAACCTTAAGCAGTCAAACAGGAACTAATCTAAGGAAAGCAACTGAAAAGTATAGTTTACTATTATTATGCAAGGAAAATGCAGAAAAAAGGCAGTTCCACAGCAGTGAAATCTGTACAAAGTGAACAGCATTCATTTGTCCATGTTTCCCTTGTGTCTCTGCCATGTTTATTGTCAGCATTTTTTAATTACTTCCATTTAATTTGATCTCATTACACGATTATTTACCCATAACATGCATCTTTTATTTTATTATACTAATCTGGTTTGCGTTAACAATTCTTAATCAGGATCCATTTAGTTAACATTTCACCGTTATTGATCCATTTTAAGGGAATTCATTAAGGCGCGTAAGGACGTGTTACTGCAGCTGGGTTTCCCTTGTGTTCATCTCGGACATTCTCGAATTATTTTTGCGTCATTTTATGTCATGATGTCATTAATTGCTCTTAATGTGTTCCTTTTATTTTATTGCACCACTCAGGTTTATTTTAACCATCCTTAACCTGGACAGAAAACAGAAGCCATTCAAAGCTTAAATTACAAGTGGTGTGGTCATAGGAATAAAACATCTACAGCATCATTAACAATGCAATGTAATTGTACAGGCAGTCAGCATTAAGCACGACAAGCTCCTTGTCAACAAAATCCCTTTCCGTGAAAGTGACCAAGATCAAATGGCCTCAATAAACCAGGCTGATAAATACGGCAGCATTTATAATTGAAACACAGCGGACCTCCCAATAATTCAAACTCTGATAATTTAAACTTTCAGGTTAACTCAAACAAACTTCACATTTTCGGTTGACAAGCACTGTTTTCAGTGTACTTAAAAGCTGCTTAATTTGTACTGTACTACACTTCGTTACTCCTGTTAATTCATAGTTTTTGGCTCATCGTTACCAGAAATGTTAGCTGATTTCATCCTGCTAGCTCAACACTTGTGCTCCCGCAGCTTTCAACACACAGAAATACAGTAAATTGCCAGTCAGCCCCTGAGCGTGCAAAAATACTAGCAGAAGAAAAAATACAGTGAAATAAACACTGAGGTGACAACAATGCCAATTACTACGGGCCATCTCTGTTTTTTCCTGGTATGTTGCAGTGAGCCGTAGTACTCCCTGTTTACATCTAATAATTCAAACTTTTGATAATTCAAGCACAATTTTGGGGGTCCCCTCACGACTTAACGAGTTTACCGTACTACACTGTGCACATATGTAAAACATCCAGGTAGCCTTGCCATCATGGCAGAACAGCAGGTCTATTAAAAGCTGTTCTCTTCACCGCCTTCTCATTAGGAATAAGCTACAATGTGTGAAAGCATAAGCAACAATACTCAACTATAGTGATGAGCAAAGCAACAACTTCTTCAAAACATTTGAAGCTTCAAGTCTTACTCCTTACATCACCCTCACCTGGGTGGTTGAATGCTTCTCACTAGGTATTGAGCTGATCGAAAACAAATGGTGGTTAGATAGTGTATGCACTACTGCAAGTGAATCCACAAATACATTCTTGCGGCAGTATTCAAGTGTTTCTGATTGTATCACATTGATGGACACGAATAGTACAATGTTCATGAAAAAACATGGCATCGAAATTGTGTCAACTATGTGATACAGTTACATACAGATATATAACCACAAACCATGATGTTGGCTATAATGGAAATGTATGCGGAAATAGTACACGAATGTGGCACCAACAAAAATGGCCGAAATGAACGCATGTGCATTACTTGACTCCTTTCATCTGTTGAGCACCGAACCCCATCGTAAGGCATACAAAACGTATTCACTTCATTGTTGAAGAAGCACTGTGCAAAACTATTAAACATAAAAGCACCGATCACAAGGGCAACACAGTATATGTGGTCCCCACATCACTCTTGTAATTAAGCCCTAAACGTCACAACATGGCTCTCAATAACGGTAAATAATTTCTGTCTTCGAATGCACCAATCTGAGGAAACCGGTTTGGCAGCACCGGTACAAGGAATAACGCAGATTATCAACATAAATAAGCGGCGCAAAGGCAGCGAGAACCTCACCTGAGCACGAACAGCGAAAGCGGCGGTACGCGACTGATGGAACTGCAACAACAATGCTGCAATAGCTAGCCCCTCCCTTCCCCCCTCTCACCTACACCTGTCGCCCAAGACAACAACGACAGGCGAGGAGTCATTATGCTAGTAGACTCTCGGTCGACCTGACAGGTCAACGCATTGCACCCTTGGCATCATGAACACATGGCAAATCATCCGGTGCAAGTTCAGTACGTGTATCGGACGATGCCGAAGTTGAGGCGCATTTGTTCGAGGAAGATCCAAGTGAGGATGGTGTGCGGGCCAAGTCGCACAAATGCTGGGATGTAGCCCTAGTAAAAGAAAAAGAATCGTGGTTAGTTAATGTCAGTCCGAAAGAGACTAGAGTAGAAATTCACATGTGCAGCAGGACCTCAATGATACATTCCGAAGGACAGGAAGACGAGTGAGTTGGTAAGGGTTCATAATGCAAAGGAGAAGTGTGCAAACACGGACACAAGGACAAAGGAACAGACAACAAAAATGTCAGTTTGAGCTGTCTTCCTTTGCAATTGTACATTCCAATTCCTTGTCATTGCCCCATTTTCTACAATTATTGCGATAAAAAAGGCACACTGCATATAATTCAACACCAATAGCAACTCTAAGAAACAGAGATGTGATGGGAAGGCAGTCAAGTTCTCAAAGTTGGCAACCTAGTGTTGGGAGCAGATAAGCGAATTCCGAAGGGCTTAACGAGTGGAACTACCGTATTTGCTGTACGGTAGGTCGAACTGTTTCCTTGAAACTTGAAAATCCAAAGTTGGGGTTGACCTACAATCATGTGCAAACCACGCATTGAAAAACAAGGATATATCCTGGCCTTAAATGTACATTACAGAATGTGCATCCATTTTTGTGTATTTATTTTTGTACACAATTCTGGAGGTTCACCTACAGTTATGTAAATACAGCATTGAGACATCCTCTATAGATTGCCCAGCATGTGCAGAATCACTGTGTCTACAGGAGATGTAGGCTCACCACATACAATATCATCAAAACTTGTGTTCTTCAACAGGAGGAAGCTGACGGCATACAGATCTAGAAAAATATCACTCCTCAGAAGTGCACTTCAGTAATGTCCCAAAAGAACTCTGCATTGCAACAATAGACGCATGCTCAATCACAAGAACTTATCGCCATGCAGTGAAGCATGCTACCTGTTACCTATGTTTGTCATCACATAAATAAAAGAATATGTGATTCCCTCAATACTTCTTGCCTCTAAATATAACAGTTTTATCAAGCATGTCATAATGCAAATGCAAGATGAAAATTACAGGCTCTGCTGAGTCTTGATCACAGATATGAACACTACAGAAGAAAGTTCAGTAATCAATCTAAATGCCAGCCAAGCAATCACAAGATTTACTGTATAACTTTTCAAAAGTTTGTTACCTTCCTACTCAACATACCCTCAGGTTTTTCGTGTGAAGATTGGATTTCTTTCATGAGTAACACGGCTGCAAGCATTACCTGATGATGGTATCTTGGATCACGCAGTTTTTTTTTCCAGTGATACACCAAACACCAGTGTAGTGTTAACAGTAAAATTCTGGTTGCAAAGCAAATTTAAATATTCTTGTCTGCATGAAAATCTAATGAAACCTTCTTTCTAAATATTTCCGCACTAAATTACCAAGAAAACCTACTGCCAAACAAGGGCAAAAAAAAACAAGCTTACTGTACAACTAGTGTACACCCACAATGTTCCTAGAAACAAAGAACAGTCGTAAAGAATAGCCCAGAAGAGAACTGTGCAAATGTACGAGTTAACTTCCCCATGTTACAGAAGTGTTAGCTTTCCCACAGTACACTAGTGTCAAGCTTCGCTGCAGTACACAAATGTTATGTGGCAAAGTGTAGTACGTGCAGGAATGGGCTGCTTGTCATGGGGCACAGCACCTTTCGTGCCTCAATTACGAACTTTGAATAGTTTGAATAGCAAAAGTTAGGTCGAATCAAATCAAATACTAGTGCTTGCTATTCGGAAACTATTCAAAAATTTGGACATTCCAAATTCAAACACAGCTGGAAAGTGGGCGCTTGCCATCCGTACTTGAAACCAGACCGCAAATTCCCTGGTGTGTTCAGTGCACGCATTAATACTTTGCTCACATGTTCACAGGAGTCTCCAAGACTGATCGACAGTCTCCTGGCTTTGTTAAAAGAGTGTTGCAAGGAAAGGTCTCCCAACCTCAACATATTTGCAGGTTTGACTGTACTTGTGCCAGAGACATGGAACTTGACCAACAGTAATTGCACACCAGACTTACCATAACCATACTGAGAAATGCATCCCCCAAAACAGAAGTTTTAGGTGTAGAACTCCAAAGAGGGAACTGAATGTACACAGCAGCTGTATTCTGAGATGTGTCACTAAAGGTGATATTGTCACTTTGGTGACAAGTCTCCTTTGGTGTCTACTGTGGTGGCGACTGACCGGTTCAACAAACTGGAATAATGAGGGTAGGTTTCCGGTTTGTTCAACCAGCTAATCACCACCGCAGGTGACACCAAACTTAGGTCACTAAAGCGACGCTATTACTTTCGGCGACACGTCTCGAATACGGCTCCAGATGTGCCATTCTAGTAGCAACTAGTATAACCTTTCTTTCGTAAATCCAACTCACCTTGAAGAATGCCATGACCCCCAATTTCTTCGTTTCTAGCGCGCAGTGCAGTATACTCTGCCAAGAAAAGGCGAGGAAAGATGGGAAACAGAAAATGCACTGTGAATTCCATGCAGCAATACGTGCACGTTCACTGTCACAAAATTCAGCAATGAGAAAAATGTCAACTGAGAATTTATAAGTATATCCCCCACTGTAGTGTGCACACCCATATTCAGTGAAAAAAAAAAGAAGCACATTAAACTGAGAACAGTCACATTCCTTGTTTTGAGCGCAATGTGCTAATACAAATTAGACCAATGACTTCTCTAGTCCCCCTAACCAACAATCAAAATTTATGCTATAAGTAAACCATATTTAAGTTAAATTGAGAAAAAAACCAAGCAACCGAGCTTACAGTAATGCTGCCATGTTTCAAAACGCACAATTATGTTTTTCCTCATGGACACATGTTTGGAAAAGCAAGGCACACTCAGTTCCCGGCTTCCATATTCAAATAGATTACCTTTAAGCCATATGTTCTCAGCAAAAATTTTGTCAGAGCATTACTCGTGAGCACACAATGCCTATTGTCATTCATCTCCTTTTGGGGCCTGGAGTCTTTTGAAGTTTTAAGCACACCTCTTTTTATTTTGTCACTGAAGTGACTCAACTAGGGAACTAATACCTCATTATTTATTGAAATGTACAAAGTAGGTAACAACACCAATGAAGAGGTCTTTTTTCTAGAGCTGTGAATAGCAAAATTTTGAGTGCGAAGCAATTCCAATATTTTTTTCAAGTGCAAATCAAATCAAATACCTTTGAAATAATTTTCAAATATCTTTTTAATAATACCATATCTAATTCCTATGCAACTATATCCTGCAGTGGACATAAGATGGGCTGATGATGATAATGATATCAAATTATGGAAAACTGCAGTATTAAACATAGACAAAAATTTACTGCATGACTAGTGCATTCCTTCAAAGTCGTTCCAAAGTGCTGAAAAACAGTCTAACATCGAACTGTGCAACAGAAAGCTGAACTAACTTAATTGCTGTATGCGCCTGTTAACTTCACCACAGCACACAAGAATTAGCTTCACCGCAGCACACAGGTGTTCTCTTTGCCACAGTACATGACAGTTAACTTCATCGCACTGCCTGATGTTAGCTTCACCGAAGTACGCGAGTGTTAACTCCGCCGCAGTACATGGGTGTTAGCTTCGCCACTATACAAAGATATTAGCTTCGCCGCAGTACGCGGATGTTATGTGGCAAAGTGTACTGCATGCAGGAATGGGCTGCTTGTCATTGGACATAGCACCTTTTGGCCTATGTCCCATGCCTTTGCCTTTGCCACAGTACACTTTAACTATGCCACTACACAAGTGTTATGTGGCAAGCGAACTACAGGCGAGAATGGGGCACTTGTCGTGAGGAATAGTGCACTTTTCACTTAATTCCCAACTTTGAATAGTAAAATTTAAATTTGAATCAACTGCTATTCAAAAATTATTGGAAATTTCAAATACTCGCACACCCCTACTTTATTCATATCTGCTGTCCCACCTAATGACTACCACTAAACAACAATGAAACAACTGCTTGCCACTACTACCTTGCCACAACCTCAAAGAGTTGCACCCTTACCTCTCCTTTACTAGAGCCAACAAAAATACACAGCCAACGTCTTTCATGCACAGTGTGGCAAAGTGTAAGAAAAAAACAAGAATTTAACATGGTGTGCTTCTGAGCATTTCCTGCTGGTCTTTCATATATCAGAGTTGTCAGGACCTATTCTTCAGAAAACTTCACAGAATATGACACTCAAATTACAGTAAATTGCTCCATGCTCCTAAACCTCCATGGCAGGTATGTCTGAATTTCCTGGAATACAACCAGGCTACCTTTGGTTACATTACGTTTGTGTAAGTTGAATAAAGTACAGAAGTCTAACCTCATTACAACCGCAGACCTGTGTGACACAAAATATCATTATATCTCAAAATTTGTTATAAATGATCATGCAATGTATTGGTGGCTAGACCATTCTTCATTTGCTTCATTATAACCCATAGTTAGTAATATCCATATTTGTTATATTACCATTTTACAATAGATTTATGGGGAACATGGTCCTCAATGCTCTAATGATTCAACTCTAGGTCTGTGGTGGCTGCACTGTTTCATCTGGAGGCAGTGATAAAGGACAAAAAAGAAAGATGACCGTTACAAAATGAAGTACTGTACATAGTGGTACGATATTATTTTCTGAACTATTCGAGGGCCACTTGTTAGGAACTTCCAGCACTGCTATCAGATAGATCACATATTTCAGCAATCTGTAGCAAAAGTGGCTCGAACAATTGTCTTCTGTACGGCATGCACGCAATGAGATAAATACTGTCAACGACTAGCAACGTCCCTTACAGCCAGGAGATGACTCATATGAGGATGCACACATGATCCACCGAGAAGTGCTTCATAAGAACCACCATAACACTGACACTGTCGCACACTCACCCTGTATTCTCCTGGCTTAGCATTCATCATCCTCGTCTTCATGACATCCAAGGGCTGTGTTAGTGTCGTCGCAATGCCGGCCTGCAAGAAAGGGGGACAGCAGTATACTTAGGAGAATTTTCAGCTTGCAACAGGTGACTATACAGTGAGACTTGTCAATACAACACAACAAAAACAGCATCTTTCAAGGCTTGTACTAAATACCATGACCGTTAAACCTAAATATATAATGAACTTCAATGTAACTGATATCTCAATTAAACAAGTACCACATTTTCACGATTGTAAGTCTACTCAAATGTAGGTCAGCTTCCCTCCCCCTCTCAAGTGAAAAGAAGCTGGTGGTACACGTTTGTTTTGATTGTAAGTTGATGGCCCAATTTTGGATTTTTAGTTTCAACAAAGTGGGTCAACTTATAATTGCACAAACACAGTATTTCACTTCAATACCATTATGCGCACAGGCAACACATATGCATTTTTAGGCTGAATATAATGAAGCATGTTAATCCACAATTTAAACGAAACGAAATTTAGTTCCTGGTACAACTGAATACCCAGGTAATAAACAGGACATCTTACATCCGCCAGATGTTGAATGGATGAGCTCAGTCTGCATGTTTCAATACCTGTAGGCCTTGAAGATTGTTTGGTTATAGTGCAGTACCACTTATATTGCAGAGTAAAGACTATGACGACCTACATTATACTAACTGGTCTGCAGTGTATTTACTTTACATGCAACCTCGTTAACACATTCAATATGCACAATAAACACATTCAATATGCACTTGGTTTCTGAGGCGATGCAGCATGAGCTCAATATAGGCAACAATTCAATATACAGGGGTTTAGCTACATCACCATTGAATAAAGAAAAATGTTAAAACACGATTTTAGTAAAAGACTAAGCCAAATGTAATGCTACAACATTACAACACGTATTATGTAGCGTTATGTAGCATGCCGCATTACAACATATAATGCTACTGAGTCACATGTAACGCTACAGCAGTGAATCTTACCGCCATAAAGCTGGAGCTAAAGTGAGTCGTTAGGTTGTCACTGAAATAGCCAGTCGACAAGAGAGCTTGCTTGATCTGCTCGTAGAATGAGATCTGCATGGAAAAGCAGTGAGGAAGAAAAATCAAATCCTGCAATGTTACGTGCCAAAATTACAACCTGATTAGAGTCACACCTAGGCAGATTGCTCTGTAGGTTCTAATTTCGACCACCCGGGGACCTTTGTAACATCAATCTAAACTTTACAGTTAATCTTCAAGAACAAACAGTATGAACATAGTAAATTATCCGTCAGTAAAAAGTGAACAAACAATGGGCTTGCAATCGATAGCATTACAAATCTAAGCTTATAAGACATTTCAGGAATAATGCAGTGATTCTTGTGTAAGATGAGACTTCATTAGAATGAGGTCCCACAGTTACAAGCTTTTTGTTTTTGACCCTTGTTGAAATGTAGCTGTAATGGCTGGGATTGGAACCAGCATTATACATACGAAGATTTAGCGAGCGCCCCAGACAGGCGTTGGTCCCGAGTTCCATCCCCGGACCAGGACGAATTTTCCAGCCACTAGGAAGCTTTCATTTCTCAGAAATCCGTAAGGATCCGTATGGATTTCCTTGTCGCCGTGTGCTACAAGACAGGTGGATGCTAATTTTCCCTTTCCTTAGCTGCTAAGGTACCATGGTGAGCAGAAGCATAGAGAAATGCGCGTCAGATCACGAATGATGACAACTATGCTATACCGACTAAATTGCAATATCCCCACTGAGCAATCAAAGATTCTTTGAATGAGAATTCAGGTTTAGATTCTGGAACATTAGTTGTCACAGCACATCCCCATATTGTGTCCAGTTCTTCACATGTTCTTGAATTTTATTGTACCAATAACAAGAAAGCCTTCCTCAGACCCCGTGGTGTGATTTTCAAATGTCTTCTCAATGACTTTGACCTTGCTAATGTTGAATTCCAATGCCGACAGATTCCGTGAGCAAGCATTCAAACCCTAGCATAGAACGCTTCTTAATTCTTAACTAGGACACAAACCCAACTGCTGGAGCAAAGCTATTAAATGGATGAAGAGTTACCCAGCATGCCCTGCATGAGGTCATTCACTTCCACTGAGCACTTGTGCAAGTCATCTACCATTACCAACAAAACTCGCAAATACTGCAATACGCCCCTCAAGTACACATGTGAAAGGAAATAAACCATGTAGATTTCCCAATCAATCCACCAATTTTCACGGAGCAATTTTTGATGCTCCAGGATGCAAGTGCTGCTATGAATCCACTCCGATGTGCTCACTGGAACATGTGACTTGCGCCCTCTTATTGGAACAAAGTTGCCTCAAAACAAGCAGAAAAACTGGCATCGGTTTCACCATTTCAATTCGACATAAAGACCTCCTTAGCACTTCGAAGTCAGGAAAGCTCCACCACCCACAACATGCAAACCCAACAGGAACAAGGTAAAAGTGTGTGCTTTACAAAGTAGCAATGGCAGTGCGCTGATAAGCCCGGAGAACATCATGCCTTTGTGCTCTGCCACTTCCTCCAACTAACAGTAGCCGCGAAACCAGTCCACCATCAGGGTGCAGGAGCTGATTGAGACAATGGCTATTCTGTTCTGCCAAAGCTCACCTGGTGGAGCATTTTCTGCAGTATACTTCGATGAACTTCCACTAGCAGTGTGCGAGAATCAAATCTTTCCAATATAAAAACAACATAAATATCCAGTGTCAACTATAGAAGTGTCTCAACAAGAATGTACCTTGAAAAATAATACTTATTTACCATATAATTATGCTACGAAAATACACGAACAACTGTCCACACACAGGATATTACTGCATTATACCATCCTCTAAATTAGCCCATCAGACTATGATCACATTGATCAAATACCATGGCGTAAAGCAAGTGACAGCAGATACTGAAGGCCATCATGAAGGAACACACTGTTCCACAGGGTCAGGCTGCTGCAATGCATGCCGACAAGACCCCACACAAGGAAGTGGCTGCAAATGGCAGTGCGAACGTATCCGTTAATGGCTAAAAGCATGCTGTGCAGCACTATGCTTACACAAGCACCAACAGCACTGCAAAACATGCATGTGGTCGAAGACACTTATTGTAGGACGCGTGTTGGCAGCGACAAGGCATTTTCGGCATCAACCACCATTAGACCTCCATGCATCACTAATGCCTGCTTCTATAGGTTTTCCAGGTATCGAAACCAAGCATCAACATAGAAGATCATTCACTTTAGTCGGGATGACTATCGCACATTAAATATTGCCAGATGTTCTAACCAGTTCAAGTACTAAAAACATTTCAATACCACGTTCTTGAATAGACTCCAAATCTTAACAATGCAATATTCGATAAAAACTCAAAAGACTTGAATGTTTGCACACCCTTTTAACTACAGTTGTAATGAGCACAGTTGCTCTAATACTCTTGCACGATATCAAGCAGTGCACAAACCATGTGGCTATTTCTCAAACTGTGCATACACTACATGACTGTCTGTCAGTACACAGCTTCTTTCGTGCCCCAGCTGCAGGTGCCAGCAGGACGAGTAACCAATGACACAAGAAACCCAGTGCTGAACAATCAAGTTCCATGCAGTAAAAGAAAGCTATGATAAACTCTCTATACAGTCACCAACCTGCCCTATGGTCATAAGCACGGCTCTGGCCGTAGCTGCACCGCCTCCGGAGAAGAGGTTGAGTGCACCTTCTTGCTTGTAGACGCGCCACAGGCCATCTATTGCATTCTTGTAACTGAACAGAGAAAGATGATTCACAAGTTATGATGTAAACGCCAGTTGTACTGTCAAGTTACAGAGATTATGTGGAGGAAGGAGGAAGCATGTCCACAGAAGATGTTGAACACTACAAGTGGCAAGCTCTTCAGTGGGCAAAACGGTGCATGCGCAACTAAACAACAGCAATACACAGTGAACCCTGTAATAACAGAACGCAGTTAAACCTCGATATAACAGACTCTGATATAACAAAGCTCTTGATATAAGGAAACACTTGGCTTTTTACGACATAATGTCCTTAGGACAGCATGTATCTTCAACTCCATAAAATAGAGCACTTTTGTGTCGAATTTTGATAAGATGAAGTTTCAGTGCTTCCAGAGAAGAACACTGAGCTGACACTTTGAAGCAGCGGGTGGTGTCAGTGGTCAGATGGATGACTTATACATGGTTTTTGTGAATATGCTTGTCAAACTGCACGCCGCGCAACAAAGTAGACGCCTGTGGTAGGAGGACGGTACTTCGGCGTTGTTGTGTTCGGTGTGCGGGGCCGAGATTTGAATTGCGCGGCCTTGCCGTGATGATGATCGGTGTGCGGTGCCGAAGAAGTGCGGCTGCGTGCGATCACGAGACTTCAGCTCGAGCGACGGGGCCGAACAGCTGAGCGAACGAGACAGGACGACTGGGCTCCGACCCGAACAGACGTTCCTGGGCTTGGGCTCCGACCTGAACAGACGTTCCTGGGCTTGGGCTCCGCCCCGAGCAGACGTCTCTGTGCTTGGGCTCCGTCCCGAGCGAACGTTCCGGCACTTGGGCCATGTCCCGGTGCTGCTGCTGTGACCCTAGCTGGGCAACGACCCGGTTCTGCTGACGGGTACTTGGGCCACGCCCCTGCGGGGCTGCGGCTGTTCTCGGAGCTGGGCCACGTCCCGGCGCTGTGTCCCGTACCCGGGCCACACACTTCGACGCATTGCCGTGCCTGAGCCACGTCTCGGCGCATGGTCTTGAGACTCGCGCCGTGTCCTCGAGTCTCGGGAACGGACCGAGTAGCACCATATAGCTGCTGCCTGTCTACAGAACTGTGAGTGACTGCCGGAGTGCTGAAAACTCCCTTGACCTTGTTTGTATGTGAATATTTGTCCCGTGTCCTTGTCTGTCCCATAAACGTGTCCCTCTGTTCGTCTGGGTCCTCCCTTCGTGCGTCTGGCTGACTTGCGCCCACATAACAGTCCCACAACGCCAATGCGGAGCAGCTATACTCCGTTTCATACATCAGGTGCAACGCTGTGAAAGCTACGCAAGTAGTCCGTAAGGAAAAAGAAAAGGAGAGGTGTATCGCTCCGACAAACGGACTACAAACACTAGATACAAACTCGCATATTTAGATTTTTTTCCCCGGCAATATACGGGCGCGTTTTGTCAAGCTGATGGAAAATGTATTATGATAAAATGCTGCCGGTGAGACATTTATTGTTTTTCGCTCACCACAAGAAACGCACTACTTTTTGGTCGTGCAAGTACACAGCGTAAACACGAACACTAGCTTTGACAGCGTTGCACCTGATGTATGAAACGGAGTATAGATAATCAGACTTAGAGGCAAGTGTTGCCAATGCACACTCACTTTCTTCGGCTTTCCTTGGGAAGCTTGACGTCATTTTGCATCCTAGTGTGAAAAAAACGAAACGCAAATAATATATACTGAAGAATATGCACCCAGTACTGCACTCGTAAAAACTGGATCTACGTTTCAAACTGAGTCAAACTGAATCTCGAACGTTTTTCTGTACTTTTCAATTATAATCATGTATTAAATCCTTAGGCCTTAACACAGTTGAACCCCTTTATAAGAGGCACTGATGTACGAAACGGTTGTTTATAACACATGTCATTAACCACTTGGTTGGTCACCTCCTCTGTCCCATTAGATGAACCTCTTGCATAATGGACACACTTCTGAGAACAACTGATTATAAGGGACGAGATCTCCTTAAATTTTTATCAGCCATCTTGCTTGCAACAGATATCCTGCCTTTAAATGCTGTGCTCTTGGCTACTGACTGCAATTACTTTATCATGGGAACAAAGAATAATCATAACCAAGTAATGCAAGAAAATTATGGTTGAGAAAACATGAATTGCACTCCCAGTGACATGGTCCAATGAGCAAATCACTTAACACTGCAACAAATAGTATAGATATAAAATAAGCCACTTGCAATAGGCTCTGCACTTCTTTTGTGGTCAGTTTAGTTGTACTGTGACCTAAATGAAATAGCAGTTTAGTATAAAATAGGCACATTACATCCTGCTTAAAAGACACCCCTCCCACAAGGGAGATAAAGAGCTTCCTAGTGCATGTTATGGAGAGGGTTCCACTACATTAACGTCACTTTCTTCATTCTTTCTTTTTTTCTTTCTGTATTTGTTTGCACTGTAAGCATACAATGCCAAAGGACCAAAATAAAAACAGCCATTAAACAGCTTGACAAGCTCTTAGTTCCTGGTACAACATGGTGGCAGCAAGTGGAGAACACATCGCATGAACATAACCACAATAAAATTACGCAGTAGTTAGAAACAAGACACTTGCAAAATTATAAAAGGCACATGGATAAAACTTCAGGTGAAGAGGCAGGCATTCACCCAAATAATGTAATTAAAGAGGAATTTCATACAGATGAAAGTGTGAATGCACGCACTTCTAAGTGGTGCTTATAACCATCAAAACGAAAAATAAATTATAACCAAAGGGAGTGACCGAATGAATGAGGACAGTTGTGACTGCATTATGTTTGCAGCTTGAAATCCAGCGAGATGAAGCAACTAGAACAATCTGGCTAATTTTTTTTTTCTCGTTCGCATGCCATAATTTGTACTGAACTGCGGTATACACCAAAGTTGTCTGTGACGGGTAGTATAGGCATCTGTATTTTTTTGCACCTTTCTTACCTGACATTCACCATGTCAGCTGGGGTGCCGACAAAGCCACCAGAGGCACCTGCGACACCCGCGACGAACACCTTCTGGTAGAACTTCATGTTCTCACCCGGCTTGACCAGGTACTGCCGGATGACCTCGTACATGCCAAACCGTGTCGTCGAGTAGGTCAACTGCGGCATGACAACAATTGTGCCTGGAACCCCACGACATGTTTAAGGACCACCACTCCCCTTTGGCAATTGCAAATGGAGAACAGCAATGCGCGGATCGGACATTGATGGTTGCATCTCCCAAGCATCAAGCAATACAGTCGAACCCGGGTATATTGAACTCGCCAAAAAACGTTTATTAGTTCGATATATGGCATAATTCGATATAGGCCCGCTATAGGATTTGATGACGCAAAGGCACACACCAATAAGAAAAGTACTTTATTAATATGGTGGCTTACTTGCGTGCCCTACTTTGGAACAAAATAGTCCTGGATTGTCTTCTGTTTCAACGACTTCGCTGCCTGCGACAGCACGCACGCCTCCACGTTGTCCAACGAGTCGGAGCAGCTGAGGCCGCAACCTTCCATATTCACACAATAGTGCCGAACCAACGCAAGTGCACTAATCACTTCGGAGGATGTAGGCAACGGGCCATCGTCAATTTCCTTATTGCTGTCGCTTTGGCTCGTGGTTGGCACGACGTCTGCAACGTAGTTCTCATCTTGTAGCTGGCCCGTGATGGTGACATCATCGTCCATACTGACGAACTCGTCGAATGTCGATCCGTCGATAGCACCCGGGAACTCTGCCAGCTCGCTCCAAACTTCGACGGAAACACCTGCGGTGTCTTCAGTGCTGTCATCGGAATTTGGGGTGTCATCACCAGGCGTGCGGAAGCCGGCATGCCTAAAGCAGTTCTGGATTGTCCCCTTCGTGACATCTGCCCACGATCTACTCAGCATAGAAAGAGCTCCGAGCAAGTCGATCTTCAGCTCCCTGCTGACACGAAGGTTCTGCAGCAGCCTCTCCACCAGGCGCTTCCGATAGTCGGCTTTCAGTGCGCGTATAACGCCTTGATCCAGTGGTTGCAGGACAGACGTAGTGTTTGGGGGTAAAAAACGCAGCTCGATGTTGCTGAAGGTCGTACTGCAGTGGTGCGATGAACAATTGTCCATGAGCAGGCACACCTTGCGATTTTCGCCTACCAAATCATCATTCCACGACGATAGCCACCTGCTGAAAAGCTCTCCGGTCATTCATGCTTTTGAGTTTGCTCGGTAGGTAACTGGAAGCGACAGCGCATTTCGAAAACACCGCGGTGCCGTGCTTTTCACGATAACTAGAGGTCGAAGCTTTTTCGATCCGTCTAAATTAGCTGCCAACAGCACGAACACACGGGCTTTGTTTGCCTTGCCGCCGCAAGTCTTGTCGCCCCGACACGCAAGTGTCTTGTTTGGCAACATTTGCTAAAATAGAGCGGTTTCATCCGCATTGAAGATATCTTGGGCTTGATATCTTGCTGCGATATCTCGCCAGTTTTCCTCGAGCCATTTGTCTACGCTGTCCAGGTCCACCGCTCTGCTTTCACCCGTAACAGCTTTGCCAACGATGTCGTGCCGTTCTTTGAACCGTTGGAGCCAGCCGGAACCGCCTTGAAAATCGTTCCCTGCCAAGCAAGAAAGCAAGGTCCTTGGCTTTCTGCTCGATCATAGGGCCGGACACTGGGATGTTTCGCAACCGAACGTCCACAAACCATTTGTAAACGGCCGCTTCGACATCTTCGTACACAGCAGTGCGCACACGTCAGGCGCCACGGGCACCTGGCCTTTTGTCCGACTTGACCCTGATATCTGCCTTGTTCTTCAGGATAGTACTCAAGGTGCTCCTTGGAATCTTGTACGCGGCGGCGACGTCGGACTTCTCAGCACGCTCGACTCGATTTATGATTTCGAGTTTCGCGGCGAACGGCAAATTCTGCCTCTTTGCACAAGCCATGACGACAGCGCGCCAAGAAAGTTGACAGAGCGCCAACAGGCAACACCACCAGCACGGACCACACTGAATGAGGACTCGAGGAAAAGAGGCAGCAGCAGGCACACAAGCATAAAGAAGGAAAAAATGGCGCTCACTTGTACCGCCTCCGCGCCTCGGAGAAAGCACAGCGGCCTCTGATTGGCTGTAAGCGCTGCAAGGCAGGCCAGGATCATTTTTTGCAGGGGGGTGTTCGCCCGTGCACAGCTGGGTGTCTAAACCACTTTTTCTAAGGTGGCGCCGGCAGTTTTCCCCGCCACCGCGAGGGAAAGCCAACTTGCTGGGGCACTTTTGAGGCACATGGAGTTTGATATATCGGTTGTCGTTGCTATTTTCGTTCGATGTAACAGTAACTTTTGCTATATATTCTTGATGTAAATTTACCGTGTTTAGAAATCGTTTGATATACGGGATAATTTGATATAAACGGGTTCGATATAGTCGGGCTCGACTGTAACGCAATGAAAAAGCAGCTAAAGGTTGCCATCAGAGCTTCCTGTCTACCACTTCTATAAATTTTATTGGTTCTTCACTTACAAGGGAAGGGGGGGAGGGACCTAGCTGACATCAGCCGAAAGGGGGAGAGGGGGGTTGAGGATGGAAATCAGGCCCCACTAACAGTGCACTCAAGTAAGGTACACAGCCATGATCAAAATGTAGAACGTTGTTTATTCAAATTTCATTTCTGCACCATATGTTACATGTCTAGAATGAAATGCAGGCCCTAATTATGGCTGTTATATATGGCATGCAGCCCTGGGAGTGGAACAAGTGACACCACTGTAGCCGATGCTTAAGCTCTCTGCTGTGCGAACCCCTTTTTTTGCTGGGAAATCAAAGGATTGGGTGCAAGAACCAACCTGCCGCAGTATTGACGCGCTGAGGCCGTTGTACATGGCCAACACGCCCTGGTGTCGGATGATGGTCACCGTGCTGCCCACCAGGCTGACGCGTCCCGCCGACTGTGTCTGTAAATGCACCTGCACAGTCGTTGAACACACATGAAAGCGTGAATGCGGGCTCATTACCACAATGGCACATTTCTCACCGGCAATAGCGTACATTTCGTTCTCTTTTTTCCTCGTTGTTTCTGGGTCGGAGCTGGCTTCAAAATCAACTCATTAACACACACCATATTTCAATCGATATAATAATGGTACACTTTGCTTAGCGCCAACACATTCAGCGCTCCTTCAGCACCACTAGTTGACTCACCACCGACATATTTTCTCCTTCGCTTCTTTAAGTTGTTCGCGATTCCTTTGTCAACCCCTTTTGTATCTTTCCTATTTGGTTTACTTAATGACACGACAAACAGTTGTGAGAGGCACAACTCTCCAAACTGAACCAAGGAAGCCAAATGGCAGCCCCCTGACCATGCCCAGTAAGTCACTATCGCCAGTGAGGCCCACTGGAACAGGGACTCCGCTGTCAGCAACCAAGCAAAGCCTCTACTTCGATAAAATTGGCTGGCTCTGTCTCCCTCTCTGCCTCATCACCTCCCCTTTGAATGTCAGAGTCGGCTGCCACCCTGCTGTCTCTGATCTGACTGAGCCAAGCAAAAAGTTACCTTGATGCTATCTTTCTGGACTCCCAAAGTTCAGCATTTGAAAACAAACTACATGTTGATGATAATTGCACACTTCCTTTTATGCCCCGAATGTAGCCATGCGTGGTCATCCGTGCGGCAAAGCATATGCACAGCCCATGAGCCATATTCTAGAGATCCCTCGAATTGGTCACAGTAAGATGCTGATACAATCTGCAAGTCACAGAAACTCGCATAGTGCTCTTTATTTCCGGCCACGATCGACTATTGCAATCAAATACCCGAGAGTGCTGTGAACTCCTCTGTTAGTATTATCGCGAACGTCAACCCTGGTGTGTAGTGTGTTCGGAATGCCACACTGTGTGATGTGCATTGAAAAATTTTCGAGCTTCTTTTTAGGGGCGAAGCTCCTTAGGGCGTGGGTCTGTACATCCCATGGTGTTCGTTGGTGATGTACGTAGCCACGTCTACTTTTATGAAAAAAAAAAATCCGAAAGTTGTGTCCTCTGCCTGGATTCGAACCCAGGCTCTCGGCGTGGCAGTCGAGCGTTCTACCACTGAGCTACGCCTGTGGTTGAAAAATTATCGCTAAAAGACCTAAACAGGTATAACGTCTCCCGCGGAATCGCATTAACAAACGTAATGTTACGTTGAAAAATAGTAATACACCGCAACACGACGCAAAAATGGATTGTATAACGAGGTCGAGGCATCATTTGAAAGAACACAGAGCTGCGTGCTTTGTAGCTTTGAACCCATTACGGAGGCACTGGTAATTATGGCGTAGTGGGTACTTCCCTACTTGGCAAAATGATAACTTATGGCACAGGAGATACCTACCACTTCTACTTGCACTACTTTCCTCAAGCGTTTAAAGTGGCCTCTAAGAAAGTAGCTCCTCCTGCTTACGCTGTCACTGTCCTGCAGTTCCGCGCAGGCCTGGCTCTAGCACAGCATATCCCCCTTAAACGCGAGATCCCAGCGTACGAATACAGCGTTTCTCACGCCTTTACATGATGATCGACTGGGCGATTTACGCGAAAGATTCACAGTTTACCGATGATTCCCTCCGGAGCTTCGCCCACTCATCATCATTCACCCCGTGGATATGCTGTGATTTTTTTTCGATGGGTTTGTGCTCTCATATGCCACTCATGTATATTAACGTCTGTTAGCCTGACTGTGGTCTGCAGTATGTATAAACAAAAAATAATTATTAATTAATTAATTAATTAATATTGTGCAGTCAGCACAAGAAGGCCAATGACAAGACAAGATCATTAGTAGAATCTTTGCACTTGCATGCAGAGTCCAGTGGACTATCCTCAACAAAACCTCAAGAAATCTAAGGAGGTGTGTTCTCTTTATGGCGAGGTCTGTTTAGTCCACTTCCATTCTTCAGGAGCTTGCATTCACTGAGACAGAACACTGAAGTGCAAACAAGAGATTGTTTTTTAAGAGGAAGCTACTTTAGCACACAGACAAAATAAAATGTATAGAGCACAGGCACCACTTAACGAAAATAACATTTTAAAACAATATGGAATCATTTTAGCTATTGACTCATATAATATGAGGGATGGTAATTAATTTAATTAATTAGTATGAGAAACTTAGTCTTAGAACTGGCTTGTAAGATATAGATGCTGACTGGGACTAGTTAACACACAGCAATATATATAGAAGATCACCATGAATACAGGAAAGGGAGAAAAAGAAAAACTCATGCATCCCCCAACACTGCTGATGCACGTCACAGTGTGGCTGAGACTGCCTGTTCATTGCATTTCTGGCGATGCTTTCGGATTTAATTAACTAAAGCCACTGGAATTATGGTACTGTTTAATGAATGCTTCTCATATTAAATTTAAAAAAAGACGACCACGAGACTGGTGTTCCACTTTTTGCATTTAGCCAATTTCCAGTAATCAAGATTCTATCTCGAGATTCCTTTCCTCCTTTCTCCTTCCTCGAGAAGCATTTCCTCCCAGCCACTGGCGCTTCTCATTACGCTAACATGCTGATATCCAGTGTTCACTGTCACTGAAAGATATCTGCCCATGTTATCCTGTATACATGTATTACCGTGTCTGCTAATTTGATTACAGTATCAGAACATTCCCTGAAACTGTCATCTGATAGGTTATTTGCACAACATTAAGGTGCGCATGAGTACCCCTTCAAAGATTACGTTGTTGCAGACGCACATGGCTGGCTCAACGATCACGGTGACATTACCTTGAGCAGGTCGAGGGGGTGAGTGAAGCAGGCCGCCATGGACCCCGCCAGGCCCCCGAAGTACCACCGGGCGAGGCGCACCTCCTTGCGAGGCTGGGCCACCCCAGGCTGCTTCTTGTGCGTCATGTCGCTGGAGGCCTTTGTTAGAGAGTTGAGTGCAATCAGTGTAAAACAGGTGATGTGGCACCGAAGACTTGAAAATAAAAACTCTTTTATGGCACAACAGTCAAAGAATGCAGAGCACTAGTAAGGTACACGAGAAGTGGTGCAATAAGTGAACGACAATGGAACAGTGCGAGGCTGCCGTATGGAGGCCTTAAATGTTGTCACTGTATAGTGCACAAAACATTGTGACAATATGTGAAGTTGTGACATTATGTACTCTACGTAAAATTATTAGAACGATTAAGTGCAGTGTAAAACGAGCAGTAATAAAGGCTGAAAACACTGCACAATTCAGTTCAAACAGGTGGGGTCAAATCAGGTGCCTATGCACCAGAAGAATAAAAAAGAAAGCATGCTCAAAGTTAGATAGGACTACTAATAAAAGGAGCTGTACATGAAACATGCACTAATTATCACTTCATCTCACACCCTACATTAAGATTCAAAGAATAAGAGACTTGAAGCCTCATTCTCAAACATGCACACACTGCCTGCTAAATTCCATTCTATAGTCAAAGAAAGCAGAATATTCAAGATTCAATCAAGAAAATTTGGTTGCACAATTTCGATTTCACGAAAGCAAAATGGCCCATGTCAGGATAGTGAACACTCCACGCAGTAACCATAATATACCACCACAACCACTCGACTGCGAAAGTGCAGAACAATGAGGTCACATTGCTATGAGAAGGGGATAGTTAAACAAGGACCCATTAAACCAAATGCACAACCACGTCTTTTCTTTTCCTCCTCTGGCAATTCCCTCTTGCCAGCATGAATGCGCACCACTTTGTGCAGCTGCTGGTCTGAAAAGCAGCAGTCCTACGTATTACAATTGCTTAATGACCTATTTATGGCTAAATAGCTCCACATGGATGAATACAACGGTATAAAATAGCACACGTGGTATTTAATCCAGATGTCTTTTGTTCCTCCTCGTTATCTAGCTTCACAGCTGCCTCCTGATAAAGCAAAGCTACACAGAGATTGATGAATACTAGTACAAGTCACACCAAAGGAATGTTGGTCAGGTTGCTCAGAAAGGTGCTTCAAACTTTATCTCATTAGGGTAAGGGTTACTTCAGAAATGACCAGAGATATTGTGAGAACTATCAGACTGTGCCTACCTTATACAACAATCTCACAAGGAACCAATGTTCATTCTTTAACAATGCTGACTCAAAAAACACACCAACGGTAGCCATAGTCAAGCACCACAGATGACTATGCTTGATAGTTGTCGGCCAACTGACAACAAGTACAAGTACAGCACTATGTGCATGACACTGGCCCAAAAAATTTTTGCGTGTTACAAACCTAAGCCACCAAAAGATGCAATCAGTTTGGTCAGCTCTGCAATATGCTTGATTGATTGATTTGTGGGGTTTAACGTCCCAAAACCAGCTCTGATTATGAGAGACGCCGTAGTGGAGGGCTCCGGAAATTTCGACCACCTGGGGTTCTTTAACGTGCACTGACATCGCACAGTACACGGGCCTCAACATTTCGCCTCCATCGAAATGCAGCCGCCGCGGCCGGGATTCGATCCCGCAACCCTCGGATCAGCAGCCGAGTACCATAGCCACTAGACCACCGTGGCGGGGCTGCAATATGCTTCTCATAACAGTGGCCTGAAGTGTACGGTTTACTAGGCATGCACAAAACCTTATTTTAATTAAAGAGCACTTTTTTTTCTTGAAGTGAGAAATTGCACCCGCAGGACATTGCATTCTGCCACAAGTTGCCATTCACCTGACATACCTTGAAGATATCACATGAAATGCAACTATACAGATAATATGCAAATATGTCAAACATCATACATATTTAATTTTTTTATTCTTCACACAGGCAACTTCAGAGTAGAGATACTGGAATATTCAAAATGTACTAATAGGGAACCAATTCCAATAGTGGAATGTCTTGACTTTAGCTTCGGTAACAAGGTACATGAAAGAGCCACCAAAATCTATAATTATCAGATGCGAGCAACTACTTTTGTGTACGTCGACGCTAAATGCACGCCGACAAAATGCACCCAGCTCGGCCCACATTCTGCCAGGGGGGTTCATTCTAAAAGGGGCCCTGTTCTTATTTGCAAGTCTTGTAGACAGATGGCTGGGTAATAGTTCAGGCATGGGTCAAACCACTCATATCAGTTAATTTAGTTAATTCAATCGCTCAGTGAAATAACCTCTTCACTGCTGGCTGCACGAATGTGTAGCGGCATTAGTCAGAGCTATTTGTAGCACAAACGATGACATAACATGCCAGGCTGCCATTCGACAAAAGTACAACTGGAACTGGTCATGACAATACACCGAAAAACGACAGACTAGTATAGTTGGTCTTGTTTTCTTCTTGTGTGGCTTCTCATTGAACACCAAATGTCAGAGAAACTCGTAATTTACAGTGCAATACAGTCAGACTACACGCCGTTTGTCGCTATGGCAACAGCATCGCTAGTGTACGGGAAAGAACAGACAACCATATTGTGTGAACTTCTCTCATGTAGGCACTTCAAGCCAATTGCATTGGCTATGTGCTGTGTTGTGCGCGGCAAGGGAAGCGTAGTCACCCGACGCCGCGAAACTTGAGTGACGGGTCTGAATTTCTTGCTTGTATTTTGAATATCGTTGGCTTCCAAATCCATGCTCCTATCGCTAGTTCTCTCTTAGCATTTGTCTGTTTGCCATTCAGTGTGTGCAAAAAGCAAATAAAAAATGTGTGCTTGAAAAGTGTCAGAGGGCGTCGTCTCGCAGCGCATTGCACAATTCAGATAAAGGGCAGCACGAGCAGCCAAACTGTTTTGAACAATGTGTATTTGTCTGTGGCAGCTGCATTTCGATGGAGGCGAAATGGCGAGGCTTGTGTACTGTGCGATGTCAATGCACGTTAATGGACCCCAGGCAGTTGAAATTTCCAGAGCCGTCCACTACAGCACCTCCCATAATGATATGGTGGTTTTTGGATGTTGACCCCCGAATGCAATTAACAATCCATATTCGTCGGCTTATCTAATGAGCTGGTGCACATGGCGTCTCTTTAAATTTCATTTCCTTGATTGGCCAGTGCAAATTTCCCCTTTGTAAAATTATCTGCCTATTCAAGCTGCCTATGTGTCCAAATTGCTCTAATATACGGGCTGACGAGTGAGAAAGAACAGCCTAGCAGACAATGGGCTGAAGAAAGCAAGTCTCGCCGGCATGTGCTGAACCTCGACATGTTTGCAACTTGGCTCTGCGATATGGCATTGACATTGACAAAAGTCGTCGCTCGCACTTGTGTGTTAAAGAGTTGAGCAGCGGTACATCTAAGGAAAGTGTGAATATTGAGAAGTACTTCGCCTGCAAGTGCTGGTCATATTCGGAGCCTACTTCTCCTGCCTTTCTGTACTCAGAGTAGAAGGAAGTGACTGTGTCTAACAGCCTCTGTTACCCTAAAGCTCAAGAGTCCTAATATGCAATTAAATCACTTGCTCATGTTGAACTTTGTCCCACTCCCTTGATTCATATTTCTCGCTACCTATATACGCCCAAATGAAATGGTATGCCCATTGTTCACTGAAAACCTAATTTATGAGCAGCAATTTACGTGCAAACCCTATCTTGGCCCTTTTTTTTACGTTGTTATCAACTTATGCAATTCAGCGTCTAAAAGTGGCTGGTGAATCACACCATGTAGCAGTCGTAGGCTACAGACTATACTGATTCTCCTTTTTTTACTGATATTTTTTGTCATACTACATCGAGATATACGAGTGCCGTCTGCATTCTTTCTCAACATGAGCGTGAACAAAGCAGCAGAAAAACACTGAAGCAATTGAAACAATTAAACTAGAGTGATGAATTGTTAAAGGTACACTAAAGATGTGAATTGTTTATAATAACTTTTATAATAACGTATATTCAGAGAACTCAATTGTCTTTATTTCTGCAATTTGTATGTTCGATAATAAAATAGAAAATGAATGTCAAAGTTCTAGTCTTGAAACTCATGCCAGAACTTCAGCCTCATGAGGTTGGAAGGTTGATTTCCTTTTCCATATTCTCGCAATGTCCGCTCCATCACATGTTCTGAAACTACCTGTGTTAAGTCTCTGGCTTCCTTAGGATGTAATGTACATATATTTCTTACAGAAAAATAATTGCATAGGCCTAAGCAGATGCCGTCAAAGATATGTGACGTCGGGCGTATTAGTGGCAGAATTTCAAAGTGGCATCACTTTCATATTTTCTAGCTTATCGAGGGTGTTCTCCTCACAAGACTGGTATTTTCAGTATTTTGAAAAGCTAGTCTACTAATACGAGAAAAGTTGATTTTCACTTTAGTGCTCGTTAATGTGACACCTCGAAGTGATTATTGTTGAAGTGATGCAAGCATACTATGATGGCTTATTAATGTTCACAGAGTGATCTTCAGTCACTCTTTGTCTCCACCATTGCTTTTATTGCACAAGATGCTCGCACTTTTACCACCTCCTTCTACCTTATTTTAAAAACGTGCAACATACCTTCATGTACTACCCTCCTTCCTGTTTTATTTTTCAATTTTTCTACAATAAATTTTTTACTTTAGTGAAGTTCACAATCCAGCTACTGGCAGGACCTTCAGAAAAGGAATGAAGCGGCCAGTGGATCAACTGACTAACCATTCCATGACATCCTACGTATTACTACAACTACTGCAATACAGCACACCTCCGGCCTACAGCTGGGTACGAAACGCTCGAAGAGTGTCATTGTCAAGAAGCATGAAATGCTGAATTTCGGGTCATCGTCAAGAAGTGTTATGTGCTACACTCAACATCTACCTAGATCTTTCTACACGCTGTTCACTAACGTCAAAAGAGAGTGTAAGGCAAACAAGATGGAGTGAAAAAAGAAAGGCGTGGTTTCATATTCCCAAATGTATGACAGTATTGTAGTATTGTAGTCATTACAAAGCACTGAGGCAAACAAACTCAGTATAAATTAACCGAAGTGGTGCACATAACCCACATTGTCGAGCGCTTTTATCAATGCGCTATCTGTCCAGCACATCACCCAAGGGACTCTTCAACCTCGACCCAGTACACTGCTCGACTACATGGTTTACTGCCTACCCTTTAATTTCTGTCACCTTAACACATCACAATGTTCTACTTCTGAAGAGTTGGGTTTCGGAAGCAATAAACAGGCTTCTAGACCAACACTAGCTACCTCATCTCTATCTATTTCTTCTTTTTTAAATTTCTCTTTCTCAGCTTATATAGTGACTTCAGTGTCATCATCAAGTAGGATCCACACAAGAAAACACTTCCTTGCTCGGTCACATGACAGCACAACATTCTTGCAGTTCGAGAATAATCAGATACAATGCTGAAACAAATGTACAATGGCACCCCATTGTTGCTTCTATCACTTGATAAAAGCAGCAGGTATGCTTGCCAAGGTTATGGCGATAAGGTGACATAGCGTCCTTGATAAAAGTGTAGGAAGAAAGGCAGGAACTGCAAGCAGCCAGATGACTGCTGCTGTGCAATAAAAATGAACTTCAAGGGTTTGCAAGGATTTAATGATTTACCAAGGAGATGAACTATATTTGCAGTATCCAACATTCTTTTTATTTCTTTTCCTTCTTTTGTATTTTTTCGACAAGCCAGCATCATCAATGCTGTTAGAAACACAGGCTGCAATGCCACATCCACCAGCTGAATATAGAAACAACTGAGCTGTGATGATTTGTGGTGTTTAACGTCCCAAAACCAGCTCCGATTATGAGAAAAGCTGTAGTGGAGGTCTTCGGAAATTTCGGCCACCTGGGATTCTTTAACATGCACTGACATCGTACAGCACACAGGCCTCAACATTTAGCCTCCATCGAAATGCAGCCGCCGTGGCCGGGATTCGATCCCGTGACCTTCGGATCAGCAGCCGAGTGCCATAAGCACTAGACCACAATGAAAGGGCAACGACTGAGCTACTGTGGTGATTGGCCAAGAGGAACCTATAGAAACATCAGCAGGACGAAGCGAGTAGATTGCCTTATTGCATCCAGGTGCTAAGTAATTCTGTCATAAATATTGAATCTTGCGAATCTGTTTTTTTCTTCTATCATAATATGAATCTCAAAAGCTGTACTGGTTTGGAAAGGACGTAGAACTTCAAATTCCTCAGCGAATTTTGCGTGAATGGATATATTTCAGCGTAAACCGCAGAATCTATCATTCTGGGACAAAAAAAAATTAGAAGGAAGAATCACACCTAATGTTACACTGCCCTACAAAATATACACTTCTTATATCTCCCATGCATAATACATCATTTTTCCAATTGCAAAGCAGGCAAGAATACTCCCAGGTTGTAGTAGAATTGCTTTTTCATGTACCGATTAAGAGCAGATGTATGCAAACTGATAGAAAAGGAATCTAGATTTTTACATTCTAGAACCACAATTTGATTGTGGGGCATGTCCAGTAAGGAAGCCCTGATTATTTTAGAACACCTGCAGTTCCTTAAGACGTACTAAGTAGACCATCGCTCTTGCACTTCACAACCATTAAAATGAGGCTGTCGCTGCGAGGAATCAAGCCAACGCACTCACACTTAACTCTACTATGTCTCCCTGCTACACAATGGTAACTCGTATCCGGAGCTGACTTTTCCTTCATAACCTCCCCACTTAATTAACCATTGTGAAGGAATGAAAGATTAAGCCTGCTGGGTTCTATTCATCACAAAACTATTCATCAAGAAATTTCACATACAGTTTCTACAATCGTACCATCCCCTTTTGTGCTGAAAGAGCATACATAGAGGAATTTTTAATGCAAGGTTGAATGCCGAATATTCTGGGAGGCCATGTTACAGGAAATATGGTGGGTACAGTCCACTGAGTGGTCACCTGTCCACTAAGCTGAACACAGATGAACACAACAGTAGGATAACAAAAAAACACTGCAGCAAGTTATTGGGCGAGTTAATGGGCAGACTACTACACTTCACCACAGAGCGGCGACATGCAAAACCACGGCCGGACTCGATAGGCATGCACGTTTTGAAGGAAAGCTTGTGCGCCTTTCCACACAGGCTGTAGCAGAAGCCGCCTAGTGCTTCTGCCTTTTTTGTTGCCCGGCCACGGTGGTCCAGTGATTATGGCGCGGGATCAAATCCTGGCTGCGACAGCTGCATTTCAATGGACGCAAAATGTTGAGGCCCGTGCACTGTGCGATGTCAGTGCACGTTAAAGAAACCTAGGAGATAAAAATTTCCGGAGCCCTGCAGTAAGGCGCCTCATAATCACATCGTGGTTTTGATATGTAAAACCCCGGAAATTAATCAAATCTTCCCTTTTTGTTACCAACTATGAGGTGCACACATTACAGAAGCAACGGTCTTGGTGACCCGGTGTGGTAGCTTAGTGGCTAAGGCATTGCTCTGCAAGCTTGAGGTCAAGAGTCTGAATATATATATGTGAAGTACATATGTTAAGAACTGCCACTCCGTGGTTCATTCCGATTACAGCCTATGCTAGCCACCAGGTCTTTCACTCGAGTAGGCAGTCAAGTGTTCCAAAGCCATGACTACATAAGCAGAGAGTGCCCCTTTAAATTAAGCTTTCTAAACAGCGTAAAACGGCAGGTGACATTAGCATATTCTTGAACATGGAACTTATGAAATGTGCTGTGCTCCAATAAAAACATCAGGTCAATCTTAGGCCCCACTTGACGAAACACTGAGGCTGCACAGACTACCCGGGGTTCCCCTAACGGCGTTGGCGCGGCGCCGCTGAACCGAAGGTCACAGGTTCGACTCCTGACCAAGATAACGTCACGCACTGCAAGTGGACCGCAGTGTCAGCGCTCAGGATACCAGAATTAAACACGTTACGACATGAAAAGGCATTTACGTAGAAACCGGCGAGCTTACAGCTGCGAACGCCTTCAATACCGGCCGCAACAGCCAGCTGACGCAAGGCCGCGAGACGAAAATGAAAAGACAGCGCACGCAACACACACCTTGCCTGTTCTCCACGTCACAAGCAATCTCTGCAACTGAGGTGTTGTTATCCGTGCCGGCCGGGAGGCTTTCCCCGCGTCGACTGACAATGACTCGCAAGAAAAGACTATCCACAACAGCTTATCGCTCCTTATCCACGCTATCAAAGCTTGGCGGCCTTTCATGCACGTCTCGTCAGACCACGAGGAAGAGATTGACGCGCGCTCTCTTCTCTTCCACAGACGTTGAAAGAGGAGACGGGAGGAACTGTCAATCTGGCAGGCTGCCGCCGCGAGCACCACACTCAACAACAAGCGCGTCACAAAGGACGTGCGATCTCGTAGAATGCAGCGGGCGCGTACCGTGAATGCCGGTTCGTAGTTTTCAATCGCCGGATCAAGACATTCGATCGAGCACGACAGCTCGTTCGGGTCTTCTCGTCAAGTCGTCACTACCGTTCGGAACGTGAATATCTCGACGCCTTACCGACGGCCTTAAAGGTCGCGGGGTGAGGATAATTACTAATTGTCAAGCCCGGTCGGCCGTGACGTCCAAGCGTCATTGACGTGTTCGTGGTTTCAGCGACCACCGCAGCTGCTTCCTCGTGCATGAGAGAGTGCGTGGAGGGTGAGAGAGCTCGGGCGACAAACCGGCACAACAGGACACTTGTCTTCAGGGTTTTCCTTACCTGCGGGCGATGCGGCGAGATGTCGCAGGAGGAAAAGGCGTGCGCCTCACGCTCGGTAGAAGCAGTAACCACTGATCACGGCAATTTTTTCTCTTCTCCAACGGCAGCTGCAGGAAACCAGTGCCAGCATTTCGAAAGCTGCCGGATGGAGGAGCGCTGCGGCAGCTTCGGAGGCTGCAGCGCTCTACGGCTGCGGCTTTGAACGGCCCGCAACGGCTAGTGGGATGTCACAGTGTTCGGTTTCGGTTTCGATGGCTTCGTAAGTGCGGGCGCGGTCGAACGTACAAGCGCTTGACTATAGAACAAAGTAATGCAAGCCGATTGAGCGAACCGTATAGAGTCGACAACGTAAAAAAGTGAGGCACAAGCACACAGAGACATGTATCGCTGTAAGCGATAGCGTTAGAAAACATATTACATGTTGCAATGACGAACGAGTGTGCAGCGTCGCGAAAACACATCGTATGAAAAACATAAATAATAGCAGTAATTTTTATTCAACAATAAAGCAAGTTGTGACCTAAAACAGGAGGACTTCACCATTTGGTCACGCGCTGATGACATGCAAAATTAAAACCATGCATCCCGTACAGATGGTAAACCAGCGAAGCTGCAACGTTCAGCCTCATGGTGTTATGTTTTCGTGTTTCTCAGTGAGCTTAATTACACACATATGTGGCTTGAGTTTATGAAAATCGTTATTTCAAATGCTGCACATTAGGCTTCGCCCAATCACCGTCATGTATTAGTGCACGGGCTGAGTGCAAGAGTGGGTAGAGTGCAGCAGAAGAAAGAAGTGCGCACAAGTTACTTCTTTTTTGTCATGTTGCGGTATACGCAAAAGATAAACTAAAAGCTAAGGTTCTCGGGTCTTGGCCAATCCTCCGATGTGGGCATGCGCCATATACGAAGGACCATCATGATCCTCAACAATGCCGCAAATTTGACTTCGCATAATCATCACCACAACTCAAGTCTGCGGTGAAGCCCCTCCCAACGACCGCCAGCCACTGTACCTCCGCAGATCCTCACATAGCTCCTTTTCTGCACTTTCCATGTTACCAAAATAAAGCGATGGTGGCAACAATAATAGATATGTGCGTAATTTTTATGTCCTCCTTCATTTATTACAGTGGAACATGGAAAGGATACTTGTTTTATTGAGCTGAGATGAAGCGCTTGCGATGAAGCGCTTGCGTAAACCCGGGGTGCCACAAGCGACGCCACCCCGGTTTTTCAACTCGGTTCAGTAAAGGTTCACGCGTAAAACGGGCTCGGAAGAGAAGTGAACTGCACCGGGGCCTTCTGCAGATGGAAACGTTGAGATTCCACACATTTGTGTCCATGCTTCTCGAACAACTCATGGCTTATACCGTTGAAAAGTCTCAACAACGGCAGACGCTCCGCAGGTACCGAAGGCATAAACATGGCGCCTATTTGAAAACGTCGCATGACGAGGATTTATCGTTTGCATCTGTGATTGGCTGGCGGAGAAACACCGACGCGCGCGGTCCGTCGGCTCCTTTTGCCAACTGCCCTTTATTAAGCTGTATCCTACTGTAGTGCATGGTGACATATAAGACGAACACAGCGTAAATCGCGGCTTAATGAAATTTAAATGTCGTTTAGAAATGATTAGCCCATAAACGTGTCATCATTAAGGGGAAAATTTCCCTTAACAAGCCACGTACGTCACATACAAAAAAAAAAGATCCCTAATGCACAGCGCTCCCATTTATTCACCGAAAATGTACATTGATTCAAGACTAGGACATTTTTGCTGGTCTTCTATTTGTTATTGCACAGATCACAACAGATAAGGACAAAACAAAGAGGAATGTACGCCCTTTGCGAACGCACATATTTCCCTAAAACCCAATTCATTTTTCTGACTTCGGGCACGCGATGCATTGCCATATTTTATAGCGATGACACTTGGGAGCATCGTGTCGCAGAAAAACTGATGTCAGCATTTGTGGCTGCCAGTGTATAATCTCGATACATGAAAATATGGACACAGGTCAAATAACGCTAGGATTCTGCCAAATTTCATGAGGCATGCTTCTGAAGAGAAGGTAAAATAATTAAGCTGAAAGAGAGAGGGAGAGAGAGCGGGAAGAAACTGTAGTGTCAGAATAAGTTGGCAAAAATTAATGTACAATAGACTGATCAGAGGCCCCTAGTCCAGGGTCCTAGAATCCTTCGCCCCCAAGCCGACTGTAGGTCCAGTAGTGCATGTCAGATCTCTGGGTCCGTGCTGGCGAATAACGCCTGCCATAGAAAAATTAAGCGAACCAGACCTTCCGGGTGACAGACGAGTGCGCCCCCGATACGTCGCCATGGTTCGGGAATACAGGCTGAAGAATACAACAGTGCGATCTAGGAGGCCTGCGAAGTGGCAGGCGGTCTTGAACTACCGGTCCCTATGCGGGCGACGCCTGAGAAGGACCGCTATCGATCCCCTCTCCATGATAAAATAAACGTCTGTCTGTCTGTCTTATTTTCCTTTTTCATTTATTTGTACTTGTGCATATTTTCTCGATTTCGTTGTATAGCATCGCCATTCCGTTGCGTGCGCCCCGAACAAGAGCTCTCGGTTGTTCCTGGGCACTTTTAAATAAATGGATTGATTATTATTATTATTATTATTATTATTATTATTATATTGCTGTTTCTGAAGCAGTAAAATAAAGGTGTGACCCTAGGTAAAGAAGTCTTCCCATTGTTACGATACCGCTCCTACCCACAGCGCGCAATTGTCTGATTCTAGATGCTTAGGATCACTATCTATCTATCTATCTATCTATCTATCTATCTATCTATCTATCTATCTATCTATCTATCTATCTATCTATCTATCTATCTATCTATCTATCTATCTATCTATGTAGCCGCCTACGTCTCGGTGCTTTTCTGGTCGTCTCATTCACCTGGTATGCCCCAATGTTTGGGATGTAGGGTATAAATGTATGGCGAACATGAATGACTGATCTTTACATCACTGACGTGATATACTCGTCATGTACGTCTCAATTAACGATACTGCAGTCAGGCGTAGTATTCTGCGCCTCATACGGTGCAGCCACAACGCAAGGTACCGACCACGATCACGGCTGTCCGGCGGCTGTCAGGCTAGGCCTTTCAGTCCCAACGTGGGAGCCCTAAACGCGTTCGCGCGCTTCCTGCAGAACACCAATAAAGTTTATTCCATCCGTACGGTGCAGAAAAACTCGTGAAGAAAGCTGTCGAGGCGCCTTGCGCTGCCTGCAGGAGCGGCCGACGCACGGGCCGACCGGCTTCAGCAGCTCCGTCCTTAGCACAAGGAAGGAATACCGCTCGACCTCGCTTGCGATTGAAGGGTAGACATGAAATAACACCACCTTCCCAAAGGGAACCCTGATGGGATGCGAAACAGCAGCGTTGCGCACGGGTGGCGTCACGGGTTGAACGGCGCTAACGCGGGTGCTTCGCATCCCATCAGGGTTCTCTTTGGGAAGATGGTGTTAACATTTTGCGCGTGAACCGACGAGTCGGCGGTGTAGCGAGCGGCGGTCGCGGTAGCGGCAGGTGTTGCGGGCGAACGGACGAGGCGGCAGCTGCGGGCGCTGCGGCGAGCGCGGCAGGCGAGGGAGAGAGTGACGTCAGCGCGCACTGCGAGGGGAGCGTGACGTCCACTCGCAGCTGCGGCGTGACCTACTTGGCACCGCTCCAACACCTGCGGCGAGGGGAGCGCATTGCGGCGCGTTCGTACGGACGGAGGGACAGCGTTACACAGGCTAGTCAAAGAGCTGCTTCGCATCTAAAACACACACATACCCAGAGCCAATCTACTAAGCTATAGAGGTGTACCGAGCACGGGGGTGCCAAGCAAGCATGCTGCAACCGGGCTACGGCGGCTCCACCCACACGTTAGAGTAAATAAACCTACTGCAGCTGCAGTTGTAATGGTGGTATTTGTGTAAGTGAATTGTGTGTGATAACCACCAGAATAGCACATGTGCTGCTACCATTCTGTATGCTTTTGTGCAACTTTGCTCGATTCTGTAGGAACACTTCAACGAACGACGCTTATGATAGCACATCAACGCACCGTACAGTGCACTCTTCTTTATACAAAACAGACATCCGTAATTTGGACAAACGTGAGTGCGAAGGTCCCGTCGCACCATGAGCTACGATTTAGAGACACGGTGCTGTCAACGTTCCTGGGCAGACCACGTTAAGCATTTTCATGAGTATGCTTAACGTTAAGCGTACTCATGAACATGCTGAACGTGGGGTATAATAAGTGGGTAATCATGTGCCTTTTGTACAAGACTTTGATTCTACTAGGAGCACTTGGCTTAATGCCAAAAAATTCGTCATATATGCAATTTTCTCGCAATAGCTTCACATGAGACCGATTCCCACATTGCGTGGGATCTGCAGCATTTTTTTACGTTAGTAAAACAGTGTGTCATTTGAGCTCACTGAGGGTGCAATTGACAGAGGACGGCGGGTGTGGCGCGACAAAGCGATTGCACAAATGCATGTCATAGAGTGTAGCCCATAGCCGTGTAGACAGTACGCTATTACCAAAGAAAGGATACCAATGGAAACACAAAGAAGATGTGTGAAAGGCACAAAAGAGGAAAATAGAAGATCGTGCGTCAGCCAGTTTTACCTTATTTGGATGGTACATGTTTCTCGACTTTACCACCAAATACTTTCCGTTGGACATACGTGGCAGAAACTGTGAAGCCCTATAGAAGGGCTCAACTCAAACTGAGGACGGCGCAGCGAGCAATGGAACGATAAATGATAGGGTGTAACGTTAAGGGACAAGAGACCTCAGTAGTTCATAGAACAAACGCGTGTTAGCAGCATCCAAGTGAAAATCAGAAAGAAGAAACGGGCGTGGGCAGGGCGCGTAATGCGAAGGCAGGATAATTAAGGTTTAAGAGAGTTGATAGGCGGAGAAGGCATGCGTACGTGGCAGAGGGTAGCTGAAATTTAGGTTGCAAGATGCTATCAAGAAATTCGCAATGATAACGTTGCCGCAGTTAACGCAAGACCGGGTTTAGCCGGAGAACCATGGAAGAGGCCTTTGCCCTTTAGTGGGCGCCACAGCCGATAATGATTATGATGATAATAATGTTTTATTCACTTACCCTTGTGTTGTTGGTGGCTGGTTTTACAAATACAGTGAGGTCTCCTGTCTGGAAATGGCCCTGCGTTTACTCATCGAAGTAGAACCAGAATTACCTAAGCTGGTGGCCGCTGCGACGTCATTCCGTTCCTGATAAGAGGCAGCGTCACTTTTACGCGCTCTTTCTGATGTAAGAGATGCCGACTGCGCGCGCAGTTAACAGCTGGTACAATCGTAACATGCTGAGTGTTCGAAGATACATGATTATGTACCTTTGGTGAAAACGGATGGGTGTGGGCGGCTACCAAGCTTTAGCCGCTCACCAGGGTTTGCGGCTGAATTCTGCCAAGGATCCCTTTTTCATTGTGAAATAGATGAATGCCGTGGTCGCTACTTTGGGTGTCGTGTGCGCTGTGCAAGGGCACAGGTTCGTATTTTCGGAAACGGCGGTCCAGAACGCCCCCACTAACTTGTGTTTGATTTCATTTCAAGGTAATGGGCAGTCTCTGCTACTTACTGCTTATCTCACAGTCGTGTCGTGACGTCACCACGTAAGACGATTTGGAAAGACAAATAGGGGGACACTAAATTCTTGCGTGAGCAATATTAGGGAGTTGAGCGGCTCAGCGGGCCAGCGGGCCCAGCGATGGAGCGGAGGGGACAGCGGACCGCATGATGAAGAGTAATAGCTGAGCGACGCCCCGCTTCTTTCAGCGGAACTTACCGCTGCGCCACCTGTTGAACAATGTTGGAGTTACTGTCGATCGAGCAGAGGTTTTTATCTGTCGAATAAATTGAAGTTACTGCGAAAAGTAAATCGCAAAAGTAATTTTTCATTAGATCACAGGTGTTATGTGGAAACACATCTTCGTTTTTGCTGCATGACATGACGACATGCCGCCGCCGCTTGTGTTGGGGGCTGCCATCTTGCAAAACGCTCGCGCGCTGGCCCGCTGCATACGCTCCGCTGAAGAGACGAAATGAGCGGTCGAGCGGCTCGCTCCGCAAATGCGCTGGCTGTCCCAGCGGGCCGCGCATGCGCAGTTGGCGTCTCCGCTCGTTCGCTGGGCCCGTTGGCCCGCTGAGCCGCTCAGCTATTACTCTCTATTGACGTGTCCTTTAATTCCTATGCAAGAAGCAGTCCGTCCAGCCACAACATTTGGAGAACTAGGTCCATCTAACCATATAATATCGAATAACAACAGGATTACGAGTTTCCCCACATCTTTACTCGTTCACGTTGCAGCTTGATTCCTGAATAGTGCAGTCCACCTCAGAGGCGCACGGCGATCCCCGTTTGATAAACGCGACAAGATATAGACGCATAACGAAACAAACAAGTGGAAGAAATAATAAGACAGTGACACAAGCCCACTACGTCCTTCTGTTCCTGTAAGGTATTCAGTAATGAAGCAACATGCGCCACCCTGATTTTTATTGGCGTTCAGAATGCCTATATCATAAAACGGAATACGGAACACCATACCGTCATGGTCCTCCTTGATTGTGCCGTTTCTGCTTGTCATGGCAAAAGTAACCAATCCCTGACCAATCTAAATTCTCTGAAAGGTCATTCCTGCCCCACAGGTGTATTTGAAAGTACGTATCCTACCAAAGAAGCCTTAAATGCTAAATAAGTGAGCGTGAAGTCGCCGTAACATGGAATAAAGTACGAGAGTCTTCAGAATCGTCCACCCAAGGAGCCCATGTTCCATTGTGGTACTCGGGATAGCTTCGAGGGTCACGTGGCTCGTTCCTAGGAGGCACGGTAACAGATCGGTAGTAGTCTAAACGCTTCTTCAAAGAAGAGACAATCTGCAAAATTAAATAAGAGCGATGACAGGAACGCAGTTCCATGCAATGTCGTCGATGTCGCCGAGAACTAAGGTGAAAAAGTGCTTGTCGTAAACCCGGCAGTAAAGTCTAGATTTCTGTAAACCTTCGACTTGGACTAGTTAGTACAACATTATAACATAGTTGCGTTGTGCGCGGAAGACTTACAAAATGTAGGGGCCGAGTATGAGGGTCAAATTTTAAGTGTTTGTTCTCGCAATTGCACTTTTAGTATATACACACAACACAGTCATGGTAGCGGTGAGCGTTATAACAAAGTGAAATACATGACAAGAATTCGTCGCCAGCTTTCAAAACTTGTCACCGTGTAGCGTTACTTGAAACGAGCGGAAAAAGAAGAACGAAGGGGTAATCAAGCGGACAGGACAACAGCGTGCGCGCTAAACTAGCGCTACGTAGCGCTCACACCATTTTCCTGTCGGACTTCTCCCGTTGATTAGCCCATCTTTTTTGGCTCCTTTAGAGCAGCTCTACACGGTTACGAGTGGTGGCTTACCAACTAGCTCAATCTGCTACCCTTGAGCCTTCATTCAAAGCTCGTCATCATTTTTTCCCAGGGGAAGTTCCGGTCTGACGTAACGGGGCAGCGGCATTTTTTGTCCAGTAGGTTCTGCTTCGATATCGCCATCGAAATTTGGTGATGAATGCCTTGAACAGCGTGCGATGCTTGGCATAATATCCCCAAAAAGTGGGCATGTGGTAAGCTTTTACGCACGCCCTACAACTTTCCCACACAAACAGCTGCCATAAAGTAGATGATAAGAATTAGTAAGTGTACTGTGACTTTAGCAGGGGCAAAGTACTTCTGCCTCAGCCTATAGTGTTCGCTTGCGAAGACGATGGGCATTACTGTCACAGCATTTTATGAGTAATCGGTAGTACCTAAGAAAATACCCTGTGTACCTCAGTCAATAGCATGTGAACTAATGTTGCGCGATGAACGTTTCATTACCAGCTAACGTACCTAATTCTCTATTTCCACTCCCTCTCTCTGGATGCGCTTTGTTGCTTCCCACATTTGCCAAAATACCTACACGCTTGTTCCTAATCTCGTCACAGTGGTTAGTTCATCGTGCTCACCTCAGGGTGGTCTGCCGCGATATTGTTTAGCTCACACGGATCCTTCTCGATATCGAACAGGAACACCTTGTCGTCGGGCGAGAAGTGTTCGGTGGCGTCCTCGCCGCAGGTAAGCGTCGCCCTTTGCCTCCAGTCGCTGGGGAGCTCCAAGCGATCCGTGTTGTAGAACTTTCTAAGAGCCTCGGCCGCTTTGGAGCGGGCCAGCAGTTCGTCGATGTCGTTGAACGGACGACGTCCACCAGTGGTCCGGTATCGGCCACTTTCGGCACCCTCGGGGTCGAACACCAGCTTGTACTGCGAGTCGCGGATGGCGGCCAAGGAGGACTCCTCCGAGTCCAGGGGGTAGATGTTGTAGAGGAGTTCGGTGCGAAGGGAACCCGTCCCGTTGGACAGGTAGTCCCACATGTCGAGTCCGTCCACGTTCTCCAAACTCGATACGTCCCCACCTGACAAAAAATTAAGGAAAAAAAAAAGGGGGGGGGGGGGAGGACACGACAGCAAGCACAGTTCAAGGAATCGAATGTCCGAACTTAGTGTGACCAGAAATTGTCAATCATAGGTGGATGTCACTTTAACAAGAGGACTCGTCTTCGTCAGCAGAGCGACTGCTGAAGAAGACATGGGCGCCTCATCTAACGCTTCCAGGGTCTGTCCCTTCTGCCCTGACGAAAGGAGCTGAAATCATCGTAACAAATTACGCTGATGCTCGTCTTTCTTGCGCCCCTCTACTCATGATTCATAAATTGGGGCAGTCTATTCTCGCGCTTAGAATAAATATGCTACATCTTTAAACCCCTCATTATTACACAGGGTGCGTATCGTCTGGACACCTGGATAGGCTTCTCTCCGTAGCAATGTACGCGCTAATGCGGTAGCCCGAGTGCTCGCAAACCGGGCGCCATCGGAAGAACTGTCCGATGCAGACGACGCACCAACAGAACCGTTTAACTACACTGGTACACTAGAACATTACAGACAAAGCCGAAGGTATTTTCCCGCACCACACCATCTCCTTAATCGGAAGGAATCTGCACGTGGCGGCAGCTACAGACTAATCCCTTCCCATGTCTTTTCGCCCTACACCTCTTCCACCCCACACAATACTGCTTATACTGTCCCTGCTCTGGAGCGCCGCCCACAGTATAGCACTGCACGTGGGAATGCCCATGTTCGCTGGTCTATTCCCCTATCCCATCACCATCACATTCCTCCTGGGAGACTGCGCTGACCAGCTCAGCGCCGCAGGAGCAGCGTCGACTGATCCAGCCGGTACGTGGAGTGGCGCGAGCCAACGGGGCCTGAACCACGACGTACTGTACTCCTGACCTGCCCAGCGAGCCGATCGCCAGCGCGCATGTGCTAGCTCCTCTTTCTACCGCTAGGGGCGTTTTGGCTGCGGATTTTTAAAGAAGAAGAAAAATGCACATGCTGTGAGGAAGATAAGGAAACAACGGAACATGTTCTGATTGAATGCGGAAATATCCACCCAGGTGTACGTTTGGGCACCACCCTACAGGAAGCCTTGGGTTTTAGGGCGAACAACGGGAAGCTGAACATAGCCGCGATTGAAATAAGTAAGAGACGGTTAGAATACTGGTGGCAGAAAACTAGAGAGAACGGACAAAAATAATTATAGGGAAAAATATGGACTTTCTGCCATAAGGGGCAGGGAACTGGGCTATGAATTTCCGTTTTTGTTATGGTATGATCGATTTCGTTGAAGTAAATTTAAAAGGCATGAGGAAAATTTAAAGAGAGAGAAAAAAAAAGTTCTTAAATCTTCTTACGAGCCTGGTGGCGCACATGTCACCGCCCCGTTACAAAGGGGACGCTCATAGCATCCATCCATCCATTGGCACCACGAGTTACCCCAACCACATCGCTTCTAGGCGGTCGTCTGCTCGCGTTGAGCCGAGACGCCTGTGCGGGCAGGCATTCTGCGCAGCGAAGAAAACATTTGCAAAACTGCCTCGATTGAGGTAATTCAGCTATGACAGTACAGTGTAGTTCCCAGCAACGCGCGCCCGTGAGCCATGTACCAGGGTAGTCTGTAGAAAAGGTGAAAGATGCCCAATATTAGCATGCGCAATGTTCCTACACACTTTGTAAACAAATACGTACGCTTTGTATGTCTAATAAGCTGAATACGCAAATTTCCTTTTGCTCGGTAAGATTTTACAGGTTATTAACTAACAATTTAAACCGACTGTCACTTGAGTGACCGAAATAACAGGAAGAGAAACACAACGCAGCACAACTGTCCTCCGTGAATGTTCTAGAGTTTAGAATGACCCTGAGAGTACTACATCCTTCTATTTTCTTTTCAGTCCCCCAAGGAAATGTTTATAAGCACAAAATACGGATGTCCTTCCGTGAAATTGTTCACGCCGCAACGCCTGTTTATTTGATGACTACATTGTATTTGGTGCCTGCCAAAACTTCTACATGTGCTGTTGAGGACATAGATAATATTTTATCGATAGAATAAACCGTAAAACAGTTGATTAACAGCGCGAACCGCACTGTAAACGTACTTGCAATGCGATTTCCCGTTAGGTCTTTCTTAAACATCCGTCATGTTAGAACTCAAGCCCTCAATACTTTAGTCTGGGCCCTCCAATCTCCTACACTCGGAAGCGCCTTACAGGATGCCCAAGGTCCCTGAGCTCAGTTCAAGTTGACTGTTTCTACGTATTAGTACACCGGTATTATTGCTGTGATGAAAGTTTCACTTCACGCCCATAACCTTAACAAAAGCAAGCAGGGCATGTTATGTCTTATGTGAAGCACAATTGAACAAACGTCCAAAAAGTAAACGCACCGCGACTCAGACGGCCGAAGCGGCTCAAGGCTGTTTAACATGTCGCTATTGCAGCGACCAAAATCGTTCCGATCGCTCAGTTCGCTCCCGTCGCTTTCAAGCGACTGCGAAGGCAGATGTGGCGCTGCTGTCTCGTTCAGCGCAGAGACTCAGCGTTGTGTCCCCCTACATGCTCACTGTACAATTTCTCTATACACTAAGCGTGACAGCAGCGCCGCGCTGTTGTCCCGTAGCCGCTCTGGCCGTCTGATCCGTGGTCCGTTTACTTCGTTGGTCGATAGTACATCCACCGTAAAGAAAGCAACTGGAAACAACACAGTCAAAAGGAAATAAAAAAGAAGCCTTCAGTCAATTTTCCAAGTGCGCTAAGCTTAATGATATCGCTTTTTTTCCCCTTTCTTCGGTGTTCCATCGCGCTGCCTTCGCCAAAGCGCATTACGAAGTTGCCCCGCAAACCATACCCCCGTGCTTCCACGGTTCATCACGAAGATGCCTTAGCAATCTCCCTGTCTCAACCTTCACTTCACCATATGTCTTGCTACGCTGCCATTTTGAACACGTGTTCCGGCGTCCGCAACACCGTAATGGAATTGAGAGCAGCTTATTGAAAATAATTGATAGAATGTTCATATCTTACAAGTATGCATTTACTAAACATCATGCGTAACAAATAATCATGTAAGCTGTTCATGTACATACTCTATCCCTGATTCGTGAGGCGTGTGTACGTATCTTCGCGGTGGCGGCTTAGTGACATGGTGTTGCACTACAACGACCGAAAGCGTAGGGTTCGATGGCGGGCCCACGAAGTGTTCTGGGGAAGGAATGCAAGAGCACTATTCTACTTAGCTTTTAGAGCAAAATAATGAACATCGGCTAGTTGAAATCTACAAACCTCAGCTATGGCATATCGCAAGCTCTTAATGTGGATTCGGTGGCTGAACCGCAGGACAACAACGATTTGAAGGGTACAGGAACTGACCTGCTAATCTGTAGATTGTGGTGAACAAATCGGTCAGGTGCATCAGCTGTTTCGACACCCTTTGCTTCTCGTTCAGCAGGGGACTCCAGACGAAAGCGGGAACCCTAGTCGAACCTTCCCACACCGACATCTTTAAGCCGCGCAATGGCCAGTTGAAGCTGCGGCTAGAGTAGTCGCCGAACGGTGTACCGCCGTTGTCGCTGCTGAACAGCACGACCGCGTTGTCGAGCATGCCTTCTTCTTGGAGCGTCGCGAAAACCTTGCCTACGGACTCGTCCACGGTGTCCACCATACCTGCGAAAGTTACAGAGAATTAGGAGTCTGCCTTTCTTACGACAAGATACATTTAGTCACAAATGGTTATGGCGAATAAACGACGGATAGTGTGTAGCGTGTCTCCGTCCTGTTTTTGTTTGCTAGTGCGCCACCACCACCATCATGATCATGATCGTCATCATTAGCATGATCATTATCACCATCATCTCGTGTACGCCCATTGCAGTGGAAAGACTCACGGCAGCATAGTACACAACGCATTGAAAAGACCAAGACCAAACAGGCCAAGATCGCTCTGTTGTACTTCAGAAAGAGATCCTCGCATAATTATTCTATGGCAGTTGCTTAGTCGTGGGCTACTGATCCGGCCCGTGCTGTTTCGCCGTCACGTGATGCTCCCCTGAGTCGAGTGCTGTGCTCTTGTTCGGGAATGGCGTGCTGTATCACTCACTTCGATTTCAGGCGCTGGGTCTGCGTCGTGACCTTCCCTTGCAGCGCTGTTTACGGGCGGCACCGGCCCAGCGTGTTTAATTACTGCGAAAGCCTTACTTGGCTGCTGTGTTCGAAAGGGGAAATGAGCTCAGGGTTCTAGTATACCGAAACGCGACGTTCGAACAAATAGGTGGAGATGCCGGTGGTGGTGCCAGAGCAGGCGGTGTTAGCCTTGCACACACTTTCGGCAAATGTTCTGGCTGAGGTCTTCTTGTATTAGTAGCAGAGGCGCACGTCTCACTGGTCTCTGATCCAACCCACTCGTCCCGGGAGCCTGTCTTATTAGGCAGAGTAGAAAACCTTTCAGAATATCCCACATGAAACAGCGAGCGTGTTTTACGACACCCATGGTCTCTTCAGGAATATTCATCGTGCGTGTTAGCGTGTCAAGGAGCTTCGCAAATTTTCCCCATGCACATGTCGCCCAATCTGTTTCACTCATGTATGGGTACATAGAAGTAGATTGAGAAGTGCTTCATGAATGATAACGCACGCACTGACTGAAAAAACATCCCTATAGGTTGGTGTGAAAAATTCGAGGAGCTGGTGTGTCGTGTGCATGCATTGCTTTTGCGTAGGTCGTGTGAGTGCAGGGCGATAGATATAACACGTTTATTAGAGCCAGGACAGACAACAGAGCCCTTCGGTGGGCCCTGGGTGTGGGTGTAGACACAAGCTAGGCGTTTCTGGACATCGGTAGAAGAAATTCCCAGAACTTCTCAATAGAAAAGACGCATCCTGTCTCCTTTGTGTCCCTATTTCTAGGGTATTGCTTTCTTTCTTCGAACTCGACGCACGGTGCACAAAAGCAAAACGAAAATTCTTACATGGTTTCTGGGTACAGATTCTTTTTGAAAGAAAATGCTAAATTTGTTGCCTTCTCCATTCCCTCTGGTCCATACAAAAAATCGTGTGCCAGGAAAGTAACGCACATATGGTGATATTATCGCAGGGCTCAGGGCGTCAACCTGATGTCGGTCTTCTAATTAAGACCTTCGCTTTAGGGCGTTCACTAGCTTGGCTTGAAAAACTGCGAACAGTGTTCTTTCACCCTTACCTGCAAAGAGTGTCCTCTGCTCCTCTCCTATGTAAGGAAACTTGAACACATTTCGTGCCGGTGCTTGCAAAGCTTCAGGTCCTCCTGAGCCATGTGGTGCTTGGTAAGCCACATACAGGAATAATGGCTGCGCAAGGGAGAATATTGTTTCCATACTCCTTAAAAGGACTTCATAAATGCTTTTCCTCCACAGGCTCTCTGATAGAGAATAACTAAAAACAAGCATTGCCTTGTTTACGACAACATGGTTACCCTTTTGGCAGACTTCTTGGTCGGCCCATATACTGAGAGAAAACGCATCTTTGTGTCTTTAGTTGACTATCGCCTCAATGATGCTCTGAAACCATGAAACATTGGTTCACCGGAGCATCGAAACATTGCAAGGACGCCATGCTATCTCGGGATGTTATGCAAATGGCTTTTAAAATTGTTAAAATTTAAATGGTTATGCAGTGCGTTATGTCGTGGCAAGCAAAAACGATGATGTACATGCTGACATGTTTCTACTAACGGAGGTGCAGAGTTTATGGAAAATGCGCATGATAGACAGGAATACGAAGAGAATTCTATCCTCAAAGTCGCATTTCATACAAATAGCTTTCCATCTAAAATAGTACTTTCGTGATCAAGCGCAGTTCCAACCGAATTTGTATCCACTCTTTGTGAGGTGTACTGGAGTATGTATTCATTTCTCTTGAATTTCTTTCTTTGTAACATTTGCAGTGCACCTGTCGAGCCAGCTCTGGCGTATTTTATTCCGAATGTGCGCAATATTAATGCTTCCGTGATGTATACCACGAAAGAAACAAAAAGCAGCTGTCTTCATTACTGATTTTGCTGTAAAAGGTTAGCCAGGTCAGCCGTACCAAGAGCGGCAATTGTTAAACAAATCTGTGAAAACGAAGAAGAAGTGAAAGCGTCGCTAGAGACGACGTTTCGACAAGGGGACTTGTCTACTTCAGGGCGGCTACTGTCTTGAGAAGCCGATAGTTTGTGAACTTGAGAAGGCAGTAGCTTCCCCGACGAAAACGGGTCCACTTGTCGCAACGTTGGCTCTAGCGACACTTTCGGTTGTTCGTCATATTCAATGAACTCTTGATTAATTCAAGCCTCCTTCTGCCCCTGAGCTTCTGCTGTTGTTTGCATTTGAAAGAGTAGCAGTTAAAGAAAAGAAAGTTTCTTTTCTTTGGAAATCTACACTGAGCCCCAACCTTTGTTAAATCACTGCAATGTCATGATATTTAGTAAGTGCGTCTTACTTACTTTCGCAGCAGTGTCAGCTTCACGGAGAAAGAGAACTTGTAGACGAGGAGGAGGAGGGTGCTCACATTGCGGGAAATTAGGAATTTAATGCAAGTGAATGTATTAAGTGACGAGCAACTAATCAAAAACGTTAACCTAAAGGTCGAATGAAACAGGGAAGAAATCGTCAATTATGCAGATATATCGTATAACGACGCGGAAAATGAGTGATGCCGTAATGGCAGGCTGATTGTCTATTCTAGTCAAGCCACTCGCTATGGTACGCTACGAGAACTAATCGAACTCATCGCGGTTTTTGTGAGGTGGGCTTTGTGAGGTTCCCTAAAGCAGTCGCTGAACGATCTCACCTTTCGCCTGTTTCGTATGATTTCCTGGGCCCTTTCTGTGAATAACGTAGTAGAATACTTCCCACTGTCTCTCCACCTGGGCTCCTCGTTGAACTAGAAGTCAAGACCCGTGTGGTTTTCCTGCAAGAAAGTGTTACAGAACCATTGCAATGCGCCTGGCGATGCGCTTTCCTATGGTACTGTCCTTCTAAATCCGCTCATATTCAGGGTTATCTTTTTACACGGGACCCTACTCCTAGAAGTGATGACAATTTTTCCGACACAACCGTAAGTACTACAATCACGAGTTACTAAATCGCCTCAAGTTTAACCTATCTCAGTGAGTCAGTCGACAAATTTGCTGAAGTCCTAAGGAACTGCTAAGTCGTGCCTCTCCCACGTTGGGACTTTTCCTCCACCCATTCCTAGGCTGTTTGGGCAGCCTTTAGTTGGTCCAGAGAATCGGCACATTTAAAGGTTTCCTCCCCGTCCTGTGTTGCTGATCAAAAGTGGCGTTCTATAATGCGGAACATTGCTGGAGTGCATGTGTTGACCAGCAATACTCTTAAATGCACTCAGTGTACCGAAGGTCGATGTTAGGAGGAAAGCGGCTAAACTTTTCTGTCGACACCAAGATCACACTTATAGGATTCTCAATGTGGAGGACTGAAGTCTAGTTAGCTTCGAGTGTGGGAGCGGGAACTGCCTGCGCCAAGCTAATCTTGTTTCACTATATCATGAAAAGAGAGTAATGGGTCAGAGTTATGCTCGTAACATATACTCTAGCGTATCAAGACCATCGTGGAATGCTAGATCTCACGCTTGGCCAAGAACTAGGTCATTCAGGTTTCGTTTTCTGGAACTTACATTGGCTACCATATGCGTCGGAAACCATCTAGCTGAATGGAATTCAGAGGTCGTCGATTTCTACCAGAGGCTCCACCTAAAACTATGCACTGAAAAGAGACGATCGAGCCAGAACAATTAAGCACGGGGGAAATAATTTCTTCTGTTTGCTCGACACCTTCAGCTGACAGCGGTAAACGAAGACGCAAGAAGCTGGAAAGCCTGCACTCTCCACAAACGGAAACGGGACCTACATCATCCGCCTTATGCTCGTGGTGCTGTAATGAAGACACTGCTGCCGCCTTTCACCCGTTAACAGTGTCGTGCACATGAGCACGCGCATGCGATGTGACGGGCTGTGACCACGCTACTTAACAGAACCAGCGGCAGACTCGTACCGATAAGGCAAAATGTGCCTTTGGCATTAATACAGTTTAATGGAAGCTTGAAGAAGCTGTGAATATCGCTGTGTCTGTTTCGCACAGTTGAGACAAGCAAACAGGACTTAGCCCCTCGGAATCACTTTCGTCTCCCTGTGGTTATCGCGGCACCCACCTGATTATGCTGAAACGTGTGGAACGCGATTTCAGGTAGCTTTCATTCTTTGAAAGGGGAAAAAGAATGCCAACTCTCCGGTACTCTAAGCGTAGATGTGAACATGAAATGGCCAGCGGAAAAAGCTGATCGGTTCCAGATGGTGTAACGCCTCATGTCAAAGGAGGCTGGTTGCTTCCTTCTTCGAGATGACATGTGTGTGATGTTTGCTTTCTACCTGCTTTTAGAACGTCGCCAATGGAACTCACAAATAAAAATGTCGTTGTAGAAAGCTTCAGTAGCTTTGTTAAAAAAACAAAAGAAGAAAAAAACCTTAGGATGAACTCAAAGCAATATTTTTTTTTTACTTTTTCGCCAGCGACAGGCGCATGTAATTCGCTGCTGCAACAAGGGTTCCACGAGAGAGCCGGGCTGGTTTCATCCGGGAGCCCAGATTATCTCGTTTGAATACCCATGTGTTCTCGTGTAGGCGCCCGGATGATCACGTTTGAGTACCCGTATCTTCTCGTGCGCGTGAGTAAGCGATCTCGTTTTAGAACAGCGTTACTTTCGCGTGGGTGCCCAGATCTCGCTGTAGTTCCCGGATAACGCCAATGTCTTTTTCTCAAGGTCACTTGGAGGTCGCTGAAAACACGTACGTTTCATGCTTAACAGGAATGCGTAATGGCTTGTACCGTCGTGTATACAGTAACAACGCCTTGTCGTACACTTGGGAGAATGCTTACTATCAGGTAAAAAACGTGCACACAAAAAAAAAAAAACTCTAGTGCTAGGCATCCCAGTCTAGGCTTTGAGTGTCGCGTATAGAAGAAGAGCCTGCCGTCAAGCAAAAAGAGCCAAGAGTGCGTCTTGCGCTTGTGACACATGTAGTAGAAAATATATTCTTTGGGAGAAAGCATCGTTTACATTATTATGCACACTCACATAAGTGACGTTGTGGCTGTAGTAGTCCTCTTCTCCGTAGTAAAAACCGTAGAAACTGTCAAATCCCCGCTGGGGCGGAGTAAGGCTCTTCATGTAAGAGCCGAGGTGCCACTGCGTTCAGATATAAGAGGTAATTGAAAACATGATCGCCTTCTCGCTTTATTTCAGCCAATTCAACCCTACTGAAATGTTCCGTTCCGTATTCGAGTAATTCTGCATGTTTCCACACGAGGTCACTGCATATTCCACATATTTGTCATATGTTCATCATATTTTTATTTTCATATGAATGTTGCAGAAACGTAGGAATTTAGTCCTGCGGTCATACGAAGAATTTCAGTAGGAAACCGAGCAAATCTTATTCGAATGGTCACACGCGATTATTTCAGTTATTCACAGAAGGTAGCTATTCTACAAGCACAAGCGTAGCAGCTGCAAAGTACATTACAAGTTCGATTACACACTATTCATGTTTGGCGCAGGAATTAGGGTTACGACAGTAACAGGCATCAGATGTAGAAAAGCAATAATTAGGAATGTAAATTCACTCACTACTCAGTCGACTTAGCATAACGGTATGTGGACAGAGTAGAGCGATTGCATATAATAAAAATGGCCTTATGCCAATGTGTGCGTCGTGAAGTTTAGGGGACGCTGAAACTGGGGGACATTCAAAAGATTTATCCTTCGCAAGTTGTCGTTGTCATGGGTCATTCAGCATTAGTAATGACATGCCCAGCAATAGGATTGGCTAAAATATCCTTTTACGAATATTCAGCTTATTTCTATCTCTGTTTGTGAATACCTGCTCTGGTCTTTTACAGAAAATGTATATCACCCTAACACGAGAGAAACACGTACAAAACGACAACAATGTTGCTTACGATGTATTTCGATTGCGGATGTGCATTGAACGGGACAATAGGCACATTTTGTATCGATCTGAACATCTGGATGTCAGGCAGTTTTGATTCTGGAAAAAACTGCATTGCATGAGTCCATAGACTGAAAATAATATCCCTAATACGGACACCAGCATGAACAACAAGTATGCGCCGGCCTGCGCAAACATCGGTCGACCGAATTACTAAATGCCAGTTACTCGACAAACGTTTAGACGTCGCTAGTGGGTGCTGATCCATCATTGCAAGTAGAGGGAAAATTTACACAGGACGCACACAAAAAACAGGCAAGGTATAAGCACTCGCTTTTTGTACGTCTTTCGTGTCTGCGATGTGTACAGATTAGCGCTAGCTGCAATGATGGGTCAGTTGTTCGATTACGCTAGTAGTAGTACAACGACTTCACAAACGCTCACCTTTCCTACTAAATGAGTTTCGTAACCCAGATCCCGGAGGTACTCGGGTAGAATTCGTATGCCCACGGGAAGTCCCCAGGGTTGGCCTGCTACGATCGGGAAGCCTTGAGTACCTAAACGAAAGAAATTCAGTGCAGGCTTACTATGCAATAAGGCACGCGGGTGTATTTTTAGTGCTTGTGAAATATGCTTGTCCGTCCACTGCAAGCAATGGTTCTTCATTCTATAGAATTTGCTAATAGGGAATCATTAAAAAACTCTTTTTAATGAATGTAATAGAAGGAGAGGATGGTGCCCATGTGCGGCGCCGCCTGCTCCTCTTCTCTTGCAGGGTGGTTTTCGTCACAAAGTTATTAACAGTTTATTAAAGTTAATAAATGCAAGCCCTCTGACAAGCATTTAGAGTCGCTATTCCAGAACGACTGTCCATGAAACGAGAGATTCAAAGACGTCAAATGTTCACAAATCAGTACCGTCCGCAGAGTCGAGTACAACGTGATCACATAGCGCATACTGATCATCTGCAGATCGTCTTTTAATCGCTGCACCTTAACCGCAACGGACATGTCCACAGAAACAAATTTAGCAACGTGTACAGGATACAAGAAACATGCAACCCATATGCTCGTTGATGATAGTGATGAAGGCACCAACTTGACGTAGTATAATATTTTTTATATATATTTGAGTCCTCTAAGAAGTTCACCAGTGCGCATGCTGCGGCGTGTTGTAATTTCTCTGTTGACAAAGCCCAGAATTCTTGCCTGTGATAGTGGACATCTATCCAAATTATTTAATGTCTGTAGACGTTTTTCGCGTGGAGAACGATAATTTTAACATTGAAGAACATGCTCTATGTCTTCTTCAGCCTCTTCACATGAGCAAGCGGCGTTGTCAGTTCTCCTTATCCTATAAAGGAAGCTCCTCATATATAGGCATTACAATAGTCGTAACGTATGAATTACCTTTTCCATAGATCGGTTAACATTAAACGGAATAACAAACGCCATTCCAGCATCTGTATTGAACAACTGAGAGTTCTCTGCACCATTTAAGAACCAAGTTTCCTTGGAAAAATGTCTGCACTGTTCGTTCAAAATACTGCGTGCATCACTCGCCGTTGGAGGTAAGAGTGACATGTCGTTCTGTTGATGTTCTGCGCGTGCCATGCAATCCGCTTTGATATTTCCTACGATTTCGGTGACTGGGAGTCCACTGGAAAATTATATCATGGCCTAAATTTATCGCTCGGGCGTGTTTTCTGTATTTCGTGCGTCAATGGGCTGTTTGTTTTTCCCAGGCTGATTGCTTTCAAGCTGAACAATGACGTATGCGAGTCACTCAGAACAGCCCGTCGAAGAGGCCACGATTGGCGACATATGAAACACAGAGGCGGAAGTGAGGCTTAATGTTCTGCCGTTGTGAGTGTTGTTGAATGACCGAGCTTATAAGCTTTTTTCTTTTGGTATGCAGGTACGACATACGCCGATGTAAAGCTTTGCTGTAAGCATGACCAACCGGTATGGACGTGAATACGGTGCACATATGTAGTGCAAAGATGCTATATGGTTATTTTCTCTGTTGTAATTACAGCAAGTCACACTCCCGAGCAATTTCTGGAATCGAAATGACGATTTCTGGAATCGCTAGTTGCATGGGGGAGGATTAGCGCTTGCAGGCCAATATTCATGTCTCGGCCATATGTTTTTGCACTGTAGTATAGCTTCATGTATTCGTGCGCTTGTCCTGTCCTGAAGAGTTCAGTGTAGAGGATGGTTAGCGTGTTGCGTTGCCGAACAAAAGTAGTGGCTGCAAGTTTCTGTAAATCTGAGTGCAGAATAAATTAGTTGATCGGACTTAGTTGGACTTGACGGGACTCGCCAATTACGTTGGCAATTACGACTACACCTGGACATGTACGCATTCTTCTGGCCATTAATATCCGAATCACGTCCTCTAAACAGCCAGATATGTCATGTAACGAAGGAGCAGCGGGGGTATTTGTCTACCAATAGCCGAGTGAACGCGTAACAAAGATGAAGGTGGAACTGCCGTGTCTAACTCCTGCAGTTCGACGAATAATGTTAATGAGGTTGTTGACTTTCTCCTTCAATGTTTTTATATATGCAGGCCATGATAGCCTTTTGTCCAAAATAACCCCTAAGAGCTTGTTCTGCCGCACAAGTTGCAAACGCTGACAATCTATCTTGAGCTGGAATCTCTTCAGGCATTTACTTATGATAGGAAGCACTGCGGTTTGCTCGTGAGAAAACATCATGCCTCTGCTCTTCAGAAACTCATCTATAATTGTTAGGCCAGCCTGTAGTCGCTGTTGTACAGATTGAACTCCCTAGCCAGATACCCATATGTATATGTCATCGGCATATATAGTGAATAATTTAAAGAAGCTGGCAAAATGTGGGCCAACTTAGCCATAACGAAACTGAAGAGAAGGGAACTTAGCACTGCCGAACGCCTTGCTTTACGGGACACTCCTTAATTTTTTCGTCGGCTGTTTCAATGTCAACCTTCCTATCCTTTAAGAATTCCGCTATCCGTCTAAGTGTTTGGCCCATTATTCCCAACTGAATTAGTCCATGCAGTACGTAAATGTGGCTAGTTGTATCAACTGCACACTTTATGTCTAAGAATACTGCAATGGTGAATCTTCCGCAACTTCTCTCATGTCCGACATAAGTTACCGGGTCTAAAATAGCATTCATCGTACACCGACGCCTGCGGAGTCCCACCATATATTCAGGCAGTGCGTTTTGTCTATCAAAACGCACTTTGTCTATCACTTGTAGCGCACTTTGTCTATCACTGAAGCCTAGCGTCAATCACTTTTTCCATAAGTTTGCAGAGGCAACTTATCAGGCTGACAGGACGAAAGGAGTCTATGTACAACGGAGTTTTGCCTGGTTTTAGAATCGGACCCACTCTTGCTATTTTCCAGGATGGAGGAAGACATTCCAAAACTTATGCTTCATTCAGTGACTTCATTCATTCATGAAACTTCGTTCGACGCGAAGATATTATGAACTGAGGGCGCCTTCCGTGTTTGGTGGACCGACGGCTGGCTACTTCACACTGAGTATGTAGAGGCGTTTTCACTGAACAGTGCCCCTAAACTCGGGCGCGCAAGTGCAGACGTGTAGCTACTGCATATTTTGTGTGTCTGTAATTTTCGTTTGTCTTTTATTTTGTGTCTCTTTAATAATATGAAATGGGTTTCTATTTGTCATATTTGATTTGCAATAATATAAGCAAACTTGGCCGCCGCCTCCTCCTGAGCGCCATTATTAAGCAACAACAGTTTAGAGCAAACAGTATAAATTCCATTATATCCCCTTCCCCCCTTTCCAGGCGCGATACTAACAATCAGCTACAAGGCTGCTACGTACTAAGAGCACCTGCGCAGTTGAACGTCTTCAATTACAACAATAACGTGCCTTAGTTAGCAGTGCCAAGACTTATGTTCACATGTGAACGAATACCGAAGACAGCTGGCGGAAGTGTAGGCACCCAAGTAGATGTATGGCAAAGCATAACAAGTGCGGTGCGGTAAATGTGCCTTTGCTTCCAATTTCCGGCATACTTCTCGGCTTTTCCATTAACTTTCGTGTTCCCTACACTCTATTCTGTCGAAAATGTACATACACGCAATATATATTCGTAATTTCGGTAGCTTTTTTATTCCGCCACATCCTCTGGTCTCTTACTATACAACGTTCCTGTGGAGCCCTCCTGGGAGCCGCCATGAAAGCGCCGCTAGCGACGTGTAGCGGCGGCACCATTTTGGGATATTTCCTCGCCGGGCTCTCCGTCCGGGCGCGTGTACTCGTTGCGTTTGTTTCGAAAAGATCTTGCCTTCACTCTTTGCAAACAGCGTGGAATCGTCAGGGAGGTTCACTTGTCAGTATGTGGAGTCTCATTGATTAGCAGGACAGTTGCGATCGGCGAAAGCAGAAACGAAATCAGCGGGGCCGGTTGGCACCAGTAAAACTGGGAAAACGGGAACCATGTCGCCTCTTTTTTTTTTTTTTTTTTTTGAGGTACAGTTGCAAGATGACTCACTTCAAGATATGCATACCGCTGCTCTTGCTAAGAATGGCCCCATTCACTGAGGCGAGAGCCTTAATTTTTTCGTCAGTGTCTCCCTAAAAGAGGGTGGTTCCAAATTTATGATAAATTATCAGAAAAAAAACGATACCTTGAGAAATAAATGACCAATCGTGTGACATGAGACATCAAATGAACCCTTAATTCAACGTGGACACGATTAAGGTGTAATGAGCATAATAGGTAGGCTTTACGTCATACTTATGACTATAAGTATAAAAGTCAGTTGCCTGTCGTGAAATTAATGATTGAAAATCACAAATGTTTCTAAGCCACCCAAGTTATGTTGGAGTGTTTATGATAATGAGAGTGCACCGTGATAATGACCAAATAACGATTAAGGAGTGACCTGACTTTGGAAAGCATGGAATTAATGACCCATGATACCAGGAAAAACTTGAAACTGTTAGAAGGCGGTCGAGAGGGATGTCAAACGAAAGTTGCATGACGAAGGATGTCATATTGGCGATTAACGTGACACGATATGTTCATATAATGCCATAACATGAGCATGACTCTGCGAAAATAAAACTACTGGAAGGGGGTCGAGATGGGTGTGAAATGAAAGGTGCTTGTCGAAGAATATATTATTTATAGTCACGTTCACGACATGACATGATCTGCTCAGGTCATCTTATGACATGAGCATGACTCTGCAAACAAAAGACTACTGGAGCGGGATCGCGCTGGGTGTCAAACAAAAGTTGCATATAGAAGAAAGTAATATTGGTCACAGTCACATTCATGACAAGATATGACATGCTCATTTCATGAGCATGACTCTGCGAATGTAAATGTAAAGGAAGACGGCCAAGATGGGAATCAAACGAAAGCTGTTTCGGTTCACCGGAAACAGCTTCCGGCTCGCCGGTCCAAGATTGCCGCTGGAAGCGTGTGTGGGTGTGACTTAAGAGCAAACCACAAGCCTCAAATCCTTTTCGAATACTTTTTCGCAAAATATAAGTTCATTCAATTCTAAGAGTGGATCTTTTCGAGTCTGGCATAAGGAGTAATACGTCCACTCGAAATGACGTCACTGCGTGTTGTCATGGCAACCGGACAGATCTGGTGTGACATCAGGCATCGCTGTATCACTCGCTCGTTCGCTCTCGTGATGTTGAGAAGCGCTACGCCCACAGCTGTGTTGTGTGCTGCCGCTAGCGGCAACACACCAACGAGCCAGTGCCTTGGCCCACTTGCGAGCGGAGGGGCGCTGCCGAGTGCCGGTTTCCCTGATTTGCTTCCCTTCTCCCCTCCGCCCCCCAAAACTGAGTGATGCAGCACATACGCTCGCGAGCCGATGTTGGGAACCAATGGATGCCACAAATAGCCATGTTTCTTTGAAGTCCGAGTATGCTGATTAAAATCGAGTGGTTCAGCCTAAGGGCGTCTCTTCGACCAATATAATACACTGAAACTCCGCGTTGTAGCACTGTGCTAGTCGAAATTTAAAGTTTTTGCTGGGGCCATGGTATCTAAACCTTTGCTCGTGAATGTACACGCAGGCGGGTGGACACGCTCCCCAAGTGGGTTTTCGCTCTCTCTGGCCGCCTGCCGCTGGCGATGCCCCGCCACGGTGGTCGAGTAGTTATGGCACTCGGCTGCTTATCCGAAGGTCGCGGGATCGAATCCCGGACGTGGCGGCTGCATTTCGATGGAGGCGAAATGTTGAGGCCCGTGTGCTGTGCGATGTCAGTGCACGTCAAAGAACCCCAGGCGGTCGAAATTTCCAGAGAGCTCCACTACGGTGTCTCTCATAATCAGAGCTGGTTTTCGGACGTCAAACCCCGCAAATCATCATCATGGCGCTGGCGAAACATTCCTGGCCAGAAAAAATCGGCCGCGCGCCTCATCGATTCTTCGATGATGATCAGCTATGTGGCCCACTATATCATCGTGGATACGTGCACGCCACCATTCAATCGGGTCTTCTATGGTATAATATAGCATGGCGGGGCAAAAAGAAAGTGATGACGGCTGGAACGCCACCAGCCACGCTGCTTCCTCAGTCTTGCCCCGCCACGGTGGTCTAGTGGGTATGGCACTCGTCCGCTGATCAGAAGGTCGCGGTATCGAATCCTGGCCACGGTGGCTGCATTTCCGTGGGAGCAAAATGTCGAGGCCCGTGTGCTGTGCGTTGTCAGTGCACGCTCAAAAGAACCCAGGTGGTAGAAATTTCCGGAGACCTCCCACTACGGCGTCTCTCATATTCATGTCGTCGTTTTGGGACGTTAAGATCCCCAGATCGTCATTCCTCAATCACTGCACCAATAGTGCGTAGATGCCGCAATTTTTTTCTTTGTCGTTCATTTTCAGTGCGTCGGTTTGCACTGACACGATTACATCGTTTGTTTAGTGGCGACCGTGTTTTTGACTGTCTGTTACGGGTGTTGTCATTCGGCCCAGGCCCCGAGCTTGGAACCGCGAGTGCTTTGTTGCCAACTGTACAATTAACTGGGAATTTGCCTACAAGAAGTGTAAGCACGAGCAAGTTCCCGAATTTGCGTGAATACAGGAGATAAACTGGGGCGTTCTGTTGCGCCTGCATGAAAAACGGTACCTTTCGCCACTGATCAGTATTGCCGAAGACCAATGATTCTTATCCCTGCTATAATTGTGTAATTTCCTTGCCTCGCTGGGCACGGCAGGTTAGCTCAATAAAGAATTCAGCCTTTTAAGGGTTTCGAATCTGCGTCTTTCGTCCTCATGACCGCGTGAAAATACATATCGGAGATCGGCGTAATATTTAAACGTTAGTATGGTCATAGGAATAAAGGTATATTCCTTGGTCCCCTTAGTGCTGGCCGACTGATAGAGTGACCCGTCCACATATATATGCCAATAAATGCACCGAACACGCCATGCGACAATCTCTCAGCTGAACAAACAGCATGGCCATTTCGCCATTTCGGAAAAAAGCTTTTGTCGAGGTTTAACTTCTTGCATGCTTGAATTTGCAGTATACCTCTAATTGCTATCCTCCAGTGACCGCGTATCGCCGGTTTGGCTTAGCTAACAAATCCTAATTTCCTGGTTTCTTTAATTACTATCCTTTACGCCCTGGAACGTGACCTCGTCCCTAGATGTAGTTTTGTTCAATTTAGGTTTTCACACTGTATTATTGTGAGAATTATAGAGAATAGAGGCTGTTCGCTGACCACCTGAACGCAGTCTCAAAGCATTTATAGGCCTAGCGGTAGCTGCGAAGTACAAAAACGTAATCACTGGATAAAGCAGAAGGAAAAGGAGGTTGTTTCAGGCGCAGTAAAATACAAAGCCTAGGGGTCGGGAGTTTCTTTCATTCGAAAATCAAAATAAAGAGGGAAGGAAATGTCTCGTAGAACATATGATTAGGTTTTCTGAAACACGACTGCGGCTCTTGAAGGGCAGATAGTTCCGGCAATGCACGAGTCGCTTACCCGTGCGTATTGGGTAGCGCCCGGTCATGAGAGCCGATCTCGAAGGCGTGCAGGCTGGCATGGCGTAGAAGTTGTTGAGGATGATACCGTCCGCCGCCAAGGCGTCCAAGTTTGGCGTAGGAATTTGGGTAGACCCGTGGAAGCTGGGATCATCCCATCCCTGCAAGAGGAGCGGTGTGTGTTTGCATCTGCATTATGTGGCATGAAACGGTCCTGCTGTGCATCGAGAGAACCACAATGTTCTGGTTCTCGGGCGAGAGCGACGGCCTCAAAGCAAAGGCACGAAAGAGTAATTCGTATGGATTTCAAAGCAGGGTTATGAAGTTCATTCGGATTTCTCCAAAATTAAAGCTTCTTAGCTGACGAAGAATTCATCCTGGTCAAGTGCTCGAACTCGAGACCAACGCCTTCAGGAGCACTTGCCCTGCGAGGAGAAGTCCCAAATTGGTCAACGCTAAGCATGTTGTAACAACGTGGTTCTTGAGAAAAAAAAACGAAAAAATGCTACGCTGACAACTTTTGCGTGGGAACCCGTGATGCTTCCTATGCGCGCATCACATTGGTGAGAGTTGCATTCCAGCTACTTTACACTGGCGAGAAATTTACGCGACGCGGTGCTACCTGTGTTTTGTTCTCCGAGCCTGATTTGAGGAAGTGGAAGGGACGTCGACTGGTACTGAGTGATTCTACGGTTTTCCTGTCAACAACAACAAAAACCTGTAAAAATGGGTTCGAAGTGACAAAGCTTACACGTTCTCAAAAAAAAAAACAACATTACATTAGACGGCGAACACTATCTCATGGTCTAAGGACTAATGGAATTATGGACTTAGGTCCAGACTTTAAGCAGTGTCAACTTTTCCTCTTTTTCTTTTCCCTTGTTGCGTATCATTTCTATTATCTTTTACTTCCCTTATCCCTTTCCCCAGCAGAGGGTAGCCAGCCGGTCTCAGCACTGGCTAACTTAGCTGTTTTTTCCTTTTTTTCCTACCTTCGTCCTCATCCCCCTTCTATCGCGAAGCTATATACGGCACGGCATCTTAGCCATGCATCTTCATGTGGAATGATAACCCATGCGGTTATCATTCCACCTGAAGCTTCTTTTTTCACATTATGTTTATCCTTTTGCGTCGTATAAAAAACTATTCAGTAATGTTAGTAAGGTCTCTATAATCTGAAGTGTATAAGCAAGTTCTTCACTTTACCTCCTTAAAGGGCCCCTAAACAACCCCGAGGTGTAAAATTTGTTTTAAAGATATACCTGCGCTCCTGTGCGGTGTGAACACGCTCCTGCAAGAATTTTGCGAATAGGTGCAATAATAAAGAAGTTACACGGGCTTAAGTGACCGCTTGCGCCGGTTTCGTTTTCTCGGTCGGCCTCCCCACCCTTCTCTGCTGAGGAGAGGGTAGGGGCGGCGCGCCGTCGAGACTCCGCCCACTTTTGACACGTGACCTGACGTGACCATTTGACGTCATTGACGCTTGCGCTGCGGAACCGGTTGCTCCCGTTCTAGAAACGTTGGGTTGCTCCTGCGCTCACGCCGGTGGGATGGCCAGGGGACCTGACAATAGACGTTTCGACCAATCAACGAGATACGACTACGCAAAGTTGTTCGCGGTGCAAGATGACGACACCTAGGATGCGAGCGCGACTGGTCAGTCGCCGGAAAGAAGCGCGCGAATTGTTTTTTGAAATACGGCGTCTGTGTGGCGCGCAGCGCTGTCATATTCACAGAATGTGATCGCCGCAACCTTCTCTATGATTGAGGTAGCTTGTTTGGGCGGCTTTGAAAAAAAGTAGGAGCCTGTTTAGTGGCCCTTTAAAGAACTCCTCTAGGGACATTAGATTAGTTCTTGCCAGCTAAGTTAAAGAAAGAGATCTAGTGGTTAGCCAAAGTAAATCATCCTTTCTGCTATCTTGTCTTAATCTGTGGAACGGCATGTAAGACTGATAGTAAGCATTTCCTGCATAATGTCGGACAAAAATATTAGGCAACACGACATACGCTGTTCTTGCGGCGATGTTTATGTGTAAAGAATAACATACATTTATGTTCATTAACATATTGAAGAGACGAAGCCCTCTTTTTTGATTCATTGCGCAGCACCGACGAACTACAGCAGGCTTTCTCGCCATGCACTTTCCTATAAGGAACAACGCAGACCCTAAATTCAAGAAAGCGCATGTCGTAGTTGAAACATGTCATCAAAACTTCGGGGTAAAAGCGATAATGTACTCACGTAGAAGTTTGATATGTAAATGAACTCACAGAAACAGTCACCAATGTTCGAAACCTTAAATTTCAACATAGATCGCTTTAAATATTTAAGAATCTTGTTGGATATGTGCGATATATGTTTGGTTTAGGGTAACTAAGTCCACTGCTGTTTTCTTGTTCTTCATCCATGATGAACTCATGCTGCTTTGCATGTCCTGTCGTTTTGATTTCGTATTGTCCTCTACATGTTGTGGCAAATATTTCTGCTAAGCAAGTGCGATCTTACTGTGAGCACTTTCCTGTTCTGGATCTCGAAATAATTGCTTTGATTAAATTTAGCTTGACGCGTTACCACCTTCTTTCTCCCGGATTTTTAAATATCCGTGGATCATGTCAAAAAAACCTTTGCTGCTCTTTGTACAAGCGGCACTAAGGCCCGAACTGCCAGCGCTTTAACTGTACTCACTTGCAATTGTCCATGGGCTATGGTTCCTATCATCAGAAACGAAATGCGCACATTGACATCAACTTACCATGTCATCTGCAATGAGCAAAATGATGTCAGGGGGCGCTCCATCGCAGAACACTGCCGGAAGTGAGGGAAGCAGTATTGCGAGAAGTAGACAGATGGCCGCTGCAGAATTCCTTAGAAGAAAACGGGAAAAATTAGAAGACATTTCGAGAAATATTTAGATCACACCGGTTCACGAGGTTTTTATTGGAATGACGCAGTGACTAAAGGAAAGGAAACAACGCAAGAAATGTGCGGCGGACATTCCTTCAGTGGACAGACTCCCAATAGTGCTCAAGAACACAAGAAACATTAAAAAAAGGCGTTGAAGAGGAAAACTACTGTTCGCGTGTTTTTCACAATGACAAAAGTAAAATTCCGCACTGTTCACGACGCAATATATGCCGACGTCGACCTGACGCTTTCGCGCAAAACTTGCCGAAACGCGTTATCGGTTTGGCTGGTTCCGCTGGGCTGAGCTTAGCTGTTTATCGGTGGAAATGAACGCAATGTTCCCTACGGGAGCCGGACATTAAGCCTAGCAATTATCGGGGTACACAGGTTGAATGAGACGACCAGGAGAGCACCGAGACGTAGGCGGATAGATAGATAGATAGATAGATAGATAGATAGATAGATAGATAGATAGATAGATAGATAGATAGATAGATAGATAGATAGATAGATGAGGTCATAATGACTCGCGCCTTGTGTGATAATCTTCTGTTTGCCGTTATTCAAATTTCATTGTTGTGGTACGCCTCGGCAGATCACTGGGTGTGTAAAAGCTGTCTTTTCCGCCTTCAATAAATCAGTTGTTAGTAGAGACTTTGTTGTTTGTGGTCCTTCTTTACTGTGTGTGTTACCTTTGCGCTAAATTACGATGAACGTGGTGCTTGATATGATAGTGGGTTTATCTTTCAGTGCAAAAACTCACGAAAACTTCTCTCCTTGCTTTAGGCAAGTCTAGGTGGCTCTCATTGACACAGCCTACTGCCAGTCACTTGGTCGTCCTTAGCAGTAACAAGCGCAAAAGCAACTACCAAAATACTTCTCACATGACTGCTAATTTTCACGTTGAATAGGGTACCGAACTTCTAGGTCGAGTTCATACCTCGCACAACTTTCGTACAGCTTGCCTTTTGATTATGTGTCGAACTAATTTGAAAGGATTAAAAGGAACACATCAATGTGCATAATGAGGCAGTTGGTTTTAAAGTGCCCTGTGAGGGCGACTGAACATCTTAACACGAGCTGACATATATTTGAATCCCATGGATGTTGCTTCATATCAGGAGCCTGTTTCTGTCCCTCTAATTAGAAGTATTGTAACTGAGTGCTGAAGTTGCAGGCAAAGCTTTCTTTGTACATTTATTGCGCGAGTGCGTTACATACATCACGGGCAGTTGCGCGGGCCCATCGCGATGCACATTTACAGTAAGCACGATTAAGCAATAAATTCTCGCATATGTTTTTGAAAGGGGTTGAACTCAATGTAAGGGGTGGCGTAAGTAGCCTTAGGAAAATATAATGAAGTCGTGCTACACGTCATTTCGCAGATGTCTTCAGCTAGGAGCAACCAGAAAGCGTTCGTTCTGGCCAGACTAGCCTACTCACCGTGCAGAACTTCTGATGGTTGCCATGATACGATAGCGCGCACCCATGCTGCCGAGATCAGGAGAGCAAAGCTATGCCACCACACTATATAAAGCAGCCGTACGTTCATAGTGCGCGGCCTCAGCGTGAACTCGCTGGGCACTTTTCGTTCTTTTATTGCGGGACTGTAGTGAAAGATACATTGCGCGCGCAAGTGTGGGTCACTGCTGCAGATTGATGTCGACAGTAGACATGAAGCTGTCCATCAAGTTGCCGGCGGCTCACTTCGGCTCTGCAAATGCACGAGCATGGGGTCGTGGAGGGGGGCAGTGGAATTTGTTGTTGTATAGCAACGAATTTTCTGTCGTGAAATAGCTTTCACATCATTTTCTTGCCTCTGTCACAAAATAATGCCAATTTCGATGAGAAACCCGGCGTCGAGCTGAAGGGAAAGCCAAAAGAAAAGAAAAGCGGCGCGCCCACAAGAGGCGCCCAAGGTGACGCCGAAAATCTCGCAAAAGGAAGAATATTGGCAATGCCCGTAGACTGTCACGCCATCAAACGGATTGGAGGAGAACCCTCCGGAGGAGGGTTAGCAGACGACAAAATGGCTGCCCTGGCCGCCGCTGCCCTGTTCGCGTGTGCTAGCCCGATTGTTAGCGCGTTGGCAAGGAAAAAGAACACGACAGCCTCGAATGTTTCGTGCAGCAGTGAATAAATCTGGGCCCCGTGACGGGATAAACCTTATCCTTTCTTGCGAGACGCGGAGCTATCGTGAAAATACATGGTGAAGCTCCTCGGGCAAGCCGCGCTGCTAACAAAAGCCCACACCGTACATGTTCCAGCTCCGCGATTTTTTTTTTCAAGCTACGTAGTAAGCGAAGTACTGTTGTCTGAACTTTTCTGTAGAAATTCACGCTCTTTCGCTTGTACGTATTATCCGTTGGTGTTCTTGTATTGCACGATCGAAGCCCATAACAAGCATGCGGGGAGTTGCGTGAGCTCGCGACCTCCTTTTTGATAACTAAGCAGTATGAGGGCCTTCGTAATGGAAAGGTATCGCATTAAAATAGGACGCTTTATCATTCGTCAGAAAAGCGCTGTTATGAATCCTTATGGCGAGTGGTCAGTCCTCTGCAGGGTCGCGTGCGTCCCATATGCACTAGGACCAAGTACAGATCGACCGTGTCGCGGGGTGTACAGCCGTCGCATTCAGTTGGAGATTAAGCGTGACTGACCGATGGCATTCGTTTATATCAATGTTAATAAACCCAGCTGGGCGAACTTGATTCATAGTCCTGCTCAGTGCACCGTCTTTTATTACCTGTGCATCGCTTTGAAGTAGCGAAACGTGCAGTCGCGGCAAGCCGGGCCGCTGTGTTTCTAAACTTCACCAATACTCTCCGAACGGCGTTATTGTTGAGAAATTCTTCGATGCTGTTAAACATATGCATATGCGTGCTTAAATTTCTAGATTCATTTTTCTGTGTACTGAACGCGGAACACCCAAGAGACAACTGTGCATGGCTATTTCTGAGCATGACTGTTCGATTGGCATATCGCGCCGCTGTTTTTTCCAGATGCGGACATTCACCATAAGAAGGCTGCTGGCACCTGCTAATATCTGTGGCAGCTGCATCCGCGCCGTAATTTCACACATTACTTGAGTTGTGCAAAGGCGGTTCAAAAAGCTGCAACAGTGCGCTAACACTTGTAAAGAAATCGCGAGGTATATGTTACTAACTTCAGAAAGTATTATGGTTATACTCTGTGGATGTGTTCATGACTTGAATGCGTATCATGTATGTAAACTACATAAAATCTGGCAGCCTTGCTTTTATTCTTTACATATGTATATATGCTTTTATAAGCTTACTGGAAGATTGTTCTGATTACCTAGCAAGAGTGCACACAAGCTTGCCTACAGCCCTTATTCAGGCATATCTATTCAAAGCTTTATCAATAAGGTCATTGGCTTCTCTAAACTTATTACTTGGCTTTTGTTTTGCTTTATTTCACACAGTCTCTCAGTACAGAAAACTTTGAAAACTATACACCTGCACCATCTCCTGGGTTCTTGTAATCACTTGTATAATGTTTAAATCACTGAGTGACGAAGGAGTACAACAGTCCTGGCTAGCGATTGTAGAAAGAACGCATGCGTAGGTTGGGATCCCCACAAAACTAACCATATTAACAAGTTATAAGGAATTCAAAAGCACTGGAGCAGCCACAATGATGGGGACCATATGAGAAATAAACAGGGACGACTGACACGGCAGCTTACTGTCACATTTCCTTATTACATTGGCACAGCCTATGAGGATCTTTTTCCTATGGCAGTGTGGTAGTTTGTGGGGCCAGGACTCAGACACAGACAGCTAAGTCACGGACAAGGAAATATTTATCCACGGCACGAGACAGCACATACACTTTCATGGATAAACAGTACAACGCAAACAGCACAATCTGATCCCTAAGCTCAGGAAACTAAACGGCGCGTCCTGTCTAACCGATGTCAGATGTCCGTCGGCACCAATCACAGTACCGATGTTATAGAAGCGGCGCACGCTGACATCAGTAGAGGAGGCACGATGAGTTGTGTCCGGGGCACGAGCAGATCTCGAGCTGCTCGCTCAGGAAAGCGTCGGGGTACGATGCCCCTTACGTGGCACCGAGGCCACTCCCTCAAAAAACGGCTTCGTAGAACTGCAGCACACGTGACATCGTGGCCATGCTCTCAGCAGGTGGCTGTACCGGAACTTGCGCGGCACCGGGGCCACGCGTTCATCAGGCGGTTGTGCCGGGCAGGGACCGGCGCGGCACCGTGACCACGCCCTCAGCCGGCGGTTGTACCGGACACGAACCTGCGTGGCACCATGACCACGAGTCGGTAGATGGTTGGCCGGCCGCACCACAGCTCCAGTTGCGCGCCCTGGCCCGCTCGCACATCCACCCCGGAACAGCCAGCACGGTCCAGGACAACCGTTCTCCGCAGGAACACCCAGTACGTCCCGGCTGGGAGCTGGTGCGTCTGCTTGCCGAGTCGACGTGCCGCTCTCGGTCGCTTCTAACGCTCGATCCGCGTCGGCGTTCCGAAGGCCACGCGCTTCACGTTCGGCTTGCCCAAGCGCGCGCTCTTCATCTTCTTCACTTCCACTTTTGAGCGCCGAAAACAGACGTTCACTACAGGCAGTCACAGTGCAACACCATGCCATGACGGTAGGGTTCACTGGATTTCTACCTCCATGTGAACCATGGCTTCTCCGCGAGCAAGAGCCACCGCTGATGTCTCCCTGGTTGTCCGTGCCACTATCGATAGGACAATTACCAGGATTCCATTCAGGCTTTCTCGACAATGGATTATGTGCTAGAGCCATGCTAACCTATGTGCCCTCTGAGACACCATTCATGGCTTTTTGCTCACCGAATTGCAGCCTAAGGACACCATCCAGTCTCGTAGCTCTAACAAAGCATGGCTAAAAAGGCAGCACGAGCTGTAAGACTCAAAAAGGCGCAAGACAAACGCAGCGCTGAACTTAAAATGGAAGGTTTATTCGAAGCTTTAGTAGTTTTAGAAACACATGGCGTATTAAGTCATCAATGAGTGCAGGCTGCTGTGTTGTCACAACATATAAACACTTCCCTTTTCACATAAACACATATCATTTATAATCGAAATAGAAATTATTACATTTAGATAGACGCAATGTCAGCAAAGTCTTGTAGATTTTAAAAATGTGGTGTGTATAACAAAAATAAACGCACTACAGTAAACACGGCTACGATGCACGATATGATAGCATGCTGCATAATGATACCCTGAGTATAAAGTAGATATCACAGTAACTAATGTGAGATGCAGGATAACGTTTTCATTTGTGTAATGTGTGTATGATAACATGCTGTATAACGAAACCCCGAGTGCAAAATAGATATCACAATAAATAACGTGAACTGTGGGATAACATTTTCATTTTTGTAATGTGTTTTCATTCAGACTTGCAAAAATGCCCTCTAAATGTTTGCACCGTCTGGGTCGTGGAATCCACTACAAATCCTATATTAGTCGCTGCATCACCAGTCATTCTAGTTTATTGTGAGCAAAGTTGCCACAAAACTTGTCAAAAAGCATTTCAGACACTGCCTTTTCATTTCGAGTAGTGTGTCATTCCAGTTATTTGTACACTTATTTTGTACATAATAATGTCTGTGCAGAGCTCTTTAAGCAGAACATTCATATCACTCGGAAAGAAAGCATTCGGTTTCACATGAGCCACATTTCCTAATGATCGTGACACTAAAAGTTTTGCACGTTCATTATTATTTTCAAGTCACGGCGCTGTGTTAGTAAGCAACTGTGGGAGGCAAAATGGGACGTTCACTTTCTGGATGCCCAAAAGCTCATTCTCCTGCTGCCATATGTTGCACAAGGGGCCAAAAGCCCCAACAGCTGTCTTCCTGTGGCTTTTGCCATTTACAGTGTAACCAATAGAACGAAATGAAATGAAGAAGAAAAAAAAACTTATGACGATGAAAATTACACGAGTGCTGATCGAATGAGGAAACTTATTTTTATTAGCAAGTACTCGGAACAACCAGAGACAATGAGCATGTGGACGAAACTGTACAATCACACATTAAATTGAGGAGAAATTTCCATCATTAATGGGAAACCAGTGTAACTTCTACTGAAATTAAATATCAGAGGCATGGTACTACCGTAAAAATATTACATGTTCACAATTATAAACATATAAGTGTAGACACCGTAGCTTCACCAAAGGAATTTAGTGATAAGTATTGTTTGGTAAGACAGAAGTAAGTCGTTGAGATGTCGCCAAGCAGGGGTGGTACTATAAAAAGCTGGTGGATGTAGTAGCTTTGGCCAAAGCAAATGGCTGAACTAGCATAAGGAAGTACTGCTAGGTAAGCCTGAATGGCTGTCAGACATATGCGCTGTCTCCAGGAATTCAACACAACTCTGTGCCTACTTTCGATGAGCAGAATCGGTGACAGGTTGAGAAGCAGGTAGCACACCTCCTTGCATCTGTCATTTGCTGGCCTCAGTGCCTTGTTGAGCAAGTTTTCATGCTGCCAAGCAGCATTGTTTTGGCCTTTAAACATAGTTGATAAGTTCAGCTCGTCAGTTATTTACTTGCAATTAAGGCAAATGATGAGGCCAGCTTCTACAGCTCTTTTTGGTTGTTAGCACTGGCCCAGAAACAAGTTCGAGTGTCTGCAGCTCGGTGGTATGTTTTTATACTATGCCTGTTGTACTTATTATCTGACGCAGCAAAGAGACACTTGAATAAAGTAGTTAAGAGCACATTGTTGCTGTGTTGTCAGCCGGCAGTTTTAAATTGTTATGTGCCACAGAATAACAGTGCACTTCTATAACATCTGTAGTAATTTGCAAAGTATGCCTTGTACGTAATGTTTGTTATATTTCATTTATGTAATGTTTGTTATGTTGTAACCTGTACATTAGAAAAGCTCAATCATGAAGCCACCCATTTTGAAGTTAATAAAAAGCAGGAACCCTAAGCTGTGCATGCCCAATGCACTCAAAAAATCATGCATGTACTCTACGAGTATTGTGAGCAACTGCTTTTATTGTAGGCGAGCCTCGATCTATGGTAACCAAGATGGAGAGCGAGCCAAGCAGCTGATGATGATAGATGTAGATGGGGGAAAATTTACAAGTGATGATGATGTGCAGAGATAAGAGCCAGTCGTATGTTTAGCTCACAGTATAGTTATCAGGCACAGGTGATCATCTATAGTGGCAAAGCATAAATAAACGAGACACAAGAAGAAGAGAGCAGACTGACACAAGAAGAGGAGGTTTGTCTCCTCTCCCCTTCTTGTGTATCGTTCATTTACGCGGTACCACTATGAATGCACACCAAGTGGCCTCGTGGGTGATTGCACTGATAGAGACTGGTTGTCCTTATCACATGCTGGCTTCAGTTGCACAGAACATAGTGAAACAAATAAAGTACTGTAAACGTAATGAACGATTCAGTAACAATAACAATATGCGGAATCAAGCTTCAGACATGCACTGTAATACCCTGCCTTGATGCTTTATGTGTCTTTTAAAGCTTACCTCGTCACATCAGCTGATGTCCCAGAGAAATTTTCACTTTCATATGTGAGTTTTTTGTTTATCTTCATTGATTTTATGTGGTGAAGATACTGCCTAACGTTGATTGGAAGCGGCTATCACACAGGCGTTCATTGGTTTGTCTGCGCCAACATAACAGGATGTGCTGCTCTAGTGCTGAAGAGCGCATAGTCGTTTGGCTGTTGATTTTTATACTGAAGAAGAAGGTGCTCTATGTCTGCTTCAGCCTCTTCACATGAGCAAGTGGCGCTGTCAGTTCTCCTTATACTATAAAGGAAGCTCCTAGTATAGGCAGTACAATAGTCGTAACCTATGGATTACCGTTTCCAGAAATCGGCTAACCCTAAACGGAATATCAAAAGTCATTCCAGAATCTATATTGAACAACTGGAACTTCTGCGCACCATTTAACAACCAAGTTTCTTCGAATACACGTCTGCACAGTCCGTTCAGAATACATCGTGCATCACTTGCCGTTAGAGGTAAGGGTGACATGTCATTCTGTTGATGCTCTGAGCGTGCCATGCAATCCGCTTTGACATTTCCTACGATTTCAGAGTGACTGGGAATCCACTGGAAAATTATATCGTGGCCTAAATTTGTCGATATGGCGGATGCTTTCTGTATTTCGTGCGTCCATGGGCTGTTTTTTTTCCAGGCTGATTGCTTTCAAGCTGAACAATGACGTCTGCAAGTCACTCAGAACAGCCCATCGAAGAGGCCACGATTGGTGACATATGAAACGTAGAGGCGAAAGTACAGCTTAAAGTTCTGCCGTTGTGGATGTTCTGGAATAACCGAGCTTATAAGCTTTTTTTCTTTTTGTATGCAGGTACGAAATACGCCGATGTAGAGCTTTGCTTTAAGCATGACCCACCGGCATAGATGTGAATACGGTGCACATATGTACTGCAAAGATGCAATATGGTTGACTGCTTTATTGTAATTGCAAGAAGTCACACTTCCGAGATATTTCTTGAACCAGAGTGACGATTTCTGGAATGGCCAGTTGCCATGTGGGATTATTAGCACTTGAAGACCAATTCATGTATCGGGAGTAAGCTTTCGCACTGCAGTATAGTTTCTTGTATTCGTGCGCTTGTCCGGTCCTGAAGAGCTCAGTATAGAGGATGATTAGCGTGCTGCGTTGCCGAACGAAAGTAATGGCGGCAGGTTTCTGTAAATCTCAGTGCAGAGAAAAGTTAGTTGATGGGATTCGGCAATTACCACGGTGCTGGCAGATGGACGCGGGACACCTAGGCATATAGGCAGGATTCTGGCTATTAATCTTCCGATTGAGTCCTCTAAACAGCGAGATATGTCATGTAACGCAGGAGCAGGGTTTGGTATCCCTTGTCTAACAATGGCCGAATGAACGTGTAACAAAGATGAAGGTTGAACTACCATATCTAACTCCTGTAATTCGACGCATAATGTTAATTGGGTTGTAGACTTTCTCCTCCAAGGCTTTTATTTGTGGAGGCCTTGATAGCTTCCTGTCTAAAATTACCCCTAAAAGGTTGCAAACGCTGACAATCTATCTTGTGCTCGAATCTCTTGTAGCATTTACTTGTGAGAGGAAGCACTGCAGTTTTCTCGTGAGAAAGCATCATACCTATGTTTTTCAGCAACTCGTCAATTATAGTTAGGCCAGCCTGTCGCCGCTGTTGTGCAGATTGAACTCTCTAGCCAGATACCCATATGCACAGATCATCGGCATATAGTGAATAATTTAAAGAAGCTGGCAGAATGTGGGCCAATTCAGCCATAACGAAATTGAAAAGAAGTGGAATTAGTACAATGCCTTGCCCAACGCCTTGGTTTCCGGGATGCTCCCTACTTTTTCGTCAGCTGTTTCAATCTTCCTATCCTTTAAGAATTCCGCAATCTATCTCAGGGTTAGGTCAATTATTCCCAACTGAATTAGTCCATGCAGTACGTAAATGTTACTAGTACGCGAATGCGCTAGTTGTACAGTGCGTTAGTGCATTCTGTTCATCACTGAAGCCTAGAGTCAATCGCTTTCTCCATAATTTTACGGAGGCAACTTGTCAGGCTGACAGGACGAAAGGAGTCGATAGACAACGGAGTGTCGCCAGGTTTTTGAATCGGACCCACTCTTGCGATTTTCCAGGATGGAGGAAGGCATTCCCAAACATGTTTCATTCAGTAACTTCTTAATTAAAAAAATTTCATTCGACGCGAAGATATTATGAACTCAGGGCGCCTTCCCTGTTTGAGCACCTGCGGTAGATGAACGTCTTCAACAACAACAATCACGTGCGCTAGCTAGCAGTGCCGTGACTCATGTTCACATGTGAACGAATACCGAAGGCAGCTGGCGGAAGTGTAGCCACCAAGGTAGATTATATGGCGAAGCATAACAAGGGCGGTGCGGTAAATGTGACTGCTTCCAAATTCGGGCATACACCCTGGATTGGCCGTTAACTTTCGTTTTCCCAACACATTATTTTATCTATAATGTACTTCCACGTAATATTCATAATTTCGACAGAATTTTATTCCGCTACATTGTCTGGTCTCTTACTATACGACTTTCCACTCGAGCCCTCCTGTGCGCCGCTATGAATGTGCCGCTAGCGACGTCTAGCGGCGGTGCAATTTTGGGATGTTTTCTTGCCGTGCTCTCCGTCCGGGCGCGTGCATTCGTTGGGTGTGTTTTAGAAAGCTCTTGCTTTCACTCTGTAAACATCGTGGAGGCGTCAAGTAAGTTCATTTTTGAGTATGTGGGATCTCATTGATTAGCAGGACAGTTGCCATCGGTATTGTTTTGCGCTTTCTTGCGCGGGCAGCAGCGGAATCAACGGGGCCGGTTGGTATCAGTAAAACTGGGAAAACGGGAACCATGCTCCCGTTTTCCCAGTTCGTACTATGAATAATATAATATGAATATCGTTTCTCTCTCTAACAATGGCCCCATTCAATGAGGCGAGAGCCTTGATGATTCCGTCAGAGTGTCCTTAAAGGGGGTGGTTCCAAAATTATGAAAAATTATCAGAAAGAACAATATTTTGAGAAATGATTGACCAGTCATGTAACACGATATATCAAACGAACCCTTAATTAAACGCGGAGACAGCTAAGGCATAGTGAGCATAATAGCCGGGCTTTAAGTCATGCTCATGACTATAACTATGAAAATGAGTTGCCTGTTCAGAAATTCATGATTGAAAATCGCAAACTAATGTTTGTAAGTCACACAGGTTGGGTTGGTGTGAGTATGATAATGAGAGTGCGCCGTGATTGTGAGCAAATCACGATTAAAGGTTCACCTGGTTTTGCAAAGCATGTAATTAGTGACACATGATGCAAACAAAAGCTTGAAACTGTAAGAAGGCGGTCGAGATTGGTGTGAAACGAACGGTGCATTTCGAAGGATGTGATATTGTGTGATAGCCACGTTCATGACGTCATTCGATATGCTCATATCATGCTATGACATGAGCATGATTAAGCGAAGATAAATCTACTGGAAGGGGGTCGAGATGGGTGTGAAATGAAAGGTGCTTGTCGAAGAATATCATATTATTTATTGTCACGTTCACGACATCACATGGCGGTGTGCTCAGGTAATCTAATGACATGAGCACATTTCATGAGCATGACTGCAAAAATAAATATACAGGAAGAAGGTCAGGATGGATGTCAAATGAGACATGTAAGTCGATAGACGCGATATGAGTGAGTCATGTTCATGACATGAAATTTATGTTATGAGATGAGCATGACGAAGCAAAAATTAACGGAAAGGGGTCAAGATGTGTGTAATAGGAAAGGTGCTTGCCTAAGGATCTGGTATTCGTCATATGCACGTTCATGACATGGCGTGATATGCTAAGGTCGTGCTATGATATGTTCATGACTGTAAAAGTAAGAATACTGGAAGAAGGTCGAAATTGGTGTCGAACGAAAGGCGCATGTCTTAAAATATGATAGTGGTCATAGTCAAGTTCATAAAATCACATGAAATGCTCCTGTGATGAGCGTGACTCTGGGAAAATGTTACTGCCAGAAGGAGGTCCATACGGGTGTCAAACGAAAGACATAGGTCGGGAGACGCGATACAAGTTAGTCGTGTTCATGACATGAAACATATGATATGGCGTGAGCATAAAATATCGAAAATTAACGGAAGGTGTCAAGATGGGTGTCAAACAAAATGCACAGCTGAAATGATGTGACATGAGTTATAGGCCTCAACTGACGTTGTATTTTCTATTACTTTTTCATGCACTTTAAATATTTTCACCGCATCAAGTGCACTTACGCAGGTCGCCAATGCGTTGTAATTTGAAACGTTTCTGATATTTGCCCCCCCTTTATATGATGTTTGCTTTTTGGATGTTACGATCAGTTAACCGATGTTTGTGAACAGGTGTCTGTCGTTATTGTTTTTATGTTATATTCTTCTTTTCTTCGTCTTTCTGCGCGGGCACACGGGATACTTAACAAATGTATAAGTACTGGCGTTTTAGGTTCATCCACTACTTCTCGATGATGAATACTGGCCGATATTTGTTTTTTACTGTTGTATTTACATATCTGTCTCTTTTACGGATCAGTCACCCGGCCTAAGGCCTCATATGCGAGGCTGGCAGTTTTTCTGAAATAAGTAGTCATGTTCATGACATAATCATGACGTAAGCGGGGTTAAGGAAAAGACAAATATGGAAAGAGGTCGAGGTGGGTGTCGAACAAAAGTTGCTGGTGGACGAATGTGATACAGGTCTTCGTGAGGTTCATGACTTAACATATTAACGAGAGTATCTCACGAAAATGAAACCTATTTCATGACATGAATATCAATGCATGTAGGTCTGTGCATATGACATGGTGTCTTTGTTTGATAGATAACGATAGTAATGTTCATGACATGGAAGTCTTATAGGTCATGAAATGACTGGCTGCGCTCACACGATATTTTGGTCGTGGAGCTGGCGTTGCCGTTCAGTTTAAGGTGTTTCCATGTGCATAGATTACAAGCATGTGAAAATACAACACAGGATATGCCATGATTGCAATGACACGCCATTACAGTTAATTTTTAAGCTGGAACTTATGTCAAAATTCATGGCAACATATTAATGTTACAACATGATCGATAAGCCATGACACTGACACTGTACTAAATTCTGAATTACTTGTTAAACTCCGTATGCCACGCTAATTATGACGAATCTTTGGCCCACATTTTGTAGTTCCCGTGGTCATACGTTACTCAAGCAACGCGCCCGCAGGACGCCGCCACGGTGGCCACGCCGCTATCTCCGCAGCGATCGACGCGCTGAGACAACCGAAGCGTCAACTACCGGCTCTTATTAGCATAACAGTCTCCTTCGCTTTCTAGTTCCTATACGGTGCTACCTCCGCTGAGTAACAAGAGTGCATTGGAAGGTGGTCGATGTTGATTAAGAATATATGTGCTTGCTCAACACCCTTGCTTTAACGGGTCATCACTTAGACACACGTTGTCATGCGATGTGGTGAAGATATATTATGTCCGTTTGTTCCCTGCGGCACGTATGTGTTGGTGGTGGGATCGGGAAAGCTTCCAGTTCCTGTCATCGCGTGACAGGTAGTTGTGGGTTCGAATCCTAGCGGTTAGTAAGTCTTCTTGTCAACTGTGCGCTGATTTTTTTACTCCAGTTAGCTTTATCGTGACGACGACGACAGAAGATGCCGACAGGCCGTGCGCATGAGGTGCTTCGCACCTAAAACCTACAAAAAGCCAAGACTAGCTATGTGGCGATCACCTCCACTTTGTGTAGACTTGCGCTCTTAGTGCGCAGGCTGCGCCCAGTTTTTTTATTGCCGTTAATCTCCTTCGCAGTCGTGCCGTGGTGCGACTCGCATGCCCGGATCGTTTTTTTTTGACGCCTTTGCACACACCTAAACAATTTTGCTTATATCCGCAGGCTCATAATTCCAGATGTTCGCATCGCCGACATTTCGCCACCGCTTTGCCGGCGCGAGACTCCCGCTCAATCTGAAGTCGTTTCACACGCCCTCGAGTTTTTGAGTACCGCTTTCTCTTCTTCAGGAGTGACGCACTTCGGTTATCCCATGCATATTTACGACAATGCGTCACCGCGTCGGCGACGTGGAGCTTTTATATCAAGGATTACCGCAGTGTTGTCACTCCCGCGTCTACAGCCGTGGCAATAACCCACGCGGTAGGCATCGGCGCCGGGGCTCGGCATGGCTAGGCAGAGCTGTGTTGCAGGTATGTTGTTATAGCGTCTGAATCAACTATTCTCCCTTGATGCAGTAGTGGTCTGAGGGCATGAACGTAAGAGAATAAGGAGGTCTGATGGTACGCTAACGCCTTTATGTAGTACTGGGCTGAAGGCATGGGCGAAAGAGAAAGAATAAGAGCGTCCGCAAGTGCATTAAGGCCCGTGCACACTGGCGGAAAAACGCGCGCGGCGCGCCGCCGGCGGAAAAACGCTTCGGCGGCGACACGGCCACACTGTTCGCGGCGAACCGCGGCGGCAGCGCCGCGAAATCCCCCCTCATCCGAGCGAACGGGCGCGAGAAGCAAGCGAGCCACCGTACGGGTACGAAACGAGCCTCCGGGCGTGTCCGCATGACTCCGCGATGGAGCACGTACGTCACGGACGGGGACGCTCTGATTGGTCTCCTCCCCGGCGGCACGCGGCGTGCCGCGTAAAATCGTGCACAGACCGATCGGCTCGCGGCAAGAGAATCCCTGCCGCGCGGCAGCCTCGGAGGCTCGCGTTTTGCCGCCTGCGGCGCGCCGCGCGCGTTTTTCCGCCAGTGTGCACGGGCCTTTAGGCATTTCATAGGAGAGCACGCGCCCTTTTTGTGTGATGACTTCATGATGATGATAGCTGCGAACAATCCGGCACCTTTCGTCTGGTTAAAAACATCGCAATTAATTGTAATTTCATAACACGAGAGTGCCTTATTGTGTGGGAAGACATGCGACGTTTAAAATGTTGTTGCTGTTATGTGGGATTTAACGTCCCAAAACCAGCCCTAATTATGAGAGACGCCGTAGTAGAGGGCTCCGGAAATTTTGACCGCCTGGGGATCTTTAACGTGCGCTGACATCGCACAGCACACGGGCCACAACATTTCGCCTCCATCGAAATGCAGCCGCCGCAGCCGGTATTCGATCTCGCGACCCTCGGATCAGCAGCCGAGTACCATAGACACTAGACCACCGTGGCGGGGCGCGACGTTTAAAATCAGAACATGCGTTAGTATTCCCCAAGTCTTGACGGAAGTGTCCACAGCGGTCAGCAAATAGAAGTAGCCTGATCGGTACGCTCTACCGCATGTATGATCGGCCCATTCTTCATACTTCATGCACTTTTTGTCAGTAGAAACGTCGTAAATAAGTATAGGAACCAGCCGGTAGTTCAAAAACGAGTACAGCGGTGATGGTATAAGCTACAATTCTCCGTAAAATTACCGGGGGAGACCTGCCTCAATGGAACGAGACAAAACAACCCAAGACCGCATTCACGTGCTTGGGTATGATAAAGCAGAGAACACGACAAGAGGCACTTGCGTCGTTCGCGAAAGGAAGTATGCGGGCGTCTTGAAGAGTATGCATTTTCGCAGAAAGACGGCTGCAGACAATTCAAATTACCTCAAATTCACTTTGTTGATTGCATGTGTGTCAGTGTTGCGGCTATTGCCATATTGCGCATATGCAAATAGCGTCGAAGCAGAGCGACGATTGCACGAAATAGTGGGTAAATTAAACGAAAAACGATGTGCAGCTGCTAATCGAACAGTTGCCTCCGCTGTACTATGTCCTGGACCAGCGAAGGGAACGCGTTCTTTTCAACCTACGCTTGCATTGCCGCATGCATATGTCGAAAACCAGCTGCTCAGAGAAAAGGGCCCGTGCGAACAAATAAAATTTACCGCCGCTTGCACTGGTAGCCAAGGCTAGCGAAGCAGATCTGCACTTGACTGGTCCAGGTCTTCGTTATCATCATCAACACAGTGTCCATCATCATAGCCCCTTCTTCCTTTTGCCCTTTTCTTCTTCATAATCATCGCGATCAACTTCTCCTTAATCAACATCATCTTCTTCATAATAATCATTATCTCCGTCATCATGGTCTGTTGCTGTGGCCTCTATAATTGGCACATCATGATATATCTTTTTCTACTACTTGCTCATCATCCCCATCATCGTCTTCCGGCCACCTGTCGTCCTGACGTCATGTTACGTCGCGACGACAGGCCTCGACGTCGTTTAGCATGACGTCGAGGCCATACAGGGTTATGCTGGAGATAGGTGTAGCGTCGCTTCTTTGCTAGGCAACGAAATTTCAAGGTCATATTGAGTGACACAACAGAAAAGTCACAGTTTCGCCAGAAGGGCGAAACAATGAATGCGATAGCAATGCGTGATATAATACACGAAGAGTAGCATTTTTAGGGGCAACCTGAATTGTAGTGAACGTGGGCTTATTAACAAAGCATGCAGTTGCATAAAGTACAATGTGACGGTCCGAAGGCAGAGACAACGGCCAAGCACAGCTGGGAGCTAAGTCATGTTGTTGTGATGTCTTCTGGCCTGGGCTTCACAGTGGGCGACCGCACTAGGCAGCGTGCACTTTGCAGCATCCAGAAACTTGGCCCAGCCCAGCGGCATCATGAGAGCACGTTCCTTCCTGCACTCATAGACGCATTCGCGTCCGCGCTGTTTTGCCAGTGCATTGCCGTCGTTGGGGCTATATATGAGGCGTATGGAACGGAGCACGCGATGAAGGTGCTGCTACGGAGTACGCTGCACGTCTGATGGCTGCTGAGGTAGCGCGCGCGCCAGCTATGGTGACCGCGCGAAGTCCACAGTTGTTGCTCGAGCGACACCTCCCCCCCTCCCCCCCACCACCCTCTCGCGTCTTTTGGTGCTCGTTAAAGGCGGACGAGCGTTTCCTTGCCGCTTCGACGGAGGCGTCCCAAGCGGTGTGATGTTATCGCACGCGCCCTCTGGGCGACGGAGATGAGCCGGGCACGTTTGATGTCTGCTTCAGCCGCGTTCGTCGTCCCCGCTCGCGTGGTTTTAACCGAAGGTAGAACTTACGATGCGCGGAGGGTTATTATAAACTTGGACATTATTATTATTATTATTATTATTATTATTATTATTATTATTATTATTATTATTAAGTATGGTAACATAAAACACAAGGACAGAAAGGGAAGAAGGAAGGCGCAAGCTGCCAACTGCCACAGAGTGGAGCAGAACGATTGCTTACTCTTTCAGGAGGAGGGAATAGACAGAAGTGAAAGATGGGAGGAGAAAGGAAAGAAGGTAGAAAAGAAGAGGGAGAGACGAGAAATAAACGGAGACAAATGAAATAATGACGTAAGCATGACATAGGTGGGAGGCCAAACCAGTGGCGCTCAAGAAAGCTAACGGGGCTCGATGCGCGTGATCACGCCGACCAGCTCTTCCACTGGGAAAAGGGCAGTCGGTAATTGAGATACAGCCCAGTGCAATAAGTCCGTATGCTTTCACTAACAAAGTATGCTGCGTGGCAAATGCGGGGTATTGGTAAATCACATGTTCGAGTGTCTCAATGGAGCCACAAGGCACACACGACGGGCTGTCCCCATGTCCTTGACGGTATAACAGTCCGCGGACTAATACAGAGCCAACCCGTAGCTTATACAGGAGGGTTCTAGCACGACGAGGGAAGCCACGACTAGGACACGGGGAGATAATGACCCTGTTGCAACACGCTAACCTGAGTGCTGTTACAGATGCTGATGCATCTGTAAGCACGCGTTGTCAAACGTCGAAGTGATGTTTAGGAAAATGCACTCCTTGTGGACACAACGTGAAGCGAGGCGATCAGCCTCTTTGTTGCCGGGAATACCTACTTGCGATGGTATCCATTGGGCAACAAGAGACACACCACGAGAAGTAATTTTGTTGGCAGATTCCTCGATACTGCACTGGAGGGGACTGTCAGCGTGTCCTTTGAGCAATCTGCTATGGGCAGCACGGGAGTCTGTAGGGATGACGACCTTGAACGCGTTCAATTCCTCGTTCACGTGCTTCAAAGCCACATCAATTGCTGCCAGTTCTGCTGTAGTCGTCGATGGTGTGTGGGGCATCCGATATACCGGTCTGGTGTCTGTTGATGGGCAGTAGAAAGCGGCAGAGGTACCTCGGGCTTTGCTGTGTACAGATGCGTCCGTGAATATCTTTTTTTATTTTTTTTTATTTATTTATTTCATACTGTCGATCCCATCAGGGATCTTTACAGGAAGGGCATATTGAACTGTTACAATATAACAATACAAATAGCAAAAATTCAATTATACATAAAGAAAATATTGGCGGTTTACAAAGGCAGACGAGAAGACGTAATAATACATCATAATAATAGTACATCCTAATACGTAAAAATAAAGGGTGATCAAATAGAAGTACAAAGGCAAAGCTGGAGTAGAAAATACACTTATGTAAAAGTGGTGAAAGTAAACGATGTAACAGTATGTAGGATAAACAAAATTATGGGTACAGTGTAACAGTAAAAAAAGAAAAGTGATCAAAGAGGCAATACAAAGGGGAAACTGGAGCAAAAAACACACTAATGTAATTATATAGAAGGAAGGATGATACAGGTGGCTCATAACTGGGCAGCATGTAGCTGATTTTCAAGCAATGTTAAAAAGGAAGATAACGTCGCGCTTGTTGTTACACTAGGATCCAGCCTGTTCCACTCACGTGTCATTAAAGGAAAAAAAAGAATATTTATGACTTTCCGTATGAATGACATGCTCCTGTAATGATAATGCGTGTTTGTGCCGCGTTTGTCGTGTTTGGGTGAAGGATAAGTATTTGGAACTGTGAATCTTTATATCTTTGTGAATTAGCTGATATATCATTTTTAATCGCGCAAGCTTGGCTCGGTTTTGTAAGGTGAGGATACCGGCCTGTTTTAGTAATTCTGTGGGTGAATCTACTTTAGGATAACCGTCACATTTTTCATGTAAGTACGACTCGGTGAATTGGAATAGTGACGGAGTAGGCTGGCCAGATTGTTTACGTATTTATGGAATCGAGAGATATATAGGGAAATGACATATGTCATGTTCCCTGCCAGTCGGGGAATGAAGGAGTGCATTACGGTGACAGCAACTGCGCCGGCAATAACCCGTGCAGACTGTCCATATAATTGCTATCGCAATAAAACGAAAAGTTAAACAGCTTTCCTGTTTAAAAAAATGTCGCCCGCATCTTCCCACGGTGGGAACTCGAGTAAATGCGTCGCAGAGTGGTGGGGGTATCGCGTGAATGTTGCGTAATTGGGTATGGTTTGGGAATGCTTAATTGTTATTTCGTCTTTATTACTCTTATTGATGCGAGTCAAGCAAAGCGTCAAGTCAAGCGAAAGCCAAGTAAAGACGCCCTTGACTGAATTCCGAACGCGCGCTCCGCCGCTTATATACACACCGCCCGCGTTCGAGGGACAGGAGTACGGGGGAGAGGTCCGCACCCCCACTGCGCATGCTCGGCTTGCTGAACGCCCGGTGGGCCGGCACGAGACGAGCCGAGCATGCGCAGTGGGGGTGTGGACGGCGCCGCCGACGCCGAAGCGCGACATCGTGCGACTAAGAAATGCTCCGCGTTTAAAAAGACGCCGTTGGCGGGACTCCAGTTTCACCACCTGAGAACCACGTTACGCGCGCGGCCAATCAGGGCCTTTCAGGTGAGTCGCGGAGACTGAAAGTGTGTGTGCGCGCGTGTTCCGCACAGCCTTTGCCTGATCAGAAATTTCTCGTAAGTGTATGGGGAAGCCACCCGCGGTGCCTCCCGCGCAGGAGCAATATTCATTCGACCAACGACGCCTTCACTTGCTTCGAAATGTGCTCGTATTCAAGGCGCGGACTCTACCATGAAGGACAGTGAAGGCGGAGTGAAGTACTAGCGTCGGGCCGAGGATAAGTACAATAAAGAACCCTTGGTTGTTAATGAAAACGGTGCACCACACAAAAACGGTTCGGAGTTTCAGTGGTTAAATCAGGACATCCGATCGGGCATAACCGCTCGTTTGGGTCTTGTCGTCTAGTCGCCACTACTGTTCTGAACGTGAATATCTGGACGCCTATCCGAAGGCCTTAGAGGTCGAAGGGTGAGCATAATTACTAATTGTAAAACCCGATCGGCCGCGATGCTCAAGCGTCATTGACGTGTTCGTGCTTTAGCGAGCACCGCAGCTGTTTCCTCGTGTATGAGAGAGCGCGTGGTGGGTGAGAGAGCTTGGGTGACAAACTGGCGCAACAGCGCACTTGTCTTCAGGCTTTTCCTTACCTGCAGGTAATGTGAGATGTCGCAGGAGGAAAAGCTTGCACATAGCGAACCTACCAAACTGTAGAGGTGTATAGAACACGGGCCCTAGAGGTGACAAGCAAGTACGCTACAAGTACGCTACGGTTGTTCCTCCCACACGTTACACAGAGTAAATAAACCGACTGCAGCTGCAGTTGTGACGATGGTGTTTGTGTAAGTGAATTGTGCTCCCACTGTGTAATAACCACCGAGATAGCACATGTGCTGCTACCATTCTGTATGCGCTTGTGCAACTTTGCTCGAACTTCAACGAACGACGGTTATGATAGCACGTCAACGCACCGTACAGGGAATTTTTTAATAAAAGAACAGACGAATGTGATCTGAACAAACATTATGGCCAAGGTCACGTCGCACCATGAGCTACGACTGAGAGTCACGGTACTGTCAACATTCCAGGTTAGCCCGCGTTAAGCATACTCATGATCGAGCAAGCTAACCAGTGGGTAGTCATGAGCCTTTTGTACAAGACTTTGATCCTACTAGCAGCACTTGGCTGACTGCCAAAAAATTCTTCATATATGCAATTTTCTCGCAATAGATTCACATGAGACTAATTCCCACATTGCGTGGGATCTGCAGCATTTTTTTACTTGAGTAGAACAGTGCGCCATCATTTGAGCTCACTGAGGGTGCACGTCACAGAGGACGGTGGGTGTGCTGTGACAAGGCGATCGTACACATGCATGCCGTACAGTGTAACCCATAGTCGCGTACCCAGTACACTGTTATCAAAGAAAGGATACAAACAGAAACACAAAGACGTATGAAAGGCACACAATAGGAAAATAGAAGATCGTGCGTCAGCCAGTGTTACGTTATTTGGATGGTGCATGTTTCTCCGCTTTACCATCAAATGGTCGCCGTTGAACATACGTGGCAGAAACTGTGAGGCCATCTATAAGGGCTCAGCTCAAACTGAGGAAGACGCAGCGAGCAATGGAACGGAAAATGATACGATGTAACGTTACGAGACAAGAGATCCGAGCAGTTCATGGAACAAACGCGTGTTAGCAGCATCTAAATGAATACCAGAAAGAAAAAAATGGGCGTGTGCAGGACGCGTACTGCGAAGGCAAGATCATTAAGGTTTAACAGAGTTGATACGCAAATAAGGCAAGAGTGGCAGAGGGCAGCTGAAATTTAGGTGGGAAGGTACTATCAAGGAATTCGCGGGGATAACGCTGCCGCAGTTAACACAAGACCGGGTTTAGCCGGAGAACCATGGGAGATGCCTTTCCCGTCCAATGGGCCTAACAGGCTCGTGATTATTATGATGATAATGATGTCTTATTCACTTACCCTTGTGTTGTTGGTGCCTCGTTTTACAAATACAGTGAGGTCTCCTCTCTGGAAATGGCCCTGCGTTTGCTCATCAAAGTAGAACCAGAATTACCTAAGCTGGTGGCAGCTGCGACGTCATTCCACTCCTGATAAGAGGCGATGTCACTTTTACGCGGTCTTTCTGATGTAAGAGATGCCGACTGCGCGCGCAGTTAACAGTTGGTACAATCGTAACATCTCTGCTACTGCTTATCACACAGTCGTGTCGTGACGTGATTTGGAAAGACGAATAGGGGGACACGAAATTCTTGCGTGAACATTACTGACGTGTCCTTTTATTCCTATACAAGGAGCAGTCCGTCCAGTAACAAGATTAGGGAAACTAGGACCATCGCGCAACATAATCTGGAATAAATATAGGATTACGACTTTTGCTCCATCTTTACACTCTTAAGTTGCAGCTTGATTGATTGATTGATTTGTGTGGTTTAACGTCCCAAAACCAGTTCTGATTATGAGAGACGCCGTAGTGGAGGTCTCCGAAAATTTCCACCACCTGGAGTTCTTTAACATGCACTGACATAGCACAGCACACGGGCCTCAACATTTCCCCTCCATCGAAATGCAGCCGCCGCGACCGTGATTAGATCTCGCGACCTTCGGATCAGCAGCATTCTTCCAGAGAATCCTTAAAGGGACCCTGAAACGGTTTTGACGATTTTGTGCAAACATGGTGATCCGGTAGAGCGAGTCATTAGGATAATTAGAGGACAGATTTCAGCGCTCTGCGTAATGTGTGTAATTTACGACAAGGTTTCGAACACGCGCATCGCAAAAGATCGCAGCGGCTCGCCAAAAGGCGTATACAAACGCACCCGCCATCGAACGATGGATGGGGAGAGCGCTGATTGGCCCCTAACCATTGACGTGCACGTAATTTTCCCAACCTAACTGCAAACAACGTGCTCCTACAACGTGCTCCTTCGTTTCAGCCAACGGTATCGTCGCGGCATCTGGCGGCGTACACACGAGTCGCCGGCGCTCTATTACAGAGGCTAGCACTGCCGAGGCCGACGTCCTCAGTAAAGATATCGGGGCGCTATGTCGCTACGGAGGGCTCGGCAGAGCGGCTGACGCGGGAGGCGCAGTCGTCGCTAGCGCGCACTCTGCAGCTGACCGGGTTGAGGAGGAACAGCAGTGGTAAGGGCGAAGGCGACAGGAATAAGTCCATAGCTTCCTTAGCGCATGGCGCTTCGCTTTATTAATGGTGTCAATGATTTCACAATTGTGTTGCCTAATCAGTGACGCAATGTCAAAAAAATGTTTCAGGGACCCTTTAAATACTAAATAAATTAGCGTGAAGCCGACGTAACATGGACATCACTGTACGCGTGCCCTAAGAATCGTCCACCCAAGGAGCCCACGTTCCATTGTGGTTCTCGGGATAGCTTCGGGGGTCACGGGGCTTGTTCCTCGGAGGCACGGCGACAGATCGGTAGTAGTCTAAACGCTTCTTCAAAGCAGAGACAATCTGCAAAATTAAATAAGAGCGATGACGGGAACTTAGTTCCGTGCAATGTCGCCGAAAACTAACGTGCAAACATGCTTGTCGTGCAGCCGGCAGCCAAGTCTGGATTTCGGTAAAGCTTGCAATTTTACTAGTTAGCACAGCATTATAATATAGTTGCGCTGTGCCCGCAAGGCTATCAAAACGGCGAGGCCGAGTATGAGGGTCAAATTTTAGGTGCTTGTTTTCGCAAATGTGCTTTAAATATATACACACAACACAGCAATGGTTGTGGTGAGTGTTATCACAAAGTGAAATACATGACAAGAATTCGTCGCCATCATTCAAGCCTTTTGAGCGTGTAGCGCTGCTCCAAACAAGCGGAACAAGCACAAGGAAGGGGTAATCAAGTGGACTGGACAAGATGGTGAGGACTACTAGCGCTAGGTAGCGCTCAGACTGTTGTCCTTTTGTCCTGTCCGCTTGATTAACCCTTAGTTCTTCTTTTTTCGCTCGTTTAGGGCAGCGCTGCATGGTGACAAGTCATGATTTGCCAACTCGCTCAAACTGCAACCCTTTTAGCCTTCATTCAAAGCTCAACATTTTTTCGTCACAGGAAGTTTCGGTCTGACGTAACGGGCCGCGGCGGCATATTTTGTCCGGTCACTGAGGCTCAGCTTCGATATAACCATCGAAACTCGGTGATGAATGGCTCAAACAACGCGCGATGCTGGGCATTCCCAAAAAGTGGGCATGTGGTAAGTTTTTATGCACGTTCTACAACTTTCTCACATAAACATCTGCGATAACGTAGATAATAAGGAAGTTAATTATCAACACTGCAATTAGTAAGTTTAATGTAACTTTAGCAGGGGCAAAGTACTTCTGTCTCAGCTTATAGTCTTCGCTGGCGAAGACGAGCGTTACTGTTACAGAATCTTTACAACTAATCAGTAGTACCTAAGAAAGCAACCTGTACATCAGTTGATAGCATATATACGAATGTGGCGCAAAGAGGTGAACGTTTCATTACAAGCTGACGTGCCTACTTGTCTCTTTCCAGTCCCTGTCTATGCATGCATTGAGTTTCTTTCCATATGCGCCAAAACGAACCTAGACGCTTGTTCCTAATCTCGCCAAAGTGGTGAGTTCGTGGCACTCACCTCCGGGTGGTCTGCCGCGATATTGTTTAGCTCACACGGATCCTTCTCAATGTCGAACAGGTACACCTTGTCGTCGGGCGAGAAGTCTTCGGTGGCGTCCTCGCCGCAGGTAAGCGTCGCCCTTTGCCTCCAGTCGCTGGGGAACTCCAAGCGATCCGTGTTGTAGAACTTTCTAAGAGCCTCGGCCGCTTTGGAGCGGTCGAGTAGTTCGTCGATGTCGTTGAACGGACGACGTCCACCAGTGGTCCGGTATCGGTCGTTGTCGACACCCGTGGTGTCGATCAGAAGCTTATACTGTGAGTCGCGGATGGCGGCCAAGGAGGACTCCTCCGGGTCCAGGGGGTCGATGTTGTAGAGGAGTTCGGTGCGAGGGGAACCTGTCCCGTTGGACAGGTAGTCCCACAGGTCGAGGCCGTCCACGTTCTCCAAACTCGATACGTCCCCGCCTGAAAAAAGTGGGAGAAAAAGCCAGCCCAAGGACAGTTTAAAGGATGGAAGGTCCAAAATTGAAGTGAGCAGTAATTGTCAATCAAAGGTGAATGTCACTTTGACAAGAGGACTCGTCTTCGTCAGCAGAGCGACTGCTGAAGAAGATATGGACGCCTTACCTAACCCTTCCACTTTACTTTGTCGGTCGATAGTACTTGCATCGTAAAGGAAGCAGTTGGAAACAACAGAGGATTTCCGCCTCTATTGCGCGCGATCGACGAAGTGCGCTTGAAATTTAAAGCGCGATCGTTATGCGTCTCCTTTTCTTTACTTTCTTCAGTGTTCCTTCGCGCTGTCTTATTCGCAGCGCGTTTGTGAGTTGCCCGGCAAACCATACTCCTGTGCTTCCACTCTTCGTCGCGAAGATGGTATAAAATTTCCGTCTCCATGTCTACGTGACCCTACCTCCTTCAATACGGTCACTTTGAACGCATAGCCTAATTTCTGCAAAGCCATAATAGAATAGAGGGCAGATTATCGATAATAATTCATAAATATTCATATCTAGATAACTATACATTTACCAAACGCCATGCGTAACAATTGATTATGCAAGCTGTCCGCATACATACACTATCCCTGTTTCGCGAACCGTGTGTATACGTATCTTCGCGGTGCCGGCTTAGCGGATATGGCGTTGCACTGCTACATCCGAAGGCGCAGGGTTCGACGGGAGTGGAACGAAGTTCACTGAGGAAGGAACATAACGGCACTATTGTACTTAGCTTTTAGAGCAAGCTGATGAACATCGGCTAGTCGAAATCTGCCAACCGGAGCCGTGCTCTTATTGTGGATTCGGTACACGCTAAACCCCAGGGCAACAACGCTTTGGAACTGACCTGCTAATCTGTAGAATGTGGTGAACAAATCGGTCAGGTGCATCAGCTGGTTCGACACCCTTTGCTTCTCGTTCAGCAGGGGACTCCAGACGAAGGCAGGAACCCTGGTCGAGCCTTCCCACACCGACATCTTCATGCCGCGCAATGGCCAGTTGAAGCTGCGGCTAGAGTGGTCTCCGAACGGTGTGCCGCCGTTGTCGCTGCTGAACAGCACCACCGCGTTGTCGAGCATGCCTTCTTCTTGCAGCGTCGCGAAAAGCTTACCCACCGACTCGTCCACAGTGTCAATCATACCTGCGAAAGTTACGGAGAATGAAGGGTGTGTCTTTCTCACGACAAGGTCCGTTTAGTCGCCATGTGATTATGGCGCCTAAACGATGGATGGGTGCTTAGCATTGTCTGCGTCCTGTTTTTGTCTGCTAGCACACCACCACCACCGTCATGATCATCATCACGATCATCATGTCTTCACCCACTGCAGTGGAGAGACTCACGACGGTGTAGAGTACATAATCATATAAAAAGACCAAGACCAAAGAGGTCAAGATCGTTCTGTTGTACTTCAAAAAAAAATCATTGCAGAATCTTCTATGGTCATTAGGATAATTAGAGGACAGATTTCAGCGCTCTGCGTAATGTGTGTAATTTACGACAAGGTTTCGAACACGCGCATCGCAAAAGATCGCAGCGGCTCGCCAAAAGGCGTATACAAACGCACCCGCCATCGAACGATGGATGGGGAGAGCGCTGATTGGCCCCTAACCATTGACGTGCACGTAATTTTCCCAACCTAACTGCAAACAACGTGCTCCTACAACGTGCTCCTTCGTTTCAGCCAACGGTATCGTCGCGGCATCTGGCGGCGTACACACGAGTCGCCGGCGCTCTATTACAGAGGCTAGCACTGCCGAGGCCGACGTCCTCAGTAAAGATATCGGGGCGCTATGTCGCTACGGAGGCTCGGCAGAGCGGCTGACGCGGGAGGCGCAGTCGTCGCTAGCGCGCACTCTGCAGCTGACCGGGTTGAGGAGGAACAGCAGTGGTAAGGGCGAAGGCGACAGGAATAAGTCCATAGCTTCCTTAGCGCATGGCGCTTCGCTTTATTAATGGTGTCAATGATTTCACAATTGTGTTGCCTAATCAGTGACGCAATGTCAAAAAAATGTTTCAGGGACCCTTTAAATACTAAATAAATTAGCGTGAAGCCGACGTAACATGGACATCACTGTACGCGTGCCCTAAGAATCGTCCACCCAAGGAGCCCACGTTCCATTGTGGTTCTCGGGATAGCTTCGGGGGTCACGGGGCTTGTTCCTCGGAGGCACGGCGACAGATCGGTAGTAGTCTAAACGCTTCTTCAAAGCAGAGACAATCTGCAAAATTAAATAAGAGCGATGACGGGAACTTAGTTCCGTGCAATGTCGCCGAAAACTAACGTGCAAACATGCTTGTCGTGCAGCCGGCAGCCAAGTCTGGATTTCGGTAAAGCTTGCAATTTTACTAGTTAGCACAGCATTATAATATAGTTGCGCTGTGCCCGCAAGGCTATCAAAACGGCGAGGCCGAGTATGAGGGTCAAATTTTAGGTGCTTGTTTTCGCAAATGTGCTTTAAATATATACACACAACACAGCAATGGTTGTGGTGAGTGTTATCACAAAGTGAAATACATGACAAGAATTCGTCGCCATCATTCAAGCCTTTTGAGCGTGTAGCGCTGCTCCAAACAAGCGGAACAAGCACAAGGAAGGGGTAATCAAGTGGACTGGACAAGATGGTGAGGACTACTAGCGCTAGGTAGCGCTCAGACTGTTGTCCTTTTGTCCTGTCCGCTTGATTAACCCTTAGTTCTTCTTTTTTCGCTCGTTTAGGGCAGCGCTGCATGGTGACAAGTCATGATTTGCCAACTCGCTCAAACTGCAACCCTTTTAGCCTTCATTCAAAGCTCAACATTTTTTCGTCACAGGAAGTTTCGGTCTGACGTAACGGGCCGCGGCGGCATATTTTGTCCGGTCACTGAGGCTCAGCTTCGATATAACCATCGAAACTCGGTGATGAATGGCTCAAACAACGCGCGATGCTGGGCATTCCCAAAAAGTGGGCATGTGGTAAGTTTTTATGCACGTTCTACAACTTTCTCACATAAACATCTGCGATAACGTAGATAATAAGGAAGTTAATTATCAACACTGCAATTAGTAAGTTTAATGTAACTTTAGCAGGGGCAAAGTACTTCTGTCTCAGCTTATAGTCTTCGCTGGCGAAGACGAGCGTTACTGTTACAGAATCTTTACAACTAATCAGTAGTACCTAAGAAAGCAACCTGTACATCAGTTGATAGCATATATACGAATGTGGCGCAAAGAGGTGAACGTTTCATTACAAGCTGACGTGCCTACTTGTCTCTTTCCAGTCCCTGTCTATGCATGCATTGAGTTTCTTTCCATATGCGCCAAAACGAACCTAGACGCTTGTTCCTAATCTCGCCAAAGTGGTGAGTTCGTGGCACTCACCTCCGGGTGGTCTGCCGCGATATTGTTTAGCTCACACGGATCCTTCTCAATGTCGAACAGGTACACCTTGTCGTCGGGCGAGAAGTCTTCGGTGGCGTCCTCGCCGCAGGTAAGCGTCGCCCTTTGCCTCCAGTCGCTGGGGAACTCCAAGCGATCCGTGTTGTAGAACTTTCTAAGAGCCTCGGCCGCTTTGGAGCGGTCGAGTAGTTCGTCGATGTCGTTGAACGGACGACGTCCACCAGTGGTCCGGTATCGGTCGTTGTCGACACCCGTGGTGTCGATCAGAAGCTTATACTGTGAGTCGCGGATGGCGGCCAAGGAGGACTCCTCCGGGTCCAGGGGGTCGATGTTGTAGAGGAGTTCGGTGCGAGGGGAACCTGTCCCGTTGGACAGGTAGTCCCACAGGTCGAGGCCGTCCACGTTCTCCAAACTCGATACGTCCCCGCCTGAAAAAAGTGGGAGAAAAAGCCAGCCCAAGGACAGTTTAAAGGATGGAAGGTCCAAAATTGAAGTGAGCAGTAATTGTCAATCAAAGGTGAATGTCACTTTGACAAGAGGACTCGTCTTCGTCAGCAGAGCGACTGCTGAAGAAGATATGGACGCCTTACCTAACCCTTCCACTTTACTTTGTCGGTCGATAGTACTTGCATCGTAAAGGAAGCAGTTGGAAACAACAGAGGATTTCCGCCTCTATTGCGCGCGATCGACGAAGTGCGCTTGAAATTTAAAGCGCGATCGTTATGCGTCTCCTTTTCTTTACTTTCTTCAGTGTTCCTTCGCGCTGTCTTATTCGCAGCGCGTTTGTGAGTTGCCCGGCAAACCATACTCCTGTGCTTCCACTCTTCGTCGCGAAGATGGTATAAAATTTCCGTCTCCATGTCTACGTGACCCTACCTCCTTCAATACGGTCACTTTGAACGCATAGCCTAATTTCTGCAAAGCCATAATAGAATAGAGGGCAGATTATCGATAATAATTCATAAAATATTCATATCTAGATAACTATACATTTACCAAACGCCATGCGTAACAATTGATTATGCAAGCTGTCCGCATACATACACTATCCCTGTTTCGCGAACCGTGTGTATACGTATCTTCGCGGTGCCGGCTTAGCGGATATGGCGTTGCACTGCTACATCCGAAGGCGCAGGGTTCGACGGGAGTGGAACGAAGTTCACTGAGGAAGGAACATAACGGCACTATTGTACTTAGCTTTTAGAGCAAGCTGATGAACATCGGCTAGTCGAAATCTGCCAACCGGAGCCGTGCTCTTATTGTGGATTCGGTACACGCTAAACCCCAGGGCAACAACGCTTTGGAACTGACCTGCTAATCTGTAGAATGTGGTGAACAAATCGGTCAGGTGCATCAGCTGGTTCGACACCCTTTGCTTCTCGTTCAGCAGGGGACTCCAGACGAAGGCAGGAACCCTGGTCGAGCCTTCCCACACCGACATCTTCATGCCGCGCAATGGCCAGTTGAAGCTGCGGCTAGAGTGGTCTCCGAACGGTGTGCCGCCGTTGTCGCTGCTGAACAGCACCACCGCGTTGTCGAGCATGCCTTCTTCTTGCAGCGTCGCGAAAAGCTTACCCACCGACTCGTCCACAGTGTCAATCATACCTGCGAAAGTTACGGAGAATGAAGGGTGTGTCTTTCTCACGACAAGGTCCGTTTAGTCGCCATGTGATTATGGCGCCTAAACGATGGATGGTGCTTAGCATTGTCTGCGTCCTGTTTTTGTCTGCTAGCACACCACCACCACCGTCATGATCATCATCACGATCATCATGTCTTCACCCACTGCAGTGGAGAGACTCACGACGGTGTAGAGTACATAACTCATAAAAAGACCAAGACCAAAGAGGTCAAGATCGTTCTGTTGTACTTCAAAAAAAAATCATTGCAGAATCTTCTATGGTCGTCGCTTAATCGTGTGCTACTGATTGCCTGCTGTTTCGTCGTCACGTGATGCACCACTGAGTCCAGTACTGCGCTCGTGGTTGCGAATAACGTGCTGTATCGCTCACTTCGATTCCTTGCGCGAGGTCTGCGTCGTGACCTTCCCTTGGAGCTCTGTTTACGGGCGGAATTGGCCCTGCGTCTTTTATGACTGCGAAAGCGTCACTTCGCTGCTGTGCCCGAAAAGAGATATGAACTCTGGGCCTAGCATACCGAAACGCGACGCTCCAACAACTAGGTGGAGATGGCGGTGGCGGTGATGGAGCAGGCGGGCTTATGCGCTCGGAAATTGTTTAGGCTCAGCTATTCTAGCATTAGTAGCAGAGGTGAACGTGTCACTGGGCCTTGATCTAACCCACTAGCCCCGGGAGCCCGTCTTATCAGGCAGAGAAAAAAAGCCCTTCAGAATATCCCGCATGCAAGAGCGAGCGTGTTTTACAGAGCCGATGGTCTCTTCAGCAAGATGCACTGTGTGTTTTAGCGTGTTAAGGCGCTTCGCGAATTTTCACCATGCACATGTCGGTTTCACTCATACATGGGTACAGAGTACTTTGAGAAGCACTTCATGAATGATAATGCTAAACGTACCGACTGTGCAACAACATCCCTAGTGGTTCACTAGTGGGAAAAATTCGGGAAGCAGGTGTGCCGTATGTGTACACTGCTTTTCGCGTAGCTCGTATCAAGGGAAGGCGAGAGAGATAACACGTTCATTAAAATTAGGGTAGACAGCAGAGCCCTTCTGTGAGCCCTGGGTTTGGGCGTAGACAAAACTTAGGCCTTTCTAGACATCGCTAGAACAATTTCCCAGAACTTCTAAATATAAAATACGCATCCTGTCTCTTTTTAACATGAAAGTGTTTTATGCCGCGGTTCACCATGAAATCAGTCGCGTACTTCCTGTAACGGAAGTGGATCTTTGAAAAATGAACTTGCATTAATCTGAAAAAGTTCCACCCAGGCGGACTCGAACCCACCTTCAACCGGGATTTCACGAGAGGAGCTGGCTCTACCGATACACCACCGCAACATCGCTCAGGCGGGGAGGGGGACACAGATTGGTCTTATATCTTCACTATAGTCTTTAGAAGTTGCATTTACTTGTCGTCTGGTTAAAGTAAAGGTGTTTAGTGCAGTGAACTATGGTGTCTAACAAGCAAAATTATGTGGAATGTGCTACTAATGCAGCGTATAACATTCCTATGTCGTGTGGCCATGCGTACGTGGGGCAGACTGGACGTTGCTGTAACACTAGACTAAGGGAACATCTGTCCAGCCTGAAAGGTCGCCCTAGTACGCATTTGGCCATGCATTGTAAGGAATGTGGGTGCACACCTCAGCCTGGAGGCACTGGCTTATTGTTTAAACACCGCAACAAAACCGCGAGGGAAATAGTAGAAGCCTTTTGGATTTATAGACTAAAGGACAAGTGCATCAGCCATCCTTCGGTAGCCTTATTAGATAAGGAGATTTCGATGTTGTCTGCTCATCTTCAATGACGTGTTCTTTTCATTTTGTCAGTGGTTGTGTATTTGACGTGTTTCTCAGTGAATATATGCGCGAATGGTGTGCGGATGGTATTTCTTTTTTTTTTCTTTTTTTTGTGAGTGTAAGCGTGTGTGGACGCGATGACCTGGGGGAATCTAGTATACAGTGATTATATGCGCGGATGGTGTGATCTCTGGAGGAATGGCGCAGACCAAGTTGGGTTTTTAAGCAATTGTTCTTTCAAAAAATAAATCAGTTGTTAGATTGCGCTTGTCTGTGTGTCTCCTTCCTTCGTCCCCGTTTGTTTCGCGCAGTACCACCATGAAATCGTTCCAACTAGGCCGGCTAGCCGTTTTACTTAAGCAAAATTACTCTACAATTACCATTGCCTGCCTTATATTGCACTCTTGGTTCGCTTAGGTTCGCTGCGGAACGATAGATAGAGCGAAGCAGATTGTCGTGTTGATTCGCGCCGGCAGTCAGCGCTTCGGTAGTGTACGCGTCTCGATCGATGGTGATGCTTGTGGTTCGGTCACTTGGGTTCGGTTAAGGAAAGAACGCTACTTTCTGCAGCACATGTCGGGAGCACGGCTAAGCGTCCATGGGCGTAAGGGAAAGGGACAGAAAGAGATAGAAGGAGATAGAAGGCGAGAAAGGCCGTAATGGAGGGCTCCGGAAATTTTCACCACCTGTGTTTCTTTAACGTGCACTGACAACGCACAGTACATGGGCCTCTGACATTTTCGCCTCCATCGAAAGTGCGACCACCGCGGCCGGGATCGTCTCGACCACCGAGGAAGTTAGGACCGTGGCGGCGTCGTGATGGCGCGTTCCAGGGGCAAAGTACGAACACGGCCGCTACAAAATTTGTCTTGCGTGGCCAGGTGTGTTGAGTTGCAACGTGCACTGCTCCAGGATCGTAAAGGCGCCCTGTCGTAGACAAGCAAATGGTTGGCCTTCCGTTGCACTGGGCTGCGTTTGCACAAAACGATCCGCTGACAACCCGTTCGGTTTCTCTTTCAAGGCGTCACCATTTGCGGACGATCCTCATTTATGGGAGGCTTGCGCAGGTTCTGGAGCGTGCAGTTCAGTTTTTCCAGATCAATGTGAGTCGCTCGAAAACTTTCTCTAATGTACAATTGTCGTCAATCCCTGTGCCGTGTCGAGGTGCCTCTGATGTCTAGATTTAGCGTGTTCACGTGTTCACAGTACCCAAGCCATCTCCCGCCCATCTACTCGCCAGATTGCCACTTATGCATTCCACAACTTCGCGAAGACAGGTTTCGCTTTCGTGTTTTACAGGTTCCTATGACAGAGGGATGAACCACATTTTTTGTCCCTATTTCTAGGGTATTACTTCCTTTCTTCGTACTCGACGCACGCTGCGCAAAAGCAAAACAAAATTGTTACATGGTTTCTGGGTACAGTTTCTTTTGAAAAGATAATGATACATTTATTGCCCTCTCCATTCCTTCTGGTCCATACAAAAAATCGCGTGCCAGGAAACTCACGCACATATGCTGATGTTATCACAGTGCTCAGGGCGCCAACCTGATGTCGGTCTTCTAGTTAAGACCTTCGCTTTGGGGCGTTCACTAACTTTGCTTGAAAAACTGCGAAACAATGTTCTTTCAGCCTTACCTGCAAAGAGTGTCCTCTGCTCCTCTCCTATATAAGGAAACTTGAACACATTTCGTGCCGGTGCTTGCAGAGCTTCAGGGCCTCCTGAGCCGTGTGGTGCTTGGTAAGCCACATACAGGAATAATGGCTGCGTAAGGGAGAATTTTGTTTCCATACTCCTTAAAAGGACTGCATAAATGCTTTACATCCCACAAGCTCTGCCATACAGAATAAAGAACAACAAGCATTGCGTTATTTACGACAACATAGTTACTCTAATGGCAGACTTCTTCGTCGGCCCGTATACTGTGAGAAAACGCATCTTCGTACCTTCAACTGATTATCGCCTCCATGATGCTCCTGAAACCATAAAACATTGGTTCACCGAGGCATTGAGACATTGGAAGGACGCCGTCCTATCTGGGGATATCATGGAAATGGCTTTTAAAGGGAGGATCATTTAAATTGTTATGCAGTGTGTTATGTCGTGGCAAACAAAAGCGATGATATACCTGTTGACATGATTCTACTAATGGGTGTTATCGAAAACGCTAGTGATATCAATGCGAAGTCTACTCTTTCCTGAAAGTCACATTCCACAGGAATAGCTTTCCAACTAAAATATTAATTTTACAATCAACAACAGCTCCAACCGCATTCGTATCCACTGGTTATGAGGTGCACTTCAGTAAGTATCCCCCTCTTTTGAATTTCGTTCTTTGTAAGCACTTGTCGAGCACGCTCCGGCTTGTTTTGTTCCTAATGTGCGCAAAATTAGTGCCTTTGTTATATTATTGCAAAGAAGCTCTGCAGTGGGGAACCAAGCAGGCATAACTGAAGAAGACGACGCTTGCTGACTGCCTCGCGCTCGGGCTACATCTTGTATGCCCACCTTCAGCCCGTTGTATATAGCCTGTAAATGTATTGCCAAACGTCTTTTCTCCTGTAACAGTTTGGTGGAGGTGCTGGGTATCAATCCCAGCACCTCTATTTTTTCCCGTAGCAATATATATAACGAAAGGAACAAAGAAAGCCGACTTCATTAGTGATTTTGCTGTAATAGGGTGGTCATGCCAGAAGCAGCAATTACTGAAGAAATCCTTGAAAACCATGAACAGTAGGGAATGCAGCTAGAGCCGACGTTTTGACACGTGGACTGAGAACGTGAGAGCATTGAGAAGCCGATAGCTTGAAGGCCTGAGAAGGCAGTAACTGCCCCAACGAAGACAGGTCCATTTGTCGAAACGGTGGCTCAAGCGTCACTTTCTGGTCTTCGTGATTTTCAACGAACTATTACTAATTCGAGCCTCTATCGTGTCCTGACCTTCTACTATCGTTTGGCTTTCAAAGAAACCCTAAGGAAAAAAAAAGATTTCGTTTTTTTAGGAATCTACACTGACGTCCGCTCCCCTTTACATCAGTGCAAAGTCATGATATTTAGTTGGTACTTCCTATCAGCTTGCGCATGAGCAGTTTATAGAAGAGCAGAAAGTAGTGTATTTATTCCAGTGTGTTTCAATTTCGGTTTGCCTGACGTTAAGTGTACGCCACCCTCAGCACAAGCACGGGTTGGAACCACCACCGCTATGTGCACTTTATGTGCACCTTATGCGCCTTCTAGGAGGCGGGCTGTGACGTGTGGCCAAGGTGAGTACATTCTACACTACATTTTGGATGAATATGAAAGCGAGTCGGAGCATAGTGCCAGTTTCACGGAGGAAGAGTACTTCCCGAGGAGGAGGAGGAGGGGGGGGGGGCTCTCACATTGCAGGAGTTTTAGTATTCAATGCGAATGAATGCATTAATCGTGAGCAACTGGGATTAACGCGAAAGGTTTAACCTAAAATAAAGAAAAGAACAGGGAAATAATTGTGAAAGATGCAGATATATCTGATAATGACGCAGAAAATGAATTATGCCATAACTGCAGGCCGATTGGTTCTTTGTAGTTACGCCACGTGAAATGGCACCCTGTGAGAACTCAATGCGATTATTGTAAGCCGGGTATTATGAGTATTCTTAAAGTAGCCGCCGAACGATCTCACCTTTCGCCTGTTTCGTATGATTTCCTGGGCCCTTTCTGTGAATAACGTAGTAGAATACTTCCCACTGTCTCTCCACCTGGGCTCCTCGTTGAACCAGAAGTCAAGACCCGTGTGGTTTTCCTGCAAAACCGTATTGCAGAGTCACTGCAATCCCTGGCGATGCCGTTTGCTATGACACTGTCCTTCTTAATTTGCTCATATTTTAAGTGATCATTTTATAACCACACTCTATTCTTACAAATGATACAATTGTTTCGACACCATACTAAATACTATGTACGTTAGCAAATAGCCTCAAGTTTCACCTATCTCAATGAATCAGTCGGGAAACTTTACTAGGGTCCCAAGGAACTAGGGTCCTAAGCATGAACTCGAGTCAATATTTTTTTTTTACTTTTTCGTCATCGACTGGCGCATGTAATTCGCTGCTGCAGCAAGTGTTCCCCGAAAGTGCCCGAGTGCTTTCATCTGGATTCCCGGATTATCTCCTCTGAATACCCGCGTGTTCTCATGTAGGTGCCCGCATGACCACGTTTCAATACCCGGATGTTCTCTTGTAGGTGCCCCATGTGATCTCGCTTGAGTTCACGAATAACGACAATGGCTTCTGGCTCAAGGTCACTTGAACGTTGCTAGAAACACGTTTAACGCTTAACGAGGATATAGAACCATGCGTGATGACTTGTAATGTCAAGTATAATAATAAGAGCGCCTTCTCGTATAGTTGCGAGAATGTTTACTATCAGATAAAGGAACGTGAAAAAGAAGCATCGCTACTGTTGCAGCATTCCTGTTTAGGCTTTGATTTTTGCGTATAATAGAGGAGCCAGTTGTCAAGCAAAAATAGGCAAGCGAGCACCTCGCACTTCTGACGCATGTAGTAGAAAACATATTCTTTGGGAGAAAGCATCGTTTACATTCTTATGCACACTCACATAAGTGACGTTGTGGCTGTAGTAGTCCTCTTCTCCGTAGTAAAATCCGTAGAAACTGTCAAATCCCCGCTGGGGTGGAGTAAGGCTCTTCATGTAAGAGCCGAGGTGCCACTGCGTTCAGATAAAAGGGGTAACTGAAAATATGATCCCCCTCCTCGCTTTCTTTGACGTAATTCACTCTTACTGAAATGTTCCGTGCGGTATTCGTATAATTCCACATATTTCCACAAGATATGTTTACATACTCCATATATTTGTCATATGTTCGCCATATCTTACCACATGAATGTTGAGGAAACAAATGTATTTATTGGAACGGCCGTACATAGCGTTTCCGTTGGGAACCGAGGAAAAAGTGTTGACAATGGTCGCACGCCAGTGTCAATTCAATAATTTAAAGAAGCTAGCTATTCAACGGCACAAGCGTACCAGCCGCAAAGTACATTACAAATTGGATTAAACACTATGTTTGGCGCAGAAATTAGGGTTATGATGGTAACAGGCAACATGCGTACAAAAAATTTGCAGACCCCACGTGCAGTGGGAATCAAGGAAATGCGAAGCACGCATAAGGAACGTAAAATGGATTTGCATTGTTGTCTCGCTATACCGAGTTTGGTACATATGAAGTGAACGAAGCGGCCGCAAGAGCACCATGACTGTGGCATGTAAGCCATGCCGCTCATACACGCATGTCATGATTCTAACGTTATGACCTGTCATTTATGTTCGCCATGCAGTCGTGTTGTGCCATAGCAATTTTGGTATACATCCCATTAAGGAAACGAGTGGCATGTAGATCATGCCGCCCATGACATGCATGTAATGATTTTCCTGTTATGACCTGTCATTTATGATCGTCATGCAGTCATGTTGTGCCAAACCAATTTTCGTATACATCCCATTAACGAAACGGCAGTATAGCGCCAGCACCACGGCATGTAAATCATGCCGGTGATGACACGCGTGTCATGATTCTAACGTTATGATCCGTCACTTACGTTCGTCATGCTGTCGTGTTGTGCCATACACTTTGGTATACATCCCATTAATGAAACGCCTGGCATGTAAATCATGCCGCCCATGACATGCATGTCATGATTTTCATGTTATGACCTGTCATTTACGTTCGTGATGCAGTCACCTCGTGGCATGCCAATTTTCGTATACATCCCGTTAACGAAATGCGTGGCATGTAAATCATGTCGCTCATGACACGCATATCATGATTTTCATGTTGTGACCTGTCAGTCATGCTCGTCATGCAGTCATGTTGTAGCATACCAATTTTCGTATACATCCCATTAACGAGACGACCAGGAGAGCACCAACACTGTGGCATGTAAATCATGCCGCTCATGACATGCACGTCATGATTTTCACGTTATGACCTGCCATTTATGATCTTCAGGCAGTCATGTTGTGCCATACCAATTTTCGCATGCATCACATTAGCGAAACGGCCAGGAGAGCACTAAGACCGTGGCATGTAAATCATGCCACTCATGTCATGCATATTATGATTTTCATGTTTTAACCTGCCATTTATGTTCGCCAGGCAGTCATGTTGTGCCATACCAATTTTCGCATACATCACATTAGCGAAACGGCCAGGAGAGCACTAAGACCGTGGCATGTAAATCATGCCACTCATGTCATGCATATCATGATTTTCATGTTTTAACCTGCCAATTATGTTCGCCAGGAAGTCATGTTGTGCCATACCAATTTTCGCATACATCCCATTAGCGAAACGGCCAGGAGAGCACCAAGACCATCACATGTAAATCATGCCGATCACGACATGCACGTCATGATTTTCATGTTACGACCTGTCATTTATGTTCCTCATGTAGTCATGATGTTGCATACCAATTTTCGTAAACATCCGATTAGCGAAACGGCCAGGAGAGCATAAAATCGTAGGCGGCTAGATAGATAGATAGATAGATAGATAGATAGATAGATAGATAGATAGATAGATAGATAGATAGATAGATAGATAGATAGATAGATAGATAGATAGATAGATAGATACGCTCAAACTCGCCGAAGTTCGCTAAGAAATGCTTCGCATTTAAAAACAATAATTGGGACTGTAAATTCACTCACCACTCGGTCCACTTAGCATAGCTTCGTTTGGACAGAGTGGAATGATTACATATAAGAAAGATGGCCTTTTACCAATGTGCCCGGTCATGCTTGTTACGTCGTCAAGTTCACGGAGCGCTGAAACTGGGGTAAAATTCACAAGATTCCTTCTTTGTAAGTTGTCGTTGTCATGGGTCATTCGGCATTAGTAATGACATGCCCAGCAGTAGGACTGGCTGCAACATCCTTTTACGAATATTCAGCATATTTGTCTTTTTTTTTGTGAATACGTGCGCTGGACTTTAACAGAGCACGTATATCACCCTAACATGAGAGAAACACACAGAACGACGACAGAGTGCTGTTTGCGTTGTATTTCAATTGCGGATGTGCATTGAAAGGCAAAATACGCACATTTTTTTATGTGTCTGAACATCTGGATGTTAGGTAGCTTTGATTATCGAAAAAACTACATTGCGTGAGGCCCTAGACTGAAAATAGTATCCTTGATACGGGTACCAACATGAACAACAAATACGCCCCGGCCTGCGAAAACATCGGTCGTCTGCACAGATGGCGCCATCCGAATTACTAAAATATCAGCTACTCGACAAACGTTTAGACGTGGCTAGCCGGTGGGGATCCATGATTGCAGGTAGAGCGAAAAATTTGCGCAATACGGACACAAAAAAGGAGGCAAGGTAGAAGCACTTGTTTCTTGTCTGTTTTTCGTGTCTTTCCTGAGTACAGTTTCGCGTTACCTGCATTGACAGGTCAGTTACTAAAGCAATTACACTGGTGGTAGTACGAAGACTTCACAAACGCTGACCTTTCCTACTAAATGAGTTTCGTAACCCAGATCCCGGAGGTACTCGGGTAGAATTCGTATGCCCACGGGAAGTCCCCAGGGTTGGCCTACGTCGACCGGGAAGCCTTGAGTACCTGGAACAAATACATTGAATACATACTTACTATGCAATAAGGCACGTGGGCGCATTTTTAGTGCTAATGTAATTGCTTCTTGTTCGTCCACTGTAAGCAATGGTTCTTGGCTCTCATACAATATGCTCATACGCAGTCATTTAAAAAACTTCATTCGACGCCCAGACATTATGAACACAGCGGGCCTTCCCTCTTTGGTGTAACAACAGCTGGTAATGTCACATTACGTACAGTCAACAGCAAAAGTTTGCGGGATCCAAAACTTCGCAAAGACCTGTATTGCCGCTTAGCTTCGCAGCATAGCCCTGAATTAAATGTTACAGCCTGTACATTGCAAAAAGATCTACCGACTAAAACATTTAGTTCGAGGCTATCTTGCGGGGCTAAGCGGTAATGTAAGTTTTTACGAAGTTTCGGATCCCGCAAACATTTACTGTTGACTGTACATAGGGGTCCTTTCACTGAGCAGTGCACTTGCACACCGACGCCTGATTGCACACGTGTAGCTTCTGTGCGCTTTTATGCTTTGCTGATATTTGTTTTATACTACGTACACGTTGCGATCGCCGCGCCCAGGATCGAACGCGCGTTTTGAGTCATAGAGCACGTACTTACATTCACGCGCGCACACGCTCCCCAAGTGGGCTCTCACTCTTTGGCCGCCTGCCTCTGGCGAAGTATCCCCAGAAGCGGCCAGGAAAAGATCGGCCGCGCGCCTCATCGCATCTTCAACGACGATCCGCTATGTCGCCCACCATGTCATAGTCGCTACATGCACGCCACCATTCAATCGCTGCCCCGCCACGGTGGTCTAGTGGCTATGGTACTCGGCTGCTGATCCGAGGGTCGCGGGATCGAATCCCGGCCACGGCGGCTGCATTTCGATGGAGGCGAAATGTTGAGGCCCGTGTGCTGTGCGATGTCAGTGCACGTTAAAGAACCCCAGGTGATCGGAATTTCCGAAGACCTTCACTACGGCGTCTCTCATAATCAGAAATGGTTTTGGGACGTTAAACCCCACAAAATCAACCATTCAATCGCATCCCGTACGGTGTAATATAGCATGGGATGGGAAAAGGGAAGCGAGGAGGGGGGAACGCTCCCAACTCCGCTGCTTCCTAAGGCTTGCCCCGCTACGGCGGTCTATGGCACTCGGCCGCTGATCCGAAGGTCGCCGGATCCAATCCCGGCAGCGCCGGCTGCATTTCGATTGGGGGCCAAATGTTGAGGCCCGTGTACTATACGATGCCAGTGAACGTTGACAAACACAAGGTGGTCGAAATGTCTGGAGCACTCCACTATTGCCTCTTTCATGATCAGATCATGGTTGTGGAACGTTGAAACCCCCGAATCATCATTCCTCAATCCTGGCACCACTAGTGCGAAGCTGCCACAATTTTTAGGGGCGAAGCTCCTTAAGGTTTGGGTTTGTCTGTCCGTTGTTCCCAGTAGCGCGTTACCTTCAAAGAAATGAATGATGCTACGTGTGGGAGGCGCGCCCTCGGCGCATGCCTCCCGGCGTGCGAGCTCTCTCACTTTTCCATCTGCTGTCTTGTGAGAGAAAGAGAGAGAGAGCGAAAGGCGCGCGTTGACTATGCAAACGCTCTTTCTTAGATGAACGCTCTACCAGCTCGCAAAGGAGAACGCGCCCTCACCCGCGAGAGACAACGTTGGCGCAGGCAGCGTCTCCTAGCGAGTTCCTTGATTGAAAAATACCGACTGCTCTCGCTGGAGAACCGTTCACCGACCACCCATATATATATATATATATATATATATATATATATATATATATATATATATATATATATATATATATAGCTTGAAGGAAAAATTCGATGGGTCCGGGTATTTTCTATATTGAAAGAACTTGCAGGAAGCACACATTGAAAAGGAAGATATTTTACTAACGTTTCGGCCGTGGCACGGCCTTCGTCAGAGTAACTACATTTGACTTACTCTGACGAAGGCCGTGCCACGGCCGAAACGTTAGTAAAATATCTTCCTTTTCAATGTGTGCTTCCTGAAAGTTCTTGCAATATATATATATATATATATATATATATATATATATATATATATATATATATATATATATATATATATATATATATATATATGCGCTGGATCTTGACTTGCAATGAAGTGCCGGTGGAAGATTTCACTTGTGCGTAGTTGAACCATAAAGATTCGTAGCGTGCGCGTTAACTAAATTAATCCGGGACTCGGCACTATCTACGATGAACCTCCGGAGCTTCGCCCACTCATCATCATTCACTCCGTGGATATGCTGTGAATTTTTCTTTGTTTTGCTTTTTCACTAGGTCGGTTTGTAGTTACACGTGCACTTATTATTTTTTTTTTTCGTGGGGACCGCATCTCACTCTCTACTGCGTGTGTTGTTCAGATCAGGCCGCGCACCTGGACTCGCGAGTAGCTTCATTCGGGAAGCTACTCGCGGGAACCTAGGCGATTCAACTGGAGCGTACCGTGGCGGCTATATGAAAGGCTGCACATCTCGCCACTGATCAGTATTGCTGAAAACAGATGATTATGATCACCGCTATAACAATCTGATTTTCTTGCCTCGCTCGACACAGGCTTCCTGATGGGCGAGTTGGTACATACTCGGAATTAAAGATGACTTGCGCGAAAAATATGACCAGGACACACAAAGGAGACACGGACAAGTGCAAATGTAGTTCAATAAGGCTTCCTGATGGGCGAGGAAGTCTTAATGAACTACATTTGCCTTGTCCGTGTCTCCTTTCTGTGTGCTGTACACAGGTCCGCCCAATAAAGAGTTCAACATTTTAACGGTTTGGAATCTGCGTCTTTCGTCCTCGCGATCACGTGGCAATACCTATAGGAGATCGGGTGGTTGTAATGTGGTTGTAAAAGTAAAGGCTTTTGGTGGATATTCCTTCGTCCTCGCAGTTCTGGTCGACTGATAGAGTGACGCGTGCGCACATTCATTCGAATAAAATTCGCCGAGCATCCAATGGGAAAATTTTTGGGCTCAAGGCTGTGAAAAAGCAGCATTGCTAGGCCTTCACCATTCTGGAAAATGTTTTTCGCGAGGTTAAACTTCTCTGCATGCTTGAATTTGCAGTAGCTCTGATTGCTGCACTCCAGTGACTGCATTCCAACAGTTTACCTCGGCTAACAAATGTAACTTCCTCATCTGAAGAACTGATATCCTTGACGCACTGGAAGCTGAGCTCGTCCCTAGGTATATTTTTGCTTAATTTAGTGTTTCGCACTGTATTGTGAAAGTTGTCGAGCAGAAAGCTTCACTGACAACCTGAAGGCAGTCTCAACGCCATTCTAACACTGGTGGTACTTGTAAAGTACAAGAACGTAATTAGTGGACCAAGCAAAAACAAAGACGAGATTGTTTAAGGCGAGGCGATATACAGGGCCCTAGGGATGGGAGTTTCTTTATAAAAACATAGAAAGAAATGCTTGATAAAACGTACGATTAGTTTTTTTATGAAACGCGACTGCGGCTCTTCAAAGGCAGACATTTCCCGCTTACCCATGCGTATTGGGTATCGCCCAGTCATGACGGCCGATCTCGAAGGCGTGCAGGCTGGCATGGCGTAGAAGTTGTTGAGAATGACGCCGTCCGCCGCCAAGGCGTCCAGGTTTGGCGTGGGAATTTGGGAAGACCCGTGGAAGCTGGGATCATCCCATCCCTGTAAGAGGAGCGGTGTTTGTGCATCTGTATCATGTGACATGAAACGGTCATGACGTGCATCGGGTGCCGAACCACATTGTTATTTATCCGTGGTTCTCTTGCGAGTGCAAATCGCTCAGAGCAAAGCTATGAAAGGGAAATCCGTATAGATTCCAAATCAAAGCTATGAAATCCATATAGATTTCTCAACAATGAAAGCTTCTTGCCAGAAGAAAAATTCATGCTCGTCTGGGGTTCGAACTTTAGACCAACGTATTCGGGAGCGCTCGTTCTACCAGGTGAGCTAACCAGGAGGATAGAAATTGGCAAAGCGGTGGCGAATTGATCTACAGCACTAACCATGTTCATCAACGCCGCTCCGTCGCCAAAAAAAAAAATGCTACGCGAACAACTTTTGCGCGGAAACACGTAACGTTTGTTGTGCGCGCGCCTCACAGTGATGACAGTTTCACTCCAGCCACTTATACTGGTGAGTAAGTGACCTGACGTGGTGACATGAGCATTTCCTTCTCCGAGCCTAGATTGTGGACGCGGAGGTGACGTCAATAGTTCTGAGTTATTCTGTGAAAAAAACTTTAAAGATGAGTTCAAAGAGACTACGCTTCTAGTCCTCCGAATAATAAAACATTATTAGATCGCCAAACTGTATCACGGCATCTTAGCCGGTAACCCATTAGGTTATCATTCCACCTGAAGCTTCTTCTTTCACCTTAACTTCATCCTTTTGCGCAGTCTAAGAAACTATTCAACAATGTTAGCGAAGTTTTTCCATAGTCTGAACTGCGTAAGCAAGTTCTTGCCATCTAGATTAAAGAAAGAAATGTAGCGGCTTGCTACAGTACATTATCCTATCTGCTGTCCTGTGTTAATCTGGGGAACGGGATGGAAGACTTATTAATGAAAATTTTTTGCATAGTCTCGAACAAATTTAGATAACACGACATAAGTTATTCTTATAGCAATGTTTATGTGCAAACCAGGGCATATATTTCTTATCATTAACTTATTTATGATGAGACGTACCTCTCAATCTTGGTTTATTGCCCAGCGCCGACAAACTGCTGCTGCCTTTCACGGCATGCACTTTCCTAAGGAACAACACAGACCCTGGCTTGAACAAAACGCATTTCGTAGTTGAAACAGGTCATCGAAATTTCGAGATAAAAGCTATAGAGTACTCAATTTCAAACATTAAATACAACTGGACTCATTTGTACTAAATTTTAGGTTTCAACATAGTTCGCTTCTGAACTTGTACGAATTTAGTCAGATATATGGGATATAGGTTTGTTTGAGGATGACTTAAGTCTACTGCTGTTCCGCAGTTCTTCATGCTTAATTAACTCGTACTGCTTCGTATGTGTTCTCGTGTAGATGTAGCATTCTGTTCTACAGGTTGCGGCAAATATGTCTGGTAAACGTGCAACTTGACTATAAGTACTTTGCTGTTCTAGATTGCGAAAGATTTGCATTATTAAATATTACTGGCAAGCGTAACTAGCTACTTTTTTCTCGGATCGGTAATTGTCCGTGCATCATGTCAAATGAGCTTTGGTGCAGTTTCTACAGGCGCCACGAAGGCCTGCACTGCCGAAGACTTAACACTCCTCATCTAGGGCTATTGCTCCTTATCATCGGAAACGAAATACACACATTGAAGTCAACTCACCATGTCATCTGCAAACAGGAAAATGATGTCAGGGCGCGGTTTATCGCACAACACTGCCGGAAGTGACGGAAGCAGTATTGCGAGAAGTAGACAGATGGCCGCTGTTGCATTCCTTGGACAAAAAAAGAAGCGAAAAGTGAGACGACTTTTTTAAGCAAAATTTAGATCCCACCACTTCACCAGGTTCTCATTCCAATAACGAAGAGAATAAAGGAAAGGAAACAAAGCAAGAAATGTGCCAACATCCGTTCAGAACACAGACTTCCAATCGGGCTCACGAGCACCAGGAATATGCATATTTAGGGATGTTAAAGCGGAAGAATATTATTCGCATATTTCTCTCAAACGCAAAAGCAAAATTCCGTGCTCTTGAGAACGCACTGAAAACAGATATACATGCTGACCTCGTCTTGATATTTCCGCACCAAGCTCGTCGAGACGTTATCGGTTTCGCTGGTTGCACTAGCTATGCCCATTTATCAGTAAAAATGAACGCATTCTTTCCAAAGAGAGCCGGACACTTAGCCTAGCAAGCTCCACAAAATTTCTTTGAGTTAGCATGCGCAGGAGACAAAGAGACAAACACAGAAATCGGCGACGTGACATTGACACTCCGCTGCCCACGTGAAGGCGCAAAATTAAAAAAAATAAAAGGTAACGTTGGCTCTCAATGTTCATTCTGATATCAAATTTACGAGTGCAAATTTAACGACCATAGAGCGATCAGTTCAAAGAGGCTTATTGCTTCACATTAGCGTCCCTTTTAAATAAACACACACACTGCAGCGTCTTCAGCTGCTACACAGGTACATTGTTACTAAAAGTCTCGGAGGCTTTAAATGCAATACCCACGCTGTGGTTTGAGGCACCCCTTAGTAGGGGCTCTGGATAGTTAGACCACCCGGGGATTCTTTAACGTACGTGCACTGACAAAAGGGTATTTCTGGGAAGCGGTTCTGAACAGGATAGGGGAGTGTACCACGACGTGTCTATAGGCACTGGTATGTCCAAAGAAATGCAGATGACATTTCTCCCTGAAGGCGATGTCGTCTACTCAGCAAGCGTCGACACACACATCACGTGATAAGTGATACTCTAATGGACCTCTGCATGCTTTTAGTACGCCCTTAATACTGAGAAAGGGTTCCTTGGAAAATAACTCAGATCATGCTCCTTTGCATGACCGATTTAAGGCCTCTTGATCGTTAATTCAAGGTTGTACTCGACATCTAGACACATTTTCACATTTCAATAAAAAAAGTATAATTTATTGTGGTTTCTGTTCCTATGCGGCATGTTCTTAGTGAAATTTGGCGCGTCTCTTTTCGTAGTCTTCTAGGTATTGACAGACTTGCTCGTATTTTTAGCTACGTTGAGGCATTAAATATCGGACTAAGTGAGTGCTACACTAATTCCATTTTGATATCCCTGTGGTGTTTGAGGACTGTTCGAGTCATCTTTGTGTCGCCCATGAAGTGCCACCAGGCCTTTGTTCTCAGATTTCTCATAGGCGTTTCGTTCCTACGATCATACTTCCGATTTCTTGGGGTTTCTAGCTATCGTCTAAGATATTTAAAAGCGAAAGTAATAAATTTCGGTATCCGAAACTGTTACCTAACAGTTCCATCAGGGAACCTCTTGCAGTTGAACACCCCGTGAATTTACTTTGGCATAGGGATTTCGCTAAGCCATGCTGACAGGTAAAACTTGCACCATCTTCCTTTAGTGCTTCGCTGACTAAGTACTCACGTCTGAATCTACTTGACTTACATTTAAGTGTTATTCCCTTGTTTTCGCTTATACATTTTCATGTTTTCCGAGTTATGGTCACCACTATGACAGCTACCGTCTTCCACTAGTGTTTATTTCACTTACAACCAATGCCCTAAGCCATTCCGGAGATTTAAATAACAGTTAGCATTTTTGGTCAGTTATTGCAATTTTTGCTGAGTAATGCTCACAATTACGACTTCTGCGATCTCCCTTAAGTGTTGTCTTCACTAAGTACTCAAACCCAAAGCTATTGCATCGGTTTCCAAGGGTTATTTGTTTTGCCGAGTCATTTTCACGTTTTCCAGTGGCAGTTATCAATACGACTTGGACGATCTCTCTTTCGTATTTCCTTCGCTCAGTACCCAACTCCTCATATATTCAACGGGCGTTCAGGTATAAATCTCTTTTTCGCCGAGTCATTGTAGCTTTCGTAGGCGATGCTCAACACTATACCTTCTACCAATCTTCCTTCAGTGTTTTCTTTACAACTCTCATGCAGATCCATTCCGCCGCGTTTGAGTGTTAATCTTCGTTCAGTCATTTCCATCTTTGCAGAGTCATAGTCAATGTTCAGTTATTGCTGCATTCTACTTCGACTGATGATTGATTTCTGGGGTTTTACCTCCGAAAATCACGATGTGATTATGAGAGATAGAGGGCTCTGGAAATATGGACAGCCTGGGGTTCTTTAACGTGCACTGACTTAACAGAGCACACGGGCATAAGCCTTTCGCCCTCATCGATGTGTAGCGCTGCGGCCAGGATTCGATCCCGCGGTCTTCGGATCAGCAGCCGAGTGCTTTATCCACTAGACCATCGTTGCGGGGTTATTCTATTACCATTATCGTTGCCACCATGAATGTTTGTATCCATTGCAATTTTTCTTTCTCGATTCTTCGCTGCTTTATGAAACCTTCTTTAAAACCGCTACTTTAGAATCTTCGCTACATTATAAAACCTTTATAAACTGGTGTACCGCTTTTGCCATGGGCGTTACTACTACGAATCTTATATCTATATTCTTCATGAACTTATCTATGGATAGGTGCATAATATTGCGGCGTTAACCATAAAGTAATTGGGTTATTGAGGTTTGTACACAGTTTTTCCAGTTTAAAGCACCAGTTCGTCAAGGTCAGCTCAAAGCGAGAGCGCGACAAGAATTAAACAAGGAAGGAAATCAAACTGCTGACACAAATATAAAAAATAAAAACATGCCAATGATCAGCTCACTGGCTAGACTTCACCTTGGACTAAAAAGTTGAGTTCATGCACATCACTGTCCTTGACCGGTCCTTCGAAAACACTTCATATCCATTTGCACTAATAATTCAAATCTTAAAGATGAAGAACGGTTCATGTACGCAGTCGGATTCAAGATGTAACCACGTTACACGAGAAATGGGAAAATGCGCTCTTTAGAGGCTGTTCATTGTAGACACAAGCGATTTCACAAGCGCTCGTCTAATTCTATTTCCACTAAGAAACACTTCATTCTAATGTATTCCTGTTGCTACAAACGATTTGTGGTCCGTGGCCCAAGTAACTTTTCTAACGTGAAAGAGCGCTTGTCAGGAATTTCGAATTTTCTGTCCAACTTTCTTCTCTCGCTTTTCCGCCCTCTGTGAACTCCATCAGAATATGGGCAACGCTCTGAACTTAGGTACGCCAGCAGCACACAGGTGAGTTGGGACAATAAATCTATGTGGACAAAACTATTTGTATAGCCTACCCCCACTCGTAGTCTGTGAATCAACGTCCCTATGTGTCGCGGAAAATGTATCGCTATTAAAACAGTTCTTTGCTGCTTGGTCTTACAAAATAGTGATTGTTTTGTATAACGCTGTCAAATCATTTCTATGGTGAGCACTGGGTGAATCCTTCCGTTGTAATAATCTGAACACCTGACCTGCAAATGGGAATTGAGCACACACGTCCCTCATTCAAGGCTCTTTTGGCAAAACCATCCGCTTTTCCATTGCTCTTTATTCCAACGTGGCCGGACACGAAATACTATGTCTTGACCCTGTGTTAAAGCGTACTCCACAGTTTTCGCTGTACGTTGAGTAATTTCCCTGTTTTTCATAAAGCCGCTCTCACGTTTATGATGGTCTGAACAGCAGATTTAAAGCTTACTGCGTCTAATTCTGACGTCGCTGACGACGCTCTATGAGGGTTTATACATTATATTCTCTCAAAGTTCTGGTATAACAAATGCCAATGCTGAAGCTTCTTAAGTGCAGGATTCACCATTGTCCGTCCACAGTGAATGTTATTAAAATGGTGAACGACCATTTGCATAGCTACCAAAGGCGCCATATCGTATTTTCTATGTATCCTTTCCATATTTGAAAGAATGCTAAGTACAGGTAACGTCCAAAGTGGCTTCGATGCTGGCCATCGTTCATAACTTGGTACTATTGCTTGGAATGATGACATAATTTAATGAGCACGTTTGCAGACTGATAGATCAATTCCTCAGTTAGAGGATGACTATTATTCTTCGTGATAAATCTAAATAAACGCATGGAAGTTTCTCCTGGTCGGGTGGATGCCAAAGGTGGTTGTCGAGCTTCCGTGTATACCAAGTACCTAGAAGTAGACTGTGCCATTCCTAAACATATCCGCATGCTTCTTTACAACATCAATGGAAGTCTCCTTTCAGTGAAGGCCTGTGGAGGAAACGCAAAGAGTATAGTAACTCACCATGGGGCGTATCCATGCAATATGCGGAACTAGCATCGACTCTGTACTACCACCAGGTTTCTCCCCACAGATATATGACGGAAGATTCTATTGGCCTGGTTTGCATTTAGCTCAAGGCGCTGAACATGGAAAGACTATGTTAGTGCACTGTTTTTCACGTCACCTCAAGAGCGATGAGTTGTCGCTATTCTGATAGGCTGTTGCTGCAGGATTACGTGAAACTCGCCAGGTCGTCTAAAGGTAAACGATAGTATGGCTGCCTTTGTTCCTCTCAGAACAACTCTTCTTGTAACAAACCAGTCTATACAATATAATCCTTCTTTTAGTGTTTGCTTAATATATGAAATGACGGCTGAGACGTCTATATGCTGATGTCATCTGAACAGACTGAAATTTGATGTTTGGTGGAAAGTGATAAGGGAGCTGCGCCCTAACTGCATTAAAGAGTGACCTGTTTAGGACAAAATGTTGTAGCGAAAATCGGCGCACTGACGTAGGAGGACAGACGAAGACGCAGTCCTTCTACGTCCGTACGCCAATTTGCGCCACAATATTATTTCTGAATATTATGCACCAAGAAGCCTAAATTTCCACTCTGACTGCTTAGGACGCTGCCCTGTGGCCCTCATTGACTCACAAGATGCTCTGATGTTGGGTCTCCCTCTGTATCAGAATTTAAAAAAGAGTTCCGTCCTTCATAAAGTCCGTAATTCAACGCAGCATTTTGCCCTTGAAGCTCTGTAACGCCACACCTGCTAGGACATGAACATGGCTTACTGTACCAGCTTTCTGTAGCCGTTGCACATCAAGGGTTACAGCAACAGTGGTGTTTTCGCGCGCGCTTTAAACATCAACACGAGCCACTAAATCGAGAATGCAGTCCATTGTGCATGTCCATCTTGTGAAGCCGACTGAGCTTTCAGATAAGACATTGTGCTATTTTTGTCAGCGCACGAGCCTTTCATTGAACACTTTCTCCATTACCTTGGAAAGACAGCTGGTTAAGTTTACTGGCTGAAAGGGCTCGAACTTGATTGAGCTCTGGCTTTTTGCCTGGTTTTCGCAACGGCACCTACTTTCGATAATTACCAACATCCTGGGACCTTTTCTTCTTGCAAACTATTCTTGTAGATGTCCAGCAGGATTAATCGTCTTTTTTGTCATTTAAATTAGCATGAGCGGCGTAGATCACTCCATCAGGTGCCGGTGTAACTTTTTCTTTTACGGATGACAATACAATATTTAGCTCGTCTGGTGTCCAACTGCGATCCAGGTCGTGTATACATTCAGCCAGAGACATCGCCACAATCACCGAAGGCGCTTGCACTAACGATTTGTAATCACTGGCTTGGACGACCGCCCTGGCTTCAAGCGTGCTGTACTGCCTTCTATACTGCCTTCAAGCGGACTGCCACGTTGTCGTCAAGGGTGGTACGCATCCTCCGTTTAGTCTATGCAGACTCTTTTCGTTAGTCAATAGCCAGTCCAGCACCTTGCCTGCAGTTTTGTTTCTGTCCTGAATGAAGTTCTGGCTCCTATACTTTTCGATGCTGACGTTACTGTACCAGGGTCATTGTTGTGTAGGTTAGAAGATTATTAGATTGATGAAACCTAGCGTACGACTTTCTTTCCGAGAACTTAGCCGCAATAATGTCATTACGCCACTGTATTTCTTATCTGCGCGTCTCTTACCTGTGTGGACACCCCATTCCATCGAGTACACGTGCCCGGAATGCTCCGCACTGGACCTTTAGAATATTTCCTATACGCACCTGGCCACGCGTAGTAATTCCACCTTATATTGTACCTCTTCACATGGGGATAGAGACCAAAGAGCAAAAATATCATCCCCGGTAATTTCCTCTTGTAAATGTGTTTAGGAAAGCAGATGGTCGTGCCTCCAATGTCATTTAGAACGAGAATTAAATTGCCTTTTTGAAAGTGTCCCTTCGTTGTACAGTAGAACATGTGAGGTATCGTAGAGAGGACTCGCGAATAATATAATGACGTTCCTGCAACACTCGGGTTATATTTCATTTACCACCTGCGGTTCTTTAGCGTGCACCGGACAATTGAATGCGCCCGCTCTGCATTAACTCCCAATCACCCCGTGTGGTTTGGCTGTGGACATCATACGGAACATGTCATGCCATCTTTCGGTGGCCTACCACCGATAGAATCAAAGACATGTGAAAAAAGAACCATCAAATCCGAAGAAAAGCTAGTTATCGCAATTCATTCGTGTTCATGGATGCTGTATACCTACTGGAACATTGCGCTTAAAATGTGCCGTACGTTCCGACAATTCATGAGAGGTTGTGGACGTTCCTGCATGAGGAAGACCAATCGTGCTCTCATGAGGGAGTGCGTCGTCGTTATGATCGCCGGGACCAGGCCTCATCCCAAACCTTATTCGTCAATTCCATGAAGACTCGGATTCCTTTTTTAATCTGGTGGAGAATTGCTCGGCACCAAGACTCCAACCACAGTAGTCTTGCACGCGAGCCCGATGCGGTACCTATACGTCCCCGCCGCCGCGAGACAATCGTTTCAGGGGGCTGCAGAAAGTTAGGTAGCCAGATTAGGTGAAGAAGCTAGCGGGGATCGTAGTTAGCACACGAGCGGGATAACTGCAGATATGGGAGGGATGTTGTAGAGAAAGAAGAATCAGAATTGGCACGCTCAGGTTAGCGCTGCACAGAAAAGAAGTTAGAACGATTACCGCATTCCTAAGTTCTAGATTTTTTTTCGCACCTAATACTTGGCCAATCCCCCACAGTAGTTGTTAGCCACAAATTGTCAGGTGAACAAGAACAAGCAGCCATCGGTCTGGCTACTTGGCGGATCGACAGTTCATTTGTTTATATTGTGATGCCGAAAAACCTCGTGCGGACTCGTTCTCTTTCTCGCACGACTGAAGGGTCATTCTACTAGCCTGCTTAGCGCTACTGGCTGCGAGGATCGACAAGATCGTTTGTGATTGGCGTGGACATACAACTCTCTCTCTGTAACTATATGGATGGACGGGCTCAACAACAAGCGGTCAGCTCCCCGATTATCACAGAATACCAATATTCTGCAGGAAGTACTGTCGCTGCTCACAGATCCTACGGCGGACGAGGCAGAGCTCTGAGGTATTTACGACCGTTTATCGTGGAGCAACGCCGAGCTCTCAAAGCTATGCGACACACTTGAAGAGCACGTCGTCGACAAGGAGCTCGAAGATGAATGCGCAATAGCGGCAGAATATTTCGATCAAGCCATCAGCATGCTTGCTGAGGTTGCCTGCACAATCACAGCGCTGGGACACATGAGCAGTACAGGTTCTCAGAATACGACCTGACCGCTCAGAACGATGCGCCCGGAATTGGCCCTCGCCTGTCCAGTTTGGATGTGAACGATATTTAGCGCAAAGGAACAGGGTCGAAAAGGGAGGACACAACGCAAGCGCTAACTTTCAACAAAATGATTTATTGCAACCAACGACGAAGATATACATGATTGGACTCACTCACCGCGCCCAGGTGTCGTGCGCAGAGATACCCATTTTTTTTTATCTTTGCGCTAAACGCCGTTCATGTGCCTACGTTTTATCCCCCACCACTCAGGTGTGCCCTCCCTTTACATTTTTTCTGCGGCCAAAGCCACCGGATCCAAGGTATGCTGGCTGCAAATGTCCTAGTGCCCAAGCTATCCCTAACGTTTCTGAGCAGGAAATCGCGACGCAAGGCGTTCCGCAAACGTCCGCGGATTCGATGGAGGCAATATTACTACCCCGCATCCTAGCACCAGTCTACAAGTACACAATGTCTTTCTGTAAGGGTGATCCTGACATTTCTAGAGACATTCGAATCCTGGGACGAGAGGAAGGCGTGTATACTTGGGCTATCCAAGTGAATGCCGAAGATAGGAACCTTAGAAGACAAGTACGAAAAACTGTAGAAGCTCAACTTGTACAAGGCTACAGGAGAGGGGGGAGGGGGGTAGTGTGTAGAAAAAGAATAAGCAGGGTAAAACTAAAAGAAAAAGCAGACATTGGAACTATGAACAGCCAGCGGTGTGGTTTCCTCGCGGATCTGTAGTTCGTTTCTCTACAGGAGGCTTGGCCCCGAAGTGAGCGTAGACAGGCTGACGACGACGAGGATGGTGATGATGATACGTGCCACAAGATGCTCGGTTCTGTCGGAATTTCAAGACCAACCATTAGTGTGTCATTGACGACTTTTCAAAGTACTCAAGACGTCTCGGGAACCCTCGTGTTTCTTAGCACACCACCGCAATTTTACCTAACTGTTACGTGAATACTCTGCTGGATAGCATTTTGAGTCAATTCCGATATAGTAAGGCACGATTTTTTGTGCAGTCCTCCATGTAGCCCACAAAACGCATAAGAATTGGGCGAAAACGACGATGACAGGCAGTAGACAGACCCATGCTTTGTGTGTTGTGTGCGCTAGATGAAGGCACTGCATACCAACATGTCCAAATGTTCCTTTGCGGGTTTCCCATATGTACAGCCACTGCGAGTCTCTTAGAGCAGCCCTATGCTTGCTTGTACTAATTTTTTTTCTAGAGAGCTCGTAGAGAATGAGAAAGAAGTCGCGAATGGAGAATGATTTTTAAGGCATAAGAAAGTCTTTTTTTTTATCTTTTTCAGGTTATGCTTGATAGCAGATATCTCCATGAGCGAGCTGTCTTTGTGCTGAACGCTTTCAGGAGGTTTACGATTGCACGAAATGATACATCTTTTTATGAAAAAAAAGCAAAAGATACAAAGGGCGTTCCACTCAATTTCACGGATGAAGGCACATGTCGGTTCCATACTTTCAAGAAGAAATTTTCTCCCTGTGAAATGGAAAAGCAGCGTCGCAGCTGACAAATGAGGCTGTCCACTTATTTAACAGCGGTCGGTTGTGAACTTGCTTTTGTTTTCTACTGAAGTTACAGCGGGCTGGCTGCAAAGTCCACGCGGTTATTGCGTTCCGTATGTCATAAAGAAGGCTCCGAAAATAAGCGTATATCAAATTAATTTCCCTACTTTAAATTAAATTTAAAAAGGGCAGTTTAAATTGTTTAGTGTCGCCTCCCGCTTTAAGTAGCAGAGTCGCTTGCACATTAAAGTACGATCAGTTGCATCAATTCGCACTCCTCAATTACTTGCGCTACAAGACACCTATACAGCGCGCTCGCGCTGTAGGTGTCTGATCTAGAGCGCGACCCCTACGAACTGCTGCGCCAACTTTAAAACTCTCAATCGCCTGGGAGCAAAGAGAGATGGTAATGTTGGTGGCTAAAATGCTCCTATTGTTGGCACTCAATCATAGTTGAATAGAAACTCAGAGAGGTAGGAGGGTAGACGATGAACCCGCAGCAGCAAGCGCAAAATATACCTTGACATTTCATTGGCTCTTTCTATTAGTGAGAGGCGATGATTACATTTTTATTCTCCACTTGTAGCAACAAGAGATGGTGCCTTCGAAATAACAGAACATGCAGTAATTTTGGAATAGTGAGAGCAGGCAATGCTTTTAGCTACTGAAAATGCAGCATTAAAGGAAGAGCGCTGAAATCTACGATGGATTATGTATTTGTGCAAAGGTTCGCCCTCAAGGCAAAGGTTTCCTTTTCTTCTCAGTGAAATGACGATTCTCAGTGAAATGACTGTAACACAAAAACATATACAGCGCAATCGGTACGTCCCTGCCTTGCATGAACGATTCGCCCGCTCGCCTTCGCTGAAGGGTACTTGTCATCATGTCCGATGTCCTGAGAACATGTGCTCCAACATCATGCAGACATTGCACAAGAACATCATGGATGTTTGAAGAAAACTATTTCTGCAAATACACATTGCAGCAAGCGAATGTTTCGGTCGTAGGAGAGACGAACCACGCATTTATTTCGAAGGTAAATTGTACCGATACAGAATTTCCCCTATTTCTGGGATTTCGTGCGAACTCCCAATATAAACGGAACGAAAGTTAATGTTAGCCAAAGAGCACGGTAAGATAAAACTGGACCGTTTGTACACATGATTGTGCTCTGGAGGTAACGGAACAATGCCTGAATGTGGGAAATTTCAACTAGGGTGAACGAAATAAAAAGAGTCTGTCGGTGTGCCTGATATAAAAGTGGGTTTATCTTTCAAAGGAAAAAGTCACGCAGGCTTCCCTCCTTGCTTTAAGCAGGTTTCGCTGGCTTTCATTAACTAATGCCGCCAGTGTACTGCCACTCACTTGGTCCTGCTTAGCAGCAACAAGAGCAACAGCAACTACAAAAAATACCTCGAACATGACTGCAAGTTGCAGCGTTGAATAGAGTACGGCACTTCTATGTCGAGTTCCTACCTCGTATGTGTCGAAATAATTTGAAAGAATTAAAAGGAATTCATCAATGTGCACAATCACGCCATTGGTTTGAAAGTTCCCTGTGAAGGCGACTAAATAGCTTAAAAACGCTTGGCATATATTCGAATCCCACGGTTATTGTCCTATATGACAAACCTCTTTCTGTCGCTATAATTGGAAGTACCTTAACTGAGTGGAAAAATTGCAGGAAAAGCATTTTGTTGCAGATTTCTTGCGCAAGTGCGTCACCTAGCACATCACGGGCAGTTGCGCGAGCACCGTTTACAGTAAAGGCGTTTAAGCAATAAATTGTCAGATATGTTTCGAAACGGGTCGAACTCGAGGGGTGACGTAAATGGTTTTAGGAAAATATAGTCGAGTCTTGACACACGTCGCTTCCCAGCTGTCTCGGGCTAGGAGCAACCAGAAAGCGTTCGTTCTTGCCAGGCTAGCCCACTCACCGTGCAGACGAACCGACAGTTGCCATGATACGATACCGCGCACCCATGCTGTCCGATGGCGCTGATGCAGGTAAGTTCCACGTAACTAACACACTGAGATCAGGAGAGCGAAGGGCTGCCACCAAACTGTATATAAAGAAGCCCTACATGCATAGTAGCGGCCTCAGCGTAAACTCGCTTGGCTTTTTTCTTTCCTTTGTTCTTTCTTTTTTCTTTTTATTTTACCAGAAAGTGCTCTTTCTGTCCATCAGATGTCCACCTTTCTGTCCACCTGTCCATCAGATGGCCGGCGGCTTGCTTCGGCTCAGCCATTGCGCGAGCGTGGGGTCGGGGAGGGGGCAGTAGAATTTGTTGTTGCAGAGGAACAAATTTTCTCTCTTGGAATGGCTTTGGCGTCATTTGCTTGCCGCTAGAATTTGTTAGAGCAGCGTTTAGTTCCGTGGTTAGTGACGGTATGATGCTATGACGCACGTTTCGTGCAACCTCATTGTTAGCGTCCCGGTGTGGTGCCTACCTTGGTCACTTAACCGAACAGAATGCAGTAGCAGCTACCATTTTGTTTTCTGTTCGGTCCACGAGTACCTAATAAGGCGTAGGGTCGCACGCAGGAAAATTCAATCACCCCTTGACAGCGCGAATCGGATGAGGTGTCTGAGCGACACAACTGGCAGCTTCACGTACACGTTCATGAGTGTTTCCCGTTTTCCCGTGTCTGTTTTCACCGCAGGTGTTTTATGGTCGAAAACTGCTCTCCAGTCATATCGCTCTTTCCTTGGCTATGCGCCGTCTTACCGGTGCCGTGTTTTCCTCGCGGAGCACTCCTCCAAACATCACGTGACAGGGTATCGCCAATGAGCTCTATTGCTTTGTGCAGGCCTGTCGCCATGCGAAGAGCGCAGGTAATGGACTTGCCCATAAAATGAAACCCTGTAATGACTGGCTGCGTTGAAGGTCCTCACCGGGTGACCCTTGTGTCGGTGTTTCTGTTCTTTGCCCCCACTAGCGGCTACAATGGCAAGGCGAGCAACGCGACTAGGAAGAGGGTGCGTGCGTAATTTCTTGCAGACCTTGCCGGCAGTCGTTCTACCAGTGACACCAGACAGTTGTGACATCACGGATGCCGGCACTGACGTCAGGAACGGCTGGGGAGCATAAGAAATGCCTCTAGAGGCTAACGGTGTAGTTTTCTTCGTTTTGTTGCTCTCCCGCGGCACTTAGCGCTGCCGCGTTGGGCATCGATGATTGTGACGGCGCTGTCATGTAGATGCGCTTGTTTACGTGAAATGTTAAAAAATATCGGTGGGTGGTTTAGGGGCCCTTTAACGTGCACTGAAAAATATACTGCCGTCGCACAGTACACTGGCCTCTCGTATTTTTGCCTCCCGGAAATGCGACCGCTGAGCCCGGGTTTCAACACTCGTCGTTTGGGTCCGCAGCTCTCGTCCTTGTACGTTTTCTGCGCTGCATTCTTTTAGCTATAGAACAACGCGCCGGACTCGTCCACAAAAGAAAGGAGTTCTTTTTTTGTTCAAGCAGGTGTGCTCCATTAATTGTAGAAAAGAACTGCTTCGATATATAATATATAATATATATATATTATATATATATATATATATATATATATTTATATAATATCTATAATATATATTATATATATATATATATATATATATACAATCCCTCGGGGTTTTATAAGTGTGCCGCCTTGATAATTGAGAGTCTAGGGTGTCGCATCTTGACTCGCCGCAGCCGATCACGTGCTCTGTCCAGGCGGACTTCATAGCCATTCCCTGTGCGGACAGACGCCTTCGTAGCCGAACTCTCTCCCCTTCCTGTACCCTTAAAAGGAAAGTGCTCTGGAACACCATTTTACTCTGATGAAGGCCGGCCCCCGGCCGCAACGTCACTGAATTTCTATTGTTGAGTTGACCATGTGAATCTCCTTTTTTGAAAATATTTATTCGCACTCAGGGAAGTCTCCTTCTGAACTATATATATATATATATATATATATATATATATATATATATATATATATATATATATATATATATATATATATATATATATATATATATTGTAATGATAATGAGCTCTGCCGTAGCTTGGGTGCTCGCGCTACAGGCACAGAGAAGCAGAGAGAAGCAGAGGAAGACGGCGGTCAGAATAGAACAGCCGGCCTGCGGAAAAGGCGCTGTCTCTATGTCTGTCTTTCTTCATTACAATCGCGCAATCGACAAATCATCAGCGGAACGCAACTGTGACATTTCCGTGGCATTTCTTCCAGAGTGTCGCCGTCTCGGACTACTGCTGAGGAATATGCTGGACAAGCCTCGCTGCTGATGGAACCCGCCGGGAGACCGCCATCCCTAGTCATGGTTGCACCATCGGAGGACGGAGTCCATGCCTCCTCGATGGCTCCAACCCTGCACTGGTCCGGTATCCGACCAGCCCACCACGTGTACAAATCTGCTGCGAACCCTGTCTTCGCCGCGGATGCCGCCATCGGGAGCACCGGGGGCACCGTCTTATCTGCGGACACCACGCCTGGTGCTCTAAGCAGCTCACCGGACAACGCAGCGGAGCACGTGAGTGCCATCGCGTAACTGCGCGACACGCTCACCACGTTGATTAACGCGTACCCTGCGCTCTCCGCCGGAACACTTAGCGGCTCCCCCGACAATGCTGCGGAGTTCTTGCGTGTGATCAGCATACTCTTGGAAACGCCCCACTCCATGGCGTCGGGGAGCTCCGGGTCCTCTCGTGCCCCATTGCCGCCACCGGCCGCTTGGAAATTACCGGAGTTCCGAGGCTTCCAAGACGACGCCGATCGGTGTATCGAGGCCGTGAACGCCCTCGGTGCCCAGTATGCCTCGCCGGATCACTACAAGCTGCTCGTGGCCATCAACAACATTGGTGATGCGGCCGCCGCATGGCACCGGTACGAGGGAGTCAGCCAACGCTCCTGGTTGGAATGGAGCTGCAGGCTTATCGCTGTTTTCGGACGGATTCGCCAACGCAATCCTGCCACCAGCGAATCCGACCTGTGCACTACCGAGCAAGCAGCTCAGGACGAGCGCCACCTCGAGGCTGTAGCTTCGAACGGCAGCTCATCGGCACAGGGTATCACAGCCTGTCCTGACATACTGGTCGGTCCCAAGATTTGTTCCTCGACACAGATAGCAACACTCGAGTTCGAACAGACGACCCTCCAACCACATCACTCGGACCACGTTTACACCAGTGATCCTGCCCAGCCGACGTGTGAGTCAGATGACGAGGACCAACCATCTATACCGACTTCCATTGCACCCCCTGAACCCCATGCACACCACGAAGCGTTCTTGTTTGCCAGGGAACCTACCTCTGACCTGTGTGGAGATGATCCGATCCACGAAACGTGCCCAAACGACTCACAGTCACGTCCCCGGCCGTCAAAGCAGTCATTGGCCGAGTATGCTCAAGTTCCCAAATCGCCTTGCGGTGCCCCTCCACAATGTGGCAGTGTCTATACCGCGGATGAGGCCACTTTCATCAAAGACCTGCCACTACAGCCAAAGTCTACCCCTAGCTTGAACGTCGCACCCAAACCTGACGACTTGGACGCCGCTGCTTCACACAGCTCATTGTCAAGGCCTCTTGAGTGCAGCTTTCCGTTGACTCTGGCCGCGACAACGCTGTCGAAGTTCAAGCTACCTCGCCCTACAACACGGGAGCTCGTCCATTTGTCGCGGGCACCTACGAGCAGACCACACGTCATTGAGAGTATGCGGCATCCGAAGGTCAGCGGTCGAAAGCACGCTCCTTTGTCCACGTCAGTTCTGCGGCGGAGCAGCATTAGGCGAAAAAAACTTCCCCTACATCGCATGCGATACCGCCTGCCACAGACAGGTCTGGCAGCCTGCCGTTTGAAGCCACAGCGTGGCCGAGACGATCGACCACCATGGCAAAGCAGGTGCCGTTCACTGGAGGTGGCCTTGGTGGTTCTGCAAGTGAACTCGCAGCATGACAAACACCTGCAACGACCTACGCGATACAGCCAGTGCCGGCCCCCGGAAGATTTCTTCAGAGTGCTCCAAGGCAGACCACGGCGAGGCCGAGACCGTCCACAGCGGCACAGCCAGTGCCGCCCGCCGGAAAAAAAAACATTTCATATCTGCCTAAGCTCGCAGCGTGGCCGAGTGTAATGATAATGAGCTCTGCCGTAGCTTGGGCGCTCGCGCTACAGGCACAGAGAAGCAGAGGAAGACGACGGTCAGAATAGAACAGCCGGCCTGCGGAAAAGGCGCTGTCTCTATGTCTCTCTTTCTTCATTACTATATATATATATATATATATATATATATATATATATATATATATATATATATATATATATATATATATATATATATATATATATATATTCCATCATACAAATAAGCTTGCCCATTCGCAAAGAAGGCCTCGACTTCGGAGCTCGGCATAGCTAGGCAGAGCTTTGACGCTTCTATTTTGCTAGAGCGTCTGAATAAACGATTCCGCGTTTACGAAGTAGACGGCTCAGGGCATGAGTGTAAAACAATAAAAAGGTCTGATGACACGTTTCCGCCTTTACGTGGTACTGGGCTGAAGGCATGGGCGAAAGAGAAGAAGCAAGTGCCTGCGGACGTGCCACACATTGAGCATTGTTGTTCTTGAGGAAACAACAACAACAATTTCATAGGAGAGCACACGGGGCCGTTTTTGCCGGATCACTTCATGATGATGATAGGTGTAAACGATCCGGCGCCTTTCGCCAGGTTAAGAAACTGCGCGTATAATTCGCCACTCCATCTAAATGCTTGCCACCTAGCGGACGCTCCTGGAACCAGCCGATCCAAGGTCGACCTCGAAACGCGGCATGATATCGCATTACCGCACGCTGTAAAACAGCTCAGTAGTTTCTTAATCGACGCCATGCCACCTCGAAGCATCCCGAAAAAGAAAGAATCCTCATCAAAAGACATTTTGTTGTGTGCCTCAGTGCGTCATCGCGATGCAAAGACAGCAACACGTCGTTTCATCGGTTCCCCAAAGAAGCAGACGACGCTTCGCGCAGAGCAACATGGATTAGGAACTTGCGCATCGCCAAGAAGGTGACGGAAACTATGCTAGTTTGGTCCAGGCACTTCACTCGCGACGATTTATTCCTCCCCGGTGAGTACACAGATAATGTGTGCGCGCGTTTATTATCATGCGCGCTTTTCGAAGAGCCGGAGTGTAGTTTAGTTTAAGCAAGCGCGTGAACAAAATAGCGACATCGTTTATATGTGTATACCTGGTAACGTTTTCTGAGCGTGCCTATGCTCAACTTGAACCGCGGTAACATTATTGCTGACGTACTTTTGCCCGCATGCATTGTAGTAAGGAGATATAAAGCGAGCGCTTGCCTTCGTTCGCCGCCTTCGTCCCATGCGTGCGCTGCGCCTCGTAATTTGTTTGGTGGTTATGGAGGTAATGTGTGATCGTTTAACGTAGCGCGTTTGCATTTCGAGTTCATCTGGTGACAATTCAGGATTTATTGCGCTCGTTCCAACTTTTGAGCCCTCGACCAGCTCAGCGCGCCTCTAAGTTTGTCTTCCGGCACCGCGCATAGGACTGCACTCTCTTAACACGTTTATAAGTGACGCATTTGTACACAATGGAGCAACGCCGCGCACAAGTGCTTGCATCTTTCGGAAAGGCCTGCTACGCGTGAACACGTACCTGCCTTCTTGAACTTCAGGCTCGCTGGAAAGGCTCTTTATCCTTAAGAAAAGCTGATGCGGGTCTCCGAACAAGTGCGACGTTTGAACGCACAGCGCAATTTCTTCCGCTGTTTCACCGCTCAAATCTTTTAGACCAATTGATATCAGATGTTCGGCAGCAAGAACCCTTTCGCATTCGACGAAGCATCGTGATTCGAACCCGCAATCAAGAAACTTAACACAGCGCTAAGCGGAAGCGCGGCCGTGACCCTGGATATAGAAGCCATCTTTGTTTTTCTCAGCAATGTTGCCAGATGAACCACTTTTTCTGGAGTTGCGAATAGTTACAGACTGTCATAACATGAGGGTGCTTTATTGTGTGCGCACACACGTGGCGTTTAAAATCGCAACATACTGATGCGTAATCATTGCCAAAGTCCTGACGGAGATGGTCCAAAGTGGTCAGCAAGTAGAAGCACGCTTCTTGGCACGCACTACCTCGTGGATCACCTGCCCTGTCTTCATACTTCATACATTTTGTGCCAGTAGGAACGTCTTAAACACGCTTAGGAACCAACTTTAAGCCCGAGAACGAGTACAGTTGTGTACCCCTGCAGTACCACTGCACACAATGGGAATCCCTTTAAATTAACTTGGTTCATTGCATGTGCGTCAGTGTTGTTATCAAATTCAGGACACGCGAAGAACGTCGAATCAGAGAGGTAATCGCACGAAATAGTGGGTAAGTTAACCGAAGCAACGAAGTGAGGCTGCTTATCGAACAGTTGCCTCCACTGTAGTGTGAGCTGGACCACGGAAGGCAATGCGTTCTCTTCAAGCTTCGCTTGTATTAATGCCTAGCCAGAGTGCGTCGGTGTTGGCGATGGAGTCAGGTGTCAAAAACCAGTTGCTCACCGAAAGGAGCACGTGCGGACGAACAAAAAATTAAGTGCAGCTTGCGCTACTGGCGCAAGGCTAACAAAGCAGCGCGGCTGATGGGCACTTGGCTCGTCCGGGTCTTCATCATCTTCATCATTATCGTCATCGTGTTCTTCTTCATGATCATCGCCATCCTGTTCATCGTCATCATCACCTTCTTCTACATAATCATCATCAACATCATTACCATCTTCATAATAATTATCTTTTTTCTGCTACTTGCTCATGCTCTTCACCTTCTTCCGGTCCCGTTACGTGATGAAGTATGACGTCGAGGCCGTGCAAGATTATGCTGGTAGATGCAACGTCACTTGGTTGTTAGGGAAGGTAATATCAAGGTCATATTTTGTGACACGATCTTAAACGACAAGCTTAATCAGCTTCGCTGTTTAAGAAAAATGGGTGCGTTGGCGCGATTCCACCCGCACTGCCGGAGAATCATGTGACGCACGCGGCAAATCAGGGCTGTTCTGTTGAGTCGCGGAGATTGAAAGGAAAGTGTGCGCGCGCGTGTCCGGCACAGGTACTCCCAGATCAGGAAATTCTCGGTAAGGAGATTGGGACGTCCGCCCGTGGTGCGTTCCGCACGAGAACAAGATTTGTTCGAGCAATGGCTACCTTCAACTCGCCCTGGAAGGCGCTCGTCTTCGACGTGTGGACTCGACCGTGAGGGCCAGTGAAGGTGAAGCGAAATAGCGGCGATCCGAGAATCCGCACAATAAAGAACCCTTCACGATTAAGAAAATACGACCACCACACAAAACGGCAGACTGAACCTGAAGAAGACGGGAAGGCGACCACCAGCCGCTCGTCTTCGTCTATTCTTCATCTTCAGTGTCTCGTTTTTGTGTGGCCAGTCGTTTTCTTAATAATGAACACGTACGGACACGCCACCTATCGGTGCTACTGAAAGAACCCTTGTCTCACCAGTAAGGTGTTCGTAACGAATTTCCAAGACAAAATGATGTCACCTACGCTTCCCTTACAGAAAAAAATAGGGGAAAGCTAAGTCTGTCGCCTGTAGCTTGCGTCAGGTACGGTAAAGTGTAGAACAGTTCGCAATAACAAAAAACAAAAATGTGGCAAAAGGAAAACTTAAAGCAGCAAGAAAAGGTAGTAGGAAAAGTAGATATACAAGGTAGTATAAGGTAGTACGTGAGGAACAGACGCCACATCTTCGCTTTCCCCCTTATTCTAAACAGGGGAGAGCCGCTGATGGTTTATTTTTCAGCTAAAGCGCTCATAAGCTACAAGCAAGCCCATGCGGCAACTGTGCAGCCAAACTGGGCCGCGGCTGTCTTCTGCGCCCTACCGCAGCGCGCAGGGCAGGAATCGTGACTTCACAGAGGTCCGTATTGCACTTTCCCAACGCTTATTCACGACACATCGCAACAAGAAAAATGCGGACGTCAACGAAGAAGATATTGGTAAGGTGAAGCCTCCGCCAAGAAGATGAGGTATCTTTGACGAAACGTAATTAAGATAACGACATATCAGGCCATACTTCTGTTAAAGGGCCCCTAAACTACCCGGTGGTCGAAATTTAGTTTCGGTGTTGCAGATGTACACGAGTCGGCAACGAACTCGCAACCGCAAGAATTTTTCGAAACGGTGAAGTAATAGTGGAGTTACACGGGTTTTGTGGCCGAAAACTGGTCTCCAGTCATATCGCTCTTTCCTTCGCTATGCGCCGTCTTACCGGTGCCGTCTTTTCCTCGCGGAGCACTCCTCCAAACGTCACGTGACAGGTTATCGCCAATGAGCTCTATTGCTTTGTGCAGGTCTGTCGACATGCGAAGAGCGCCGGTAATGGACTTGCCCATAAAATGAAACCCTGTAGTGACTGGCTGTGTTGAAGAACCTCACAGGGTGACCCTTGTGTCGGCGTTTCTGTTCTTTACCCCGCTAGCGGCTACAATGGCAAGGCGAGCAACGCGACTAGGAAGAGGGTGCGTGCGTAATTTCTTGCAGACCTTGCCGGCAGTCGTTCTACCAGTGACAACACCAGACAGTTGTGACATCACGGATGCCGGCACTGACGTCAGGAAGGGCTGGGGAGCATAAGAAATGCCCCGAGAGGCTAACGGTGTAGTTTTCTTCGTTTTGTGGCTCTCCCGCGGCAGGTAGCGCAGCCGCGTTGGGCATCGATGATTGTGACGGCGCTGTCATGTAGATGCGCTTGTTTACGTGAAACGTTAAAAAATATCGATGGGTGGTTTAAGGGTCCTTTAAAAGAATACACTGACGTCGCACAGTACGCTGGACTCTCGTATTTTTGCCTCCCGGAAATGCGACCGCCGAGCCCGGGTTTCAACACTCGTCGTTTGGGTCCGCAGCAACTGCCAATAAGGGTTCCTGGAAGCTCTCGTCCTTGTATGTTTTCTGCGCTGCATTCATTTAGCTATAGAACGACGCGCCGGACTCGCCCATATAAAGAAAGGTGTTCTTTTTTTGTGAAAACCCCATGTTCATGGGCGCGACATAATACATTTCAGGAGTGATTACTTTTAGAAAAGGTAAGGTTGTCCGCCTTGCTCACGATAGTCAATGTCTCAGTTCACATTCACTGATGCCCGTCTTAGCGAAGACACAACACTGTATCAGCGCTGTGTGTGCGGCCATACTGACACCTGTTCGCAAGCAACATGCGAGTACTTTCCTGTCGAGAGCACCGTGACCTTTTTGAAAGGTTCAAGGCAGTGTCTCGCAGTGCCTCGCAAACGTAATAAAAGCTGTATGGGCCATTTAGGGCAGAGTTCGAATTTGCCGGCGAAACGAATAAAAAATAGAGACAGACCGCATAATTTTCTCCTGTGACAGAAACACATGTGCGTTTGAACAAACACACACACCCACAAAGGAAAGGAAGATAACAAAACTGCGTCGCTTTTGCCATACCACTTTCCTATAGGGTTAGTTTAAGGAGTTTATGAATGACACATCTGGAAATTTCGGCCTGGATTGAATAATAAGAATGACACGTGTCATCCTTTTCTTCTGTCACCTGTGTTATACGCAGCAGCGTAAAGAGATGATAAGCTGTGTTCGTGGCGGCGAGCAGGCAGAAACGCCATGTTTTTTGTTATCCGCATTTTACGTACAGGACGTCTCATTAAGTTCCCTCGCAAAATGGAATCAGCTGCAACTTTTTAAACACGAATCAGTTATTACATTGTTTAACGTCGCACTGCTGCTTACAGCTGCAAGCGGAGGTTGCGGGAAACATACAATGAGCATTTACATTGCGTTTAATTATTCTCCTTGGGTTTACAGGAAGGCAGTGTTTCAGTATCTTCGCCCGAAGATCTGGGGAAGAAAAAGTAGAAGGAGTGGCAGTGCAAACACCGAAAGACTAGGTTGAGCCACATCACAAAGAACTAAAGATGGAAAGGTTGCATGTACTCCCCGCCTCACCAAACGCTAGACCAAAAAAGTTTGCCTACGCGAAAGGCTTTGGCATACCGAAATGTTACAATTGAGACCAATGCCTGCATGCAAGCGGAGCACAAACACCATCACCACAACTGCAGCTGCGGATGAGATATGTTTACTGGTAATATGTAAAGAGTGGGGAGGAGCAGCCGTGGACCAGCGGTAGCGTGCTGCCTTGGTACCTCGGTGCTCCACGGTTCGATTCCGACCCCGTTATGCGCGATAGGTGGACGTTTGTGCCTCCTATGTATACGTATATTTCAATCAGAAGGTGCAACAAACTTCTGTCTTTCTTTTGTTTAAGCCCCGTCAAAGTGTGCTACAAAAAATTCAGTAGTCTATTTGGTTGGTCTTCGACGGGAACACGCTGCAATGTTAACAGTGAGTAACCTATGGCGCCTGTACGCATAACCCTGGCAGAGCACTGTGGGTATAAGCCACACGTGAACCTAATTTCGTGTGCCGCGACATACGTATTGAGTGATGTCGAGATTCATTTTAGTGATCACTTTAGTGATGTTGAGACTGATCACTCGTGTTCGCCGTACGTTCTAATTCTGTTGTGGACTCTGTTGCAGTGCAACGCAATCACAAGAGTGATTACAGCGATTACTCGATCACAATCACAAGAGTGATTACTCGACGACAGGGTAATCACAAGAGTGATTACCCTGTCGTCGAGGTAGTCCGCCCCTCTGTGCTGCTCACACCTCGACACCCAGGTGGGCATTTCGAAAAGACAGCGACGTAGCGCCGAGGACAGGGCCGTTTACGCTTTCCGTCACATGCCTGAACCGAGATCGCGTTACCCCTTTCCGCAGGCTTAATAAAATGATATTCATCCGCCCATGTCAGCCCAGTCTTGCTATGTACGAGGTGAAGAAGACGACAAGGACAATACCAAGACATAGATAGATAGATAGATAGATAGATAGATAGATAGATAGATAGATAGATAGATAGATAGATAGATAGATAGATAGATAGATAGATAGATAGATAGATAGATAGATAGATAGATAGATAGATTCAAAGTTTTTCAAGACGCAATGGAATGCTTTGCGTTTAATATGCCCGGACATTTAGGAGACAGATACCTACGATGACTGTGAATCAAGCACTACCTTAGATTGGATACTATGGGAATAACAGAGCTTAACAATGGCTCCTTAGCTGCACCTTTCACGAGCTTCCTTAGCTGCGTCCTTGGAAGACCAGCTCGGGGCAGTCCTATGGGACTAGGAAGCAGCCTGAAGACTGTCATCTGACCCAATCCTAGGTGGGGTGTATTGCCCGTCCCAGCAAAACGCAGCATAAAATTTATCTCCCTCACTCTGGCGTTTCGGTAAATAACTTGTAATTTAGCTCATTTGTCCTGGTCAGCCCTGGCCGGAGTCATGCGGAGAACTGCGGGAAAACATTATTATGTGACAAGTTGTAATGCCCCACATCAAGTTTTCGAAGGCACAGCTATGCTGTGTAATTCAGACGTGCAGTTATTACCACAGAAAACTGACCTGCGCTGATCTGCGCACGACTGGAAATCCGTGACGTGCTCGTTTCTGCGGCTGCCAGTCCGCGCCGATAAAAAACAACCGGAGTGACAGGTCTGTAAGTAACCTACTGCGATGGACCGTACTTTTGCAGGCAGCCCCTTTTGCCCTCTAACATGGACGTGCTCACGGACTGCACGAATCATGCTGTTAGCACTAGGCTTGCAATTTTATTGACGAACGCCTTACATTGCCTTCGAACGTCTTACATAATAATTTCTACCTGTACGATATAGGTTTATGCATTCGTACAACAAAACAATGAACAGAGAAGACAAACTAGAACATAGGAATAATGCATATAAGGACGCACAAGGACCACTTATATTACAATTATAACTAGGAGAAAACAGTATCTAAAGGGAACGAAAAAAAATCGCAGGGCACTAGTTTCAATGACAAGAAATAAGTGACAACAATACCTTATTAACAACGACGATATCTTTTGTGTAACATTTGTTATTCTTAGCCCAATATAAGAACACTGCCTGGAACTTCCCTCAGAAAAAGCAATACGTACTTGATCTTCTGTGCATTGTGATACTTCGAACAGCAACCATCATATGATGCTAGATGTAGCAAATTTTCGGAAGGAACGCCGCCAAACCCTTTGTACTTCCGTACTCAGGCAAGTGGGTGTTCGCACACAATAGTTTGCAGAGCATGTGGTCACCAGGCCGTCGGTACTCGCGCTTGAATCTCAGTTGCGCCCGTTTCCCTGAAAGCTGCAGTACTCGGCAATGGAAGCATACTGAAGTAATTGACACGGGTATTTCTGAAGGTCAAGAATTGTCAAGACGCCAATATCCTTGTTAATGGGACGCTTTTCCTCTTCACCAATACAAAGAAGCGCGAGCATATTTGATAAAATGCTTTCGCTGGGGCACCATTATTTCGAAGTCTGCCCTATGTTGCTATGGCTTGATTACGTCGACCACCGCTACCATGGCCGGTGTCTGCGTTGTGGTGGTCGACGTAGTCAAGCCAAGACCAGTTGCTCAAAGAAATGTGAAATCCGTGGCGCCCTCTATGAAGTGGCCGTAGAAGCTAATGTATTGGGACGGGAAAAGTTTCTACGGGCGTGGGGTTTTGAACCTAGGCTTACAGCCGTCTAATGCTAGTGTCCTAACTAGAACATTGCACCTCCACGCCTGCGAGATGTGAACTTGCCTGAACGACATGGATGCCTTCGATTTTCTATCGCGGTGCTTAGAAATTTCGAACAGCAACACAGAGGCAGTACCGGGAAAGAAAGAAGGAAAGGAGGAAGGAAGCAAGGAATAGTAGATCGTACACGCGCGCCGCAAGTTCCTGTTTTAGCCATTTTCTCGACAGAAAAATACTGCTGTTTTTTATTGCTAGTGCTTGTTCCCGACGGCACAAAAAAATTTCGTGGTTCAAGACGTGATTAAAATCATTATATGGACTAGGACTCCTCAGACAGAAAAAGCAGAAACTCACAAGTAGCCAATGTCATCTGAACTCATAATGGGTCTCAAAATAATATACAATTGGCAAACTGGAACACTGGTGTCTATTGCAGTACCTATGAGGTCCCCTGTATTTGCCCGAGAAAAGCATAACCAGGTGCAACAGTAGAACGTGCCCATCTAGAGGTTCGTTTACAGGTGACTGTTGGGCAGACGCCTTGCAATTATAGGCAAATGATATCCATTTAATGAAAAAAATAAGATAATTGCACGTCTGTGAAATAAAAGTAATCAGCGCAGCTGGGCTAAGGGTGCTCCGTAACATTTTGCATCTGTAACTACTGTTCTTACTTGAATATGCTTCAGGATGCGACACCGCAATTAGGCCGTTAACAAAACTTCGCATCTATCTGAAATTCTGAGTGGACTTGTTAAATTTATCTGGAATATTGATTGTACTTTTCTTGGTTGCTGGGCAAATAATTCTCAAGTTACATTTTAAAGTGAAAAATGTACATTTCTTATGAAAGTGATCAGCACTTTTGTATCAACGTCATTACCATTTTAACTCGTACATCAGTTTTTTTTTTTCATGTATAGCTCTTAAAATTCCCTTTATTTCCTTCCTACCTGTATTGTGCCTGTTGGGAAATGTGGAAGCAGAGGACACCGTCAGGCGATTAAGAGCATTTAGCCTCTGTCTCCTCTGGAAAGGCCTGAAATTAAGTGAATTGAATTGAATCGAGGTTCGCTACCACTATCATGCAGCTGTGGACTCCAAGGGTGTGAGTAGTGGATCGAAGTCAATAGCGCGCCCAATCTAGCCTTCTGTGAAGCCCGGCAGCTTTTTTCTTCCTTCCTTTCTTAATTTCCTTCTCTTTGCCCTTCGCATAAGTGGACTCAGGGCGAGATCATGAGTAGTGTAGTATTTGAAAGACAGGAGACATTGACCTCCTGGAATTCTTTAACATGCACTGACATCGCACGGTACGGGGGCCTCTAGCACTCTCGCCACCACCGAAAATGCGACCGCTCCGGACGAGATTTAGCTTTTTGCTGTTGTCTGCACCACCGAAGGCGAACTCAGATATATGTTGCCACAACACTGCATCCATGCGATCACGAGTGCTTCAGGCAAAATAAAGCTACCAGTTTCCACTGGCGTTGATAGTTTAAACACAATAGGAAGCCGCTCTAATGTTTTGAAAAGGAAGCCTTTTTTCTTCCAGTACGAATTTTTATTTTTGAACAAATGAGTCAGCAATATTAAAAGTGTATCTCGGTGTCCTGAAACGTGTGTTCATTGGCGTTTGTTCTTTTTTTTGTATGGCCTGTGCGTTAATGCCTGGGGGACATATTTCTTCATTTTATAGTTTTATTCTTCTATTGTTACGACATTGGTGTAATGGGGTAGCCTGCAGCGTGAAGCGTCCTTGATCTCCTGCAGAAGCTGTTATAGCTTCTGACCACTTGGTAGCACCAAATGTGGCATTCCTGGCAATGTTGCAGACGCAATGGGAGTTCCTAATGAGGAATACTGTCCCAAAGAAAATGCAGTGCTTCAATGCTGACACGACACGCTTTCTTTTTCGTTCATTTCGACTACGCGCTAGCACGACTTTATAGAATCAATGATACATATCAATGACTTCTGTTGTCATTGTCCTATGCGATAACTCTGACGACTGTTTTCTGCTGATGATCAGTCCAACCACGGGGCCCACGTCCCGTTATGATATTCAGGAAAGCTGGCTGGATCAAAAGGCATGTTCGCGGGAGGCACCGCGACTGCTCGGTAGGCATCCAAACGCTTCATGAGGGCTGAGACGATCTGCAAAACACAAGGCGAGCGCAAGCCTATTAGGCCCGTTTGTTGACCTGCGCTTTGGAGTCCATATTAGTAGCATTTCATTGCCAGGAGAACCGCTAGTGCATCTTCATGTTAGACCCTGGTATCCTAGGCATATGTTCTTGTATTTGATTTGATTGATTTCTGGGTTTTACATCCCAAAATTAGCTATTATTGGAGTGCTCCGTGAATTTCAACCACCTGGCGTCCTTTAACGTGCACTGACATCGTGCAGTACATGGGCCTCTATCATTTTCCGCTCCATCGAAATGCAGCCGCCTCGGCGGGGATTCAATCCCATGAACTTCGTATCAGGAGCCGAGTGTCATAACCACTAGACCACCGTGGCGCGGCAATTTTTTTTTTTTGTATACGTCGATTGTTGTGAGGAAGTCGAAGCTCAGAGCACCTCGGTTAATATACGACGTTTATTATAAAAAGGAATATTTTTAGGAAAACACTGTTATGCCAAAGATGCTCACTCTGACCGCAAATATTTTTTTCTAATGCCTTGCACAATGTTCACGAGAAATCAGGGGATTACATTTGCCTAATTTGGGAATATCTTAATATATTATCGCGTCCAACATGAACACTTATGTTACGAGCGACTCCGCTGAAACCTTCCGGATGAAGTTCGATCACGTATATGTTCTTGACCTGAACACAGGTCGTGGCGAACGAGTACCTTCGCATTTCACCGCGTCCAGGTCTACAGACGAAGCTAACCAGTCCAACAGGATCTTCATAGAGCCACTTCTGTGCACAATCAAGCATTTTTACTTATTTCATCGTATCGCGAAGTGAATGCTATACAAAGTATTCTACAGTGACGCTGCTGAAAGTTCGCAATTGTGAAGAGAATTTTTTATAAATGATAAGTTTACACTTTCCATGAAAATGCCCACAGAAGGCGCTGTACGTTTTATCACAGTAGTCCGCGCCATTGTAAGCAGACAAGAGCAAGAGGTAGGTCGAATGCACAACTGGGGCTGTTCCTTTCATTGATTGCCATTACGGCTGTCATTGCCAATTTTGTAGGAGACATACGAGATGGTACCGGCTCTTCTGAAGCACACTCTCAGCATTACTAAACTCGTTTCATACAAAGCGTGATTGTCGGTGAGATATCTCGAAAAGTTAGTCATTGTAGGTCCTATGATTACTTTGAGCTAAAGAAACTAATCACAACAATCAATTTCGTTTTAGTTTTGGCAAATTGGCAGTACCAGCATTACACAAAAATAAAATAAATGCAACATTGCTGAATCATTAAAATGAAACATGAATATATTAGTAATTTCATTAGATATCAAGAAGTCTTTTTGAAATATCAAGTACGAAAGAGTTCTGCAAGGATTAGATGAAACATATACACCAGTAGACTTAGAGCAACTTATACATCATCTTCGTGAAAATACAGAAGTCACTGCGATTTCGAATCGCACATAATAAACTATAAACTAAAGAAGCTGCTCTCAAGGGTCACTTATTAGCCCATATCTCCGGGAAGGGATAACGTCAGACTTACTATCCTCGAAAATGATTGAAAATAGCAAACGCAAGCACTTGTCGATAATATAACCATGGCTGTGAGCGGGAGTAGCAGCATAACATTAGAGAGAGAAATTGAGATTGCATTAGAAATCCTACACGAGTGGAGCCGACTAACGAGGTGAAATTCTGTCATGAGAAATGAGAATGCATTAAGTTAGTTAAAGCATACCAAACCGAACTACCACTTCCTAAATAAATTTGGCTGATCCGTCTGTCAAACGAATCGGTATAGCATAAAATGCGCTTTGACATAAGAAGTTGAATGTTTAATGTTACATCGAGGTGAACTAGCCCATTGCCATAGGTGTTTCGCTGGTACGGCACCGTTTGACGTAGATGAACCCACTTTCACGCATCGCCTCCATAACACCAAGGACCAACCCCTTGTGATAACTGAAGTAGTTTACGTAGTAACTGGTCAGTGTCAATAGTAAATGTCGCTGGGCACACGTGTCAAATGTATTGCGCCACATTCACCCATCAACGTCGTTGCCGTGCTTGGACGCCCACGCAGCAGTTTTCTTGTTCCTATCACGCTCGAAGAGAGGTCGGCGAGGAAACGCTACCGACGGTGAAAGGTGACCGGTGCTCTACCACCGCGCTATGGGCGCATATATGCTCGAAGCTGTACAAACGCGGCTATGCGCGCGGCTCCGTACGCGTGCATCGAGGCGGACTTTGGAACGCGCGTGGAATAGTGTCGCCATCAAGGAGAGGCGAAGTAAAGCTGCAGTGACTCATATCGCCTCTCCTGGATGGCGGCACCGTTCCATGCAGTGTGCGCCTGGAACAGTGCCAGCAGAAATGTCCGCAGAAAGAGTTGAAATGAAGGTCATGTGAGGTCAATTTCATCGCTGCGAGGGGTTATGATATGCACGAAGCAGCTTCAGACCGCAAATAGTGAAGATAGTCAGATCGAGCACCTGACGAAAGTATCCGAGACCAAGGGAGCGTCCACTTCCTGCACTGCGCATGAGCTGAGAGATTATCAGAGCAGTTTGCCCAAGTGCGGATCCAGGATCCATGATCACTATCGCAGCACAGAGAGGCGAAAGGTGGAGGAGGGATAAAGGACCCTTAATGGAAACCCCGTACCCGCGCTGCCAACTGTGCGGCCAAATTCGCACCTTAAAAGGTTGCGAGTGATGGCCTTTATCACTGCCTATTGGAGTGCGGAGACACGCACTCCAATAGGCAGTGATACGCACTCCAATAGGCAGAGACATACGCAGTAATAGAGTGTATTTGTACGTATAATCAACAAAAATGTTTGGTCACGGCCTGCCTAGAGGAAGACGGTACGCGCGCACAAATTGAACGCGGACTCATCCATGATTGCAATAAGCGCCGGTAGGGACAAGCGAAGTTATATGCGTCGCTGCGGATGAAGATATAAAGCAGTTCGGGGGATTTGCTGCCGGAAAGCAACTGGGAATAACCACGGACTTGAGAAAAAATGGAAGACATTTTCGAACTAGGAGGCTTGCTACACTATACACAAATTGACTCACAAATTCAAACGTCCCAGTAAGGTGGAAAATGCAAGTATTCTATTATTGCACAACAAGGGATATGTCAAAACTTTGATAAGTACAGCCCGATCAGTCTACTCTCAACACAGTACGAAACATCTCCAAATGTTACCTCAAATAGAACAAAAGTCAAATTTCAGTTTAATCATTTAAGAGAGCAAGCAGGATTTAGAAGAGGATACACCACGATATGCCATCGCCATTACTTGCTTTGATTGATTTCTGGGATTTTACCGTCCCAAAACCATGCTATGATTAACGCTGTGGTGGAAGGCTCCGCAAATTTCGACCACCTGGCGTTCTTGAACGTGCACTGACATCGGACAGATAGATCGCATTCATGTTACCGACCAAGTAATTGAGAAATCAGCTGAATACAAGGAAACCCCTCCATATGGTTTTCGCAGACTGAGAGAAGGCTTTTAACTCTGTAGAGATACCACCAGTTTTGGAGGCAATATGTGGTCAAAGAATAACTTACATTTATGTATATACTATAGCCATCATCTGTGGAGATTCTACAGCCACCCTACTCCTCTTTCAGAAAGCAGAAATATCCCAGCATAGAAAGATGTGAGACAATGAAGGTACTATTTCTCCAATGCTATTTACTGCATATTTGGAAGAGGATCTTGAAAAGACTACGATGGCACGAAAGAGGAATAGCAACTTACCCATAGTCAAAAGAAGAGGCGTGCAAGACACGGACACAAGGGGAGAAGTGAACAACACGAACGCCGCCCGATTTCTGCACGAACACGCCTTCTCTGTATCCAACTAATGTTGACGTTAAGTACATGGAAAGAATTTCTAGAAAGGTACCTGTAGAAATTCCGCATCTATCTATGAAACCGGACTCTTGCCCTTGTTCTTGAATACAATCTTTCACGCAATTTAATAAACCTTCATGCGGCAGCGAGTAGTAATACGAATCTTCTACATCCATGCTAAACGCTGTGCAGTCGCCAGGATTATCCTCTGTTAATAACTGAACTAGAGCCTGAGAATTACGTACACGGAAGGGGTCAGAAAAGCTTAGAGATGTTAAGCACTTCTGCAAATAGCTAGCTACACAAACTTGCCAAGTCCCTGACTCTGATACAATCGAGCGAAACGGAATTTCTGGCTTATGGGTTTCTGCCGAGAAAAATAATCTAAAGTGAGCAATTTTGCCTTTTTTACACTAGAGGCAACCTTATCAAGATTATGCTTCAACAGGACATCGACAGCTTTTTATTACAGAAGGTTTCAGTTTCACAGGTCTAAAATTCTTTTCAATAGCTGCTGAGGCTTTGTCTAAAAAAGTGCTATTCGGCATGATAACAAAACAACCTTCCTTATCAGATAAAACAGGTCGAAGCTTATGTTCCACACAGTAATTTACCACCGGTCGGATAGGGTCAGCGGCCTTAACGAGATCGTTCGAATGCTTGATGCTGGCGAAGCAATCTGAAATACAGCGAGACCGTTCAACTTCCGGAATAACCTTAGTAATAGATCGAGGTAAGCTTAAAACGTCAACTTCTTTTAGGTTAGGATGAAAACAGTACTTAGAGCCTAATGCTAGAATTTTCTTGTGATTCTCGTCCAAAACGGCGTCTCCGAGAATCATTACCTTTTCTGACGGCGATTTAGTAGAAAATTAATTCCTCTTACTGTGTAGTAGATCCGGTAGCTTCGTCCTCCACAAAAAATGCGCGTGCTGCTCGGAAACTCTCAACCAATTGGCGCAAATGCGGTTCCTTTGACGGTCTCCCCGGGTAGCGCAGCTGACTTCTAAACACTGGCGATAAAATCTGACTTGCCGCCATGCTTCGGCTGAAATAATCGCGCAAACACTGTTCGCGTGTCCCGTAGAAGGAAGAAGAAAACCGCACAACATCTGAATTTCCAACGGAATGATATTGTTGCGTTTGAACCACGACATAGTTCCAGCGCGAAACATACACATAGCAATTAAAGAGGCTAAAGAAGCAGGATTCAGTGTATTAGAAGAAGGGCTCAGTGTATTAGAAATGAAGCTCAAAAGGACAGAAAGTTGAGCGAGTTCACTTCTCCCGTTGTGTCCGTGTTTTGCACGCCTCTTCTTTTGACTATGGATCCTCACCAACTCGCTCAACTTTCTGTCCTTTTGAGCAACTTACGCTGTGTCAACGACGCAGGGCTGTTGACTGACGATGGAGACGAACTGCGGAGGATGATTGAAGATTTAAGCCGAGAAAGCTCTAAATTAGGATTAAGTATGAGCAAGCAGAAAACAAAAACAATGCCGGTGGAACGGTGAAAGAACGAGTGTTCGTGTTCGAAAACAGTACACTAGAAGTCATAGCATAATTCATAAACCTAGGACAGCTACTGACAGGGGAACCCACTCATGTTAAAGAAATCCACAGCAGAATAAGCATAGGTCAGCCCGCATAGAGCAAGTATTTCCAACTCATGAATTATTATTATTATTATTATTATTATTATTATTATTATTATAAAATAAATCACACAAGGACACAAAGGAAGAAGGAAGGATCAAGCTGGCAACTGCCACCGAGTGGGGCAGAACGCCTGCTTACTCTTTCAGGAGGAGGGAATAAATAGAAGTGAAAGATAATAGAAGAGAGGAAACAAGAGAGAAAAAGAAAGAGAAAGAAAAGACGCTCAAACACAGACAAAGTAAAGTAAACAAAGAAATATGACTATAAGCGGGAGGGCCAACCAATAGTGCTCAGAAAAGTTAAGTCGCCTCGGTGGGCCTGGTCACGTCGACCAGCACTTCCGGTGGGAAAAAAAGCAGTCGTTAATTGAGGCACATGGCAGTCCAATCAGCCCGTATTCTTTGACTATCAATGCACGCTGCGCTGCAAATGCAGGACATTTGCCACGCAGCGCGTATTGCTAGTTAAAGAATTTGCCGGGCCTCATATACAAAAGCTTACCATTATCACACAAGAGGGAATTATATAGCTACTGCATTTTATCAGTACTAGAATACGGGGCAGTAACTTGGAGAATAAAAAAGAATCTTGAGAATAAGTTAAAAACCACACAGTGGGGAAAAAGTGATAGGCGTTACACAAACAAAATTGGCTGATCCCTTTGTCAAAGGAATCGGCATAACACCAAAGTGAAATGTGTCTTCGCATAAGCAGTTGAATGTTTATCGTTACATCGAGGTGAGCTTGCCCATTGCTATCGACGTTTCGCTGGTACGGCACTTATGGCGTGGTTGAACCCACGTTCACGCATCGCCTGTATAACATCAAGGACCCCTTTTGGTAACTGAAGTAATTTAAGCAATAACTGGACACACTCGATCGTAAATACCGCGCGCTTAACGCAGCAGTTTTGTTTTTCCCTTCACGCTCGAAGAGTGGTCGGCGGGGAAACACTACCCACAACGAATGGTGACCAGTGCTCGACCACTGCGCAATCGGCGGGGGGGGGGGGGGGGGGGGTGGTTCGGTTACGGAAAGGACGCTAATTTCTGTAGCCCATGTAGGGAGAACGGCTAAGCGTCAGTGGGGATAGCGCACATTCACTAGAAGCTCTACGAACGCGGCTATGTCCTTTATCGCGCTTCTTTCTGATGCACGCTCCGCTCCGCACGCGTGTAACGAGGTGGAGTTTGGAACGCTCCTGGAATGGTGCTTCCATCTAGGAGAAGCAAAGTGAAGGTACAGTCATTCACTTCTCCTGGATGGCGGCACCGTTCCAGGCAATGGGCGCCTGGATGCGCGCGCGGTGAGCCGAGCGAAAGCGTCGAACAACGCGACCTTGAAAGAATGTAAAGCGCGTTCGTACAGCTTCGGGCACACGGGTCGTTAGCGCAGTGATAGAGCACCGGTCACCTATCGTCGTGGAGAGTTCAATCCCAGTGCATCAACAGAAGGTTTTCTGAGTGTTTTTCTTTGTTCACGTTTATTTTTCAGCGTCATATGCGTTACGGTAGTCACCTATGGGGTCGTGGTGGAACCCAGCATAAAACACTTTCGTGTTAAAATAGGAAGATAGCCATATAGGTCAGGGAACACCGACGCTAAGAAAAAAAATGTTCATGGGGACGTGCATGTTCAGAAGACCAGATAATCAAGGAGGGTATGGATACCATGTGAGCGGAAGCGTAGCCGCAGACGCCAGAGAGTAAGTACGATGGGCTGAAGAAATGAAGGAATTGGCAGCAATCTAATGGAATCTACTCGCGCAGGACAGGAATCGATGGAGAGCATTGCATGGGAGAGGCCTTCCTCCTGAAGTGGACATCAGCAAGCTGACGATGATGATGACATGATCTTAAAACCTCTGCAAGATGTAGCCTCGAAGAAGTAGATGTAGCGTCGAAGTCATTGGGCAAGGAAGGCGTGCTAATGAATGCCTCATGCATGGGCATTCCGTGTAACACATTTTAGTATCGCAATTTGGACACGCAATAGCAAACGACGATGTAAGGTGGTCAAGCGTCGCACCGCTCTCGATTGCACTGCTGTACAGTCGTGGCTATGAGAGGCTCCTCCGTTTTTACATACCTCACAACGCGACCTTGGAGCAGGGAGACCTAAAGCTTTCGCCTTAACCCCTTCAGCGGCAGTGTACAGAATTAAGTACTTGTCTTCGGTAACTTGTTGTTTTGGCAGTTCAGTGGGCAAATGGCTACAAAAATGCGAGAAACACTTAGCTCCGGATCAACTGACGCTTTCAGTGTCTCGTCAGTTTGCTACAGTGCGCTGCGTGTTCGTGCAGACAAATTATTTTGTGAAAGCATTACCATAATTGACGAGTGCTTTGAGACGTTCAGGGAGCGACACCAAAATATTATTTTCGCTGGCCTATAATGTACTCGGCCGATAATTGCACCCGCGGCGTTTTAAGTCTCATTTTCTATTCATTTTGTGACAATATAAAGGATGACTGGCCGGAGAATAAATTTACATTGAAATATGCTCCAATTACAATTATTTAATATACAACGAACATTTCAACATATAACCAAGTTTCCTTTCTTGCTATTGAATATGCAGTGCTGCGGAAATTGTGTGTGAATTTGATGCATTCATAGACAATTGATCACAATTAGCGTCTGAAGGGGTTAATAATTGCTGTCAGACGCATACGTAATTAGAGACAGCGTTTGTGTTTACAATGAGCAACAATGCTTAGTCAATGCACGGCCGGGTTAGACAGCGACTCATCCCTCTAGCACATTCGCGGTCAAGGTCACTTACTTCTGGGAGTTCGCTGGCCAAGTTATTCAGCTCGCACGGATCTTTGACAATGTCGAACAGGAAGACGGTGTCGTTGGCCGAGAAGTTTTCCGGAGTTCCTTCACCGCAAGTGAGCGTCGCTCGCTCTCTCCATCCCGCGGGGAACATCAAGCGCTTCCTCCCGTAAAGCCTCCTCAGAACGCGGGCAGTTTTTGAATGGACGAGGAGTTTGTCGAGGTCTTCGTAAGGCCGACGACCACCTTCAGTTTCGTAGCGCTCGCTGTTGAAGCCAGTGCCGTCGATGACCAGCTTGTACTGCGAGTCCCGAATCGCTGCCACCGATTGCTCTGGCGGGTCGAGGGGATCGATGTTGTACAAGAGTTCGGTGCGTGGCCCATCGGATCCTCGGGACATGTGGTCCCACATGTCGAGACCATCGACATCATCTAATTTAGCAGTATCGCCACCTGAAACGGCAGTACGTGCTGAATGTGGTAAGACAAAGCGAGGTCGTTACACACGTAATTGTCATTACAGATTGTTTGAAGAGCTCGAAGCGGGTTTCTTATGTGTCCCACAACACTTACACAATTGGCATCAATGTTGAAGAATAGTCTGATTGGCCTACATTGTTAAACTATCCCATTTCCCGTTTCCGTGTGTATCTCATCTAAGCAAGAGGGTCCATGGTATCCCGCTAATCTGGTGCACAAAACTGGCTCAACCTCTCGTTTGCACAACTTTCTTTCCGATTCTTTTTCTTTGTTACTGTTTCCCACTTGCGGCCATGTAGGACCCGCCGGCACGCACTCAGCAGCTATTAGAAAGAAGCTCTTTCATACTAACCTGCCACACTGTATACTGTGGTAAACAAGTCTACGAAGTGCATTGGCTGATGGGACACCCATTGCTTCTGCTCGAGTAGGGGGCTCCAAACGAAAGCGGGTACCCTCGTGGACCCTTCCCAAACGGACAACTTCGTCCCTCGAAGCGGCCAGTTGAAGCTTCGGCTGGAGTGACTGCCGAAAGGGGTGCCCCCGTTGTCACTGGCGAAGAACACGACGGTGTTCTCTAGTTTTCCGGCTTCTTCGAGCGTTTCGAACACTTCGCCCACTGACTCGTCGAGTGAGTCTATCATTCCTGCAAAAGACGGGGGACTTGTGTAGGTCGACCTCGTTATACTCGGGCCAAACATCAGTATCACCTAAATCCTTTACGTTTTCTCTGAATATAACTACATTTGGAGAACAGATACATATCTATAGCAAAACCCACCCTTACCCTGAAGAAGAATGCGGAGTGATGAAAACCTGCTCATCATCTTGGTAAACGTTATTATAAACAAAGTTCGTAAGAGGCAGTGAGAGTACTGAAGCAATTTAGTGGCAGACATATAACTCAAGTACAGCGTCAGAGGAACATAGAGTGTGGAAAAATTGATATTCAGGAAAAACGAGCACGAATGGTTTTCTATGAATATCCGGCAGAATGGTAGAACTAATTGGTTTTAAATAAATAATGTATTCGTTATAGAACCACATAGCTTACACTAACCAAACTTACCATAATTTTGTCCACGCTAGTGAATAATGCCAGTAAATGAACGTTGTGCAGTCAGCACTAGCCATAATTCGCAAATTTTTATTCCTATACACTACAGCACGAATTGCCCATTAGCGAACGTTGTTCAATACTAGCCGATATTAGTCATCACTTGCCCGACATCAGCCCGCACCAGCCTTTGCGGACAAGTCATCATCAGCCTATTTAGGTCCACTGCAGCACGAAGGCCTATCCCAACGATTTCCAACAAGTGCTGACCACATACTTCTACTGGTGGATCAGTGGTGCTGACAGTACACGGCTAAATGGTGTAGGCTGCGTTTACCACGCCCATTCATAGTGATGGCTACGGTAATAAATAGCACAGGTCGGCAGTGTGGGACAACACTCACACACACTCACTCGTCCCAACTTTTCCACGAGCCACACTCACTTGGACTCGCACTCACCTCCCCTCACACTCATTGGCACGCATTCGCGCTCACCTAGGCTCATACTCCGTGGCAGTGACTCACACTCGCATTGACTCGCACTCACACTCACTTGCACTCACTGGCACTCACCTCCACTCACACTCAATGACACGCACTCGCACACGCACGAGCTATGACTCACAGTCACTGGCACTCACTCGCACTCGCCTCCACTCAAACTCACTGGCACTCAGTCGCACTCGCACTCACCCCCACCCACCCTCAAAGACACCCACTCGCACTCGCACTCACGTCTATGAAATAAGTGCGAGTGATAGTGAGCGAGCGCACTCATAAGTGAGTGCGCCGAGCCATGATTAATAGCGACAGCCTCGGACTGTGAAATGTGCACATCGTTTTTATTTCCTGTTTACATGTTTGTGTACAAGTTACGAGTAGATTAGAACTTCCCTCTGCGCGTACACGGAGAAGACCTCCGGCTTTTGTCTCAAGGTGAACTGAAGGTAGCCCACAATGCAGCTTAAAGCATTTCACGCTTAAAGCTTATAAAGGCGACATGTACTTTCCCTTAGCTGTGTCCAAGCGTTAATGCTCCTAGAGATAGTAAATTTGGAGCCGTAACATCTAATCCATTTTGGCTGAGCGTTGTTCCCAAGACATGTTTTCTTGAAGCCATAATCCTTTACATGTGTTCAGGAAGTGGTATACGGTTTCCTCATCTCCAATGTACATACCGTAAGCAACCCTAATGCACGTTGTTGTTCTCGTTTGAGCGTAGCTGTCGTTATTCCTATCCTTCTATCTCATCCTCATGTGCATGTTTATTCAGTTGCTGAGGAATTACAAGTCGGCTGGCTTTGTCTAATGCTGTCGTCCTCGGTCTTTCAAAACGCAGCAGAGACTAATAATCTGAAGGACAATGCTGAATGATTACAGGCGGAGAAAAATTGTTTCACATACTGTTTTGAAAACTGACACAGGCAATTTTACAGCACATTTAAAAATGAATTTTCAAGTCCAAATGAAATTTTATGATCGTAATTGTGCCTTCAACTGTGACTGTCACGAGCAAAACGACGCAGTGCCATTCTCAGGCCTGGTGAACGAGAAGTAACTGTATTCCTTTACAGAAGAGATGTTAGGAATCGTGCGACATTAAATGCGCAGGGATGGGATACTCCTGCCACTGTTATTTTTATTGATGCTTTCGTCGTACAGTACAGTAACTCTGCAAAACTTTTTTCGGACTGGCCAGTAGGGACCAATCATCGGACCTACCTACATGATTCAGCGAGCGGCTCAGCAGTGTCAAAATGAAAACAAACTAAGCATATATGTTAGGACACACAAAATAGCACGAGAATTTACTGTTTATCAAACTACGCAGCCCATCCGCTGAACATAAAAAGCTTCTTTGACGCAGAAAAAAAGGGTGCTGCTATCACTCCAGTCGGTATGGCATCCCGAATGAAGGCGCCGTAGAATTCTATTAGCCTACAACCGTAAATACTTTGGGACACCTCCATATTCAAGCCGTTCGTTGCAGCACCGGTACGTATCGTAGGCGACATAAATCTGATTAATGGGAGAGGGTCACAACGTTTGTAAGTCTATTAAGCCAGCTATATTTAAGTGAACTGAGCCCACAGGAAGAACACGCGCAATTCGGAACGTTTGTTCTGTGTTATCCGTCCAGTTGGAATATATGACAATTCTTATTACCCTCTTTGTAAACGGATAATGCATTTCAAATACATTTTACATGTGCTACCATCCGTTGATATGCAGTACGTCCGGTAACTGCATAAAAATGCGAAATATCGGACCTGCAAAACCGTTTTGCCAAGACACTCACGGACCCTAGCGAAAAAACATGCCACGCACAGTTTTCACGCTGTATTACTCCGTTCGTTTGATTAGTGGTGTATCTATCTGCTATGGTCGTATAGCAAGTTCAATGCGCAACATTATAATTCTTATTCACGGCTTCTTCGTGTTATTCACGCAAAATGTACGCACCTCACGCGCATTACTACGTCATGTGCCTAAGGAATGCAATGTCCATAGTTGAGATGTTATGGGCAGTTACACAATGGTTACCTGTACTCTCTTTGTGCCCTAAGGGATTCTTTCACTTATCGCAACCAGGTCATCTCTACGACGAGATACGCCAAAACATATGGGCATCACGTGACGAATTTCACGCGGTACATAAAATGTTGCTCGCATCGTGTACAATGTGGGCGCCTTGTTGTGGCCTCCAAAACACATGGGCTCTCATGGTCTCTATTAAAGGTGAAGTTTTACAGTTTTACACCCAAAAATGTCATAAGCGTTGTGCTGATTAGCTCCGTCAATAGCACGTTTGGCCCCACATGTGCAAACGTCTTTTGCGAATGCGCCTGAGGTGCATTTTGTGCCTTTTTCTTCTTCTTTTTTTTTTGTCGGGATACAGTAGTTTAAGTAAAGTGAAAATGTAGATGGTACTCTGCATTTACACGCTCCTATTACAGAGATACGTAATAGCCTTCGCCCTTCCGGGGCAAGCACTATGATCGGCTAAACTGCACGCAAAGCGTACACCCCGGAAAAAAATTTCTGCGCGACGCACACTCAAAACATCTCATAGATTTGTACGCCACCAGCGCAGACAGCCCTGTGCCTTTTCAAAAATATGACTGTCAAGAAAGATGGGATTATGGCGCAGGTTTACTAAACTTGGAGTAACGTGTAGAAACCTAGAGTACTCGCTTCCACATTCTGCAGAGCACATTTCATTGAAGACAGGGAGCTGTGACTATCTGGGGCGATGTGACAAATTTCCCAAAACACTGCAATAATTAATACATAACACACGCTTTGTAGCACACTATGACCTATACACAAATTATTATGCGTTAACGGCGAGTCTGTTCCGGAAAAAGGAAAAGAGCACAGAAAGTGAAAATATCACACTGCGATGCAGAGCAAGAGACATCTAGGCTAGAATAGCGTTCTGGCCTTCTGAATTACCCGCAAAAAGAGTCCTCTTCCTCTCTCCAATGTAGGGGAACTTCTCGACGTTTGCTTTCGGTACCTCAAGAGCACGGGGGCCCCCTGTCCCATGCGGTGCCTGGTGGGCTAGGACAAGAAATAGCGGCTGCGAGTGGAAATAAATAAATAAAATACAACTCATATGTTTTCTATAGAAGTGCTTGGTGTACAGCGTAACAATCACACGGACACGAGAAGAAAGGATAACACACCACAGCGCTGTAGCCCTGTGTAGTAGAAACATCTTGCAGCAAAACGTCAAGTTGGGCTACATAGTTTAGTTCCATCGTGCTTGGGGACAGATTACGCTCGGAAAAAAGAGCTCCGCTCTGAAGGCGTCCCTTTCGGAAGGAGCGATACAACAGAGTGACATATCGCATTAATTTGTGACTGAGCAATAAACCTGTAAATCGTTCGAAATGAAATCACAAAATGTAAATTGCGGCATTGGTGTCGTTCTTGCTGATAGTCGTGAAAACTGATAGAAAATGCATAATGTTGACACGGCGCCTCAACTCTAAGCTCTTGATCATGTTAAGCACCCTCCCCCTTTCCCACTACCCGAAAAAAAGAAACCCCTCCAGGCAGCATTCTCGACATACGTGCGAATTTCGGCACGTGTTGTTTGGGCTTTCTCCGCTAGACTATTTCTGATAGCCTGGTATACGAAAACGAAACACATATAACCAAGCTACCCGAAACACGTCTGCATGCTGTCTTACCTTTTTTCTGTTACGAATCAAGTATTTCGCCCTTTCCGTGTACAGCGTTGTGGAGTAGTTGCCAACATCGACCCAACGGGGTTCCATTCCAAACCAAAAGTCGAGGCCCGTGTGGTTTTCCTGTGCACAAACATATATAAGCTATGCATACAAAGATACGCCCCTAAACATATACAAGCTATGTTCAGGGATCATAGGAGATCTCGCGCACGGCTGCGAAGTATACCAATAGCATGATAGCATAACGCAACCTTGGGGAGCACTCTTTGTCGCAGTTGTCAAGTGGCGCTGATATAGCAAGTAAAACTTCGCGTATCGGCACGCGTTGTTTGCGTGTCTCCAAGTGGTCGTCCATCGCATACGCGCGAGGCTCTGAAGGCCGTCCAGAAATTTTCATCAGCTACTGCACTAGACCCTCGCCTGTCGTGCTAATTATTCTGATCAACATGTGACGTTAGACGACGTGCATTCTCCTCGAGTGTAATATTAAGTAACGGTTTAAGTTCTATTTTCCAGAAAGGCGAAATTGCTGCAGGGGGAGAGTGAGCACAAAGCGGTTTAGGAGCGCTTCACCTGCCAGCAAAATCCCTTGATAATGTACAGAAGCAGCAGAGGGGGAGTAAGGTGTTGTTGAAGTGCAGCTTGTACTGTTCAGCCTTTTGTCGGCGTTGTTGTTGTGGTCGTCACGCCAAAACTTCCAGAAAAATGGAACCCGTGGCGCCCTCTATGAAGTGGCTGAAGAAACAAATATAATAGTAGTATATTTCCGCCGCTTCAAAGGGGGCACACTGGACAGGAAACAATTTGTTACCAGTGCTAGGCTTTGAACCAGGGCCTCACCTTCGAAGGTTAATCTCTTAAACCAGTAGGTCGCGCGGGCGACGTGTGAACTTATCTGAAATATATGAATGCCTTGGATTTTCCACTCCCTAACGAAAAAAGAAAGAAAGAAAGAAAGAAAGAAAGAAAGAAAGAAAGAAAGAAAGAAAGAAAGAAAGAAAGAAAGAAAGAAAGAAAGAAAGAAAGAAAGAAAGAAAGAAAGAAGCATAGTCGGGAATGCAGACGCTTAGCTACGTTTTCCCCCGTTTTCTCTACAGGAGAAGAGCCACAAATTTTTGAGCTGCTAACATGTTAGAAGAACGAGTCACTGCACTCCATAACATAAATAAGAAGCGTGTTCTCAAGCAAGAAAATAATTAAAAATATCGCGAGGAGAACAAGACACCATATGAGCATTGCTAGCAGTCAGATAGAGGGCAAGGTAGGTTTGAGCGCTACATTTGAAATCCGCAGTAAGTGCATCATTGTAGCAGTTGTCAATATTCTCGTGTTCTAAGTTTCTGAAAGGTTCTACGCTGCGCTAGGTTAGCCATACTAGTCACAAAGTTATCTCTTTCCCGCTCATTTGTGTATGCCAGAGTAAGCGATACTTAAAGAGGACCACTACTTTAGTGACTTATTTTCACGAATTAAATGTACTTAAAGGCAATCATTTGTTCAATTACAAACTCCTGGAGGAGCCGTCTCCTCAAAAAAGTACAACCAGCCTGTGCGTTTTGCCTAAGTGTGTCTGGCTAGAGTAGCTCTTCAATTTTCTACACGTTGCTAACGGAGCATTATTTCGAAACAATTTTTTTCTTGTTGGCTATATTGTCGCCTTGAATATGGCTTTATACGGTAGTTTCTCTGGGCTACTTTTCTACTGCAGTGTACTTGTCTTTTCAATTTAAAGTCTCCACATGACGTTTCATTAGCACTCAAGTTCTCAAATCCACTTCGTTGCCACTTTCAGTCTTAGCGTTGAAACAGTTTCATGGAGGGTAAGAAAATATACCCAGGCCGATCCGCAAGGATCGCGTGGCGCCATCCAGCATACTTACGTATGTGAGGCTGTGCGTGTAATAATCTTCCTCGCCGTAGTGGAACCCGTAGAAACTGTCGAAGCCTCGAAAACTTGGTGTGAAGCTCCACTTGTGAGCGCCGAGATGCCACTGCAATGCCGAGAGGAATGAGGTGCGCATAAAAACTCGAGATGTCTCACCGTCATAACCGCAGTACCGTATACCAAACATCCTTCGATTAGGGCACACAAATATTTTGCACTGAAGGGCACTGAAGCCACCCAAACGAAAAATGATAGGTGTAACCTTAAGGGACAAGAAGAGAGCGGAGTGGGTTAGGGAACAAACGCTTGTTAGGGACATGCTTAATAGAAATTAAGAAGAAGAAATGGGCGTGGGCGGGCCATGTAATGCGAAGACAAGACAACCGTTGGTCATTAAGGGTAACAGAGTGGATTCCTAGAGAGGGCAAGCGTAGCAGGGGGCGGCAGAGAGTTAGGTGGGCAGACGAGATCGGGATGTTTGCGGGGATAAATTGGGCCCAGTTAGCACAGGACAGGGATAATTTGAGATCATGGGAGAGGCCTTTGCCTTGCAGTGGCTTACAGGCTAATGATAATAATGGTGAAGGATACGAACGTAGGAATACCGTGACTGATAGGACATGAGATCAAAAAAGGAACGAAATGACAAACGAAGATAAACGAAAAAATAAATGTATTTGCGCATGCCCGAATACATAGTACGGCCCCGCCACGGTGGTCCAGTAATTATGGCACTCGGCTGCCGATCTGAAGGTCGCGGGATCGAATACCGGCAGCGGCGGCTGCATTTCTATGGATGCGAAATGTCGAGGCCCGCTTTCTGTGCGATGTCACTGCAAGTTAAAGAACCTCAGGTGGTCGAAATTTCCGGAGCCCTCCACTGCGGCGTGACTCGTAATCATAGCTGGTTTTGGAACGTCAAACCCCAGATATCAATCAATCAATCATTAATCAATCCGTGGTACGAGAGGACACAGGAAAACAAATACGATGCATGATGGATGTGTAAACCTGCTTTCGCTTCCTGTTAGTTATAAGTGCCATGGCTAGGCAGAGATACCCGAAAAAGCATTCCGGAATGCAGATATCGAAATACACGGTTTGGAGACTAAAATATAGATACTGAGATCGGTAAGACTAAAATATAGATACTGAGATTTGTAATTGCCGTAACGGGGATATTTCAGAGATACTTTTGCAAAAAGGCGAAAAAAGTATTCCGGAATACAGATCCAGCAGTACTGGTACTGAAATATTTATTTCTAGGTCGGGGATGTTCATACTCAGTAAATACATTGATTAAGTGCAGCAAAATATTTAAAATGTTTCAGCGCATTGAAACTTGCAATTTATTCGTTATTTTATCATAGTACTCTGAGTGTCATTAAGGCTTTGCAAAGGAGGCTTACAATGTACATAGTTGCCCATTCTCGAAAATAAAAAGTAACGAGATACCGGTCGCCTACATAGTATTGCGATACGGCAATACATCGTAAAAGTATTTCACTACCGAGATACAAATACATTTTTCAAATGTATCTCGATACAGCAATGCAGGCACTCAAAAGTATCTCTAAAATACTATCGCGATACTCTGGTATCGCGATACTGCCCAGCCCTTTAAGTGCGCGATACACGGCACATTTTGGTGCATTCAGGCTACATTATGATGTTAGAGGAACGCCAACTACCGCAAGAACAATAAGTCCTCTCGCAGATTATTTTTTTTGAAATCCTACGTCGAACTGTACTTCAGGGGTAGATGGAAGCGGGAGTTGATGAAGGGATCGCTGAAAGAGATTGATTGATTCCTGGGGTTTAACGCCCAAGAAATACACGATATGGTTACGAGAGACGCCTTAGCCCACAGCGCCGCAAATTTCGACCACGTGCCTTCGGGTTCTTCAACGTGCACTGGCGTCGCACAGCACACGGTCCTCAAAATTTCGCCCCCATCGAAATACACGCGCCGGGGCCGGGATACTGAAAAGGATTATAGGGAATGTCCCTTGGACCACAAGTGGACACAAGTGGACATGTCTCGTCGAAGTTTACCTGTGGTAACGTTGGCTGCAGCGGCGCTCACAGGTTCATTATTGTTTTCAGTGACCTCTTGATTAGAACGCTTGTTGGTATTTCATATCGCTGGAATGACATACGTGAGAGGACATTCTTGTTGATATGACACCGCACATGCTAGCGAGAAGAAAAATAGTGGAGGTTGCTTAGAACTTTCAAAGAATATGAAGGCGAAGGCCTGGTTGGGCCTGCCATTAGGTTTTGACAAAAATAATTTGAGCACGATTAATTTCATTCACTGACCGTTACAGCATTTTAACGGATTAGCAGTACGGTTTCCGAAAAGATAAGTCTACTGAGCTGGGGTTGCTCACGCAAAAAGAAATAATTCTTGAAATGTTTGAAAGTCAGAATTTCGTCCTTCGTATGTTTTTGGATTTTTGATATCTTTTTGGAACCACAACACATTAATTAAAAAATTCGAGCACTATGGCATTCGCGGTAAAGCTTTGTCGCTTATTCCATCCTATCTGCAACATCGTTCACAGTTTGTCATGGTTAATGGTCACTCTTCTTCAATTAAACCACTCAACATAGGTGTACCACAGAGGAGCGTTCTCGGTCCTTTTCTCTTTGTTCTTTATGCTAACGATATTCTTAACATTGATCCTACGGCAAAACGTATACTATACGCTGATGATAAAAGCCTCTCTTTCGCGGGCTCGGATGTTTCATGTCTCTCGGATCGAGCAAATGAAGCACTTCATTCCATTCACTCGTGGGCTACTAATAATGAAGTAAAGCTAAACATTAGTAAAACTAAGGCTGTTTTGTTTCACCCGCGAAACAAATGCTGTGCAGTCCCCCGATTACTGCTCAGACAATTCTGAAATAGAAGTTGCGAATAGTTTCAAAACGCTAGGCGTATTTTTCTCGAGTAACTTGTTCTGGGATGATCACATCAATTACTTGCTGAAAAAGCTGCCAAAAGTAATTGGCCTCATGCGTCGACATTGCTTTGCCCTCCCTCTTTCAATGAACAATATTTTATACAATGCTCTATATTCCTCTACTCTGACCTATGGTGCACTGGTCCTGGGGGACGACCAACAAAAGAAAATATAAAAAACTTCTCTTACTTCAAAAGCGTGCAATATGCATAGTTCTTTAACGCTCCATACCTAAATCACACACAGGAGATGTTCAGAAAGCTTAAAATTGTAAGCGTACAAAGCATTTACAATTTCAGATTACTTCGGCAACATAAGTGTGAAACAAAGAAGAAAATTTCTCTTCTAAAGAAATCGACGAAATTGATAAAAAAATATGGCCCTGCATACCACACACGCCATCCTGAGATATGGAAAGTTTGAAAATGCCGCACGACCTATGGAAAGCAAATGCTCAGGTACACATTACCTACATTAGTAAATGAACTTGCCAGAGATGGTACGGACGTAGCTTTAATGGCTTTGAATGAGTTACACAATATGTATGTGCAGCTGTGATTGTTTCTTTTTGTTCAATGTACTGCATATGTTTGTTACTTTGGTTTTGAAATTTAGCGAATTTCCAGTAGTTCTGATATATACAGAATAAAAATGTCAATTACTAAGAATCGTAATCTAGAAATTTCTTGTAGTTATGATGTGTATATATGGTTTTTCTTTTACTGATGCCCTTACGTACTTCCTTTGTGATTTTCTTTTTTTCCTTTATGTGTTGCTTTTTACCTCTATTGTTGTTGTAATTCACACCACTGTATGCCATAGTCTGCTGCACGGATCTAGTTGTTGCTTTGTGGGGTTTTACGTCCCAAAACCAGTTCTGATGATGAGAGACGCCGTAGTGGAGGTCTCCGGAAATTTCGACCACCTGGGGTTCTTTAACGTGCACTGACATCGTACAGCACACCGGCCTCAACATTTCGCCTCCATCGAAATGCAGCCGCCGCGGCCGGGATTCGATCCCGCGACCCTCGGATCAGCAGCCGAGTACCTTAGCCACTAGACCACCGTGGCGGGGCATGGATCTAGTCAAGCCTTTTCAGGCTTTTTGTCCGTGCACCAAACGTATGTCAGATGTTGAATAAAATTGAATTGCAAAAGAATTCAATTGCATCTGCTGCTTTCGTTGAGCCAGCGCCGCGGATCTGCTCACAACCGCGTTTTCGTGACGCGGTTTTCGACGAGCTGCCCCGCAGAGCAAGAAAGATTGTAAAGTACGTACTTTGCCGACAAGGTGAGTTTCGTAGCCGAGCTCTTTCATGTACTCGGGCAGAATTCGAACGTCTTGAGGCAGTCCCCAAGGCTGCCCTACATCCAAGGGAATTCCTTGCATGCCTGGAAGGAAAATACGTCGCCATGACGCTGTTTCATCTTTTCTTATCAGAGTCACCCGAAATATGCCTCATTACGACGACGTCTTGTAAAACTATGAGCGGTTAGTTAGCAGTGAAGAAACTACCAGGCCTGCGCTGAGGATAAGACATAGTGGCAGCGTAAGCTAGATTTTGATACGTGCTCCCTCATCGATTCTCCTTTAGTCTTAGTCTATTCCTGCTTCTCCCACCTGTTCTTCCTCTTCCATTGTCTGATTTTCCTGCTTCCTGCTACTCGCTGTCATCAACTTTCTCTTTTTCGTTATCATCGTCTTCTTTATCTTCTTCTAATTTTACCCCTTCGTCGTCGTCTCTCTCTTCTTCCTCGCTGTCACCGCCTTTTTCTTCGTCCTCGTTGATGAAACCACAGTGGTGGCTGATAAGAAAAATTAACACCATCTTCCCAAAGGGAACCCTGATGGGATGCGAAGCAGCAGCGTTGCGCACGGGTGGCGTCACGGGTTGAACGGCGCTAACGCGGGTGCTTCGCATCCCATCAGGGTTCCCCTTGGGAAGATGGTGTTAATTTTGCGCGTGAACCGACGAGACGGCGGTGTAGCGAGCGGCGGTAGCGGCAGGTGTTGCGGGCGCTGCGACGAGCGCGCGGCAGGCGAGGGAGAGAGTGACGTCAGCGCGCACTGCGAGGGGAGCGTGACATCGACGCGCAGCTGCGGTGTGACCTACTTGGCACCGCTCCAACACCTTCGGCGAGGGGAGCGCGTTGAGGCGCGTTGTACGGACGTACGGAGGGAGAGCGTTACACAGGCTAGTCAAAGAGCTGCTTCGCATCTAATATAATGTTCCCGAAGCACCACTACAAAAGATGAAAGCCGTGGCGGAGAACGCAAAGTGCCCAGCCATTTGGCGAGAGTCAGTGGTGGGTGCGACTATCTCTCCTAGATTACCAGGGCTTTCGTCGAGAAAGCAAGATGCCCGAACCAGTGGTGGGAGTAAGTCAGGGGTGTAGTGGCCCGCTCCTATTGAGCTGTCTTCACATTTGTGCAGGAACGGGGTCTTCTTTTCCAATTGAAGCTGATAGTGTTTCCGGACACCGCCACCGCCGGTGTCCGCAACCGTCCTCAGATTCTCTGCCCTAAGTGATTTACTCAAGCGTATTTAAAAAAAAAAAGATATTTCTCTAGGAAAAGCAATCAAGTATAACCACGCACGCCTTGGGCATGTCTGGTATGGATGTGATTTTTCGCATATATTTCATTTTACATATATAATGATGTACATGGAGATAACAATGTTATGATTACTAATTTCTGTATGCGATGCATCATCTTAAATCCTAATGAAATCTTTCATATACTCTTGTTTACTTTCCTAATTCAAGGTTTTCTTAGTGTGATTTTTGATCGCTTGTACAAAGTGTTATTGCGCTTATATATTTTCTTTGGTAAACAGCCTACTAGCCTTGGCTATGGGTCTAATACCCCTGACAGACGGGAGAAGGTAAAGTTCTTTGTAGTGAGCCCATTTTTCTACTCTAAAGGACCCTCTGCAGAAAGTAGTTGCGCCGATGACACAGAGCAGCGCGCGAACTTCTGTAGGTGGTTCCTGAGACGAACGCCGCAAAAAATGGCGCTGCTTGTTAAAGCAGCAAGATAGTGAACATTTTTTAAATCTTCCGCATTTAATTACCTTTAGCGATTGTGGATAGTAACAATATCGTTTTTATTGCTGATGGCTAATAATGTTGATGGTTTGTTTCACGCCGCGACGAAAAAGATAATGACCGCCGAAATCCCGCATGGCGGCGATCTGTAGCTATGGCACTCGGCTACTGATCCGAACGTCGCGGGATCGAATCCCGGCCGCGGCGGCTGCATTCCGATGGAGGTTAAATGTTGATGCCCGCGTACTGTGCGATATCAGTGCACGTTAAAGAACTCCAGGTGGTCGAAATTTCCGGAGACCTCCCCTGCGGTGTCTCTCATAATCACAGCTGGTTTGGGCACGTAAAACTCCAGAAATCAATCAATCCCTAAAGGAGTTCGCCCTACCTAATGCGCTCAAACGGTGCCGAGTCAGCCATTCAGCCGTAACAACTAAATTTCGCATCACTGTTTTGCGAGCCTGCGAGAACTCTTACTAACCAAACGTAAGGGCATTCTGTTCTGCTTTAATGTCATAATTGCCGCCAGTGCACGAGCCATGATTCGTAATCTTCTGTGTGCTGCAGAGAAGGTACCTTCACACCTATATGGACTCCCGTCCTCCAAAAATAACGCGGACATTTAGTGCTCTAAGGCCCGAAATGGCACAAGTGCCCACATAAATAAATGACTGTGCAGCTTTTCTGCTATATTATGTCGTCATTGTTTTATTTTTGTCTTTGCTGCATTTCCCCCGTCATTCTTAATTATATTTTTGTCCGTGCTGGCAAGTACGTAAAGACATTTATTGAAGTCATTTCCTTAGTTACTTCTTCAGTTACATTGCAAGTGCTTTGGCGCTATACAGGGCGAGTGGAGTACCAGTCCAGAAACAAACTAAACAACAGAAACAATATCAGTGGTTATTCCATATGCAACGCCGCTCGCGTCGGCTTGCGTATCACAGAAAGGTAGCAGACCTTTCAGGCTGCTGTATGATGAGTGCTGAATCGTCTGCTTGCACGAGTAGCAAGTGCTGCTTCTTGCGTGGGAACGAGAACTGCTGCTTCTCGCTGAGCATTTCTCAATTAATTCCTCAACGGAATTGAGACAAAATTAAATGAAAAATAATTTGAGGGATTTCAAATAAAACAACATGTGAGGAGCTGTATGTTATGGATATAACATCAGAACGTAGATCTTTTATTATAAAAATATATTTAAGGATGAGGATAATTACATAGAACTGATGAATGCATTCCCGCTCAAACCACAATACATATGGCTTACGCCTTGTGTATTCGGGTACGGGCTACAAGCAACAATGAAACAAAGATGTCGCATATGGCTCGAACCCGTATTGTGGGACCACAAGCATTCCGCCGGGCCACACCAAAGGCGCGGCGCGCCTGCCACTACGAGACACCTAAGTCAGAGATGTCAATGATTATGGTCGCTTACAAGTTTTTTTATCTATTTGATATCGATTACCTGTGCGTATCGGGTAGCGGCCGGACATGATTGCCGATCTGGAAGGCGTGCAAGCCGGCTGTGCATAGAGACAGTTGAGTATGACGCCATCAGCAGCCAGAGCGTCTAAGTTCGATGTAGGGATTTGTGAGGACCCATGGAAGCTGACGTCGTCCCATCCCTGCGGAAAAAAGAGATATAACATTAACATCGTGGTTTCAGGAGTGAAGAGTTGTCATGTCACCGTGTGTCTGCTCCCTCCCACTTCACCTTAGTAGGGCGGAGGAAGTCGTGCTTACGAGACTTCGCGCCGGGGTGGCCCTTACTACCACTGGGTTATACGTGTCCGTATTACCCTGTTCCCGTGACGGATGCAGATGCGTACCATTTGATATGGACATGTACAGGAATACATCTTGAGCACTACAGTGCCTCGACAAGTTTTGACAATTGGGTACACAATAACAGATTTCCCAAAGTACTGCTTTAGATCATGCACAACAAATGACTTAGAGCACACGTCTAACGCATACACACCATGAACTGTGCCTTATGGGCAAGTACACTTCGAAATAAAGAAATTATAAGACTCATTTTCGTTGCCGTGTGATCCGGTATACCCCTTTCGAGCTAGCCATTTCGAGTTAGCCATTACCGGGATTCTAGTTGCTGAATAAGCCTCAGCAATTACTGTGTAGTTATCGTATACCCAGTATGCACGGGAACGCTGTAAGACTAGTGCTAAAGGAAAACAGGATGTAATATTAAAGGAGTTCTGCAACACTTCTCGAACGCAGTCTGCAAACCGTCCTAAGCAGTCGCTTAGACTCCTGTAAACACACGTGAGCCAAATATTAGTGACGTTGCATGCACCAGGGCATTCTAAATACGGTTCCAAGCACAGCTGCAAATCTCCTGCTCTGCTTTGAACAGATGATGCCACAAGTAGCGCTTACTACGTCGGTTAGCGTCTTTAGTTGTTCAGAAAGAAATATGCAAACGTGTTCTTCATTTGCTGAACTCAACAAAAACAAATAATCCTTTACCCAGGACATTTCCGCGATTATGTAAGCCCTATAATGCTAGTTATACTCCAAGGGACGGAGTAAAGTGTTCCTCGCGACGTCATAGTGTCGTAAGAAGAGCCGGCGGTTTCCAGCCATATTTGATAGCACACTGCGAATTTCCTGAAAGCACACTACGAATATTTGGGTCACGCATGCGGTGGAGCCTCTAGGAGCGATGGGCACCGTTTGCAGACTACGCTAAGTGTTTCAGGGCCCCTTTGGATAACTTCTTACCTGCCAAAGGCTCTCTATCGTTAATTTCAAGATTACATTCATCATACCTAAAGTCATAAAGGTTCCTTTGCAATCTGATGTGAGAAAAATCTGCTCCAGAGACCGCATAGAGGTTTCTTTACAGTCTGCCGAGAAAACCTTCTCCAGAGACCACTCCACTACGTTCCGACTTTCTGGTTACCACAAGTTCAGGGGCAGCTATCACACTCGATACTCCGTTGGAGTCTGCATTAGGAGGTACAAGTGCTGACAACCACTTTGTGATGCGTGATTGGTGGAATGGGCATGTGGACCACAATGGACCATAATGTTGAAATACAGCTTCCCTAATTTACAAGAACTACTGTGAACTGCATTATTACTCGTTGCAACTCGCGGGACCGTGCCCCACCAATCGCAAAGAGATGGCGAATGTACGAAGGCAAGGACAAAGATAATCGACAAGACAGCATTGTAATTGCAGTATAATCAAATGTTCTACACTTACGAGGTCGTCCGCAATGATGAGCACAATATCTGGAGGTGGTTTATTGCCTAAAACTGCAGGTACGGCCGCAAGCACAAGCGTCAGGCACCACGTGCACCTCGCCCCGACGCTGCGAAAATGAAAAGCGCACACAAAAAATATCACGCAGGACATAACGAGATGTACTCCACAGTAATGTGTTCAGCAAGGTATAATTTATACATCGTAACCCGCACTAAAAAAAGACAACTTTGCGACTGCATGCAGCAGCCTCGTGCACTGATTAGCTTGTGAAGTAAACGAATGTTTTTCAAACCTCTAAAGCAACAGGAAATCGTCACGCGGTCACTGCGCCTTGATTTGGTGAGAAACGCTATCTCTTGAAGAGAACAAGGGAAATCGACCCGTATCATGAAAAGGAGACTCCAAGCCTTTTTTTTCATACCCTTTGCAAGAGATGTCATGGAACGGCGGGTGGCCGATATCCGTTTAAGAGGAGGATGTGGTGAACAAAGAGAAACGGAAACAGAGAAACGGCAGGGCACTTTAACCACGAAAGCTTCCACTTCGCTGCCCTCATCTGTGGAAAGGAGAATATGAAGATGTGAAAGAGGAGAGAAGGAAATAATAAAACGACTGGTGAGCCCGGTTACGTGTAAGGAGCTACAGAACTAGCCAAGGGCGCTTCCTCAAACGAGCAGTCTTCAGCAGATGTGTTAGCAGTGCATATTTTGAGAGTGACGTCCAACAACCTCTCACAGGGTGAAATAGTGTTCGAACAGTAAAAACGGAAAACTGGTAGAGAAGGACGGAAGGAGGGAAGAGAAGCATAAAGGAGGTGGAGAGAGATTAACCTCGGCTACACTGTCTGTCTACACTGTCTGGAGAATAGAAATGGGGAGAAAAAGCTTGAGGGGAAGAGCAAAGAAGAGTAGAAAATAACAGTTTAGAGCATGGAGCCGCTCGTCAACTGAAGTGCCACAGCCGATGCGGAGTCTGATGCGATGTTTTGTAGATTTGGAAACGTTTTCACACAGCGACTGAGATTAACCAAAGTTGAGTTTCCTTAGCGGGTTAAAACGGACGGGACACAGTACAAGACACACGAAATAAGCATTTTTCCCCGTGGCGCTGCAAATTTTCAAACATGTAACTTGTTAATTTTCAATCTTTCAATGCTTCCATGCATAGATACTATCGTCACAGTGAAACAGGTGATGACATCATACGGATCGGATGCATTACATCTGGCATAGAGCGGTTAGACTGAAACCGTGGTAACTCTGGCAGAACTAACGCCAGGAAAAAATAAATAGATTCTAGCATTTAATCAAAATTCCGTGCCCAGAAAATTCCGGCTTCAAGGGGCCTTTCCTAATACCCGCGCGCGCCGCACGCCCGCGCCTCTCCTTTTAAATGCGGAGCATTTCAGGCTCTTATAAGTTTTGTGGTGTATCTGGTTCACAACAAAACTGTCATCATCAGTAATTGAGGTCCCCGAGAGCCCGCATGCATTCCTTTATGCAGTGCCCAATGCACGGCGTTCGCACGCGCGCTCCTTCTCTTGCGCACATGACCTCAGCCCACTTCTACACTGACCATCCCGAGATTTGGAGGTCATCGAGAGTGCTACCCTTTCCGACCACGGAGACTTGCGCAGTCGTCTTGTGCGTGGCGTTTGCGTGTTGGCCGCAGGCTAGGCACAGCGCGTTATGAAGGAAAGTCTCAAAAAAAAAAAAGTCACAGTTTCGCCGCAAGGGCGAAGCAATGAATACGACAGCAAGAAATTGTAATGCTATACGAAGTGAGGTTCGCGGCTTCAAGAGCAATATTAATTGTAGCAAACATGCACTTGCTAAGTGAGCGCCTCCCGTGGGCACCGCGTGCTGCAGTACGAAGGCCTTTATACGTTGTGTGTCACAAAGCTACACATACAAAGCTAGGGGAGGCCGCTAAATGAACAAACAGAAGATGAGCACGAACTATCAAGTGAAGCACGCACGAAACGAACGCACAGATATACACCGAACGAGCGCGAATAAGCTGTCACAATGGATACTCTCAGTTTGAAAATCGCTCCCGTTGCAAAGGCGGCCGAAGCAGCCAAGGAAACTAGCGTGCTTCAAGTGTCGAGCTGTGACACGATATTTCGCGCTCATCTTCTGTTGGTTTAGAGGCGTCCATTGAGCTCGAGTGACTTTCGTACGCTCCCGTAACATCAGCGCGGACATCACATTGAAGCTCGAAACATCCCTCTTCTTCTCACCACGAGACAACCGCGCGAGCAGACAGCGGAAGGGCATCTCCCTGCGCAAATATTAGAAGCGAGCGAGCTGGCCTACGACTTTTAAATGCGCCCGGCGCTGCTCCTCGCGCCATCTCGCTGATAATGAAGAAACCTTTATAAGCCCTGCCAGCGGTAAAGGGTGTGTATATAAGGCTCGCCGTTAGCTCCCTGAAGGATCTGCTCTTTGTGGCGTAGTGGTTAGCTCCACGCGCTGCGGAGCGAGAGGTTCTTGGTTCGATTCCGGGCTTGGGAACATTTGTTTGAATTATTTTTCTTTGGGATTTTCATACATATGCATATACATACACGGTCATGACGGCGACGACGGGGACGGCAAAAACCAGCCGAGACTGTCCATATATTTGATATCGCAATAAAAGGAGCCGAGAAGTCCAGTCATCATGGAAAAAATTGATACAGACGCAAGCGTGGTGGCTTTTAGCGTCGATTTTCGCCAATGGTACTCACAAATACACAAAAGAACTGGTCCAAAAGCACCTTTGAAAGCGGGGTCCGATGTTTGCAAGTCCGCACTAGTCGGCACGCCCAGGCGGTTCTCCAATTTCTTGGATGCATGAAAAATTAAAGCTATTCCACTTATCATGGAAACATTCTTTGTGCTCTGACATAAATTATAACTTCACGATTAAATATATCGGGTACAAACCAATACTCTAAAAGTTGGAAAATAAATGATCAATGGCCTGAGGTCATTCTACAAATAGTTTGAGTTGGTCAAGATGACCGTAACTAATCTAAGTTGGTTGCCTCCCCGGGACGAGCATGTGCGCTTTTTTGAGTATTGGCGCAAGTTATCTCAAACATCCTGTATATATGATAAAAGCAAACACATCTATGCAGTGGGTCGGGTTGACGTCTGATGAGACAACTTTAGGGGTACCTTGTATGAGTGCATCTGTTTATTTTTTTTCTATTGTTGGAATAGCGGACACTTGAGTGACGAAGGCACTGAGTGGGATCCAAGACAGTTAGCATCTCGTATTGGTAGCAGTCCAGTCCTTGAGGGTCTAAGGAGCGCATCAGTTGGGGTACTTCACTGCATTGTGTGTACGGTGCTCAAACGCCCAAACTTCGTGTATCTTCTGCATACAAGCCCGCTTGACGCTCAGCAAGGAACTAGGCGACGATTGACCTATTATCATATAATTAACTGCTATGTGGCTTTAACGTTCACTTAACTGATGTCATGTTACTGGTAGGAGGACCCCCTGAGAGTTATGAAACTCCGGGACCTCCTTCTGTACTGATGAATGCATGACATTTAACGGGAGTGACTCTGCTCTGCATATCCCCCTCAGAATCTGTGAGCTGCGCATCCGAAGGATGTTAATAACGAATGCTTCATCTACGAGCAGCTTAACAGCCACTGGGAAGTCAATGTTCGAAATGGCCACGTCGGTGCCATAGACAGCATTTGTGCCTAGCTGCGTGCGAGGCGGACGCGCTTACCGGCGAGGTCGGTGATGCGGCGCAAGGTTTCTAAAGCTACCACATGGTGAACATTGCCCAGACCTTGTTTCACGTGTTGCTTCCGATGCTCAGTATCTCATTTGGTATTAACGTCTCAAGGTAGAGAGAGAGAGAGAAAGGGAAAGGAAAGACAAGGAGGTTAACCAGAGGCAATCTCCAGTTGGCTACACTGTAATGGGGAAGGGAAAAGGGCAACGTCTCAACATTCACAGGTTCCCTTTGGCCTTCTTAAAGAGAGAGATAGGAAGAAGCGAAGAAGGCTCGACGTGCGTTTGGTTAGTCAGTTGGCTATCCTGCACTGGTGCAAGGGATGAAGGGATGAAATAGAATGGTAGAGCTACGGCCTTCTCAAAGGGCCCTGATTTGCCTGCGGAAAACGCCAACACAGTCGCTTCAAGGGTAGTCGGCTATTATCTTCACTTAGCTACGGTTCTAAGGCTACTCAAGCCTCTGAACCATTCAACGTTCTTCTCACGAGCAGGGTGAATTGTGTATCATCTTTGTGGGTAGATGTTTCGGAACAGTTCATTTCTGCATTATGAAATTTCATAAAGAAGACAGATGGGACATATTTGTGGATGTAGCAACGCAAACGATTATACCAGGTGCTTTGTATACTCATTCACTATACGTGTGTCCCATTTTCTGTCGCCGCCAGTGCAGACAGTAACAGTACCGGCGCATCACCCAATAATTTTATGCTTGTGATGACACGGTTTCGTCGCACATTTTAGCATTTATTGAATTTGTTGTAAAGAAATTATGTTAGCCTTTAACATTCCGTGTTGCGTGTTCTTTCTTTCACAAGACAATTTATACGCAACAGTCGTCGATGAATTCAGCGCAATCCGCTGTCGGGAAGATAGACAGCGAAGCTGTCCGCAATGCACCCTATTTCCTACAGGTGGTAACTACATGGGAGAGCTGTACTACAGTATTTGTATACGGTGATATTGTAAGCAGTGCGAAGCTGGAGAGTGACGAATACAAACATTCTTTTTCAATTAGAAAAGAAAGGCAACAAACGATGAAGATTATTTGACTTCTAGGTCTTTCCCACACCACCAGATGATTATGAGAGAAGCCGTTAGTGGAGGGCATGGGAAATTTCTACCACCTACGGTTCTTTAACGTGCCGTGACATCGCACAGTACACGGGCCTCAGCATTTTGCCTCCGTCATTATGAAGCAGCCACGCCCGGGATAATATGCAGCCAGCCAATTAGTGCACGTACATTTTAATGCACAGGTTTGCGGCTCAAAATGTTTCGTCGTCTACGGATCACTCACACTTTCGAAGCACTGAATCTTCTCCACGAAGCTTCCATGGACAGGAACTATCGGACAGTCCTCTCACTGTTTGCCAAACCTTCCTCTGCTTTCTGAGAAAGAGTTGCCAGTATGCGGTCGGCTTGTCCTATGAGCCAGCTGCGACGCTGTTAACTTGTCCCATGCGCGCAACGGGACCACTACCTTGTTTTGCTAAGGCCGGTTAAACGGAACGTTTGCGTTGGAAGCGCACTGCGACCCACGGCTGTCCATCACACGCCTTATATGTAGGTCAGCCACGTAATAGACATTCTCGAACATTTCACCCTAATGCAGGTGCTACGGCCGGGACATCAAGTGTCATGGTCATGTGTAGAGGAATCTTCGGAAGCTTCGCTCAGGCGTTGGACGTAGTTATGGAGTGGATTTGAGCGCTGTCAAATGTGCCGCTTGCGGTTCGAAGTCCCGGCTTTATCTCTTGTGATGATTATTTCAGAGCGACAACGGAGCTAAGGCTCTCGCGTTCAACGAGCGCGGATAAATAGGTGGAAGAGGAGGCACAATAGAACAGCTGGCCTGCCGCAAGGGCATTTCGTCAAGGTCGCTCCGCATTGCACCGTATACCACTTATTTGAGAATTGCATAGCATGCGCACGCTGCAATCAGCGCATGACTGTCTAAACATCCAACGTGTTTGCCTGGGTCCATGCGTTATCCAGAGTGCATGTCAACAACATGCAGACAAAGAAAACACGTCACGTGTTCCGAGTATGAATATGCACGCAGCCTCCCTGTCAGTAAAACTGTCATTTCAAGGGCGGTGGCTCTTACTTCTGGAGTTTTCAATCGAAGCTTATATTGCCTCGGAATTGTCGGTGGCACCATGGGGGACACCAGGAAACCCGACTCACACAGCTGGTGAAACACGTGAGCCGTGCGCCCTTAAGACGTGCACGCTTACCAGCGTTCTCTCGGTAAACGAAAGAAATCTCATGTGAACATACGTGCGCCGCATAAATCCATTGGACTTTGAAAGAAAGAAAGAAAGAAAGAAAGAAAGAAAGAAAGAAAGAAAGAAAGAAAGAAAGAAAGAAAGAAAGAAAGAAAGAAAGAAAGAAAGAAAGAAAGGAAGATTTCCAGCGCGATTAGCTTCTCTTTGGCATCATTTAGAACGCGCTGATTTTCCATTTACTAACTTAAGAACCAGTCCAATGTGCATTCTTAATTAAATGAACGCTGCGGATCACGGTTATGTACATAAACCTTGCCTCAAATACGCCTGATATTTCCTTTGCTCTATATCATGCTCACGTGTTGACCAACCACAAGGGACGGTTTTGCACTTGGTTTTCACGGCCCGTTTGAATCGGCTGGGCGAGAGACTTCGTCTGTCTGTCAATCTGTCTTGTGACAGACTCACAGACAAGAAAGAATATTGTCTTTAAAAAAGACAAGCTTGCACTAGCGAAGCAACGGAAGCCAAGCAGATTGGCTCTAGGATGGCGAGGGGTGTTCCACCGTACATCCGCACTAGACATGGTACGACGCTTCGGGAACGCCTCGCGAAGCACTGCCAGACCCAGAAAATTCTGAAGTTTTCCCACCAAGCTCAGTGCAAAGACGTTTGCGTCGAACCAAAGACGGTGGCATACCCCGCATGGGTGGCGTCGGTTTGACGCCGTCCCACCTCTTTGCCATAGTACACTATGCATGCCTATGCTATTCTAGGATCTGTTTGTACGGGACGCTATGCACCGGACGACGACGATGATGATGACTGTGGTTTGTTTAGGGAAAGAATGATGATGATGATGACCGTGGTTTGGTTAAGGAAAGGACGCTGATTTCTGGAGCCCACTGAGGGAGCACGGCTAAGCGTCCGTGGGGGTAGGGGAAAGGGATTGAAAGAGATAGAAGAGGAACGCCGTAGTGGATGGCTGCCGAAACTTTGACCACCTGGGGTTCTTTAACGTGCACTGACAACGCAGAGTACACGGGCCTCTGGCATTTTCACCTCCATGGGAAATGCGACCGCCACGGCCAGGATCGAACCCGCGTTCTTTATTTATTTTTTAATAGGGGGGGGGGGGGGATTAGGGCAGTCGAGCACCGTAAGCACTATACCACCGCGGCCGACGATGTGATGAACACCTTTTTATGGTGCTCACTCACTATGGGGGATAGCCCAAGAATCGGGCGGCCGTGGCCAGTCAAACAGGGGTTGTATCAAGAGGGACTGAACCAAGAAGAAGAAGGGTAAAAAGAACAAGGAAAAAGTAACTACAAAAATTGACGGCAGATCCACGAGGTGAATGATGATGAGATTGGGCGAAGCTCCTGGAAGTAATCATCGGTTAAACCGTGAAATTTCTTCCGTTAATTCGCCCGATAAAAATGACGTGAAACGATTGATTAAATGTTTTATCAAACTTTTATTGCTGGTTTCCGTTGTCCTTTCATTATGACCGCTTTGTGGTCGGTGAAATGTAAGCTAAGTGGTTCTTGCACTGGTTGCAGATGAAAACCATTGCTTTACCTGGCGTCTTTCGTTAAGCAGCTGGCGTCTTTTCGTTTTGCTTTAGAAACATCTGGCGTCTTTCGTTAAGCAGCTGGCGTCTTTTCGTTTTGCTTTAGAAACATCTGGCGTCTTTTCGTTTTGCTTTTAGAAAACATCTGGCGTCTTTCGTTGGTTTATTTCATCAATCAACGGCGTTTTGAACAAAATTTTTATTGTTTAATCACGCACAGGAGAAATCTCACCAGGCACTACCTTGGAGGTAAACAATGGCTGCTACTGGGAATGAGAGACAGCAGAAGTCGGCTTTTAACACTTCTACTTCTACTAACGTTTCCTACTGGAACATGCCAATGGCTGCTAATGCGGAATGAGAGACAGAAGAATTCGGCTTTTAGTTAACGCGCACGCTGCGAATTTTTTTTATTGTTCAACAACGCACAGGAGAAATCTCCCACCGGCACCACCTTGGAGGTCAAAGCGTAAGACTGGTTACGCACTACGACTACGACTACGACGAGGGACGAACGGGTGCCGCGTTAAGGAGCTTCGCCCCTAAAAGAAAGAAAACACTGAGTGGTCCAGTAGTCAGACTTCAAGAGTAGTGCAACGTCTCGATATGAAGACCGCGAGGATCGATTTTGGTACGAGATGGAGTAGGAAGGAGGAAAATGTATAAATAAAGTTAGCAAGAAAATCTGTGTCATTTAAGAAGTCGAAGAGAGCGGAGCAGACATCCCTGCGACAGTACCCGAATACAGTGGCCCCAAGTGATGAGATTACCGGAACTTTCATTTCTATCCCCAGCGTCTGAAATGGAGTTTCGCAACTATTTTTTCTCTGGGGCGAGTATCTGCGATAGACTAAAGGAAGTGGTCAATAGACTCGATTTCATTGCAAAATACACATAGCGGGGACGTCCGTAGACCGGCTCTGTGCAAGTAAAGGTTCAGATGCGGAATTCGACAGCGTAATCTCGTGAATGAGACCTCTAATTGCCGGGATGCGCACCACTGTTTATTCCAGCAAAATCTCAAAAGTTCGAAGCCTTTTAATCTCTCTAGACAGGAGTCAAGTTCACTTTGTAAACAAGCATTTCTATATCGCAGTGCTGTCACGTAATCTGTGCCAGGTAAGACGTATGAACCACTTGAAAATGATTTCATTTAGATATAACCCGCAGTGGCCTGGCACCCATACCAGATGAATAGTTCGCAAGTTGGCAGGTATTGGAGAATGGAACGTGTTGAGCAGATCTGAATTTGTTGCCACGTGAAGAGCTGAGCATACTGAACGAGAGTCTGTAATTATAACTGCTGCCGAATCATGTGAACGAGGTTTACGAAGCGCTAACACAATAGCCAATAACTTCATTATCATCATCAGTCTGTCTACGCCCACTGCAGGGAAAAGGCCTCTCCCACAAATCTCCAATTATCTCCGTCCTATGCTAAGTGGGCCCAATTTATCCCCACAAACTTCCTGATCTCATTTGCCCACCCAACTTTCTGCCACCCCTTGCCACGCTTGCCTTCTCTAAGAATCCAGTCTGTTACCCTTAATGACCAACGGTTGTCTTGTCTTCGCATTACATGGCCCGCCCACGCCCATTTCTTCTTCTTAATATTTATTTATATATCCCTAACACGCGTTTCTTCTTTAACTCACTCCGCTCTTTTCTTGTCCCTTAAGGTTACACCTGCCATTTTCCCTTCCATAGCTCGCTGCGTCGTCCTCAATTTAAGCTGAACCCTCTTAGTTAGCCGCCAAGTTTCTGCCCCGTATGTGAGGCAATAACTAGCACCGGACAAATGGACGCACACAGTCTTTGTCTTCTGCTTGCACATGGAACACGTGTGCCCACCAGCCGCAGTTTTGCCAGCGTAGCACTGGGCTCAGGGCATGAGCGCAAGAGAAGAAAGAAGAGCGCGTGCGAACGCCGAACATTGGCCACTACATAGAAGAGCACGCACACTCATGATGACGGTGGTGTTTTTGCAACGTCGCTTGTGTGGTTTGACCGACAACTTGGCTGTTAAAAGAGAAGAAAGAATAAGGCGCACTAGAAGCTTCGCTTGTCCCCATTTTCCCGATAGGGAATGGGCTACTGCTGCTGAATCAACGGTCCCAGACCTCATATTGGTCTGAGACCGTTGATGGCGTTAAGCCCTTGAACACCAAAATGGGCTCCTTCGGTGAGAATGAAGACGGCATATGACTACGGCACATATTCGTCGAGCCATGAACAACAATGAGAATTTTTCGTGGCAGCATCCCTATTTAAGGTCCCTGCAAATTACATTCTAGTTCCTATTTGCTTCACTTAAATGCACTCAGTGAACGACATCAGGAATGATATTTGTGCATCCCGAGTGAACCATATGGATTTCATAATTTAGGGACTTTTTACTCATCCTGGGGAAATGCGTATGCCACTCACTTAGCAGCCATCCAACATCTTCAGAACCAAGCATTGAAAATAATAACATTCAGTAGCTTCATGTCAAATTCGTCATCTTTACTTTGTTCACATGGAATTTTATCAGTTCAGAGCCTGAACAAATATTTTGTTGGCATTCTTATTTATAAATACGTAAATGGAAAGCTTCCTGTTCCTTGACTAGACTCAAGTCAGTTTCCTCAATGACATCGACTCGTCTTTTGCAGAGGCTGACAAATCTCTCTTACCTAAACCCAGAACTAATCATGGAAAGTTTATCGCAAAATTTTCCTCTGTATCCTTGTGGAATTCCTTGCCTAGGGATATGAAGAATGGATCCCTGGTTATGTTTAAAAAATCCCTGCGTCTTCACCTATTACGTTCATAAAGCTTTATCTTGTTCATAGTTACGGTTGTCGCATTTTAGTGTATATTGTTTTGGAATGCGAAGCATTTCTTAGCGAACTTCGGCGACTTTGAGCGTATCTATCTATCTATCTATCTATCTATCTATCTATCTATCTATCTATCTATCTATCTATCTATCTATCTATCTATCTATCTATCTAGCCGCCTACGACTTTGTGCTCTCCATGGCCGTTTCGTTAATGGAATGTATACGAAAATTGGTATGCCGCAACATGACTGCATGACGAACATAAATGACAGGTCATAACATGAACATCATGATGTGCATGTCATGAGTGACATGATTTACATGCCACGGCCTTGGTGCTCTCCTGGCCGTTTCGTTAATGGGATTTATACGAAAAGTGGTATGGCACATGACTGCGTGAAGAACATAAATGACCAGTCATAACATGAAAATCATTATATGCATGTCATGAGCGGCCTGATTTACGTGCCACGCGTTTCGTTAATGGGATGTATACTGAAGTTTGTATGACACAACACGATTGCGAGAGGAACGTAAATGACAGGTCATAACATTACAATCATGATATGCGTGTCATGAGTGGCATGGTTTACATGCCACAGTCTTGCTGCTCTTGCGGCCGTTTCGTGAACTTTGTATGTACCAAAATCGGTGTAGCGACACAACAATGCAGATCCATTTTACGTTCCTGATGCGTGCTTCGCATTTCCTTGATTCCCACTGCACGTGGGATCTGCCATTTATTTGTACTCATCTGTACATTTTGCACAACTTATGTTTGTTGTTTTCGTGCATATATGCAAATTTTGTATAATTTATTTCTATCTTCATCACTGCATATCATAGTGTTGTTGCTCTGACGCATGATTTTATAGGAGGTCTCACCCACAGTCTCGCGACTTTGAGACCTCCTTGTGTATCTGCGAATTTTTACATACAATGTACCATGTATTTCTGATGATAAATCAAAAACATCGAGCAAGCTCATTTCGACACAGGAGGTTATTGTAGAACAAATAACATTGTTTTATTTTTCCTACAAGAACAATGAGAAAGAATGAGCACAAGCTTCGCATCTATTGCTACTTTATAAAGCTTTTTTCTGTTTCACTTGAGAGATGGTCGCTGACTCAGGCTAGCGAGTTAGCATGGCAAAAGCTTGCATTAGCAGACTGCGCAATGAGCTGCGAGGCGAACGAAGGAAAACAAACAAATGAGTATTCTGATGTATAATTGGTTTCCCCGCAACTGTTCGTTTAGGCGCGTGCCGTCAGAGTTACCTGTACTGGTTTGGCCACAGCACACAGTAAGCATTTAGACAGAACAAGGAAAAGTCTCACAAGGCTTTTTATAACATACACGTGGCATATCGTTTACCGCGCCAATTCGGAGGCTTCAAAAAGTCAGAGAACGCTATACTATAACCACTACACGTTTCCCCATGTTGTCGCAGCGAACTTGCATGTGCGTCTGGCGAATGGCGTCAGTAGGGGAAAGTAGGCTAATAAGATTTTCGCAGCGGTTGGCGGATCCCAGGAAGAGGGCAGGGCGGGTAGCAGAGGCTCATAAGGTAAATAGGAAGTGAATTTATTGCACCAAGTGAAAAATAAAGTGCATCGAGGATGCATTTGTTGTAGTAAATAAAGAATTAAGCGAATAAAATATCAAATTGGCTCAAATAGGCCCTAAGTGAACGAGATGTGTAATGTATTTAATTCAGATGTACAGGGTCGTCCACTCTTAGGGTGAACACGGCGCAGCGTGGCTGCCTTCTTTAGAACGCCAGCGCTCGCGATGAGACTGCGCATCGACGCTAATCTAGTGCAGGCATAGAGGGGCTTGGATCACTCTGTGCGCCTGCACATTATTAGCTTCGATATGTGCGCACGTCGCAAGCACTCGCGTTCCAAATAGGAAGCCACGTTGCGTCGTGTTCACCCTAAGAGTGGACGACCCTGTACGTGGCTAGGCTCTGACGAAAAGTTGGTTCGTCTGTCGAGCCGCGTCGACAGACAGTCTTAACAGCAGTTGCTTGTCTCGTCATCCTTCCTCACAGAATGGAAGGGGCCGAGAACTTTAAATGACATAGCTGTTTCTGCGTAGGTGAGATATTACAGTTGCTTCATTATTTTTGTTTTCGTAAACCCGATACATATCACTAGACTTTTCATTGTCTCGTGTGTTTAGTGTGTTGTGAACGGTAGGGTGGGTCATGCGCATGGTGGAAATGGCGGTGGGATCGGCCGTACCAGTATTCAACCCAACAGCCGCTCCGGACAGACTTGCAATAGCTCTGGAAAAATGCAGCATATAATTGCGCGGCGCCAGCGTGACTGAAGCGCACGAGGCACTGGTGATGCATGGTGCGGTGATGGATCCCGGTGATGGATGGCGGTGATGGATCATGCAGTGCGCTGCTTTGTAAATTGCCGCATGCCAGATTTCGGGACCCACGGCACAAAGGAGAGAGAGGAAGTTAGGCTACGCTCAGATCCATCAAATCTTAATTGTGTCTGAAATTCGTTGGCATATTTGCCCTTGAAAAAGAATGCGTTGCAGCGAAACCGCTGGCCCCTAGCTAGCCGGCCATCTTCTTGACATTGCAGTGCTTACATAAGCGGCATCATCATCATTACGTACGAGCACATTCAAGTGAAACGAAATCGACAGTGGCTGTTAAGGCACAGTTTAAACGACAAGTGTTAAAAAGTGCTTATGTGTGGTCTTCACTATGGTACAAGTAACATTGTAATGCCATCTCTACCGCGCATCACCGGTGCTGGGACTTGATGTCCGCACTATATATAGGCCAACGAGCGCCAAAAATGGACTTTGGAAAATTTTGCTGCAGGCGCACATTGCACGGTGTAAAGAATTGAACGAAACACTGGATAGCCATTTTAATGAGGACATTTATTTGCGACAGGTGAATTGATATTGCTTGAACAGTGTCATGAGTAAGAGGGGCCCACAAACACAGGCTAGCAGACGAAACGGAGAGATCGGCGAAGTGGCGCGGGAATGCACGCGCCATGGACACGTCGGTGTTCATAATTGGATGTCAGCGGGCTCGCGGCACGCGACCCGAGGAGAGATCGGTGATCGGGAAGGCTGAGGTGGCATTCTCTGCGCGGCACCGGTCGACGAAGGGTGTCTGGCCAGCTACGGTCTGGTGACGAGGAGACGAGGGCGTCGGGCTCCGGGGTGCCGTCGATCTGGCTGACGATCGAGTACGGACTTCGGAGTGGCAGCGGCTGAACTTCAACAGTTCCCGGCGTACCCGCAGCGCTCCACCTTCGCCGGCAGAACGGGACGACCGGCAGAAGAATCGCTGCAGAGGGCCGGTCTTGGTTGGAGACCGAGCACTACATATGAGGAGGCCTAGGCTGGGCTAGGCCTAAGCGGTGACTGGTCACGTCACAGGAGCAGCAAGGCGGCGGACGAGGACGGACCTTGCGTGAGCGGCGGCCACCACCAGCAGCGTCTGTCGACGACAGCGACGCGACACGACACGCCGAGAGATCACCGACTTCGAACCGCACCGCAACGAATTCAATGTAAGCGTATCTACTTCAGCGTGAGCAACGGCCGCGGACACAGGGTTGAGAGACTCCCGTTGGAACTGCGCCCAACGCGGAGGGTTTGTAGGCTATGATAGGTTGTTAACTTAGTTTGTTTTTCCCTGGTTCTTTTTTTTGGTGTGCGGTGTGATGTTTGTTCATTTATTTCATGTCTTTGTGTTCCTGTTTATAAAGTAACGTCTTTTGTTTTTTGTTAACGCCTCTCGCCTCCGTCACTCTCTCTCAATCCATCGGAGCAAGCGCTCCCGAGATCCTCACACACAAACTCGTGACAATAATTGGCGAGCCTGCCAGGATTAACATCTCCAGGCCCAGTCACGAATGATCGTCGGGGGTTGCGAAGATGGATTGGGAGCGTTTGGCGGCGATAGCTAAGAGTAGAAACCTGTCAGGAAAGGAGGTGCTGAGGTTATTTGAAGATGCCCAAAAAGAACGGGAGCGAGAGCATGAAGCAATGGTAGCTCTACTAAAACAACAGATAGCTGAGGCCGAAGGGAAGCTGATGTACCGGAAAAGGGAGGAGACATCATGTGTAAATTTGCCAGTAGTGCAATCAGTCGAAATCGGTGGACATGAGGCGGAAGTTATCGAAATTCCGGAAATTCAGGCGAGTCAGGAGATCGTCTCGGTGGAGTCGGAGGAGTGCGGCGCGGTTACCGCAAGTCTAGAGGAGCTCGAGTCGGAGGTTGAGGATGCGGGCGTAGGCGCCCAAGAGTTTATTGAGGATGCGGGCGTAGGCGCCCAAGAGTTTATTGATGATGCGGGCGTAGGCGCCCAAGAGCTGTTGAGCGCAGCGGAGGAGAAAGCGCACCCACTGCTGGTGCAGGAGGACAACGTAGAGTGCATTGCAGGTCGCTGCAAGCACATACTTGACGGAGGGCGTATTGCAGGTTGCTGCAAATGGAGTTTTGATGGGGTTTGTTCCGATGTGTGCGCCACAGGGAAGGACGTGAGATCGAGTCATGATCCGTGCGAAAATGGTGCCGTGCTCGAGAGCGAGCACAGTGAAGGTGAAGTCCGCGATCGTAGCGGTACAAGTGGGAGTGAGGAAGTCAAACTTGAGGAAAAGGCAGACGCGGACGCTGCCAACGAAGGACTTGGTCAGAAGGCACGTCGAGGAAAGCGAGTTCGAAACAAACTAAAAGTAAGAGTACGAGGCAAGGCAACGGAGCAGGGATCGAGTAGACGCCGGGGAACAGTCGGTCGCAAGAGGCGAGAACGCAAGGGTCGGCGTCGACAGCGGGCGTTAGGTAGATGCACGAGAGAAGTAGCTCAGAAGACGCGTGCATGTTTGAAAGAGGGCAAACGCTACACCCGTACAAGGGGTTCGCGAGCACGTGCGGTAAAAAGACGCGAGAGAGAAGGTAGTGGGATGAGGCGTTTGACTTTGAAAGAGGACAAACGCGGCAGCCGCACCAGGCGTCCGCGAGGCAAGGTAGCAAAGAAACGCCGCAGGATGTTTGGCAATACGAACAAAAGCCGCCGCCGTAGCGAGCGTTTGAGGCGACGAGCACATGCGAGGAGGCGCGCAAGAGAGTGGCGCGAGCTGCCGACTGGGAGAAAGCCCAGAGTTAAAGCGGAGAGGTTTTTCCTGTGGCCTCTGAAGAAAAAGATTATTGGTTTATAAACAGGATGGCCTTTCACGGAAAAGAAATTCGGCAATAAAATCAAGTAGTTAGACAGGAAAGAAGATGGACTGGAAAGTCAGAAGAGATACAAGTACGATAGTGGAGCTGGACAAAGTGCACAATAGAGCAGGTCATAGTTTAAAGAGAAAGGATCAACAGCAAAAAGCGACATAGGAGTAAGGGAAAAGAAAGGGCAAGCACGAGGTCTTATAGGTTGTTGAAAGGAACATGGAAGCCTTTGAAAGGACGCAGACAGAGCCTGTAAAGGTTTAGAGGTGTAACGGGAAATGAATGAATGTCGTTGTCAAGCTTGTGTATAGGTGTAGTGGAGAAAGAAAGGAAAGCAAAAGCGGATAGAGTAATGAGGAAGTTCGCATAGATCGGAACGATAGAGAGAGGAAAGAAAAATTATGTGTTGTTAGCTAGTGTTGCGAGAAGGACTGCTGTGTGGTATGTGGTACGTTGGGAGAGCAGAGTGTGCTTCCGTGGTGGAGTGTACAGCATGTATAGCTATGTGTTGGTAGCGAATGGGAGTACTGTTTAGTGGACCGCAAGTGAACTTGGTGAACATTGATGACTATCGTGAAAGGTGAACATTGTGGGCAGTGACGATGTATTAGAGGTGTGTGTGGGTAGTGATATATGGCACTCTATATAGTGTATTGATACAGTGCATTGATAGGGTGAGATACTGGTGTAGGGGATTGTACTGTATCGTTAAGTGGACACAAGCGTGGACTGAACGAACATTCAGTTCTGTGATGTGTGAACAATCAGTGAAGTGTGTGGGCCTTATTGCTGCGTGTGGTGGTGATCAGTGGCATTGAGATGCGTGAAAGTGTGTCGGTGTAAAGTGATGTGTGGTGCGCTCGTGATGGCCTACGAACGAGATACGGTGAGCTCCAAATTGAAGTCATCCGGAGTTTATTTACGAAAAAGCAAGAGGATTTGGCAAGTTCAGGAGGATTCAGAAGAGGAGGAGGAAGCAGTTTTTTAAGAAAAAACTCTTAAAAGGGGGGCCAATGTCATGAGTAAGAGGGGCCCACAAACACAGGCTAGCAGACGAAACGGAGAGATCGGCGAAGTGGCGCGGGAATGCACGCGCCATGGACACGTCGGTGTTCATAATTGGATGTCAGCGGGCTCGCGGCACGCGACCCGAGGAGAGATCGGTGATCGGGAAGGCTGAGGTGGCATTCTCTGCGCGGCACCGGTCGACGAAGGGTGTCTGGCCAGCTACGGTCTGGTGACGAGGAGACGAGGGCGTCGGGCTCCGGGGTGCCGTCGATCTGGCTGACGATCGAGTACGGACTTCGGAGTGGCAGCGGCTGAACTTCAACAGTTCCCGGCGTACCCGCAGCGCTCCACCTTCGCCGGCAGAACGGGACGACCGGCAGAAGAATCGCTGCAGAGGGCCGGTCTTGGTTGGAGACCGAGCACTACATATGAGGAGGCCTAGGCTGGGCTAGGCCTAAGCGGTGACTGGTCACGTCACAGGAGCAGCAAGGCGGTGGACGAGGACGGACCTTGCGTGAGCGGCGGCCACCACCAGCAGCATCTGTCGACGACAGCGACGCGACACGACACGCCGAGAGATCACCGACTTCGAACCGCACCGCAACGAATTCAATGTAAGCGTATCTACTTCAGCGTGAGCAACGGCCGCGGACACAGGGTTGAGAGACTCCCGTTGGAACTGCGCCCAACGCGGAGGGTTTGTAGGCTATGATAGGTTGTTAACTTAGTTTGTTTTTCCCTGGTTCTTTTTTTGGTGTGCGGTGTGATGTTTGTTCATTTATTTCATGTCTTTGTGTTCCTGTTTATAAAGTAACGTCTTTTGTTTTTTGTTAACGCCTCTCGCCTCCGTCACTCTCTCTCAATCCATCGGAGCAAGCGCTCCCGAGATCCTCACACACAAACTCGTGACTAGTTCAGTAGCATCGGAGCATATTCAACACATTCACTTCCCGATTATACATTAGCATCACCACTATCTTCCCCTTCTCTCAAATCATTGGCTACACTGCCTTGCTGCAACAATACATTGTGGTATGCCTATTGCCTCATTGCTCTATAGCGCTCTTACTATATTGTCTTTCACCGCTACCTCTATACACAAGATGGACAATAACATTCTTCCCTTTCCATTTACACCTCTAAATCTCTACAGGCTATGTCTGCGTCCTTTCAAAGGCTTCCATGTTCCTTTCCTTTCAACCACCTCTAACACCTCGTGCTTCGTTTTTCTTTTTTCCTTACTCCTATGTCATCTTTTGCTGTTGATCCTTTCTCTTTAAACTTAATTGATCTGTCCTGCACTTTCTCTAGCTCCACTATTGCACATGCTACGAGTTACCTATCTCTCTTCTACCTTTCCAATCACGTTCCTATTCATTGTCCTTTAAATCTCTAAATGCTCTGCCAAGTTCTTTCTCTTCCCTAACAACTATACAGTACTTGCTATGATAATTTTTCTGATCTATTTTCCCCGTCCGTATGTCTTTATCCTTGAGCCTGTCTCTGTTCATTTCCGTTAGCAGCCATCCTATCATAGAAACGCGTTCTTTTTCTTTAGCGGCCACAAAAAGAATCTTTCTGTCTCAGTTATGAGCCCTCTCTCAAACAATGATCGGTGCCACACCTTCGTGCGCCTCCTTGCTCGTGCATGTCGCCTCAAACGCTCGATACAGCGGCGGCGTTTGCTCGCATTGCCAAACATTCTCAGGCGTCTCTTCCTTGCTGAATTCGCTCGCGAACGCCTGGTGTGCCCGAAGCATTTGGTATCTTCGAGGTCAAATGCCTCCTCAAACACTTCTCTGTCGCGCGCCTTCTTATTGCGCACCGTCGCGACCACCTTGTGCGACGCCTGCGTTTGTCTTCTTTCAAACGAAAACGCGCCTTCAAAACATTCTCCCTCGCGCGTCCACCTCCTGCACGCGGTCGCAAACGCTTACCCCGCCCGCGGCGTTTCCTCATTCTGGCGCTCACGAAACGCCTCTCAGACACTACCGTGCGTTTACGCTTCTTCAGCTGCCTCTTGCAACCGACTTCTGCACGGCGTCTACTTGATCGACGCTCAATCGACATGCTTCGTTCCCTCACATATCGCTTCTTTGGAACTCGCGTTTTCCGACGCGCCTTATCACCAAGTCCTCCGTTGGCAGTGTCCACGTCTGCCTTTTTCTCAACTAAGACCTCCTTGCTCCATTTGTACCGCTCCGATCGCGGACTTCACTTCCCCTGTTCTCACCCTCAAACTTCACGAGTTCATCGCGCGGATCGTGGCTCCGCTTCACATCCTCCACTGTGGGGCACACATCCGAATGGACCCCGTCGAAACTCAATTTGCAGCAACCTGCAATACGCCCTCCGTCAACTATGTGCTTGCAGCGACCTGCAATGCACTCTCGATCAAGTACATGCTTGCAGCAGCCTGCAATACACTCTTGATTCTCCTGCACCGGCGGTGGGTGCTCTTCCTCCTCCCCCGCTGCGCTAAACAGCTCTTGGGCTCCTACGCCCGCATCCTCAATCTTTGACTCCATCTCCTCTATACTTGCGGTAACCGCGTCGCAGATCTCTGACTCTACTAAGACGATTTCCTCGCTCGTCTGAATTTTCTTAAGTAGGCTTACTTCCACCTCATGTTCCCTAAATTCCACGGACGGCTGCGCGGGCAAATCTAGACATGACGTCTCCTCCTTATTCCGGTGAATCACCTTTGCTTCGGCCTCAGCTATCTGTTGCTTTAGTATAGCTACGGTTCTTTCATGTTGCTCTTTTTCCCGCTCATATTGTTGTTTTTCCCGCTCATATTGTTCATCGCGTTCTCGTGCACATTCCTCAAAAAACCTCAGAGCCTCCTTTCCTGATAGGTTCCTGCTCTTCGCGATCGCCGCCAAACGCTCCCAATCCATCCTCGCAACCCCCGACGATCATTCGTGACTGGGCCTGGAGATGTTAATCCTGGCAAAGGCTCGCCAATTTATGTCACGAATTACCGCCGGAGAAGATCTCGGAGGGTTGTACTACCGAGAGTGGGAGAGGGAGTGAGAGACGCTTGACGACAGTAGCGTTTTATCACAGCAAACCAAACTTTTATAACACGGCAAACGCAAACCCAAAAGTGAACAGATATATAAAAGCAGAAAATTAATTCCGGGAATTGCCTCCAAATGAAACTAACAGCCTAATCTGACAATACTTTTCAAATGCCCGACTCGGCACAACAACCCAACAGTGAACAAATGGCTACAGCCCGAAAGCTAACACAGAAAAGGAAAAAAAATACTAATCATAATCAAACTCTCTGCTGCCTTTGACAATCTTCTTTAAACTAAATTCGGCTCCGTTCTTAGCACTGAGTCTGGCCACTGTGGCCTCGCCGACGCCGTCGCGATGAACACACGGAAAGTTCTTACGTTGCGGGCGCGGTCCCCACTCGTCGTCACCAAGTCCGCTGCTGGTGTAGAGACTCGTCGGGCGGAAGTCGTCGCTGTCCTTTACGACGGCTAGAAGAGACCGCTTGCTTCCGAAGCCGTCGCCCCGTCTCCACTGATGACGTGGCCTGACCCAGGGTTAGGCCTAGCCGCCAGGCTAAGTACGAGTGCGGTCCCCCGCTCGCAGTGGTGACGTGTCGCGCTGGTGAATTTCTGCTGGCCGACCTTCGAAGGGGGAGTGTTGGCGGCGCGTCCGGAACCCTCGGCTGCAGCACCTCCGCGGAGCCTCGCTCGAATCTTGGCCGAGGTCTATCGCTACGCCCCGGAGTACCAGCGTCTCGGGCTCCCGAGCTGAACGCCCGCCGTTCCCGTCGACAGAGCGAAGCTGCCGATGCGTCCTTCTTCGGCCGTAGCCAAGCAGACAATCCCCCTGCTGAACGCTGCTGCGCCCTTTTCATCCCTCGTTTCACGCGTCACGAGCGCACGTGCTGCTTCATCGGCGAACGGTCTTCGCCGTCGTCGTCGTCTGCTCTGCGCCGCCTCCCTTTGACTCATGACATGGAATTTATGTCACGAATTACCGCCGGAGAAGATCTCGGAGGGTTGTACTACCGAGAGTGGGAGAGGGAGTGAGAGACGCTTGACGACAGTAGCGTTTTATCACAGCAAACCAAACTTTTATAACACGGCAAACGCAAACCCAAAAGTGAACAGATATATAAAAGCAGAAAATTAATTCCGGGAATTGCCTCCAAATGAAACTAACAGCCTAATCTGACAATACTTTTCAAATGCCCGACTCAGTCACGACTCGTGACAGGTGAATTGATATTGCTTGAACAGAGACTTACAAACTCAACATGAACCGTCGCGAGACATAGCGTAACAACTCGCAGTAGTACGACAACACCGACAACAGCAGAACAATGCTAGAATCAATGGTATGTAAAGCGTTCTGCGTTTGAGCACGTTATGTCACATTGCTTGGAGTTGAGCCGATAGTTTGGAATTGGATCGACGCATTCGAGCAAACCTACTACTTTGTCCTTGACGCAGGTATTCTGTACACGTCGACTACGTTTTTGACGCCTGGAGTCCAGTTTAGAGATAGACGAAACGTTGACACGGTATGCCCACGTTCCAACTACGAAGAATATAAAAAGAAATACTTCAACATTGCATAACGCAGGTATTGCGAGTCTTATGAGAATGGATATGCGACAATGTGTAATAGAAACCATCATTTGCAAGCACGATCCTCAGGAAATTGTAAAACGTTATGATTGTGTTAATTGGGCACAAAGTTCAAGGATTCAGTGACTCGCCAGTTAAACGAATGCTCTAGTAAACGAGCATTGGAGTTAACGGTGACATCGACTCCACTGCTGCTTCGTCTTCATAATATTGTTTAAGAAATGCCGAGGATGGAGCTGAGTCAAACTCATACGGAGGTAACATGTATAGTCGATATCAGCTCGACATAACCTTTTAGAATGCAACGCACAATATTTAGATATACACGAAGTTCTGGAAGCCAAGAAGTTAGAACGAATATATATGTAGAAAGATGAGGGGCCGTAGAACGCTTATTCAACATAGTAATAATTCACCACCAGGCAACCACAACGCAGTGTTGCCTGGTGGTGAATCCTTGGTACTGGGGTGTGGAGTATTTAAACTGCTGTACGTAGACTGCAGCTGCTTCGATAACCACAACACGGGCTTAAAATTACAGTCAGTATGTGAAAACCACAGAGTCGCCTACAAAATACAACAGGCAAATGTAGCGCTAGTGTCTACGGGAGTTTTAAAGAAGGCGGTTTAGCCATCGTGGGAATGATGGGTAGTACACAGATTTGCCCAGTCCTTGTTCTTCTGACTTCACACGGCTTTGCGACCCCCACCCCCCCAAAATAAAAAAACGACGGGTCATTTACGCGACGCTACTCCGTTAAAAACGCAACATTCTGCAATAATTATGCGCGTAGACTTATAGTTGCCTTTTCGGTGTTAGAAAAATACAAACGCTCAGAAATTTCCCGAATATGGTGTCATAATGGCAATGTTGCCTCATCTACTTGCGCCTCGATTTAGCAGCACTTATAGGGTCTAAGTACCAGGTATAACTGTCTTTAAATTCAAGGCCTTTTTCTGCTAAATGACGTGCTAGCGTCTTCAAGTAAGCAAGCAGCAGGCGCATCTTCTGAATGTACATAAATGGGCAGAGGCAATGGGAGTGCTACACTGCACTTTTACAATCTATATGGCTCATGCCGCTGCGTGGGGCCGTAGCAGAAACGCAATATCTCTTGGTATTTAGTGATTGGTTTTGCATGAAAACGCGAGCCTTATACAGACAGCGGTGTTGTGTTCAGCTCTGTCGGAAACTGCGTGTGAGCTAGTTTTCTTTAACGTCATCAGCGGGTGCGTATGCTTGTCGTGCAGACGGCGTCTGTTAGGCACGATAACTACGCAGCTTGTTTGATGCGTTTAGCCGCCGTTTAATTGGTGAGATAACGGAGAGGTACTGCTGTAGTGCATAGCACACGAACAGCCTTGTCACAAGGAATGTATGATAGCCATGACAGCGGGCCCACACTTACAGTTTCTCTTCGGTTTAACACAAATGAAAACCAAGAGCAGCTAAACCGAATTCTATAAAGTGAGGCCAAAGAGCATCGCAAATAATTCGCGTGCAAACTGGACCGAGACAGGCGGCACGGCACCTCATCATTGCAAACGAGACAGTCTCATGCTTGTTCCTGTTGTTATGTGGGGTTTAACGTCCCAAAACCAGCTCTGATTGTGAGAGACGCCGTAGTGGAGGGCTCCGGAAATTTTGACCACCTGGGGTTCTTTATCGTGCACTGACATCGCACAGCACACGGGCCCCAACATTTCGCCTCCATCGAAATGTAGCCGCCGCAGCCGGGATTCGATCCCGTGACCCTCGGATTAGCAGCCGAGTACCACAGCCACTAGACCACCGTGGCGGGGCAGTCTGATGCTCTCACTACAGCCGCTGCCTTCTTCGCGTAAAGATAAAGTGTAGTAATGTCACTGGTAAGCTGCAGAACAACAGCAAACAAATCCATTAAAGAAATCCATTAAAACGTACGAGGCAGCGGGCACCAAGAGCGGGTAAATCCATTTATCACCACCCATCACCCATATCACCACCCACAGTGCCAAATTTCCCTTGTCTTCGTCAGGACGGCGACTGCGACGAAGACAAGTCCACTTGTCGAAACGTTGGCTCCAGAGACATTCCAAGTTCTAAATAGTTTTTAGCGATATGTTCATCCATCTAAGCCTCCATATTCCCCTGAGCTTCTTTTCTAGTTGAGACATCTTTTAAGCGTTTCCCACACACAAGGCGGCGGAGCAACACTTCACTCACAAGAAAAAGTTACACTTAACCACCGAAGTAAAACCCACAGGAGAAGCCACTGAGAAGACAGGGAGATGAGAAGAAAGAGGACAAGGACAAGCCATAGGAGATGAGAAGAAGAAAGGTCAGTCCGGAGAAGAAACACAATCACGCAAATAATATTAATTAACGATTGAATAGTTATCCATCAATAAATACGCTCATTTACACGACCGTATCCTCGGTCACCGATGCCTGGTAGTAGGCCACGCGCCTTCTTTTCCTTTAACACGAAAAGGCCATATGCCGGGGTCCACAAGGAAATCAGTGACGTACTTCCGTAACGGAAGTGCATCTATGAAAAATCGAGCGTACATTCACAATGAAAAAGTTCCACCAAGTCGGACTCAAACCCACATTCACCCGAGAAAGGAGCTGGAACCTCTACAGATACAGCACCGCCACATTGCTCATATGGGGGAACAGGTGGGTCTTATATCTTTACTACAGCGTTTTTCAACATGGATCTAACTGTCGTACGGTTAAAGTAAATATGTTTAGTACAGCGAACTATAGTGTTTCACAAGTAACATTACTCTTAAATTAACATCGCCACCCTTATACTGCACACTTGGTTCGCGTAGGTTGGCTGCGGTGTTACCGCCATCTAGGAACGATAGATAGAGCGAAGCAGGTAGTAGTGCTAGTTCGCGGCGGTAGTCATCGCTTCGGTAGTTTTCGCGCCTCGATCGCCGCGGAAGTTAGGGGTGTGGCGGCGTCGTGATGGTGCAGTCCTCGGGCGAAGTACGAACGCGGCCGCTACAAAATTTGTCTTGCGCGACCAGGTGTGTTGAGCGTCGATGCGCACTGCTCCAGGAACACAAGGGCGGCAGTCGACAAGCAAACGATAGGCATTTCGATGCAGTGGGCTGTGTTTTCACAAAACTATCCGCCGACAATCCATTCAGTGTCGCTTGAAAGGTGTGTCATCGTTTACGGACGTTCATATTTTGTGGCAGGTTTTACGCAGGGCTCTGGCGCGTACATTTGAATGTCTCCGGAGCAATGTGATTGGTTCGAGAACTTTCCCTCGAGTACGACTGTCGAGGATCCCTGTGCCGTGTCGAGGTGCCGCTGGCGTCTACACGTAACGTGTTCACATGTTCACAGTACTCAACCCATCTCCCGCCCCTCAGTTTGCCAGATTGCCGCTTATGGATTCCATAACTTCGGGAAGACAGGTTTCACTTTCGCATTACACCGATTCCTATGACAGGGGGTTCGACCACATTTTCGTTCTGAGGTTTGAGGTTGAGGTTTGAGGTTTATTTTATTTTCCTGTACATAGGAAAAAACGAAGCAAAAGCAAAAGGCTGTAAAGCCTGACGGAGGCTTTTGCTCCGAAATACAGTCTGGTACACAATTTAGACGCAGATAAAACAACTCTTTACACTATTTCCCGTATTTTTTTGTTTCTTTCAAAAGCCCGTTATACTTAGTGGTACGGGAGGGCCCATGCATTTTACATAGATATTATAGTGATTTATTTATTCATTTTCTTATTCCTCTTCGCGCCTGAATTTAACGTATCTGTTTACGGTGCTTCCCTGTGGTGGTTGCATTTTCGATAGAGACATACTAGAACCTCGTGTGCTGTGCCTTGTTACTGCATGCTCAAGAGCACCAGGTGCGGTTTGCCTTATATTCATATCGGGATTTTGGCACGTATAGTCCCAGAAATTTCGCTTTTTCCCGGGCCGTGTCTCTTGCGGCTTTTAAGTCCTCGTCATTTGTTACACATGGAAATTTAGTGTCTTTTACCGATGCTGTTTCGCTAAAGGTTGAGTCACTTGTCTGAGAGCTGCATATTTCAGAGTAGAAGTTTCCTACTGCCTACATTTATTATTTTTGTGACTTATTCACTTCATTATTTACCTTGGTGAACGACTTTTTATCTTAGTGAAGTATGATTTTATCTTGGCATTAGTAACGTTGTTTTGCCTGTATCTCTATGTATGCATTCTGTCTCGTCATAAACAAGGCTTATATTTAGCTGCTAGGAATCGGCTGCATTTCTTTACGGTAATTTCTATCTCTTAGGCGTTATAAATTTGTGTGTCGTTTTTACAGTTCTGAAAATGCAGTTATATGTCTATATATGTGTTTCTTTGTTCACTTTCATTTGCCGGTTCCTCACAAAATATTTCGCTGTTTGGGTTTGCCTGCTTCTTGTCTTAGGGCTTTGTAAGCTTCAATTTCAATTGATTTTTCGGACAGTATACCCTAGCGAGGGTGCCATACATTTTCTCTATGTCGCGCTGTTCTAAGTCATGCTAATTGTTTTTAAGGGCAATCCTGCATTCCTATGCTTTTTCTCTGGCTGCACCTAGGTTGGCTTGTTCCTTTGGAGCAACTTTGTCCTCGTCCTCCTAAGGTGGAGGAATATATTATCCTTCAGCAGTCCATGATCAGTACACTCTGTTTTACAAAACTACTTCTCTTTCCTGTACTAAGCTCGGTGCAAAACTCGCTCATTGTGAAATCTGTATCGTTTTTTTTTTCTTCGTTGGGCCTTTCTTCATGTCCACTTTCTCATATAGCGCTTTTGAACAACGTATTTATTCCTCGGATTCAGCTTCTTCCTGCAAATTCAACTAAATTTCACAATTCGCATTTATAGAGTTCATATGATAGCTACTGATTTCTAGTTCTTTCTTTTACTTCGTACCTTTGAATTAACTTGATCAGTGTGGCGTATTGGTTTCGCAATTTTGTACCGCACACTTGAACTGCTTTTTAATCATTGTGGCTGTATATTGGGGCCTATCCTTCGGCTACTACGTTTATAACGCTAATTTAATTTCCTCACGACACATGCTGCTCTTTCGGTGATGTTAAAGAATTCATCGACGATACCTGCAATGTGCTCACGGAATAGTAATCATAGTGTAAACTTTTCTCTTGGGGAAGCAGTAATGTAACTAATTTTACGGTTTTGCATGGCGTACACTGTGTCTTACGAGAACAGACGGACGATGCTAAATCAAGGACGTGGCAAATATGAGATCATGAGTGAATCAACGCTACTTAATTCCAAGCGAAACGCTATGAGATTACGAGCACTACGCCGAAATTTTGTGCTGCTGCTTCAGGCCAGAGTACACGCAAGCTCTGGCGCACAAATTTTCCTGTCTTGCATTACAACCACGAATCATTCTGGCTAGATTTCGTATAGTGGGACCGGACACATAAACAGAAGTTCACGCTCGAGACATGGGAGGCATTTTGCCGTTTTACCACGGCACAACGTGCCTGGAATGGAACAGGCACAATAACCGATAAGAAGAGCATCGGTGCGCTCGATTAAAGCTCCCGATTATGACGTATTCAAGTGGTAGGCCAAATCTCAGAACGTCAAGTATTTTCTTGTTGTTTTGTGGGGTTTAACCTCCGTAAATCAGTTCTGATTATGAGAGACGCCGTAGTGGAGGGCTCCGGAAATGTCGACCACCTCGTGCACTGACTTCGGACAGTACACGGGCCCCAACATTTCGACTCCATCAAAATGCAGCCGCCCGCGGCCGCGATTCGACCCCGCGACCTTCGGATCAGCAGCCGCGAGAACGTCAGGCATGAGCGTTTCTTTTTATTTGTCCTTAAGTTTCTGCATCTGACCCGCCCTTTCCTGTAGTGACGGTGCGATGACCGGGCACTTGCGACAGGAGGATTCAAAAACTTTCAAGGATTGTTTAGGACTTAGTCTGAGGCGCAGCATTTACGTACGAGCTGTTTTTCTGTAAATTGGAAATGCCACACTGCATTACCCAATAAAAATTTTGGATATGTGCCGCAATACATGACTGCATATTAATATGGCGCATATGTTGGTATTGGTAATGCCGCCTGTAAATTAAAAGGACCTTGCCCTCATGCTCTATTTGTATTCTTTGCAGCCAATGCCATTTTAAGTATGTAGAAGTTCAACGGAAAAAGATATTTGAGGACTGGAGAGGTCAAAATTTTTGTTACACTGCGAGGTTTCGTCAAAATCTTGATTTCTTCATAAAAGAAACGAACTAAAGATCCCATAGAGAAGTTCCCCTCCATAAACTCAAAATGCAGCTCCGTATTAGCGGTGCACACATTGCACGCTACCGCATAGGGACGTATTATTAATTAGCAGTAAGGTAAACTGCCATGTGCTGCAGGAAACTGAAGACAAGGCTTCGAAGTTGCGCGTTTTCTAAAGTGGTTGCTGATTTAAAAGCTAACGTAATAATAATAATAATAATAATAATAATAATAATAATAATAATTTCTGGGGTTTTAGTCCCAAAACAAAGATAATGTTGTAAGAGGCGCCGTACTGGAAGGCTCCGGAATTTTAGACCACCTGGGGTTCTTTAACGGGCACTGACAACACAGCCAACACAAACCTCTAGCATTCTGGCTTCCATCGAAATGCGGGCTCCGGGGCCAGTATTCGATCCCGCGACGCTCGGTCCGATAGGTCGCGTACTCAGTCACACTGTTGTGCTTGTGCACATTTGCTTTCCGATCTGCAAGAAACTTTATTTTAGTAAAAAAAAAAAAGAAAGCGGTGATGTGCGCTGCAACACCCTGTTTCCTGTCCGGGCATTATGTCACAATCTCACAACGTGCAGAGGACGTCTACATGTGGGTGTCGGGATACGGACACAAATGGCTGACACATATAGCTCAAGGGACAATTTCATCCATCTAGACACGCCTGTCGACTCTTGGCCTTTCAATTGAAGCGTAGAAAAGGATTGCGCTTTTAGTTTCTTTCCTGGAGAAGCCCAAGGGCAACATGTTCGCATTTGAGGTTTGTAACCCAGCCAATACGACAGGCTGCGTGTGTCCGTTTCCTCTGGTCATATTGGAGAGCAGGCTATCATGGAAAAAAGGTGTGGGCCATGTACCAGGGAAATAAATACAGCGACTGAACGTTCTCAAGCGAGTCGCCCAAATCCTATGCTTCTACTGCACTGCAGGTTAATGAGCAGCCTCATGTTTTACCATAAGCCAATTATGTGCCCAACAGAGACTCAGTAGCAATGAGTAAACATTTCAAAAAGGAAATGCACTCACCATTCTTCAGTTTCGGGGTTATACAGGCGGCGTCAAACATAAAAGTATCATTCCACGCCAAGTCTCCACCACTACGTCTCCTGGCCCCCAAAGATCCATGGGCTCATGTGCTATGACTCCGTGAGGTCTTAATTTGGGAAATCCCTCTTTGGAAGTCTCGGAAAGTGGGCGCTGATCTCACTTGTACGCCGCGCAAATGCTTCAGCAATGCTTGGCGCTAACAGCCCCCAAAAATGGCAACAAATGGACCTCCCTTGGCTGCGCAAAGAAGTATATTATGACCTCAGCATTCCTGGGCTGAAACGCAAGCGATGTGTGTCTCATATTGTTACGGGGATGTTGGAAGTATATACAGAGTGTGTTTACAGGATATATACAGATATAGTCAATCTGGCCCAGATGGCTGACCAGAGCGGCAACGGAGCTAACGCTCTTGTGGTCAAGGAGCGCGGGTAAATAAGAGGAAGAAGAGGCCGATTCGAACAGCCTGCCTGCCGCAAAGGCTTGTGTCCGCCGCGCTGGTCTAGTGGTTATGGTACCCGGCTGCCACCCAAGAAAGACGGGTTCCATACTGGCCGCGGCGGTCGCATTTTCGATGGAGGCGAAAATGCCAGAGGCACGTCTACTGGTGATGATGATGATTGTGGTTCGGTAAGGAAAGGACGCTAATTTCTGCAGCCCATGTCGGGAGCACGGCTAAGCGTCCGTGGGGGTAGGGGAAAAGGGAGTGAAAGAGAGAAAGGAGAGAAAGGTCGTATTGGAGGACTACGGAAATTTTGACCACCTGAGGATCTTTCACGTGCACTGACAGTGCACACTGCTCCCTTTCTCCCAAGGAGGTTTAAAATTTAATTTTTTTAAACATCCTTGCTTTCCCCTTCCCCCACGGACGCTTAGCCGTACTCCCGACATGGGCAGCAGAAATAGCGTCCTTTCCTTAACCGCATCACAATCATCATCATCTGGAAACGTTTTTGACGTTCTTTCCACGATGAACGCTGAACTGGCAGCTCACAAGGAGCACGAACGCGCTGAGACAACGCCGGCGCAGGGCCGGTAAGGCTGTACGTGCCGTGCAAGCAGCGGCCGCTCGCCAGCGCAAGCAAGCTGACCCTAGCCTCCGTATATAGTCGAAACAAAAACGAATGTTGCAGACGGGCTCTTTCCCGTCCCGGGGCTTCCTCAGTAAGCTATACTCGGACGTGGACCCTGGCTGGCCCGACTGCAGTGAAACATTTTGTTCCATGGCTCACATGCTCTGGCGATGTCCCGCGTTGCCTAACGACGTTCTCTCCAGCGAAGCTGAATGGGAGGCGGCCATCACAAGCACGGTGCTCCAAAAGCAAGCCCAGGCTATCCAGAGGGCCCACGAAAGGGCGGAGCGTCATGGCGTTCTTTCCTCCACGTGGGTGCGGCCAGCGGTTACAACGGCCTCCCGCTAGGGAGTCCTTACGTAGCTCCTCAGGATTAAATAATGTTCATTGTCTGTCTGTCTGTCTGTCTGTCTGTCTCTCATTGCCCATTAGCAGCGACTGACGTGTTCCAGTGGGACACTTCGCACTTCCCAGGTTTCACGCCAGTGCAGCTGAAATTTCAGTTCCACGTACGATTAGTAATGCGATGAGCACAAGGCCCACACGCGGTTTTTTAGATGCGAAGCAGCTTATGGTCGAGCCTGTGCCGTCCCTGCGCCGTTCAAGCCCCCACTGCGCATGCGCAACAGCTGACCCAAGCTGGCAAGGAACGAGAACGCGCCCTCGCCAGGGAGAGGCAACTGTGACGCAGGCAGCGTCTGTGAGCGACTGCTCGCGCTGCACAACCGTTCGCTCTGCAAAACCGACTGCTCGTGCTGCACAACCGTTTACCGGCCATCCCGTATAACAGGCTCTGGATCTTGACCTGCAATGTAATGCCGGTGGGAGATTTCTCTTGTGCGCAGTGGAACCATATGGATTCGCAGCGTGCGCATTAACTAAAAGTAATCCGGAACTCGGCACGATCTATGACGTGGGAGCGCAGGAACCTCATAAAGACCAGAAGCATAAGTGGCAACGAGTGTGTAAATATACATACACATTGCCACTCATTTACATGCATGAGTGGGCAATGTCAAGGGTGATTTACGGTAGCACCGAACGATCCCCAGTGCCTCGCCCACTCGTCATGGTTCACTCCGTGGAGATGCGCGAATTTTCTTTCTTCCTCTGCTTCCACGTGCAGCACGTGCGCCCGCCAGCCAGTTTTTCCAGCGTAGTAGTGGGCCGAGTGCATGAGCGCATGAGAACAAACAAGTGCGCGTGTGAATGGTTGTTCGTTTGCGGCCGGTACAAATTCTTCCGAAAAAGACATCTAGAAACGCCGATCTGTAAGTCGGGAATAAATTTAACAACCGAAGTTGCTCTGTGCAATTACGTACAAATGACAAATCGTATGCGATTTTGATAATTCCTGCTAAAAGAAAGTCAATCGTAAAGATAGACTGTTCTACTCTTCTGAGTTGTAAAACATAAGTTAGTCTTCACTATAGGCTATGGTGAATTAGCTGTCTGGTTTGGACAGTTAACACGCAAAATTCCACTAAATCCCTCCGAATCTTCCTTTTTTCTGTCTGTTCCTTTCAATCCTTTCAAATCAAAACGTAATTATCAAATAACTCTTGACCAATCCCCTCTGGTGAGTAAGTGCTGTAGGTCTACAGGAGCATCATCATCATCATCATCATCATCATTGTGGTTGATATTCTGCATGGCAGAGGAGTGCAAGAGCGATCTTGGGGCCCAGAAATAATCACGGCTATAGTTTTTACAACGCCGTTTTTATGGTTTCAGCAACAGCTTTGCGGCTAAATGACAAGAAAACGAAAGATAGGCACACGACAAGCTTTGCTCCTCCCTATTTTTTCTTCGTCATATTGGTTTGGGACTCTTCATGGCGTCAAGCGCTACAAAACCAAGATGCACTCCTTCGGCAAAAACAAACACGGCATGCGATTACGGGACATGTTCGTCGAGCTGTGAAAGACAGGGACCCAATTATTTTCGCACTCTATAATTGGGTACGTAATTAACATTCGAATTCCTAGTCTGCTTCACTTCAACACACTCAGTGAACGACACGAGAAATGGTATTTGTGCGTCCCGCGAAATGATATTTGTGCATCAGTGGAAGGAAAGGACTTCTCAGGTATCTAAGAGAGGCGAAAACAAACTCATTAGACATGCTACACTTCATCAATACTGGCAATTGATAAAAATTCTGACAAGATAAATATAATGTTGACAACAAACGGCCACAATGTGTCCTTTTAGTTCGACAGATTTTAAGGAAAGGGATAAATTTTCAGCGCGACGGTGCGGTGAATGACAGGAACAAATTAGACATCCTCAAAGAGTTTCACAGCGAGGCAGCGGTGCCTTCCTTCTGACGAAAAAATATTAGAAACCAGGCAGCAGTCGTTAACTTGCATTGCTTTGTTGTGTTTTGATTTCAGTATTATGAAAACAAAGGCAAAATACACATAAGTGCGCAATGTTCACACTGCTTAGCGTGGTCTCGTGGTGTGAAACGCGTGCCACAAGAAATCAAGACAACATGGCTAAGCTTGAAGCTGTGCAGGGCCGTTGTCGCAGCCGCTCGACCAGCTGCGGTGTTTGTCGCAGCCTCTCGAAGCTGCGACACATTTTTCTGGAGGTACTTTCAGGCCCTAAACATGTGGAAGTAATTAGGGACGTAAGCGTGTGGAAGAGCTTAATAACCACGTCACTCATGTGAAGGTTCCTGCTCTTCGCGCAGCGGTGGAGGGGGCGGCTGAGTGACGCGGCCGCCGCAGGTTGGCGATCTCATCAGTGCTACAGGAAAATGGACGTAGTTGTCTCCATCGCAGTTACACACTTATACTCAATAAAAAACGCCCGTATCGTTCACTGGCCCTAAATCTACGTAGGCTTCTTAGAGGACTACGACTATAGTGCCGAGTACCGCCATATTTGGTTGTGAGAAAGGGTGGAGGACGAGGAGAAGATGGGAAAGAAGGAAAGGCAGAAGGTCGACCATACGCACGCCCGGTTTGATACCTGCTCTTCGGAAAAAAGATAAGCGAAAGAAGTGGAAAAAGTTGCGAGGATGTCTTAGACCACACTAACTTATAGCAACACTGCTGCATTGAACGCACATCAGGAATAATCAGATGTCGAACCTTTAGGACTGCCAAATTCTACCCTTAGGATCGACGCACCTCTGAGCATCTCGGGCATCACTGAGAAATGACGTTAAATGGGCCACCGCGTTCACTGAAAGCTCGCGAGTACTGGAATCCGGGAATCCTTTGCACCCTTTGCGCATTGGAAGATAAAGGCGAGACAGCGCACTCACTGCAGACCTCATGGCGCAAAGTCCTCTCGCCTCGATGCTGATTGGAGGCCTTTGTTCGGAAAAGAACGCAATCTCTCCCTGCAACGTTGGAAATTGTGTGGGAAGGGAAGTTGTTGTCGCTGTGCGCTCCAGATTTGACGCAGTTGATTACGGCGCTGGTTTCCAGGATTAGTCGCTCTCTTTTAGATGCGAAGCAGCTCTGACTATCCTGTGTAACGCTGTCCCTCCGTGTGTCCGTACGAACGCGCCGCAACGCGCTCCCCTCGCCGCAGGTGTTGGAGCGGTGTCAAGTAGGTCACGCCGCAGCTGCGCGTTGACGTCACGCTCCCCTCGCAGTGCGCGCTGACGTCACTCTCTCTCTCGCCTGCCGCGCGCTCGCTGCAGCGCCCGCAGCTGCCGCCTCGTCCGTTCGCCCGCAACACCTGCCGCTACCGCCACTCGCTCCGCTACCGCCACCGCCGCTCGCTACACCGCCGACTCGTCGGTTCACGCGCAAAAAATTACCATCTTCCCAAAGGGAACCCTGATGGGATGCGAAGCACCCGCGTTAGCGCCGTTCAACCCGTGACGCCACCCGTGCGCAACGTTGCTGCTTCGTATCCCATCAGTGTTCCCTTTGGGAAGATGGTGTTAATTTTTTGTTGGATTAAGGGCTGTTTCGTGACAGGGTCACGCATAAAATATGTGAAAACGGGAGACCAAGACCAGCCGATCGGAGAACGGTGAACTTCCCAGAACTTGGCTACAATCTCCTGTTGTATTTCTTTTTTGCAGGGCAATGCGATGAAAAACGAAATTCTTTGGGTCTTCCAATCAGTAAGACCGTTTTAGCAAACCAATATATATTTTTTTCGTGAGTTCAACCGTATGACCTGCAGTTAAAACACGGTCATGAAAGAACGTGGTCGTGTCTGGCGGCTTGGGACATCAGCGTGGTCCAGGCCTACGACTTGCGACGAAAACTGAACGCGTTCGTATACAGTGGCGCCCGATGTTGCCCTTGGTTACAATGACCATTCCAGCTGTATCCACTGCTTATGCAGCCCGTGTACCAATTTCAGCGGCGAGCGGGCAGATAATACGCCACCGTGATTTCTGCATCGGAGGCGGTGTTTCCCTTTTGTATATTCATGTTCCATATTAATCTTACTTTGTACAAGACACTTTTTTAATACATTCACTTTTGTCGGTACCTTTTATAACACTCACTTTACCCTACGTTTGCTCATATCCTTCGTCGCATCCTTTGTTATTTCCAGATACAAGATTGCCGACAGAAACCTGCCTTTCCATATGTCCACTTTTATCTGTCTAAGGAACGGTATACATCTTTAAGAAGCACTGCAGTGGAAAACGACTCACCTCGTATTGAAACATTACTTCTTCACGGTACGAAAAGTATCGGCCTAAGAAGGAGAAGATGCTTAGGAAGATAGAAAATACGTAAAAGTAAATTACAGCTGGTCCTGCCCTACTCAGGTTCCCACGCAAATAAGCGTGACGCACTCCCAAGATGTGCATAATTACATGCATCGATACAGAAGGTATGCGCTATCTTTGCGAAAGCTATGAGACTTCACTTCGCATGTTTAAATCAACGTGGCAAGTGCACAAAACAAAAGTTCTTGTGCTCTAAGTCAGTGACGCCAAATCGAATGAGTCACGGCACGATACTGAAAAAAAATTAAAGTTTGGCCTGCATTTATTTCTTTCATTTGGCATCGAACGGCCCCACCAACGGTGATAGAGCTCTAGCAGCAAAAATTGTTAGTCTGACCTACCTTACTGCTTCTACTGAGTGTCGGTGTAGAAATGGTGGATGAAATGATGAAAATTCATTGGAGCAGCACCAAAGTAAGAATATTTCACTGGAGGGTTGAAATTTGGCGTAATTGGAAAAATTAATTCCACTAACAAGTAACGAGGGCATAATCCGACACGTTTGTCATACAAATCCCCCCTCCCCAACACCACCCCCCCGTACACCCCCCCCGGCACACACACACACCGCTGGGCACCGACGGGGTGGCACATGAGGCGGCTTTTCGGAGCTCACGAACCGAGCCGTTGCGTAGGCCTATACGCCGTCTCTAGCGGAGCCACACACGGGGATAGGCGGGGGTATGAGGAACGCACAACAAACCACAGGGATATCACGCAGCATTAAAAGCTGGGTAGACAAAAATACCCACAACCACACTGCAAATTAAAAGAAGTAGCCAGCTGCGTATAGACAACTGCACACACATACACATAAACAAATCCAGTGATATATCATCTCTGCCAGCGTGGCCAGTATTCGACTGATAAAACGAGGCGTCCGGTGCTTGGGAAGCCTTAAGGCACATTTTATGCGACCACTAGAAGTTGAACGACGGAACATACAGAAACGTGAAGGAAGCAATCTCGGACAGCAGAATGTGCTGGGAGAGAAACAGTTCCGCTCAGCCCCACATTAAAAGCAATTCTGAGCCGTCCAGGGGGCCGAGGAAGTCGCCCGAGCCCAAGGGCTCAGTGCACGGCCGATGCCCAGGTCGGTGTTGAGGCCCGCCACTATATAACCCCTTCACACTTCGTTCAATAAAATTTGTTTCTTTCGTTCACTAGTAATAAGCGCTGTCTCATAACAAGGAGGTCTAAGTTTTGTGCATTTGTGTTATCACTGTGTCCTTTGTCTTAGGTGTGCGCTTAGCACCAGTACGAATGACGTCACATTTACGAGTAAATATTATATCAAACAAAAGTATCATTCCTGCAGTGAGAACGTGGCGTCCATATGCATCAAAAGGCACAGAAGAAAAAGATGGCCAGTCATGCCCGCAATGAGCTTCTCCAACGAGATCGCAGTGGCATATTTCATAACGGTCGCTACGACCTCTCCAATCCTTTATCGCTGAAATTGAACACGTTTGGCTGTAAAGTTTTTGGAGACGTAGCATCAGATGTTATAAGAACCTCCGGAGGGCCATCCTACATACGAGGAAACAGTGGCGGAGGACGTCACAGTGGCGTATCAGAGTTGTGCTCTCACCATCACATTTAAGGTATGCGGCTTTCGTTACATTAATGAAACTATCATAAAATAATGAAAGTATGATGACGAAACTACAAAGTGCGTAATTTACCAGCTCAAACTATTTTAATGTTTTGCTTGCGTCCCACTAAGCAATAACCTCATGCCTTTGCTTAAAAAGGAAGGAAGCCATGCGGACTCGATTGGGACAGTGGCCGCTCTCCCTCAAGGGAAACTAAGGTGAATTATGATTTTTCTCGTGCAAGCAAATTACTTTTTTCACATACCGAAAACACCACTCTCGCGAAGAGAACACGCTGGGTAAGTTAAAAAATGCTAAAAGAAGAAACAGAGCTACTGTACATAGTCCCCTTAGGGAGCATATACAGTAACTCTAAGGAGTAAATCCAAGTAGCGCCGCCTGGTAGGAGCTTCCCGCATCAGTATGAGTGATGTCACGTATTTCTGACGGCATGTGCTAAGTTCTACATAGCCACTTATGCGTAAAGAGATATAGGTCTCGTTCTAAAGAAGGCACAGACTTAAAATTCAGTGTATCAGACAATATGACTGACCTAGTGTGGCGAGAAAGCCCAAAGAAATCAGAATGGGGTTAATGACGTAATCTCCTCAAAGTGTTGGCGGGAAATTTAAAGATGAAACTAAGAAGACACTTTAATCTTTATTTTCTCTTCTAGCATTGAACACAAAATAGTGCCGTGAATGACACTGGAGTTCCCCAATAATAATCTCTAAGTCAAAACCACTTTTTTGTTTTTCTTTAATGTAACTTTTAGTGCAAAATCCCTAGATCCATAGCTGACAAAAGCGACAACGCTGTAGAGAAGAAACTGGAGTCATGCAATCAGAGGAATGTAGCAGCACTGATTGTTTTTCTTGATGAGTCTGCAGCAATTTCACACAGCGGAGTTTGGCTAGTTGATGTGGCTTTAATTTAAATCGTACACATAACTCCCCCGTATTTCATGGAGGGCGGTGGCTTCAATGTTAAAACGCGTTCATATCTCTATCAAGCTTTTTACATATTTTATGAGGGATACTGATGTTTACAACAACGGATGAGCCATTCCTCTTTCTCAACCCTCGCAGCACCAGCTTATATCAGTACATCGTTTTCTTCAGCAGTAGTTAGTCAAGCAGAGACTTGCAGTCGATGTTTTCCGTGATTTTTCGTACAATTGTTATACGAGTCTTCGCAAGCTGTTGTCATTACAGTGGAAACCGGACAGGCATCTTCTCCTCCAAGCTTTTTCCAGTGTGAGCAATCTGATACAAAAAGAAGAAGAGTCTAGTACTTGATCACAAGGACGGCTAGCGGGCTGGTTGTGATGTGATCACTTGCAATGCAGCCCAGGAAGCACACATTCGTATACAAAAGTGTAGCGAACATGGCGCCAAATAACAACCAAAATATTTATGAAAGGAAAAGTTTTCATCCACCTTCTCGTAGACCAACGCTACAAGGAAACCCATACTGTTTTGTGTGTGTGTGTGTGTGTGTGTGTGTGTGTGTGTGTGTGTGTGTGTGTGTGTGTGTGTGTGTGTGTGTGTGTGCGCGCGCGCTAGTTTGTTCCCCAGAAAGAAAAAGAAAAGGAAAATAACGTGGCGTAGCCCGTACCAGCGTGAGGTGCAACGGGCTTAAGCCAATTAAAAATAAATAACAGGGGAAATGTTTTCCAAAAGTTCCTTCTAGAGACAACATAAAAAAATTAGGGCTAGCTAACTAAACGCAATCAAAAGAGCGAAAATGGGAAAAGTTGAGCTGCTTAAAGTAAAGGTTCGGCCATCATTAGGCATTTACGTGCCCCAAATATTAATATTTTGTATTACTGTGAAGTGTTTAGCCAGTGATTAAGATTGTGTTATGGTAATTGGAATTGGGTTAAAGTTAGATAGTAGGTAGTGTTAATGTAGCGTATTAGTGTACTTGTGTTAAAGTGGTCTTGGTGCTCCTGAAGGGTAGTGGCCGAGGGAGACGAGGCAGAAGAGGAGTCCGTGTGTGTGTGTGTGTGTGTGTGTGTGTGTGTGTGTGTGTGTGTGTGTGTGTGTGTGTGTGTGCGGGGGTGTATGTTTGCGCGCTAAAATTAAAAGCTGACAAACATTCCTTCGCTGACAAATTCGTATGGACGTCCTTGTAGCTTTGTGCTACCAGCAGGTGCATGCGAATTTTCAATTTCCAAATATTTACTCCACCTGGCGGTATTCTGCAGGATTTATCTAACGTAGAATACTTTTGCGTGTGATTTAAAATGTATGTAACCGCCCACAAGAAAAAATCCTGGCGACCACGCACAAGTGGTGTAAAGCCGAGGAGCAGCTGTCGGTGTTCTCGTAATTCTTTCCATCCTTCACACCTTACTTTCCTTTCCCACTCCTTGGTGCTCTATACTTTACAAGACTATGGTATACTTCACTGTCTCACCTCCTTTTTTTTCCTCCTCGCCCCCACTTCTCTTCCACAGCTCCTTGCTACACTACATTAAACAAGGCTACGCTAACACGTTGTCTGCATAGCTTGGCGGAGTCTATCGCGACTATGCTTGGCTCTGCACAGCTGCTCCTGGTTACTATGACAATGCGAGGTGACTCGTATCTCGGCAGAGTTTCAGCGGGTGAACCACGGCTTAACGGATAGCCTAAACAGCTTCAAAAATTCTGAATCGTCCTTTAAAAAAAATCCACGCATATCCATGGAGTGAATGATGATGAGTGGGCGAAGCTCCGGAGGTTCATCGGTAAAAACCGTGAATCTTCCGTGAATCTTGCCCAGTACATCATCAAAGACGTGACAAACACTGTGTGTCGCCATTTAGCGCTCTCCTATCACACTAGAGCACGCAGCGAGCGCCTCCGCGCCATCTATTGATCAATTCACGTACTAGCTAAGCAGCACCGCAGCGCTCGGACAGACAGACAGACAGACAGACAGACAGACAGACAGACAGACAGACAGACGGACGGACGGACAGACGTACGGGCAGACAGACAGACAGACAGACAGACATCCACACATCTGAATGAAACACCGCAGCGCCATCACGCCATCTACGGAGCACTTCACCAACTAGAGGTGGCTACTACAAACAAACGAACGGAGGATGGACAGGCCCACGGCATAAGGAGCTTCGCCCCTAAAGCGCCCGAAAAAGTCAGACCACGTAATCGGTGGTCTTTTGACGTCTTCTGTTGAAAGCAGAGGGGGTAATTTCCGGCTGTGCTTGAAAATAAATTCCAGGTTCCTTGACACGCGCAGAACAGTAACATTTAGCTCACATCTTCTTGGGAGCCTCCACAACGTATTGGCACCTTTTTCCGAGTATTTTCAAAAATTATTGCCGCTCTCATTTCAGAGCGCATAGAAAACCAATGAGAGATTTGAATTAAACAAAATGAACTATGCGAAAATTCATGTCTACAAGTTCCACCAAAGCGTACTCACGTTTTGTAATTGAAGATGTTGATGTGGAAAGCAATACGAAACAGTCTTTGTAATTAGTGAAGAGTAATTCGTATGACAACACAGTGTTATGCGTTACTGCAAGAAAATAAAGAACGTAGGTCCAGATGAAGCGTCAGTCGTAAAACATACGAATGTGACACATTTGTTGAAAAAGAATATTCGTGTCGACTAGACAGTTGTATTGAATGTTCTCTTAATGAATATTTACAGAGGTTTTGAATTTGGCTTTCCAAATTTTCTAAATTTCGGAAGTTGTCGGATCAACTGAAACAGTAAAAGAAACGCGAACGCACAAACTGTCACTCGGATTGTATTTATCCGATGGCCTGTACGTCGAACATTTGTAATAATAATAATGATAATAATAATAATAATAATAAATAGTTGTTCTGTTAACGAAATGACGCTATTTTCGGCAGCCATTGCGGGAACCCAGCCACCGTCAGTGGGGGTGGCGGAAAGGGAATGAAAGAGCAGAAAAGGGGGAAGCGCCGTAGTGGACGATTCTGGACATCTTGACCACCTGGTCATATTTAACGCGCACTGGCAACACCGAATACACGTGAATCCACCATTTTCGACTCCATTTGAAATGCGACGCTGCGGCCGGATATGAACACGCGTGTTTTGTGTCCACTGTCAAGCACCATAATGAACCACTCAAGCACTACGGCGGACGAACACCGCGACACTCCTGACTTCCTCGAATTACAAGTGGTATAATGGCGAGTTGTCTTTTACGGGCAATACCTGGGCAGGCACTATAGCTAATGCGGGCTCCCCACGACACTGATGCATCGAGGTTGCTCCTCAGAATCTTCCTTTTATGGCGCTAGCACTCTGTGACGTTATGTTTCCTGCAGAATACTCTCCCCTCCCCCAATTCGTCTCCTGAAAAGTGGAAGGAGAGATCTTCCATAGAATACCGCCCCCTGTGATAAATATAAACCCTCATTTAAAAAGGAGACCATGGGTCATCCTAACAGCTCCGTGTGCTGCATATGGTATCACATCATATGCTTATTGGAGGCAAGGGCCAAGGAACTCTTCCAATTTTCCCTTCTGTGCATTCCAGGGCTTCTCTTTCTTTGTGGCTTCTAGGGAAAGCGCAGATAGCCAGCTCGGCGAAGTTGCAGGCGTGACGATCATTACAGCGAGTCTCTAACACCGCCGCTGTAACAGTTCTAGTTCGCCTATCAGAAACTGTTACGTAGTGAAACATCAAATATGAATTGTACTAAGGGGTACATATTAAAGGCTTGATATAATAGATATAGTATCAGTGCGTAGGCTTTCCAAACTAAGAGGCATGTAACCATCAGGATTAGGGGAAGAAATATTGAAGAGAGCGGCGAATCGGAAAGTGGAGAGCATTTTCACGTTGGTCGAATTTTACTAGGGGGCACTTTAGTCGACGACTAGGACCGCCCGTCAAATTTTATATTGTAATTTCATAAGGCATTTCGTAAAGCGTTTTTATCTCGGTGGTGTATGAGGCGTGCTGTGCAAGAACACGTGCCACTAAAAAAAGACCAATATTTGCATACGAGCGCGAATATGCACTGATAAAGGGATATGAACGCATTGCCACTGTTTTTTTTTTAATGCGAAGGGTTTCTAGGCGAACTGAAGCAACTTTGGACGTATCTATCTATCTATCTATCTATCTATCTATCTATCTATCTATCTATCTATCTATCTATCTATCTATCTATCTATGTGGCCGGCTTGGTGCTCTCCTGGTCGCCTCGTTCGCCTGATATAGCCGAATAATTGCATGGTAAGGTACAAATGCATGGCGAACATAGATGACTAATCTTTACAACACTGATATGATACAGTGGTCATGTACGTCACTATTAACGATACTGAAATCATGTGTGGCTCATACCTGTAGTGCTCTGCCCGCCTTATGCGGTAACGCGCCCCAGGTGCTTGAATTTTATAAAGCCTATGTCAATCAAGGACCAACTACAATAGACATCTAGCATGTTACTAGAACAGACCCTAAATATAAGAAAGGCACACCGCTTGTCGTAGCTCGCTATTGAAATATACACACAACAAGCACACAGGCACACACGTAACCTAACAAACAGAAGGGGGCCATTGCACCCGGGCCCCCGAAGTGCGAGCAAGCTCACTACGACTAGTGTACGGCTGCTCCTGTCGCACTGCGCATAGTATACAGTAAGTAAACCTATTACGCCGGCAGTTGCGATGGTGGTTCTTGTGTAACGGGAATTGCGCTTCTAATGTGCGTTAAGCGCTACTACAGCAATGTAATAGGCAATACATACAATTTACTATCACACCGCATTCTTTTGTCGAGCTTTGCTAGATCCAGTAAGAGTACCTCAACACACGATGCTTACGATACGATCATCAGCGCACCGTGACGTGCATTTCATCTCCACGAAAGAGAGGTCTGTGCTGCGCACTGACATGGGTGCCAATATTACGTTGTACCATAAGTTACCATTCGGTGGCCATGGTGTTGTCGACGTTCCTGCTTAGTCCACGCTAAGCATAAACTCACTCATACTCTTTGCACAAACATGTCGCTGCTGCGCGTAAAACTTGGCTTACTATAAAACAAGTCGTCGTGGGCAATTTCGTCGCTGACTACTTCGTATGACAACGATTCCCACAATGCGCGGGATCTAGAGGGTGCTTTCTTTCGATGCGAAAGATTTCTTTCTTTTGTTTTACACGACTCGAAAGTGGGTATAGATGGTCTACTTACAGATTTCGTTAGTCTCGTCAGGCGTAAATGAAATGACGTTATTCACTGACGAATTACTCGTGGCTGAGGTGGCTGCTGAATACACCAATGTTGCCCTGGATGTAAGGATAATGCAGAGTACTTATATTACCACGTCTAATAAATAAGTTGGCGATTCTCCATATATGTCACTCCTAACGACCATATACCGAGCACAGTGCCTAAAATCAAGGACGGAACGTGCCTTTCTTTCGCTGGACCATTTTTTCCCCTTAAGAAACTCAACCGGAATCTTCATTACACAAATATTTATATTATATTTATATTATTAGACTAAATATGTACAATGCGCTCAGAGCGATTGGATAGTTTTCTATAGATGAGAGCTGTTACTACATACCTCAAACCTGGCTCACTCCACGAAGCTGAAATGCCAGCTAGATAAAATACTGCTCCTTCCTAAGCGAGGTGGCAAAGCCATTGCCAATACTAACTAATGTTACTTCGCTAAAACGCGGACCCAGATAACTCCGGCGGCATGCAAAGAGGGGTGCCTTTCACTGGTCCTGTGAATACACTGCGATATATTATCCTAAGAATAATAACGGATGCCGTTGATTTACATGCCCAAACTATCGATGGTTATGAAATAAGCCCGGCAGTGGAAGGTTGCGAAGTAAGTTGAGCACCTCGAGCTCTTTCCCGTGCACTTAAACGCACCTACAGTGGTATTTATTATTATTTTTTTTTCATCTAGGCCCCATCGAAATGCGCCTGCCGGGGCCGTGATTTCATCCCGAAACTTCGAGCACCGCAAGGAGACACTAGCCGCTAAGTTACTCTGGCGGGTCATGTACCATTCTCGCGGAATGTAAACTCACTTCGCAAAACACAGTGCCCCATAGCTATTCGACCTTTCTCTAAAAGCAATAAGCTTCAAGGAGTGCCATATAAAAATTGCAGTCACTGTGTAGGGGAATAGATGTAATCGAATAACAAACTGGAGATCAATACATGGCGCGTTTCCAATGCAATGATACAAGTTCTATGTACTTAAACTTTGCCCATACTTCGACATTTGTTAAAGGATAGCTTCACCAACCCAATGGCTGCCTCGATTTTTTTTATACGTGAGAAAGAGACCTCCCTGCGGTAGGCTTCTTTATTGCAATTTTCTTTGAAGACCAGGTGCAGAAAACGCCGTTACATATAGGGATGTCAAACCTTACCCTTACAATTTTTATCCTATAATATTCCGGTAGATAAAACAGGTCCTGCTCAGTCAGTAAAGAAAGGTTTTTGTAAGAAGCCGCCGTATAATTCGGAGGAGAAACAAAACGTAGTCCCCGTTTCCATTATGCTTTCCAGGACATAATTTAACCCGTTTAGCTGTGATGACGGGTTAAATTCCTAGACATCAGACTGGCCCTTGACGCAGTTAGTCACGTGCATATTCTGTGGGGCCTATATAACCTAGAAATAAAAGGACGATTACTTGGGTGGTTTTCACATTTAAATAAAAAAAATAGCTGTAGCTGGCTGAGGAGGTAATGAACAGCGCAATATAAAAAGTTATACGCGCTGAGCTACTCGTAATACTAACTCAGAAATTCAGCCACTCACCAGTTCACATCCCTGCCATCAGAAGATCTGTTGTCGAGAAAAAGAATACATATTTATTCACGAAAAAATCTAAGTATGGGAACTGCACACCGGAAGCTAGGAAAATACAACGAAAGTTTTTAAAAATAGGGATTAATGACAAAGACTAAGGCGCTTACAGAATTTAAATTTTGAAGAAATTTTAATTTTGATGAAAAGGCCCGCGACTGCTCGTGCAAGCACGTCTTGTTACTGTGAAGTACTCGTCTAGAATTTCCTGGGCTATTTGCGGTCTTTGATGACAAACATATAGCTAACCTGTGTGTTTCTTAACTCTTTCGTTACCGTGTCCATAGGACATGGGTCACCGGTGACCCATACGCCCCACAAGCTATTTTTAAAATATGAGCGCTCCTATGGACTTGCACCGCCATCAGTCGTATTCTCCAGGCACCAATCTTTCATTTTTTGCGTAGTTTGTATTTTTCCCGTGCGGCAGCGATTTAAGCGGCGGTTCCAATTGTGCGGTTCGCTCAGTCTGTTTACGAAGATGGCAGACGCTTTTGTCCCTCGCGCGAACGACGCCTTTCTGGCGATTCTGTTGCATCTGGAAGCGATCATTTGGCTGCTTCTAGCAGCAGTGATTCAGATGATGATCCCGCATCATCGGATTTTAGTTCTGACGACGAGGACGTGCAGAATCAGCCCGGACCTACATCAGCTGTCCGTCGGTATGTTTTGTTTTATGGCACAAGACGGGTTGCCATTTCTTTTTGCAACCATAGAGCGCAATATGTCCATATATACATGGTTCAATAGCCCATTTCTTTCCCTTTTTACTAATATATACTGTGCTTCTGTGTGTGAGAAATTTGTGCAATAAAAAGAAAAAACTGTGCAACCTGGCTGAACAAGACACTTTCTACTGGGTAACAAGTAAACAAGTGTAACTCATGCAGTTGTTGAGCTAGGTCAGTGAAGCTTTTCTGTTAGGTAGATGTCTCCTATCTAAACAATTTGTATATTTCAGAATATTTTCCAGATTTAGTTCTTTTATGTAGTAAACATACAATTGCAAATGTTCTTTCAAATTTGCAAGAAATGTTACCTTTAACGATTTTTTCTGCATATTAGTTTCCAAGTTCAGTTTTTTAAACTTACACACGTCAAAAGTACATTTACTTAGCTTTCGCTTGATGTATTGCATTACAGTATAACCATTTTATTACTAATTACAAAAAAATACCGACACAAACCTACGAAAAGTTGCCCATTTTCCCCACGGTAACGAAAGAGTTAAGGCCGCCACTCCATCTATGGGACGTCCGACTACCATCGCCACATTACTAGTCTCTGTGTAAAAAAGTTTTTACGCAGAGGCTTCCTAGTATACATTGCATCCAGTGCAGTGGATAGGCAGCGGTAATTTTCGCGGCAATGGAATTGATTCTGTTTTAAAGAGTTAACTTGAAAAGTACCCACGCTAATAGAGTGCTAAACGCATTCCATCAGCTGTTGTAATGATGGTGCTCGTATAACGTGAATCGCGCTTCCAATGTGTGTTAAGCACTAACATTATAACACGTGTGTTCTGCTGCCATTCAATATGCTTTTATGCTACTTTGCTGGACCCCGTATGAATACTGTGACGAAGGACGCTTATGATAGTACGTCAACGCACCGTACAGTTTAGTTTCTTTCTTCAACAAAACAGGCGTCTGTGTTTTGGACTAACGTGAGTACCAACGTCACGTCGGACCACGTCTACTATTCATGTCTACGATCAACGTCACGTCTAGCATACACGTCACGTCTAGCATGCTCCTGGTTCCTGTTCATCCGCTTTGCAAAAGGACGTTTACTGCGCTCGTAAAACTAGGCTTAATGTCAAACAATTCCTTCTGGGATATTTCCCCGCTCACTGCTTCGCATGAAACGAATTCCTACATCACGTCGGCTGTACTGGATTTTTTTAGAAAGAGCGCACATTTAACAACCTGTCTTGAAGAGGGTGGGACTCATGCATTCCTTACTAACTTTTGAGTGAGTTGTCATCAAGATTCTAAAAACTTACCCGCTCGTCTTATTGGCACAGTCTAAGAATACCCAGTAGGGGCTTTGTCCATATACCATTTCTATGAGGATGCAATCAAACGACAAGCCTAGAAAAAGATCTCCGCTTTGTATAGATAAACCATACTTTGTCGTCGATTGATTTAGCAGCTGAAAAAGAACCAAAGAGGTCCAACTTTGGCTACAATCGCTGTGAAAAGAGAACGCACTTTTGGCGCTTGACTGATCTGCATGGCAAAAGCAAAGTAAAATAGCCTACCCAGAGAACTTGCATCCTGAACGTATTATTGTGTGGGTTTGAGAAGCACCTACACATTACATTTCCCTTTGCGCAAACGTATGTTAAAACGTTGAGTAATTGACGTCCATGGTGGACGCAATGCCCTATTCAACACACCAGACCCAATTAAGTTCAGTTAGGTGAGGTTGGTTTCTCTGCTTCTTTTATTATGAGATCATTTGTGTGTTTATAAACATTGACGTGACCATCTCCCAACACCATTATTGCCTTTGACAACGATAAATTTATTCAGCCCTAGTATAGTGAAAAACAGGATACCGCGGGGTCAAACTGCCCTAACAAGGAGAGGAAACATGTCGGCAAGACATCTTTAATGCTCATTTATCACACACCTCATAGAGCTATTCTACTTTTTCGTCATCGTAGTTTTATGATGGGGAATATTCAAGGGCTACTACGTTTCTAACGCCCATTTAATTGATCACGACACACGCTACTCTTTCGTTGATGTTGAAGAATTCATCGACTTTACGGACGGGGATCCCTACGTCAAACTTTTCCTCTTGAGGGAGCACTAACCTAACCGATTTTAATGTTTTGCATGCGTGCGCCATGCATGACAAGAAAAGGCATACGATGAAAATCAAAGGCATCGCAAATTTGGGATTACGAGTGCATGATCAATACCCAGTTCGTAGACAAACGCTATAGTGTTACAAGTAGCACCGCGAAATACTGCGCCGCTGCTTCAACGAAGCTTACCCCAACATCGGGCGCGGAAACTTGCATTACGAACTGTAGTGCACGCTTGTATTACAGTCACAAATCATTCCGGCATCAATCTCGCGCGTCGGAACCAGACGCATAAGAAGGATCTGGCGCTCAAGAGGAGGTGAGTCATTTCGCCCTTTGACGACTGCATTGCATGCCTAGACTGGAACAGCCACCAGAACCAAGAAAAACAGCATCGATGCGCTCGACTCAAGCTGTCGCTTATGACGTACTCATGACGTACTCAATCACTAGGCTAAAGATGAAAATGTCGCGGGTGCATGCATTATAGTTAATGATTTTTTTCTTTCATATGACCTGCCCTTTCCACACTGACGATTAAGCAGGAGGTGCGACAAGGTGCGTCGGAGACTCTCAAGGTCTTTTGACCATCAATTTTAGGCGTAGCAGTGATGTGCTATGTTTTACAGCGAAAGCTGTATATGGCTAGGAGAAACGAAAAACCGTTCGGCATCTGTGTCACGGGCGCTCTCCATTGGCTGCGCCGTCCAATGACGTCGTTCTCCGCGCTGTACCCAAGCACGCGCGCCATTGGCTGCGCAGTTAGTATAGCGTCGCAGAAGCGGGGTAGAGAGGAGCTGTCAAGCAAGCCCACGGCCGGTCTGGACGCGCGCGTTCGCTAGGGAGCGAACGCGCGCGTCCTGACCGGCCGTGGCTAGCATAGTGGGACCGACCGCGTTTCACCGCGCTCGCGCCGAACGCGCCCGTAGACCGTCAGTGACGTCGTTCATCCCGTCGCAGCCGTGCCGCCGAGCCAACGCCACCTAGAAAGCGTTGGCCGAGCCCGGGCGCAGTAGTTTCAACTTACCACTTCCACATGGGTAGGCTCGTACGAACTCCTGAACAGAAGGCAGCTTTCTAAGAATAGCACCGACAGCAGAACCACGAGATAATTCGTATTCGCCGGGTCGATGCATGGCGTTTGTCGATGCTGCATTCCAGGCACAAGAACATGCTCGGGTTGCCAAGCGTAAGCAGAAACTGCGTGCCGAGGATCCGGCAGCCTTCCAAGCCGCTCTAAATCGCAAAGCGGAACTCAAGCGCCAGTGGCGGGCAGAGTTCACGTGTTCACGTGTTCAATCACGTGTTCTTCAATCGAAGAACTCTGTTGGAGAGCGGATGCTGCTCGAGAGATCGAATGCTAACTCGATAGATCGAATGCTAGCGAGAACGGCAAGCCAAGGAAGCGGCGTTGCAGGCTGAGCAGCGTCAACGTGTCAATTGCGAGGACGCGTTCGCCAGAGCCAACGGCCGCTTTCGGCAGGGGTTGAACACATAACCTCTCCTTACACTCCTCCAAGACCGTCATCACGCAAGGCACATTGTGCGGCGAGTGAAATAAACACCGTGGTAAACACAAGCCAAGCGTGCGTGCAACCTCAACAAACACAAACGTGTAAGCAATAATCGAGAAAAGCGTCGATACACGGTCGGGATTAACCCACTGTTAAGAACCGCGGCCGCACGTTTCAGCTTCGCTGGTTAGCCATCTGTACGGAGTGCTTGGGTGGTGCTTTTTTCTGTAAATTGGAAAGGCAGAACTGCATTATCCAACTTAAAATTTTGGGATTGTGGCAGCATACCTCGCTGAATATGAGCATACTTCATATGTTGATATTTTTACTGCCACCTCTGCATGAGAAAAAACCTGCCGTCATACTCTTTTTATTTATTCTTTGCAACCAACTCCGTTTTTAAATACGTATAGTATACTCTGTGGAAATCTTACCAGCGATAAAATTCGAAAGTCCAGCTCCCTTTTAGCAATGTGCACAGTGTACGCTATCGCAATGGGGCGCAATATTATTTAGTGCTAAGGTAAGCAGCAACACTGACTGCAGCAAATTGGAAGCAATGCTCCTGAGGTAGGCGTTTTCTAAGGTGTATTCGTATTTAAGAATTCACGTAATCATAAATTTTTCTGGGGTTTTACCCCCGAAGAAACCACGACATTGTTATGAGAGACGCCGTAGTGGAGGGTTCTGGAAATTTCAACTACCTGGGCTTCATTAACGCGCACTGACGTCGCACACAGCGCGAGCTTCTTCCATGTCAGCTACATCGAAATGCTGGCGCCGCGGCCGGAATTTAATCCCGCTACGCTCAGGTTCTACAGGCGTTCTACAGGCGGCATCAACCCTGAAAGAGTTATTCAATGCTGGATTTCTCCCCTACCACTTCTGGCCTCCAAAGCCCTATTGAGCCTAGTGCCACGGCTGCGCGCGCTCTTACCTGCGGAATCCCTAATGATAAGGCTCAGTAGCAGACGCAGGTCTCATATCTACGTTGCGCTAGTACTTTAGAGATTCTTAGTACTAAGGGCCCCAAAAGGAAGGCAACAAAATAACCCGCACAATAGATGCACAATGACGTATCTTATGACATTACTATCCATGGGCTGCAATCGAAGCGGTCAAAAGCGCATCTTCACGCGCAATGCCTGGTGCTCTAACATCAGCACCAAAATTTCGCTAACTGTTCGCGCGTGTACATGAAGATATCCCTCAGTACGGACAAACAGCTGCACTGCCATATGCTGGATATCGTCTAGTGGTGTCGTATGGTCTGGCCGTTTGGACGACTATGTCTCGTCGACAACTGCAGACTGCAACTACGGCTGCTGCACCTGGAAAGGAACGGCCTCGCACAAACCCTATTCTCTCGGACTCTAAGCCGAAAATTCTACAGTCTTTCATTCGTACTACTCTAAAGAAATTCTGTATGCAGTCATTAGTACTGCTACAAGAAAGCTGTCAAGCAATGAATCAAGACATCTTGTGAACTTCTGGCAACGCAAGCACGCAAGTGCTCAAGGAAAGATTGCGTGGGGCAAGGAAAAGAGGGTTACGTACAATAGTGCTGACTACCAACTAATTCACTGGTCACAAAAACCAGGCAAACATATAAACAGTCAACCAAGTTAACAAGCACGACGTCAGGTACACGGGCCACATTTCAAAGAGTAGTATCATAAACCGACACCAGCGCATATTTCTTTTCATCGATAGTCAAAGAGATTACGATAGGTTGAGAACCGCTAATTGTTTATCACGTGATGTAACAGAGGCCTGACTAATGCATCTGTCACCATTTTTATTTATCTGAAAATCCATAGCAATTTCCCGTGTGACCTTTTCGTGATGATGCTAAAGCACAAATGCAGCTCAGAACTTAGATTAGCCGCCATATTGCACGAATAAGTTGAAAATTTTTCCTTTTAATTGTCAAGTAGTACTGGCGTTACGCTAACGTTTTTTGTACAGCACCCTGTTTGTCTTATGTAACTGCAGCCGCACGCTAATAGTACCTTATATATACAGAACTCCCTCAATACGGTCTACAAATGCCGCGCAAGCATGCCTGTTTTTCGTTTTTGTCATACCACAGCAGCAATTCTTAATATGCTTGACAGAACTATGTCGATGCTATATCATGACCATACCTTTATGGCCCATAAGATGCGTTGTCAAAACACTGAACACTAGCTCGTCGTTTCCTTTTCCTTTGTCTCTCTTGGTTTCCCAGGTTCTGGTTCTTCGACTTCTTCAAGAACTTATCGCATGCTGAGGATGTAAAACTCGGAGATCTTGCTGAGAGAAGCCTGTCTGTTTGCATTTTTACGCTGTCTACCGGCACATGAAAACACGACTTCGACAATGCTGCGCTTATGGGAGAGGAAGCTATCACTCTTCTCACTAATTTGGAACGGCTGGAGGCAGCGTTTGGGCACGGCCTCACGCTCCGGGGTTCGTAAGCCCAACATACGTGGTCTGGCAGAAGAGTTATTGTCATATCTAACAAACGGATCAAGTTTTTCTGGCGGACCGAAGACGTGACGTCCAACCCCCCGCCGTGGGCTGACTGGTCATTGAAGGAAGACCAACAAGATATAGTATTCCGCATCGCCTGGGGACCTGCACCGTGCCACACATGCCCGCCACATGATATGCGCATGTCATGCGGCGTGAGTGTTTTTAGCTTCGTAGCGCCGGTGCCGTGGCTACTAGGTGGGGCGCCACCTGCGACAGGAAGCCCACTGAATCTGTGGTAACGTTAGTCATGTGACAAATCTCCAAGCGTGCGACGACAAGGTTACCTAAGATTACTGCGCGTTTCTAAAAAATACTGCTGATAACTGAACCAGGAATCACGGCCAACATGTCCCAAGAGAACAGAAACGAACAACAGAAGCAAACTGTCGAATGTCTCAACGCGAGCCTCTGCTACTTTCAGACGGAGCAAAGGGAATTCCAGGAGCGCGCAGCTTCTATTGGTGCTTCAAAGATTTAAAAATGATATCGCGAGAGATTCGTGGGGCTATCGGGTACAAACGAGATTTCTTTGAGGGATGGCAAGTGAAATGGTTAGAGGAGAATTTGATAAGACCTACATGTCACGCTGCAACCAGCAAAATCATCATCACCGAAGAGAGATTTAAGAAAAAAATATGCGCGTCCTAACTGAACAGCACAACGTGGGCATGACACTCATCGCAGTTTTTTTGTTTTTTTGATGAACACAATGGTGTTGCCTTATATGTATGCATAAACACATTGAACCGGGTAGTCGTAATGCCAATCCGATTTTGAGGGAATGGAAGAATCGGTTAACGTAGAGTAACCACAGCGAAAGCCAAATAGATTTTTCTTGCTAACAACACGTCCTCGAAGCTTATTCAGTTCTCGCAAATGCAGTGCAGTCAGTGGATACAGAAAGGTAATCGTGCTGGCTAAGTGGCATTACATAACGAACTTACCTTGTCTGCATTGTTGGGATGGGAATTTGAGCATCTTACACCTCCGATTATGAATGAGAAGACGATGCTGACGATCAAAATTACGTTCTCCATCTCTCGCTCAGTAAATTTTCGCATGCGATAATGACGACAGGCCGGCCAAGCACAGCCTGATATTTATACACGCGTTCTTTTGAAGACTCTATCTGCGTCATATGACAGTTGATGGCTACGTTTGCCTATGCGTCACGAAAAAAAAGGCTATCACAACCCCCCAAATGTCAACGCTGATTAAAAAGCCATTGCAGTCCACGGAACAAATTTTACTGCCCTCCTAATGCCAGAGCTTACCAAATTGAACGATGACGTTCGGAAGTGCTATATGCCAGTAGCCAGCTGTATGCGCTGATATGTACAGCACGAGAACTGACTCAAATTTTATCATGCAAAAAAAAAAGTCTGGTATGTCTTTCTTGTTCAGAATACGGCCCCAATCCATCACTTTAAAAGAAATTAACTTGCGTATCCTGACTTCGTATTTCATTTTTCCTTTCCATGCAAATCGTTGTTGCTAAACATTTGCAATAGGGAATAAACTATTGCTTGCAACATGAATTTTGTTCATTCGAGGAGGAACTGAAAACTATGCCTAAATTTGCAAAATTATGAAGGAATTAGATCCATCCCCTAGGTAACATCCAGGAGACCTTAAAGCACGATTTTTTTGTCAGTGTGTTTGAACGCAGGACACGCATAAATCATACAACGTGAAACAAAGCCTTGTTTACAGTGTAGTGGACTCGGTTCTGTAGAATCGAGAAGCATGCGTCTGAGAGAAATACCGACGGTTATCTACAAGCGGAAACAGCCAGTGTCATTGCCTCGCCGCAAATGGCGAGCTAGGGCAATGGAAGATCACAGTAAATAGCAAATCCATTTTTCATGTATTAGCGAAATACTGTTCAAAAAGAGCAAATTCAGCATTGTTGCCGCGTGAATACGTTTCACAGGCGAGAACACAAGCAGAGAAGAAAATGTAAGTGGAGGCGTTCACCATGAGGTCATAGATCGTGACTGGTGGCGTTTCCTGTAGGGTCTGCGTGTCCTTCAACTGGCGCAAACGAAGTGCATTGGTTCATTACCGGGGTCAGTGAGATAATGTACCAAGATTCATGAAGTTTTCGTGAGCAAATGTTGATAAAACATGATGAAAGATTCACATCCGTGACCTTGCTATGACGTCCGTGTCTGAACTTTATTGTGGTGGCGCAAAATATGATGATGAATCTGCGACTTTAGCTTTTTTTTATATCAAAAAGGTTATGAAAGTGACGTTTTTAAGCTTCTAGCTGAAAAGGAATACTTGATCAACATAAACATGTGCGTTTTCTTTAGTGTCCCTTGAAGTTGCAACAATCCCGGAAACGAAAAGGCTGATCCGCTGAGTAGCGAAACACATATTTATTTGTATTGCAAAGGAAATATAGATCCAACGTTTTCATGGCGAAATTCACTTGAATCATGCCGGAGAGAAAAAGCCGCGGGTACACTCGCCATAACAGCACGTTTGGCTTACTAATAACATCACTATCTTATATACTAACCTATGTTACCAATCACAATATACATATCGTGTTTGTGCACTTTTCAATACGGAAGAGTTTCATATCAGGTCCACAATGACGCCGCTAACGTCATTTCCGTCACGGAAACGGCGCCTTAAGAATGCGCGTGAACAGATGGCCAAGATCACGGCGCATCACTGTATCTCGAGTCCACGTCGTGAGATGCAACGATGGGTGCTGGATGCTTTGCGCAGTTCACCACCGAAACATGTAGGCCATACACAACAAACGGGCCTTATACCTTCACAGCACCAGTTTGCATCTGATTGATGCCCGGTTAAAGCAAAGACATTTAGCAAGCAAAATTATCTTTAAGTTACCATCTCCTACCTTCCACTATACTTTTCGTTCGCCGCGGTGGTGCCGCCATCTAGGAGTGTTCAAGCGAAGTAGCGATTGTTGGTGCTAAAGGCCGCCGACAGTGAGCGCTTCGGTGGTCTCAGCTTAGCGAAGGTTTCTGCTGGTTTCTTCTCTCTTGCCATATATTCTATTTGTGTTGAAGCAAGCTATGTGAATGCGTGAAACAAGTACTGTACTAAGAATAGGATTCTCACTCAAATTTTATGGCAGTGTTACACACTCTCTTGGAATAAATCTGATGTGCAGACCATTTTTCGGTCTCAGGACGAGCTCAGCCACGACATGGATCTTGTCTCGATGATGCAGAGAAACCAGCCTGTAGTTTCGAAGGATGTTGGCAATGACGACTTTTTCCTCCATCATGGCGAAACGTTGACCTAAGTAAAGGAATAGGAAGCCGTACATGTCCGAACAACATAATTCACTTATTTTCAAGAACAGGAGGCAAAAGTTAGGCGTGGTTCTGCTATCGGAAACACCCATGTCCAGCGGCACTGTGGGGGCTTAGCAAAGCATCGAGTGCAGCAAGAATTTCTTTAGGAAAACGAGGCCTACTTTTCCTCGCACTGTAAAAGCCACCTCTCTTTTCTTTCTTATTTTTCTCTGTCTGTGCATCTCTTTTATTCCTCCTTTCTGTCTAAATTTCTTTTTCTCTCGTACACAGTGTTTTGCCGATACACGGCAGAGCATGAGTTGAAGTGTATCGGGTCGAGGATTCGTCTCCACACGTAGATGTAGATTTAAATCAAACCGAAGGCGCACACCACTCTGTGGGATTGGCCAAGAGACAAGTAGATAGAACAACTGAGAGGCGAAACAAACGCTCAATAATGTTGAGCAAGTTAAAATAAGTAAAAGAAATTGGAGGTAAGCTGATTGAAAAGGAAAGGAGGTAAAGTTTTTGGAGGAACGAATAAGCCGAAGTTATATAATAATTATGGCTATACAAATAAGTAAAACAATTAAAACAAAAATAATGAGGCAGTATCTATAAACTACAACCTATCGAACCCTTTATATACTCCTGCAAAGCATTCCCAGCCTTTCTGGCAGTGGGCCTCTGAGATCAACGTTCCCAAAGAAATCAAAAATGGAACGCTTAAGTCTTCTCTGATCAGGCGCAACACATTGTGTGTAGTCATTTTTCGCAAATGTGCAAATCGCCGAAAAGTAATGAGAAAAATGTTCTATTCTCTCGTGGACTCCACAAAAGGAACAGCTTGAGGAAAGTCCCAGACCAGCTCTGTGTAAATAAACGTTTACATGTGGTATTCGGCAACGTAGTCTAGTGATCGCTACTTCAATTGCTCTTGTTTGGCGTATTTGGCTATTCCACGTGTGAATCAGGTGCTGAAATTCAAACCTGTCCGTAAGCGCCTGAGGTTCTTCACTGTTTTGTTCGTCTTCTTCCCACTCTATCAGTACCATCACTATCACTCGTGATAACACTATCATGATATAATGATGTTACTGTCACGTAGCAGTCGGCTGGGGGCAATGATGTGGGCAGTGAAGCGAGGGCAAGCGCGGGTCTGCTCTTTCCTTCTGCGCACGATGGAACGATCCTCATAACGAAGTTCTAAGAGTTCTGCCGTAAAACACAGGTCAATGAGAAGGGACGCCTATCTTCAACTGTGACGGTTGCAGGTACGATGGATTGTGTTGAGTGTGACTTTGCTGCCTCAATGCAAGGTGCTTCTCACGAATTGTTGATGCGAGCCTAACTGCATAAGTTCAAGAAATAGCTTGATGGTCCCTTTTAGAAAGCTCGAAACATTACAAAGCCATCGAAAACGTAGGTCGTGACTTTGGCTTGTTAAACTGCTAATTCTAGGGTTTCTCAATTTTTTGCTGACTTCGTTTCCTATTGCTCTTAAAATTTGTTCGTTTTATCAAATACTCGGGAACGATATTATCTTTTTAGCACTATTACACCCCTTTTTGGATTCAACTTGAGAGCATATATATATTCAAAACTACGGCAGGCAATTCATTTGCGTCAGTCATTGTACTGGCTGATATCTATCAACTGGAGACCCTGTCGTAATCTTTTGAGATAACCATTATTATCTTTATTAATATTACAAAGCAAGTGGAAAGACATTCTAATTTGTCCTTGTTTAATCTAGACGAAGCTCTCAGCATAAAATGTTGAGTTCCTGGAACCCCACCGTTTGCAATCTATTTTGACCTTTCTACCTACTCTGTGTCTGCCGGTGCGGCGAGTCCACTGAACACTTATTGCGCCGTTGTCAAAAGTTTGGACAGCCCGACTCATTCAAGAGCGCGATGATCGTCCTGTGAATGAACAGAATCTTAGAATACCGTCCTCACAGATCAATGGCTCAGCAGCCAGTGAAGGCACTTTTGGTATTTCAGAGAACTCCTGCCTTCAACGGCTTTCTCTCTTCTCTGCTCTCCCTTCTTCCTTCTCTTATATAGTATAGCAGAATCAATTGGAGTCCTGACTGCTTAGCCCCGCCTTCCCTTCCTTACCCTGATTGATTTTTAGGGCTCCACGTCCCAAAACGACGATATAATTATGAGATACGCCATAGTGGAGGGCTCCGCAAATTTAGACCACCTGGGGTTCTTTAACGTGGCTGCATTTCGCCACCACTGAAATGCAGCCGCCGCGGCCGGCATTCGATCCGGCGACGCTTGGATCAGTAGCCGAGTACCATAGCCACTAGACCACCGTGGCGGGGCTTCCTTCCTTATGTTTCTCTCTATTTTTCTCCGAATCGACACTCGTTTTGGATCATGGCTGTGTCTTATATGAGCATCGGTATGGGATGTGGCACGTCAAGATTATTCCATTTATTTCTGAAAGCTTAGGTCAGGGCCTACCCTTTAACAAGACATTTGTTTTTCTGCCCTGTGTTTTGATAGGCGTAAAAGAACGATTAAAAGCGTTTTGCTACGTAGTTATCCGGGCTAGACAGCGAGTGAGGAAATTTGGGAAGCAGAGCGGTGCAAACCCGTTTTGTTGGAATGCGCGTGCGGCTGCAAGTTCGAAGACGAGGCAGCAAGTGACAGAGATAATGGGCAGCTTTACTATAATGAACGCCACGAGACCATACTCGCGGCGCTTCTCCTTGGTTGTAGTCACGCCCCTGTGCACTACCGATGCCTCCCCGTATGCGCGCTACAGGTTTCCATACCTATAACGCGAACGGTTATTACAATTCTTTTACGGCAAAATTACAGGTTCGCATAGTGAATCAGTCCAAATATTCGAGCAATTCCGAGTGAATACGAATTATGAGGCCTTAACATTCCACGAATATTTGAAACAGTCGATTATTCGCACATCTCGATACATGCAGGTGTACCTTGAAGTCTGGTTCCTCACAGCTCGTTTTTTCATCGGGTACTAGTATACAGTATCACGCAAAACACTGTATAGGGAATTGTGCATGCTATTCCCGTTCCATTTTATCGTTTCTAACACTTGAACCTTCTTAGCCATGATATACTCAGACTTGGTTGCAAAACATACGACTCTCTTAATTCAAAAACCTTCTTTTAGCAACGCTCTTGCGAGACATTAGCTGGGAAAGCATCTTTACACATAAGATGTATATATGCTTCTTAAGTTGACTGTAGTCTCTGTGGTGTATCGGAGACAATGGAACACACCATCATTAACTACAGCGATGCTTTTCTCTTCTCGCGTACGATTCAGCGAAAGCTGAAGAATGATTTCTTCACTAATTCTCATGGTAGGCGTTGACTTCTTCCGACATACACCGATGAAGTACCGTTTGATATGTTATTGAGTGCCCATTCATTGGAAAAGGCGTATGCAAGACCATAGCGCAGGACCAATTACTGCTTCTATAACACATTTAATTCAAAGGATTTAATTCAATTCAACGAATATTTACGAAGCAATTGACATCAGGCCGGATTAGTACCCACTATTGGTGAGGTGTCCATCCTTGCAGTCTCTTCTGTGTAAGTCTTGCAAAATTAAAAAGCTCTCCCTGGAACTTTGCACTGTATTGTATCGCCTTTCAATGCCTGTTTAGTAGTTCTTGTGTGCGTATTGTCGTTAGGTGAATGTAACACTACGTTGTACACTTTTTTCAATTTCCCATTACACTTTGTAATAAATGTCATGAGAGGAAACAGTCTACCTTTTATGACACTCGCCTTTGGACCGTAAGAGAGCAGGTTCTAATCTCAATTGACCGGCAATCTCCATATTGTTTCATGTATTTCTTTCTGTGCACAGAGCCTAAGTGGCACAGGTGGGAGATTCCTCATCTCCTCCCCATTATTTGGCGTGAGCTCGTGGACGCTTGCCATATGAGGCAGTTGAGCCCTCTCCTAATGCACCGGGGAACCTACGCTCGATACCAGCTGCAATAACTGCTCAAGGACATTGCGTGCCCTTGAACTGCTCCCCTGTTAGCATATTCGTTACGTTCCGAGGCACAACGATGCTCTTCTCAGGGTTCCCAATTACCATGGTTTTATTTAGAGCGACCGTATGAAAACGTATAAAATTGCTCATTTCGTTGAAACAGCGCTTAACTGTAGGGGGACAAAAAGAACAGCACGCATTGACAGGCGCAGACCTGTGTGCTAAGCGCATGTCCTCTTTGTTCTTTTTGTGCACGTATAGTTAAGCGTTGTTTCAACGAAATCAACGTAAACCAATTCGCCCAACTTACCATTTCATTTCAGTAAAGAATTGGTGTCATTGGTACCTTAAATTAAGAATACGGGGATCTACAAGCTCTCCGAGGTGGAGACGCACATTTGATTGCAACTATACTTTAATGATTAGCGGAATATATTGATAACAATTTATAGAACAATGCGCTCAACCCATTTGAAACTAACACTTCATCCAAGTCCCTCTGCGGCTGTTACATCGGCACGCGCGGCACATTGAATGGATATGCTCGAATATCTCGCAAGAAATCACGCTTCACAAAAATTACTACTTCGCTTCGTTGACGAGAATTGAATTCAATCGGAGCACACGTGTAAGCAATTACTAAAACACGAGCTTACCTATGCAGTTTCTCGGGCCAGCCGAGAAAGGGACGAACGCAAAAGCGTGTCTCCCTTTTACGTTTTCAGGAAAAAACCTGTCTGGAATGAATTCTTCAGGTTTGGGGAATTCTTCGGGATCACGATGCAGGTTGTAAATGCCAATTTGGATGTTGGTGCCTTTGGGCAGCTTTCGGCCAGCTGGAAAAGGAGGCCAGTTTGGATATAAGCAATCATTTCACCGTCATCCATGCACCAATCATGCGAAGCTTTTAGATTGTTCTCATTTGTGTTCCTTCCCTCAGTTCGTTCCTTCCAGGAAGGAACGAACTGAGGGAAGGAACACAAATGAGGAAGGAACACAAATGCAACGCGTCCACTGCGCATGAGCACATTTGTCCTTGATACTCCATACGTCGAGGTAGAACAATGCGCACCGCACGTCCGCTAAGCTCTTCTTTCATACGGCAACAGTTTAAGGTACAACTAAGACCAGCTTACGCCGTCGGTGCTGTACATCGATGCGTGCTATGAGTGTGATGATGGCACATGCACGACCTTAGCAGCGAAAATAAACGAGGCGTTTCTCTCACACTATGTCGTTGTTTCGGAGTTCACTTTGCCTTTGACCAAGCTCTTCGCGATGCCGGGCTTTCTAAGATGTTAATCCTACTCTGCATTAAGAAAAAATTCGCTGAGATTCATCCACTTTAAATACGGTCTAAATACGTCGAAATGTTACAAAACAAAACCCACCAATCATGAGGTCTTCCTCGCACTTTCTGCTGATGAATGGAACTGATGGATACAGTCGCTGAGACTCCTGTGAGAACAGGCAAAAAACTTGTAATATGGGCACTGCGTGATATCCTTTGATTTTTTTTTTTCAATCAGCTCTCTCCATTGAAGGCAAGAATATCCAAGGAAGTCTGGCGATGTAAAGAAAAATTGAAGCCATGTCATATGTCAGCACAACGAAGCCGTTCTTTTATTGCTAATCGTGACGTAACAGGGTGACAAGTTACTGATGTCATAACATAGCAGTTATCTTAGTCACGATTTATTACACCGACAAAATGTTGTGTCCATTATGAACTGCCGGAGTTTCGATACTCTGCCTTTCATCATTATCTACCCTTCACGGTGCCATTATTTATTTATTTATTTATTTATTTATTTATTTATTTATTTATTTATTTATCCTGACTCACCGTCATGCTGGTCGTAATCACGGACGATCGCCGAACTGAGAGATGGTCTGTAAGGTAGTTACTTCCTTCTCGAAAAACTTTCTTTAGGAATTTTCGCAAGTGTTCGCTGACACAACCACATTATATGCGACAATGTCCAAGTGACCCTGAGTATCCAAGGAGTTCCATTTTATATTTATATTATACCAAACGTTTTCGAACCTACCTGTCGTCTATACCGCCAGTTTAATCTTTATGACGGATTACTCGAATACGCATGCACTGACTCCATAAAAAATGACGTAGATCTGAATCACCTTCAAAAAATCAATACATCTGGCAACAGGCAAAAAAAAAAAGAAGTGGTGCCTTTACTTTGATCGGATACCCTATTCTCACGTAACGAAATCTAATCAAGAGACCTCTTCCGAAACATTTCCAGATATATTCCTAGACGCCCGTTTCCATCTAACGATACCTAACATTTCTTGCTCATGCCTAAAGCACGAGCAGGCAATGTCAGTTACACTTCTATACTTCGTTGCACGTATACTTCGTTACACATAGTAGTGCGTCGTTGAAGAAAGTGACGCTGAGAACGATGAGATTTTCTTGCGAGTTTTACGCCGCATTGTCTCTAAACAGGTGTCGTCCTCAGAATATGATCAAAGTGGACATCTATGCATGCCTCAGAAATTCACCGCCCATACTATTCAAACTGTAACATCCAACGTGAAGGGATTAGGAGCCAATCAGAAGCCATTGTTAAGTATTCAAATGAACGTTATAATTATGCAAGTGATGTTCTCCTCTACGAGCACTTCTATGGTTAAAACTGCGTTATCTCTAAGAGACAGTTTTTGCACCTAATGGTGTTCCTTAACGTTCCCCTGTTCCCATGGTCACGGGTGCTTTTCCAGAGCAGCGTATGATAACTCCAACGAATGATGGAGTTATCATACACTCTGATAACTGTGGGATAACTCCAACGAAGCCGACGTGGAGGAGGCCCCTCGGATCATTCATCAGGGGGCATTTTGGAGCTGGCGCGCTTGCAGGGCTGAAAGTGGGCGGTGGGTGGGAGGGGGGTGGCACTGAAAGTGGTGAAAAGTGTCGAAGTCAAAGCATGAGAATTGACAGGCAGTGTGGGCTCACTGGGGCGCCTGCTTTATTTATTTATTTATTTATTTATTTATTTATTTATTTATTTATTTATTTATTTATTTATGTGAGGGGGGGGTGCTGATGCCCTCGTTCGTTTTGCGCGCTGCGTAAGGAGAAGCGGGGACCGTGGGTCTATTGAAGAGGTAAGTTCCCTGGTGAGTAGTTAAGGTTGTTCAGAGTTGCTTCGATATGCCAAGCTTCCAGTAATGTATTTTACTCTGATTCGTTTTCTGTGGCGAGAACTGCAGCTTGGAAAGAGTTCATCCTGTGGTCGGAGTCTTCAGAATGCTCCGCTAAGGGTTCTCGTTCCCTGGAAAACTTGCGCACGTCATTTTGGTGTTGTCAAACGCTTCATTTGAAGTTTTTTTTTTTTTTAGTTTCGGCGACGAAGGTAGGGGCGTCGGGTGCAGTCAGCGCAGAGGAGTCCCCTGTCGAACCGCACTCACCATTGCCAGGCATAAAAAGCAAGTTACGTCTACAAAACATCTACACAATTGCGTTGCATCAACATCGAATTATATATACAATAATGACGTAAATTAACGTGCTTGGAAAGACACGTGTGTGCTAGTTCAGTGGGTAAACAGGGTAAACATGATCATTCAGGGATACAATAGGTATAGCCAATAAGGGATCACTGATAGCAAATCATATACTTAATGTATCGATGAACATAGCGTTAAAAACATTGGCTCCAGCGACATTCCCTGTTCTACATAGTTCTTTTAGCGATAGCTGTTCACCGATGCAAGCCTCCATCTTCCCCTTAGCTTCCCCAAGCAGTTGTTCAAAAGCTGATTCCGCGCATCCCCGCGTTGGTGGCGCACCGGTGGCGCAATGGCAGAGCGTCCGCTTCCGATGCGGTAGGCACCGGGTTCAAATCCCAGTGGCGGCCGGACACCCACCGGTTTAAAAACGGGTAGAGGAGTACACACCTGGCGCTCGATTTACGTGTACTTGTCTCGAAAGGTGGCCCAAGAAGGACGTGGCAGTCCCTTGGGCACACCTTACCCACCACGGCCTTGGTGAAATAGTTGAGCCTTGCTGTGCTAGGCAGGGAGGCATCTGCCACTGCCGCCAGGTACCTATCGGTAAAATAGGGACAAGCGCGCTTCTTCCTGGTGCTCGGCAGTTGGAAGGTACTAGTACGCTTGGGAGGTCACCCACCGTTGTGGGAAATGGGCGGCATGGGACCGCCCGACCTTAAATTAAGGTCATTTTTTTTTTTTGCATTCGGGGCTGAAGAATGAATACTTGTCGCGCAGTCATGCACAATTTACCACGGCAGTGCAGCGGCGAGTCACCTGAAGCCTCTTTCGAGGCATCTCTCACCTTCAGGCAGCATTCCATGTACTTCATTTGCTTCAAGTCATCCGAAGTGACAGGTCGTGTCTTATTCGAGCCGAATATGGCGTCCAGCTCTTGGTGTATGAGCTCTTGATGCTCCGGATAGAGGCCAATAAGATACAAGGCCCAGCTCATCCCCACGGCTGTGGTGTCATGACCCTACATATTTGGCAGACCCATCGCACCACAGATTAAACCAAGCAGAAGAAAACAGCGCTGACGCAAAGATTGTCAATGTTCATCATAGCATCCGTTCAATTAGCGAACTGCTTGATATACTTAACTGAAACATAAATAGTAGCAGCATTTATAATAAATCTGCCTTCTATTCGAGGAACAGTGTGTGAATGTTTCACGTTATCGCGCAATGTGTGGTATACTGCACGTTCCACAAGAGCGCGAGACATGACACGACAGAGATGACAACAGAGATAAGCATATGTCGATGTCTGTTATCTTTTCTTCCGGGGATGCTTTCAATCAAGAAGTTATTCTTAAAATAGGGCCTTTCATTATTATCTTTTCCTTCACTCTAAAAAGTACACGTATAGTACAGCAGCGCATACAAAATATACTGTTGCGTACTGTTTACCTTACGGGTATGCGTTCAAGACTGATTCAAGTACGTGGAGGAGACGTGTAGTTAAAATTTCACTTACGTAAAATTTTCTAAATAAAGAATAAGCATTAACCACGGCTTAATAAACTCGCCCTGCTCTTCAGCAGCCAATAAAGCCTAGCAGGGACGGATTGCCATTAAGCAAGGTTATGAAACAGGGAGAAGCCGCACTATGGCGTCAAAACACCATGTAATTTTCACGGCACCACTTGCAAGTTACTTCTTACGTCATCAGTAATGGTCTAAACAAAGGGTACGTGTTGCGGTCAAACTACATCACCTCCACACAGTAAGTTCACAGAAATGGCTGAGATTTGGAAGCAAGAATTCAAGACCATTCGCCGAGGTTGATACGGAATGCTCTGTAGCACAACGCATTGCGAATGTGGGGAAGGTGTATATACATACCGTACCTCAAACATAAAAGTGTCTACTTCTTCTCGAACATCTTCTTCGGTGAAATTTTCGGGATCTTTGATGTGTTCTCGGAGGAGGATGTCTAAGAATGGTTTTCTAGCTTTTCCTTTCAAGGCGTAGACGTCACTTTCGCTTGTTCTTTCGTCTACAGCCTCCCGAAGTTCGGGACACGAAAGAAGCTTCCTCTTCCGCTCACGGATAACCTGCGAAATTATACAGCATTAGTGTGGCTAACTTCGAAGATGAGGAGCATTGGAATGGGTAACATGGCTGATTTTAAAACGCCGTGATTTGAGTGAAAGAATACAGGTCGTCAGTTAGGGCACAGATGAGGTTTCTGGAATTCTTTAGAAGATAGTAAAAAAACAGTGGACCCTTTTAACAAACATAATAGTATAAACAAGTTGGCCCAAGATGCCTGTGATCATCTCCTTCCATGTGCTTCTTTTAAACTACGAGCACTAACGAACACTTCTTTATACTAATCAATCAATAATTTATATTACGTGCCCACGAATAACCGTAAGGTCTTCGTGTTCGCACACGCAAAAAACAAACAAAAACAAAAATGACAATATAGCAATTAGCAATCTAATCGACGAACTGTACTGAATAAAATGCAAATAAAAAGAACAACAGTGTATTGATAAAAAGGTATCCCTTAGTCTTGTTGGTTATGCATCCAGCGTTGTAGTACTGCGCGTAAGACACAGAAAAAGAAAGCACACGGTGACACACACTGAGCGCACACTATAACGACTTTATTGAAGGCAGCAGTAATGAAATGAGACGCCTCATTATCGAGACACGTAATATTATTATCATTACATTTCGATATCAGAACATATAACACACAAGGACACAAAAGGAAGCAAGGAAGGAAGAACCTGGCAACTGCCACCGAGCAAGTCACAACGCTTACATACTCTGTAACGAGGAGGAGACAGAAACTAAAATGGGAGGAGAGAGGGAGAAAGAAGATAAAATAACAAGAAAATAGGAAGAAAAGACGGATAAACGCCGACAAAGTATTGTAGGATGGAAGGTAATATTATAGGCGGGGAACCAAATCGATGCCATTCAAAAAAGCTCGAAAGGGCTCTATGGGCCTGGTCACATCGACCAGCACTTCCAGTGGGCAAATGGCAACCATGAAGTGTGACACACCGCGTTCCACTCAGTCCACATCCACTGATCAGCAATGCACGCTGGTTCGCAAAAGCAGAGCGCAACAAATGTTTTCCCCCGTTTATCTCTCGACTATAGAAGTACGTTAAAAGCACATCCAACCTATTTCAGCACTATTCGTTTGCCCAGTCTCACTCATTTGAAAAATATTGCGATGATCTTAAACTATTTACGAACGCATCTGCACACAGCGCTGCCCAAGGCACCTCTGAAGCTTTCGTCTTCCTTCGACAGATATCAGGTAGATGTTTCGAATCACGCATGCATCCTCAACTACTGAAGAACTAGCAGCTAATTATGTTACTTTGAATCAAGAGAACGAGAATTAAACTTGTGGAAGCCCTTCATCCTCACAGACTCCTATGCCGCCCTTAGCAGAATGATGGGGGAGATGCTGACAGTGCCGTTTTATGCATTATCACAGAATCTGCTTGCAAACTCGCTTCTGGTGATATATCCCTCGTTGCCCAATGGACACAAAGGGGCTCATCGCTTCGCTTAGAGTTCTTTCCACAAGAAGTGTAATTGCCCGGACATCACTTGCGTTTGTGCGTGTGTCTTCCTTGTCCCTGTTTATTTCCCGCAGTTCGTCTCTGCCATGGATTACGAACTCGCCCAGCGTTCAATCCTTCTAAATTACATCACTTGTGCGTTGTACTCTCGCCTCATGAAACTGCACCCTGGCCAGCATGTACCGCCGGCTCATTTCCTGCCCGTGTCCCTGATCGCGGCTTGCCACGTCATACTATAGAGCCCTCCTCGGTGTTAGAGAACGAAAGATTACACCGTCAAGGACGTGCCGACAGCCCACTGTGAGCGCCTTGGGTCTCCAGTGAGACACACAATAATATGTCTAAGAGCTAGGTGTTTGAGCGCAAGTTCCATCAAATTATCTAAGGAACTAGCATATCTGAGGAGGAAGAGGAGGAGAAAGGAAGAAGAAAGGCCGGAAGGTTAACCTGGACTGGGCCCGGTAGGCTACCCAACACTTGGGAAGGGGAGGGAAAGATTTGGAAAATAGAGAGCAAAAAAAAAAAAGCTATTAAAAATGCTGCAGTGATGCTGACGTTACGGAAGTTGTTTGTCCATTTTCAAAGACGGTTAATCAGTCCAGTAGCATTAAGAAATTGCAGCAACGCCATTGTTGCTTGGCCTAGCTGAGATGCACAGCGCCATGCACCTAAGATCATCTGAGCCGGAGGAGGAGGAGGGAGGAAAGACAGAGAGGTTAGCCAGTGCTGAGACTGGCTGGCTACCCTGTGCAGGGAGAAAAGGGGTGAAGGGAATGAAAGATAATAGAAAGGAGACACGACAACAAATCTGAGTAGAGATATCTGAGTAGTACGCCAGGTGTACGGTGATGTTTTCTTATGAATTCGCACTGCTATCATGCGCAATGTTGTGACAGTGCATAAAAGTGCCAAGTTACTCAGCGAAATAAACTGTTGATAGTTGGCCCCCACTCTATGTCTTCGTGCCCATTCTTTTGCCCGTGTTACACGAGCTATCTTACACGTCCTAACGTAGAGATAAGAAATTGAGACAGGAAGGCGAACGTCCAATAACACAGCTTAAGAACTCGCTAGGTTGTGCAGAGCTCTAAGGAGAACAAAGACTGCGTGTATAACAACACTGCTGGTATAAGCCACGTGCGATAGTATCATCTCTAATTGTGACTTCTATGACAAGTATATTGTGTGAAGGGTGCCAACAGCAATCGGTCCTCGTCGTCCAATTATGCCATACTATCCCAGTTTTGCAGTATGCCAAGTGAACGAGACGATCAGGGGAGCACCGTAACGATAGATAGATAGATAGATAGATAGATAGATAGATAGATAGATAGATAGATAGATAGATAGATAGATAGATAGATAGATAGATAGATAGATAGATAGATAGATAGATAGATAGATATTATGACGACCGCCCCTAGAGGGCCGTTGAGAACACACCAGTTGTGAGGGCAGCACCAGCCTGTGCCCCACATCAATGTCACTGTCGCCGTCGTAGCTATGCTTTGACAATATCATCAACGGTCTCCTAGTCATGGACGTCTCTCGAAACGCTACTCTATTTGTAGACAAATTTCTCGGAGATTCATCTGCGCGGTTTAAGCTCAAAATATTAGCAACGAGCGGCGCATTTCCCTCGGAGTCTCACAAGAAAAGGACTGTCTCTATTGCTCTTTGCCGTCTTCATTACCAGCCTTCCTGATGCACAGAACGTTAGGTTTGGAGGGAAATACATGATGTCTACGTAAACCGCATAATTTATTTAGATCTCACGCTACCAACACAAACGTTTAGCCCGGATAGCGAACGGAGCGATTTCCACCACCGAACGCCATTCATCGTCGTCTGGCCTTTTCTTTGTCAGCAGACAAATGTGACTTCATTTTTTAGGGGAGTGAGACGGAATTCAACACGCCTAACAATGAATATTGAAGGGCATTGAATTCACAGCGCAACTGGTGTTCAATTCCCAGGTGTCACCACCGAAAGCAGACTGCTATGGCGACGTGCGATTCAAGGTATTATGGCGGCATAAGGTACCAAAATCCAACGCCCTTCATCGCGTGGCAGGTGTACTTTGGGCAAACAGCCACATGCCGCACTGGTAACAAGCCGCATTCTCTACCCACTGACGATCATCACCATCTCCGAGCCAAAGTGCGCTGCTGGAGGCAGCGCTGGGCGTTGGCTCCAGGTTGGCTGCTAATAAGAAAGTGACTATTCAAGAAATCTCCGTCCCACTCTGCCTAATGGTGTCTCGGGCTTCGTTGGCGCAGCTTTTAAGGCTGGGTAAGTCCCCTCTTAAGCATCTCCCTTCTCCGGTGGCTGAGAAAGATAACTGGCTCCCAACAGCGTGCGTCGCTGAAGGCACTCCGGCATTTGGCTTTGAAATGATCAAAACTGATTTTTTAATCCTGTCATGGTCTTTTGTGGACGTTAACTACAGCGTCTAGATCTCCGCCTTAGCCATAAGACACCGCGTTGAACACGCCGAAGCAGTTTCTAGTGCTGGCCGACTTGAGCGAAGCATATATGAGTCCCCTGCAAGTGTACACAGACGGATCGGTGTGTTCGGAAACACCAAGGTGCGCGGCGGCATCCTGCATGCCCTCTCTTGATGTGTCATAATCAAGCCGCTTGGATCGCGTAGTATCCTGCACTGCAGCAGTAGAAGTCGCCGCGATTACCGCAGCTCTCCGAAAACTACGGGTGCAGTTTTCGGCGACATTGAGCATTCCACCTAGGTCATGTACCGGCTTATGTGCTGTACCATCACTTTTCTTTTGTGTCGTCTTGTTGCGCAGTCTTCCGATGATTTTTACGTCCTCACTTCGACGAATAAATAGTCATGGCCGGCAACATTCGGAAGAGTAGCCTCACGCACAGGGCTCCTGAGGACATCATTTTTACCGGAGGGTTAGCGACAGTAAGCAAGAGGGTGCAACGACAGTTCACTAACTTCCTTTGAGACACGCGATTGATTTTTTTTTTCCTGGTGACTCATCCCTGATCAGCTCATAGAAGGCTCGGGCGGAACAGTTGCCGGCTGTTGCCGGCCAGGCTAAACCCTCCTGCTGCAACACTACCATCAGGCACGTAGCCAGGATTTTTTTTCGGGGTGGGCCCAAAAGCTTCATCATCATCGTCATCATCATCATCATCATAATTTATTCACTCTTAAAGGCCCTTCTCAGGGTATTACATAAAGGGGGGACAAAAGCGTCAATAACAGCATGGTCATTATTATACAATGCTTCAAAAAACTTGCTCTGGAATATAGAAGGCGCTTAATGATAAGACGAGAAAGAGAACAGAATGGAATGCAGCCCCAGAAGCGAGTTCATCCAAGATGGAAAGCAAGCTTTTTGACTCTGTAGTAAAGCTAGTGCGTGTGCACGAGAAAGAATACTTTGTAACCAAGTAATCGGGACGAAGAAGGGCCATACAGAGCCAGTGACGGAACGAGGGCGAGAAAAAGAAAAAAAAAGCAATGCGAAGGAATCAGGCGCTCACTTTCGGATGTTCAGGAAATAAAAAAAAAATATTCGTTGGACGCTTTCTCTACGGAATTTCTCACACTTTGTCTCAACTACAGGCCTTCGAGAAAAACGTGAGCCACTTTATGACAGCAATACTTAACAGAAAAAAAAAAACAGACATATTCGCGAAAGCAACTTTATTGAACCATAAAGAGCCAAAACACGGATGCTTTCATGACACAAAAGATGCAGAAAGCTAAAAGTCGTTTTAGGAAGCAATATTAAAGAATGACATTGCGAGTGGTTTTACATTATAGCAAAAGCCAATGCAAAAGAAAAGAAAACGAGCAAGCAGCTTGGCCGAAAAGAGTGGTTCACGCTGCAATTTTCATGCGTCGCGGTTTCTCTATAAACACAGTGATAATTTCGTCGACACTGACTTGCATCCGGTGAATGGACATAAGAGTCAGGCCATTAAGCCGCTCTTCAGCCGTTCGGTGCCTCAAATATGTTTTTACTCTTTTCATTGTCGAGAAGCTGCGTTCTGCAGCAGCTGTACTCACTGGGATTGTCGCCAATATCTTGAGTGTGTGAACGTTCGGCGAGAGGGCTTTGTCGCATTCAGTTAAAGCGTCTGTCGCAGAGCGGGGAGGTTCCTCCTCTTGCATGGCTTGCCATTTAGTTTTCCAGATTTCCCATCCATCTCTTAGCGTATAACGATATGTGCTGTTGTCATATCACTGACGTAAAAATCGAAGGGCGGCTGACCAGATTTAAATTTGCCCTTGCAGGCGTGCTCTGGCAACACGAATTGCAAACTTTGCAGCGTTTTCCGATGGTTTGCAAAGCGCCGTTTGGAGGGAAGCTTTCAGGTCATCTATCTATGGAATGAACGTGGCTCGCCTGTAGTACCCTTCCGCAGAACTACAAGCGCAGTTTACCCTGTTTGTTTACCTTGTTTACTCCTTCCGCCACGCGGGCACCTGCCCCCACGACACAGGTGGCGGAAAAAGGGTGGTGGGGTTCGCAAAGGTGCCAGGGGGATTGAACGGGTTAATGGGTTGTCGAATCCGTAGCATTCCATACAGAAGCCCCCTTTTCCAAGCCTTCGGTTAGCTTCCGCCGTCCGTTCGTGGAAAAATTCTGAGTCTGCGGCAAAGCCAAGCCGTGCACATGCGTTCTCCCACGCCGCGCAGCTGTCAGTTAAAGAAAGCACCTGAATGTTCCCTAAGTTGCCGCCACTACGCGACTGTATAAATGATGCCCGCATTATACCGCCTGCTTGCTCTGCAGCAACAAAGACACCGCTCCTCTCATTAAGAAAGACATTTCCTCAGGGAATCCACCGATGGAGTCAACGCTATCCTTTTCTGCATGTCCTGTCATTCTTTGCACAGTTCTTTGAAGCAATCCAACTACCGAGCGCCCTGACCGTAGATGAGAATCCTCGTTTGGGGCAATATAGACATGGTCACTTTTGCTCCAAAAAACCCGACACAACCAACGAATCACCTTCCTAAACATAACTGATGCGACGAAGAAAAGTCACACGAAGGGCAGATAACGTGTTTTCTCTGGTTTCAAAGCCGTATGGCAACATTTTGTTCGTTCTTGTAATTTCGTTTCCAACAAGCTTGTCTTACATATATTAAAATGTCAGCGTTGCGAAGTTCTCTGCCTTTTTCCGCAGTCACAAAGCAGTAACTGTTTCCGATAATTGGTTTCAGTTGGTATGACCGTTGTGTCAGGAAGATTGATACGGTGGTCGCTATCTTGGGAATGTTTGGCTATCGGCTTGCGATCTGTTGCAAAATTGCAGGGGCCATTCTTGTGCTGTCGAAATGTTTCTTTGAGGTTTTTCGTTTCGCCGATGTAGCTCGCATCACATATTTGTATACAGTGGCTTAGGCTCTCTCTTTCGGTGAATGGCCTTCGGCAATATGTAGAGAACATGCGCTCGTGGGCTTGTGAGTCAATCGGATGCCTTCTTTTCTGAGAATACGGGCGATAGTTTCGCTAACGCCTCGGACATATGGGAGAGTGTGGTGTTTCTGTTGTGGTGTTGATTCAGGAGCCGGAGGGCGCTGAATTCTCGGCAAGCATAGCCGTGCTTTCGGAATTGAAGTGCTTTCGGAATAAAGGCTCTTGTGTAGCTGTTCTTAGTGAGTTCCTTGAGTATCGTTTGTTTTTCATTTGTTTAAATGCGCACGGCGCTACTTGTACTTGTGCCTATGTACCCCTGCATTGATGCCTGACTTGACGAATTTCGGGGGGGGCCCGGGCCCCCCTGGGCCCCCCCTTGCCTACGTGCCTGACTACCATTACCACTTTTACCATGTGTTTTTAACACACTAATGTGGTAAATGTAGAAGGCGCATTTCTCTTTTGATATTCGATATTCGAGGCTAGATTTTCGTATTTATTTCGTATTCACGACAATAGCCGTTCGCAGTCTGCGGGCAGTTTCTTGCCTGACCTACAGCAGGGTTCAAGTTGAAGTTTATTTCCACCACAGTGTTACATCGTTTACATATTTACAGTCATGCATGAAATAAAGATACAATTTCAAGATACGTTTTAAGTATCCTCTAACACTGCGAAAATACCGTTTCAGCACTGAGTGTTTCAGATATTCGTGGTTTCCTACTACAGCTAGAGAATGGAACGACCTACCTTCACATATTCTCAGTCCATCACTAGACAGTTTTTATTGAGTTTATTGCAATAGCAATTATACGGACAGTCTCTACGCATTTTTGCCGTAACCGTCGCCGTCATCTCCCGTATAAAGTCCAAACTGACGAACCCCTGCGCATCGCGCTTTCTACCCGCGCGCGGGTAATAGCACGCGAGCAGGGGCAACAAACGTGTCTGAATCGGAGATGAAACGAGCCCCGGCCCATCTCCGTCGCTAGGACGGCGCAGGCGATAACATCTACCCACTCGGGAGGCCTGTATCGAAGCAGAGAGGAAGCGCCCCGCCCGTCTTTAATCAGCATGAAAAGCCGCGAGGGGTTGGAGGGGGGTTCGTTAGAGCAGCAACTGCGGACTTCGCGCAGTTGCCAACGCTGGTGCGTGCGCTATCTCGGCAGCCATCAGACGTGCTGCGCACTGCGTAGAAGCGCCCTGATCACCTGCTCCGTTCCAGGCTCCTCACGCATCGTAGCCATGTGCCCTCACCCACATAGCGCTTACGAGAATGCGTCTACGAGTGCCGAAAGGAATGTGCTCGCTTGATACCGCTGGCTGGGCCATGTTTCTCGATGGTGCAGAGTGCACGCTGCTCAGCGAGGGCCAGGAGACGTCAAAGCAACATGACTTAGATCGCCGCTCTGCTGGACCGTAGCCTCTGCCGATCGACCGTCACATGGTACTTTACGCACCTGCATGCTTACTTAATAAGCCGACATTCACTGCAATTCAGGTTGCACTTAAAGCTCCTACTCTTAATCCATATATTATATCATGCATTTCTACTACATACATTGCTTCGCCCTTCTGGCGAAACTGTTATTTTTTCTTACAATCCTACGAAACTCTCTTACAAGCTTCGCAGTCTTGACTCCTTAGACTCTCCTAGGCTCTTAGACAGGCGATCAAGATTATCACGTCGACCTCACTACTGATGCTTCCATTTTAGCTTTATTCTTTTTTGGTAGTGCTCACGCTTATTGCTTCATGTATATGATGCACACTTATGCACCTCTTAGGTGTTACACATTTTTATAAACAACGACACGATATTATTTGCTCTATTTAAAGGACAGTTATTGAAACCTGTACAATTCTCTCCGCCAATGGTATTTCGGTATTGTCTTGCTCCGCCATTTTTGTATTGTATTATTTTTGCCCTTCCTGCAATAATTACTGTTGGGATTGGCAGTATGTGTAAATAAATAAATAAATGTGTGGTGTAGAGTGCGAAGAAAAAGCTGTGATATAATCTTCAAGACGCGAAAAATGAACGACAAGGAGAAGCGCCTCGTTTTTTATGTTTCGTCTGTGTTCATTTTTCGCGTCTTGAAGTCATTATGAATGGTCACCAACTAGCCCAAACAAGAGTTCTGATCCTGTGATATAAACGCAGCTTAACTAGCAGCAATCACGTCATATTGGCTGCGAGTCTCCTAGCAATACATTTTCAAGTCTCGTTCGGTGAAAAACGCACACGCTACTACGTTAGCAATCTTGATGCATATGACGCTCTGTCGACACACATTGAAAGCATAACAATACCAATGAGAACATAGTATGCAGTGTTACCTTCATTGTAAATCGATGAAGTTCTCCGATTTTCTGATGATACTCTCTTCCACGCTTCGAAACACGGAATATGGCGTCTATACAGTATAGCGGTGACTCTAGGCGCCGTGCGAACCTGCGACCAACGCTAGACGCGTGGGAGGAATAGACAGTATTGTGACATCCATAGGGATTCTACTCCAGGGCAAAAAACACTATGGCAGTCGATCTAAAATGTGCACGTCACGCAATTTCGCAGGTTCTTCAAACTACTTACACTTGAATCGCTTGCACATATTCCGAATGCTTGTTGCTTTGGGCATTGACAGTGTACCCCATTATAGTCTCTGGAAATAAAGGTTTTTATTTTCATTTCAACAACGTTAAGAATACGCGCGTGACGCGATACATTCTATGAGATATGAATTAGGCTTGCATAGATTCACTAATGCCCATGAGGTCTACCTAAACATCAGAGTGGTTATTCTACACAGAAGAACAATGCTAAAGCATGCTCGCGCATTTAATCCCAAACTGCCCCATAGCCCTTTAAGCGGACGTAGGTCCGGTTCACCTCGCTGTCTTTCCTACCCTGCTTCCTCCTGAATTCGTCCCGACAAAAGCGTCCCCGGTAGCGTCCCCAAACTCGTGGGTTCGATCACGGCCGCGGTGGTCGCATTTTCGATGGAGGCGAAAATGCCAGAGGCCCGTGTACTATGCGTTGTCAGTGCACGTTAAAGAACCCCAGGTGGTCTGAATTTCCGGAGCCCTCCATTACGGCCTTTCCTCTCTATCTCTTTCACTCCCTTTCCCCCACCCCCACGGACGCTTAGCCGTGCTCCCTACATGGGCTGCAGAAATTAGCGTCCTTTCCTAACCGAACCACAACCACAATCAAACGCTCTTTCTTAGAGGAACGCTGTACGAGCTCTCAAAGAAGGAGAACGCGCCCTCACCCGCGAGAGACAACGTTGGTGCAGGCAGCGTCTCCTAGCGAGTTTCTTGATTGAGAAATACCGACTGCTCGCGTTGGAGAAGCGTTCACCGGCAACCCCGGCAACCCATATTATATATATATATATATATATATATATATATATATATATATATATATATATATATATATATATATATATATATATATATATATATACATATAGGCACTGGATCTTGACTTGCAATGAAGTGCCGGTGGGAGATTTCACTTGTGCATAGTTGAACCATGAGGATTCGTAGCGTGCGCGTTAACTAAATTAATCCGGAACTCGGCACGATCTACGATGAACCTCCCGAGCTTCGCCCACTCATCGTCATTCACTCCATGGACATGCTGTAATTTTTGCAACATTGAGTAGTTCCCTTTTAGTACGATCTCACTGCTAATGAGCAATTAAAAACGGCTACATTTTTTCGAGAAGATTCTCAAGGAAATGAGTCATTCAACTATTTTCCTCCAACGTTTCACATGAGGGACGGCTTTAATTAACATCCTTATATATGCCCCGCACTGGCAATCCGTCAGGGTATCTGCTCTATCTCGTTGGCATTTGCCATTAAGCCAGGTCACGCTCATGCATCGTAGTGCTGCGCTGTCATTCCGATTTTGATCCTCTCGTTAGTGGACTCTTTTATTTTTGTAGATGGGAAACGAGCTGAGCACACTTGTTGTCGGCGGACGCAGACAATGGCGGACTATTAGTCGACGACAGAAAACAAGAGTCATAGGAAGTTCTCTCTGCTGTGGATATATATATATATATATATATATATATATATATATATATATATATATATCATCATCAAAGGATCACGTTGAAAAACAGAACATTTGTTTCGACGTTTCGGCCGCGAGACCACCCTTTTTCAAGCTTAGAATGCAAATCGTACATACAGAGCCTACAGGACAGTAATGGGAAAAAGCACGGCAGAAGTAGAGCAGAGATGCACAGAAAACGGCATGCTGACACAATTATTGCCCTGACGACGCCCCCCCCCCCCTCTCCCATTTCCATGACAACCCCACGGCACTATTACCACAAAGTCGACGGCTGCTGCACATATTAACTACGTCACCACCACTAGCTTTTTCTTCTGCGCCTGTTCACTCTCGCGCCAGTTCGAAACTTCTCGCGACGGGCTCTGGTTTCAGCATTTCCTTTTACCAGTATTGCGTACCAGGAACTACCGAGTTTGCTCGTCGACGGCGCTGCCTTTCTTGGGCGAACGCGCTTTGGCTTTCTAAACGAAACTGCCTTGTCGTAGCAACCGCACGCTGGCCCTCAAGTAGAGCGACATCGATGGCGGAAAAGGACGTATGGCAGCTCCTGTACACCCACCATGGCTGCTACAATGACACCCAGCCGCGGCGCTCTTATTCTAGAAGGAGGCAAAAATGCCAGAGGCCCGTGCCCTGTGCGTTGCCAGTGCACCTTAAAGGGTCCCTGAAACGTTTTTTTGACATTGCGTCACTGATTAGGCAACACAATTGCGAAATCATTCACACCATAAATAAAGCGAAGCACAATGCGCTAAGGCAGCTATGGGCTTATTTCTGTCGCCTTCCTCCTTACCACTGCTGTTCCTCCTCAACTCGATCTGCTGCGGAGTGCGCGCTAGCGACGACAGCGCCTCCCGCGTCAGCCGCTCTGCCGAGCCTCCCGTAGTGACATAGCGCCCCGATATCCTCACTGAGGTCGCCCGCCTCGGCAGTGCTAGCCTCTGTAATAGAGCGCCGGCGACTCGTGTGACGCCGCCAGATGCCGCGATGATACCGTTGGCTGAAACGAAGGAGTACGTTGTAGAAGCACGTTGTTCGCAGCTAGGTTTTGAAAATTACGTGCACGTCACTTGGGTCGGGGCCAATCAGCGACCTCTCATTCGATCGCTCGATGACGGGGGCGTTTGAAAACGCTTTTTGGCGAGCCGCTGCGACCTTTTGCGATACGCGTGTTCAAAACCTTATTGTAAATTACACACTTTACGCACAGCGCTAAAATCTGTCCTGTAATGGTCCTAGTGACCCGCTCTACCGGATCACCATGTTTGCACAAAATCGTCAAAACCGTTTCAGGGTCCCTTTAAGAAACCCAGGTGGTCAAAATTTCCGGAGCCCTCCACTAGGGGCTTTTCTCTCCTTTCTGTCTGTTTCAGTCCCTTTCCTCTACCCCCATGGAAGCCTAACGGTGCTCCCGACATGCAGAAATTAGCGCCCTTTCCTTAACCTAACCACAATATTAATCGTCATCATCATCATCCTAATCACGCTCAAGCCGCCCTTCTCCTTTTCACTGTGCGGCTGCCGCTTCCACTGCGAACGAGGCAGTTGCGCCATCTGCGCTTCTTGAAGACGACGGGTTTGAGCGAACGCCTCTGACTCATGGACTCGTCCTACAACGTCTCTTTCGTTATTCCCCTTCCTTCTCTCTCTCCCATCTTTCTATTCCCCCTTCCCATTCCCCCAGTGTAGGGTAGCCAACCGGACGCCTTTCTGGTTAACCTCCCTGCTTTTCTGTTTTCCCCTTCCTTCCTTTTCGCAGGTGAATCATGGAAAAGGCCCTTGCCAGAGGCGTGCCAAGGCTCCGGAGCGGGATGCTCCACGCGAACACCCGGCTGCTCTCAAGCCCAACGCAAGAAGACCTCAGCCATTAAAACTCACCGCATATAATGTCCAAAGCACACAGCGTTATTAGTGGAACGATGTCGCAGGAACGGTCTTTCTCGAGCCGTGCCAATTTTTGCACCAATATTTCGGACTGATCATTGAGTGTTGGCAGAAAGTCTTCCAGTATTCGGAAATGAAATGCGGGCGTCAGCAGTTTCCGCCGAGAGCGCCACTTTGTTCCTGTGCTGCAAAAAAAAAGTATATCTGCGTGTACAAACATTGAGTAATCGTGCAAACATTCTATCAACGGATATACGCTTTCCATGGTAGGGCTTTCTGTATTGGCCTGGTGGTACAGCGGTAGTACAAGCAGTGCAATACTCTTGTTCAAACGCCACAATGCACTAAAAGTTGAAGTCGGTGACTTGGTCTTGTGTTCAGAAATGTCAGCCTTATTGAATACCATAGATCTCTGTTCGTTTCGCCATTTCACTATGCCCCTAATTATATTTTGATGATTATGGGCAAGCAGATTTCTCGCCTATATTATCGGAGTCTATACACGAGATACCTCATACGTTCGCCGATAACGGGATGCCTTAACGAAACATAACCATGACGTCATAGGTCACAGACATCCGAATGTGCCCTGTAATTTGTTGAGACGAGCCCGTATGAACGGGTGCGAAAAGTGTAATCGGAGTCCTGCGAAAATGCAAGCGAGCCTGACATGGCAGGTACGTGACGACAGATGGTGGTAGTAAAAGATGTTTTTCTGGAGATACGACTCCGCACTGCGACTTTCTCTGCGTATCAGTTAAAAAAAACACTTTTAATTAAGAACTGCACCATTTCTTCAAGATGTGTGCTCCACATCAATATTCTACTTATGCTTCTCCTTTTCTCTCGGTCTTTTGCTAAAGAAGGTGAAATACAGTGCAATGAAGGGGGCTAAAAAAACGAATAAGCATTTACCTTGTAAGCAGGCCAGTTCCAAGCCATGGTTTGATTAGCTCGTATTCATGACCTTTCTTAAGTACCGCGTTACTCGTCAAAACTTCCTAAAAAAGAACAAGAGCTGTGACACTTCCCTCATTCATAGAGACTACAGTCATATGCATATCTGTGTTTTATAATTACCTCCACAGGATCAGCTTTGAACAGTACGAGAATAGGTTTAGCAGCGTCGTAAAGACGAAGCATGCCTTGTTTCTGGAAGATCCAATTACCACCCGTGGCCGTCTGAAACAAATCTGTTCCCGTAGCAATAAAAGAAACGCGTCACATAGAAACGTACACAGCCATTATAGGTGCCTCATAGACTTACACGGACCTACACAAGACTGAACGCAGGTAAAGCAAAGGCATTTCAATGTGCTTAAGTCAGCTGGCGCAGACATAAGATCCAAAGTTAAGGGCTCTTACAGCTTCAGCTAGGCATTACACGTTTGCCGCCAGGGTAACACAGCACGTGTGATAGTGCCAGCCGAATGGAGAGATAACACACTAGAACGTGTTCCTGGGCTAGTTGGTAAGACGTTGCTGCCAAAATTCATGAGCGCAAAAACAACCCCACAGTCAGGGACACACACCGACTTACACAGATCCTAACAATGACACCGCACACTAAAGTTGCTATCTACGGTGTCGTTATGAGCTTCTATGTGCTTCGGCGTGTCTTCCTGGCTTTGTGGCTTTCTTTTTGTAAAGGGGGAAAGGGGGTTCGTAAGGTTATGGAGCAATAACATTTGCACGTCCGGACGAAACTTCAGAAGTTGTACCAAGGACGCGTTGGGCAGAAACGTGCGGATAGTGCGAGAGCTTACGTATCCCGACGTCCAAACGGTGCGCCTCTTTGGAAATGGCTCGATATACCAACCATGCGTTGAGCATTGGGATCCACTCTGCTTGTCCGGGAAACTTCTCCATCAAGCCACTAGTTTCACGCTGCTTGAACTTAATGTAGCACAACAAGCCGAGCAAGCACGCAAAGGCACAGAGAGCAGCAGCCACGGAATACAGCGCGAACGAGGTCACTAAGGCGGCCACACCGTGAAGCACGTGAAAAGTGACTGCATCCATCGTGCTGCTGCAGCTGCTCCTCGCCGCCTCGCAGCCAGCAGTGCCCACCCGCCAAGCGGTGGATATGACAAACGCGCTAGCAGGAACGCTTCCTGCCGCCTAGCATTACCAGTGTTGTCGCGCTCGAGCGCGGTTCCGACACCGCATACGTTAAAGAGGGAGAGAGTGACACGAGACACGCCCAGCTGGCTCACGGCGCCATCGCTTGGTTGATATTCTCTACCGCTGCCGACCACCTGCTGATAGCAACGCGACGTCCGGGCCTCTGCACTTGTTAAAACTTCTATCTTCCTTCTCTTTTCCTCCCACTTCTCCCTTCCCGTAAGGCGCTTAGCCGTGTCCCCCGTATGGGAGACAGAAATTAGCGTCTCTTCCTTCCTAACGAACCACTATTACTACTACTCTGCACTGCGCGTCCGCCGCGGTGGTGGAGTGGTCACGGTACTCGGCTGCCAACATAAAAAAAAACGCGGGTTCGATCCCGGCAGCGGCGGTCGCATTTTCGATGGAGGCGAAAATGCCAGAGGCCCGTGTACCGTGCGTTGTCAGTGCACGTTAAAGAGCCCCAGGTGGACGACATTTCCATAGCCCTCTACTACCGCTTTTCTCCTGTTTGCATTCTTTCAATCACTTTCCCCGACCCCCACGGACACGGAGAAGTGTTCCGGACATGGGCTGCAGAAAATAGCGTTTTTTTTATTACCCGACCCACAGTTATTACTATTATTATCTGCTCTGAGCAACGAAACAACGAAACGGAAAAATTGTAACCTACCACTTAAATGAGACCTGCACACACTACATCTCGGACTGCGATTTGAATGGGTGCTAATGCGGCCATAGCGATGAACTCTTACAAACGAAACAACGAAACGGAAAAATGGTAACCTACCACTTAAATGACACCTGCATACACTACATCTCGGACTGCGATTTGAATGGGTGCTAATGCCGCCATAGCGATGAACTCTTACAAACGAAGCTTTAAGCATCGTCCAACTTTTTCGTCTATGTTATCTGGTAGCTGGAGAAATTCGCGCATATTTAGAGCTGCCTCACTCACCCGGTCAAGGCATCGTCTGGCATATTTGTTTCTTTTTAGTGCCTGCGGCTCACTGGAGTGGATTGTAGATGGGTTTTCTCTTCTCTTAGCGGAGTTCTGGATATTTAATGTCAAGTACACCTCGCGTGCAAAGCTAACCTGTTAGCTGCTTTAAACGCTAACAGGGCTTGACCTCAGCGAGCGCTTTCCGAGTCTCAGGCAGTCACAGCAATAAGCGTGGCAACTAAGAAATAAAACTAATGTGTCTGTACGTTTTGTGACTCCTTACTGAAGGTTTTCATGACCTAACACTGACCGAACACTATATGTATGTGAAAACTGTGTCGCGACGACAAGGAAAGTAAACATATGTGTTGAGGTCAATGGCAATAATCTAGTTTGTAGTCTCATGTAAAACTGGTTCCGTCATCAGTGGCTATAGTATGTGGTCAAAGCACAACACAACGTCCTTCGGTACAATTTGCGCTGATAAATGGTGAGCTACTGTTTCACTGTGCAAGTTTGACACCCGTGGAGGAGTACTCTCACTCTTTTGGGAGGAGGAGCACTGCACTACTTTAACTGTACTCCTAACGAGCAGGACTGCACTCTATGCACGGGGCGTTCGACCACTCACTTTCTTGAGCGAGAGAGTTCACTCTGGAAGAAGGAGCGCATTGGGGACAATCGATAATCCCCCTAAGTGCGTCCTGGGTAACACTGTTCTTTTAGTTCGACCAGCACTCGCTTAATATTCATTTTTATTTGAATACAATTAAGATTACGAGTTTCAGTGTTTTTCCTTCTTTTATTTCACCGGCCAAATAGAGACAATGAACAATAAATACTGTAGAGGTTTTTCGCTGGCGACAGCTTCTCGAGTGAAGCCCCAAGCCATCGGCGACTCTCACCACCATCGGCTGCCATCCTGACCTTCCTCGTTATCTTGAGCAGCCGATGGAAACGCCCTCAAGAAGTGGTGCAGGCAGAAGTGGTCTACGTTTGAACTGTTGGACGTGCGACGTGCACTTAACACTCGCTCGCGTCTTTCGTGGACAATCCCCGTGTGATACCCGGTACAATGCCTCAAGCACGGACGCCACTGTGTGCTCACCTTAATCACAGACTCTATTGTCAATGTGTTTCCTCGGATGTGGCAGCACTGTTCCCTTTCTCTCCTTTCGTCTCTTTGTGTCCCTTATTCCTCCTCCTGGCGTAGGGTAGCAGACCAGACCCGCATCTGGTAAACCTCCCCACCTTTCCCTTTCCTTGTGTCTTTCCTTGTGTCTTTCTCTCCCCTTCATCACTTCAGCATATATGCAGTGACCTAAGACAGTAAGAGTGCGATGGTGCTACTATGGCATGGAAGCCATTCATAACAGAAGAAAACGCGAGAATTTGAAGCTTATAAAACACAACTCTAGTGCGTTCAGTGCAATGAATGAATGTCTTCTGAGTTGTCAGAAGACTTAATTTTAGTCACTCCTCCTAATTAAAAAATTTCACTTTGTGATCACACTCAGAACTTGCGATTCTTACGGAGATTAGTTCCTGCATTATGGTCTCCAGTTGCTGCCACCATGTTGTACCTGGGGCTAAGGGCTTCTCACGCTGCTTAATGGCAGCTTTTACCTTGGTCCCTGCCATTGTATGTTTGCAACATGAAAACAAACAAATAAAAAAGACAAGGAAGGAAAAAAATGAAAAACAAAGAACGTCAATTCTGCTGCATTTTCCTTCATTCAATGAGGCACAGAATCAACTCGCAGGCATATTGACTCCCGCGCACTCGGCATTAAAGATTGAGATCGACGCGCACACTTTAACGCTTGCTCCCAGTGAACCGCTCTCCGTAAGATATGTTCACGTGCAGTCAACCACAAAAGTTTTCTCACCACGCAAGCGCGCGCAAAACTGGCTTTCCGAGCCACCTATAGCATTGACCGCAGCTCCCCGAAGGAAACGGGTCTTCTTGCTACTCCACAGCAAGTTAATTTTTGAGTGCTGTGGACCTCATTGTGTTTTTTTTTTTTACAGCGAAAGCTGTTTATCGCGAGGAGAAACGAAAAACCGCTCGTCCGTGGACCGCGCGCGGTCTCCATTGGCTGCGCCTTCCAGTGACGTCGTTCTCTGCGCCGTACCAAAGCGCGCGTGCCATTGGCTGGCCCGTGAGTGACGTCGTCCATCCCGTCGCAGCCGTGGCGCCGAGCACGCGCGCATCAACTTCGCCTGAGAGCTTCCACATGGGTAAGCCACGGATGTTAGCTCGCGATGTCAAACGCTTGCAACGACGGCGCGCTGAAGAAGCAGCGTTGCGGGCAGAACAGCGTCGACGTGATGATTGCGGGAGCGCGTTCGCGGGGCGAACGCCCGCTTTCAGCGAGAGTTTCTCCAGCGGCACTTTGGCTTCGGCTGCGACGTCTGTGTCGGTTTGAACCCAGTGCTAAACACCGGGGCCGCACATTTCAGCTTCGCTGGTTAACCATTTGTACGGAGTGCTAGGGCTGTAATTTTTTTTTTTAATTTGCAGCTCTCGTCAGCGGTAAGAACGCCACATTTCTTCCCAGATAGCGGTTGTCACGGCCGTCAAGGCCTGCACCGATCGCTAGGCCGATCAAATGATATCACTTTTGCAAAGCGCAAACGAGATTAGGCCCGTGCCATCGGCTAGCAAAGGACGCGTCCCGTTAAAAAGAGGAAGGCTAAAAAAAAATAGTGCACATTTGGAAAACACATTGATTGATTGATTCGTGGGGTTTAACGTCGCAAAACCAGCTCTGATTATGAGAGACGCCGTAGTGGAGGTCTCCGGAAATTTTGACCACCTGGGGTTCTTTAACGTGCACTGACATCGCACAGCACACGGGCCTCAACATTTCGCCTCCATCGAAATGCAGCCGCCGCGGCCGGGATTCGATCCCGCGACCCTCGGATCTGCAGCCGAGTACCTTAGCCACTAGACCACCGTGGCGGGGGATTTGGAAAACACGCCAGTCGTAGATTTGAGGGGTGCTTCTTGAACGTGGCTCTGCAGTCGACCTCAGGTGACGTCGTTGAAGTGCGCGAAGCTGCTGGCCATGCGATCGCGTGGCCCGTAAGCATTTGCGGTTGAGTGTGCAAAGTGCATGCCCACCAAATCTGTCCAAACCTAAACATATCTTACTCCAACCGACCTTAAGGCGTGTTCAATCCACTCGAAACTAATTCGCCAGGTCATCTTTGAAATGATGATCGAGATTCCGTGCCGACTTGCGCGCTCTAAGAATGGTGTGTCTGTTGAAGTACCGTAGCCCCGCGGCTCCATTGCGCCAACTTCAAAACGATCTACGGTGCCCCAGAATAAATAATACTGCTGAGATAACAGCGGTTCACCGTGTCAATCGGTGTAAGCTTGGCGACAGAGACAACGCGAGTGGGGTCTTGGTGCGAGCGGTCACTTGCAGTGAGTCGTTCGTTTTTACACGCATCATATAAGTACAGTTAGATGACTGTACCTAGCATGAGTGCAATAAAACAAGCTTAAATATGACATTGTGTCAGCAAAGCATGTGATTAGAAGCCGGTAAAAACAACGACCAAGCAGTACCCAACTTGCTTCAAAAAGATGCATAACTGCTCCGGGAAAACTCACTTGCGGCGCATGTGGTATTCTGTGGCTGGAGCAGCCAAACCACCTGCAGTCTATTTTCAAGCGTAAGCCGCGGATGCCATCACTAGTCACGCCTTGGGTACACTTTATATATCTGCGATGTAAAGGAAAAAGAGTTACCACGCCGGCAATAGCGATACTAATCTGCGGAACACCTCCTGCAGGAATCACAACCGAAGCAGGCGCTTTGGATTTGTAGAGCCGACTGCATATGTCGGCTCTAGAAATCCAAAACGCCTGCTTTCACTAGCATGCTGTGACGGCTGAACAAAAGCCAAAAGCACGGGTGTGCGGTGGGTCGGCGATTCGTAGACACAGAAGAGCCACTACAATGACTAAAAGCTCATTCGAACTTACCGTAGAAGCTTTTTGCACGTGCCGTCGAGTCGACAACGCTGCATGACTACACTTTGCAGCAAAAGGTCGTTGAAGTGATAAAACATGAAGCCACCGCAGCAGGTTCGACAGGGATCGACTACATGTTAACGCCGGCAGTGTTCTTGCGCGCACCCTGGCCGGCCGCGCAGATGTCACCGCGATAGTTCCGAACAAACAAGTAGTACCTTTGAAATTTCAACGCAGCATTATGAAAGCGGGTATAGTACGCGCCTTTCAGCAATCACAGATAATCACGGTACGAAAAGATATCAATCAAATGAACGTAACTGCTAATGCTACTCCAAAAGAGCATTCCGGTGCGAGATGCGTCTACAACCGTTGGACGGACGTAGCACGCATGTCGGGGGGGGGTACCTACGGCGGACGGGCAAAATAACCTGTGACCTTTCTCGAGGTGTTCGAGAGCTGCAGCAGTCACTCCACTGTTTTAAGCCCTTACTCCAGGAGTTCCAGTATTGAGATCATAGGCTCGACCTGGCCACCACCTTATCGTATCAGCGTCACTGCATTCACAAAAGGGCTTGTGAAGCTTGTATCACTTTGTGTGAACACGAGTTTGATATGAACATCATCGCGCATTTAATTTCATTCTCAAGCATGGCATATATATTACGATGGCTACAAAAAGAACCAGGCGAGTAAAAGCCTCAGATTTGCGCTGTTTTCAGCGCCTTGCAGTCATTGAGTGGCGGCTTGCATGCTGCACTGGTCTTTGTCAGATGGAAAGCACTTGATGTATTACAGAGAGCGGAAATGCCAACACCTACGCAAAATATGTACAGCTGTACAATTGCGAAGAAGTGGAGGTTGCGACGCTGATTTACTTTTCTGCAACGTAAGACATAGTGAAGGCCCGAGAAGGTTTGTTTTCCTCTACTTTGACCTCGTACGAAGAGACCAGTTTAACCCAGAAGGACAGAGAGAAGGAAATTACTTATGACGTGAAAGTAAATATAAAATAAGATGCCCGATGATCACGAGCCTTTTTGTCGGTGCTTCGCATCTTAAACGCTTCGAACAACCGAATAAAATATATGTGAGATTTGGGTCTGTACGCGCAAATTTCGAAAAGATGATCGCTGGAAATGCATTCCGCCTCTGCTGAGAAAGAGAAGTCGATCTATGTGAGAAATCGAGCAGCAAAACGTAATTCCTGTAGTGGGTGACTATGTGAGTTGGTAAGACATTCTGAGAAATTATGAACAGCGCAACAGACGTAGGACTTATAAGAGAAGGCTTTTGTCCCTGTACCCCTTTACTGTTCATGCGTGTGTGTCAAGTTTGAGCACGCCTTTCTTTTTATGTTGCCGTGGTGAACAGCCGGGTAATGTGCTGCGTCACTTCTTCCTTTATTTTTGCTTCTCATTTACATCTTTTACTGTCGTTTTCAATGTGAAAAACAAATAGCGAACGTTCCTGTAGCATCGCATTCGTGAGCAGATTGTCTAGGGAGCCGCTATTCGAATAATACGTACACTGCCCTACTTTTTTTATCAAAGCAATTACACGCTGGTCACAGAGCAGCGCGGATGGCCATGGCTCTTCTGTGAACAGCACAGTTTGTCATTGCGCTCCTCTAGCTTCGTAACCCCCTTTTTTTTTCTATCTCTTCGCTATTGAAAATACGCTGGTCGCCCATCACCATAATCCACCATAACCACGCATGCTGGTTTTTGTGATGGACATGGTGGTTACATAGTGGTTACATGGTGGTTGCATGGTGGGTGATATTTTGTGCTTCGTTAAATGCACAGCTAATTGGCTGAACGCGCCCCATCCTCTTTTACACCTGCGCCCAGTTACGTTGCAGTTATGGCAACGCACATAAAGCATTAAATAACAACAGCAAACGAACACTGAAGGTTCCTTCTCTTAATCAGAGAAGACGCCTACCTTGTACATTACAGTCGCTTTTCTGTGCTTTTATTTTTGTCTGCACAATAGTAAACAACTGTATGGAGGTGCATGAGAGGCCTGGACGGGCTCAGCCAAATAAATGTGCATTAAGCGAGGCACATAACATCAATCACCATCTAACCACCATTTCCACCATAAAAACCACCATTGAGTTGGTGGTTATGGTGGATTAGGGTGATGGGTGGAAGGCGGATTTTCAATAGGGTTTTCTTTTAATAACGAGCAGCGGACCCACGGTAACAACACACTACAGAAAGTAAGCCTTTTGAGATACGCCGAATCAAACAAACCATCCACGGGATCTTTCCTTCTTTTTTTGCTCAGCAGTGCCGCTGCGCTATGAGATTGCTCGTTGACATAGCACAGAATTTGCTGAAGCGCCATTTGTCGGCGCCACCTTGTGCGTAATATGCGCCAGGTGGTACCCCATAGTGGGCCACCTATTGTACCTGAGTCGTTGCTAATGTGCCCATTCGATGGTGCCACTGACCTTCGGTACTGCTAATTGAGCGCACTGGAACGCTTATAACTCCAAGACATCAGTTGCTACTTCTAGTGCTTTAAACGTAAAGTTTATACTGCGACAAGCGTGTATCTACGGCAATTTATAGAGAGCTGATCACGGTGTGGATAAATTCAGGAAACTCAAATTTTACTAACAAGTTCTTCTAAACTTACTAATTCCGCGGAGGTGTTTTGAATCGTGGGTGTGGTGTGAGTTCCGTAAATTAAAAGCATAGGCTTGTACCCATGGAAACCACCAGCTATGTCTGCCGCAGCTGTCACGAGCGTCACTTATCGTTGCCTGTGAGAACTGCCGAAATGTGCAGAAAATAAAGAAGGTGATCGCAACCACCATCCATGGGTGGTTGGTTACCTGGATGGATGATTAAGTCAAGCAGCAGCCCCTAAGGCGGGAACTGGATTCCCTGCACATGGTCAGAAGAAATTCTTAGAACATTACGTTTGATGATGCCTCTAGTGTCACGTGGAGTGGAAATCTCATTGTTACTATTGTGTAGCTGCCAGGGGATGCCGCTGTATATTCCTGTACCGAGAGTAGTGGGAGCCATGTAGCAATCTCAGTAGGCATTGCGCCTGCCGCCCTTTGCGCAGCTGTGACATTAGATAAGTTCAACGACCTTCAAACCATTTCCGAGTGCATCGCCCTGCTGTTCGCCTAGGAAGCGGTGCGAGCAGTGCATAATATTTTAAACTGAATACAACGCTGCATTGTTCCGTCATTTTCCGTATAGATTTGGCCGAACTCGGCCCAGTTTAATAAGAGATTTCGATGTTTTGTCGGACTAATTACTGCCCACTGCCAAAGGTAAGAGACGCGAAATGTTAGTGATACAACTAAAACTGATTGTGGGCTGCGATGCCTTCGCGGGCGTCGTAGAGCACAGTTGCATGTGATCAGTGTATTGCTGCCTAGTCGGCGCTGAATTTGGGCGATTTCGTTGAGAGCATGATGCAACGATGAACGTTACCTTCGTTCAAGACAGTGATCTTTATACAGATGGTACTACGTCAAGCACACCGTTTAAAAAAAAACGGAAAAAAAAAATGATGCCGAGGATGGGATTCGATAGCGCATAGCGTTGTTGATGCGGCTATCTGCGAAACGAGAAGCCCTATTCTTCTTTCAAAGTACGAGAAAATGGCGCGAGCACATTGCATAAAATGTGCTAGGTCCGAGTGTATCGACTGGACTACCCCATGGCGCCCATTCGCAGGCGCCATCCCACTACTGCAGGGCGTGGGAGCTTTTGCCTGCTGCGTTTCCGCCCTGGGCCGGTTCGCTCCTCCTTAGGCGACCTGGCCACCACCGGGTTCCCCTGGGGTCACCATATCGACGCCCAGCTTAGCGCGGACACCCGATCAACATGAGCGTACATGGAGCAAGGCTCCCAGTCTCAACCCGTCCTCTAGCACAAGCCTCCGAGCAGCTGGATTACAGAGGCACGCCACGGCCCCCGGCGTTTAGGAGCGTTCATGAGCGGAGTTTTATATGAACTGCTGCCAACCCTTTACCAGTTTTTAGAATATTATCGCCATGTAGATATCATCGCTTTTGAGCGTAACAAATATCGAAGTACTTCCACAGATAATTTTGCCGCAAAAATGCGATGCCAAGGGCGATGTTTTTCCCCTTTAAACATCGAGGTTAGGTATGCTGACGGTAGATGCCGCAATAGCGGAACAGCGTCGCCTCCCGAAGACTCGAGAAGATGGCGCAAGCGGCGACACAGACGCGATGTTTAAATAAAAATCAGTGCAATATGTGTGCTTAATTACTTGAACGCTGCGGATTACCTTTATTTGCGTAAACGCTGCCTCGAATAGGTCTGAGCTTTCTTATGTGCTCTATAATGTTGACGTGTATGACGCCGCCAACCAGGCCTAGTTTAGTGCGTCGTTTTCAAGGACCGTGCCGTTGAATCGCGTGACAGACAGACTTTTTCGGTTAGGTAGCCCAAGAAAGACTAACGTCTTTAAATGTTCTAGGTACTGGAGAGGGGAAAATTTGTACGCGGTGTCACGTGATCCGCTATCCTCGGCAAGCCAGCCTCGTCTAGCGCCTTATAAGGACCACCTAGTTGCCGGAGCGTTCCACGTTTTTTGGCGACGGTTACCACCATGGCGCTTGACGGTGCATTAATCTATATACCGCTTGCCTACCATTTGACCGGAGCACAATTCCCATGGTTCCAATTCCCAAAGGCGATTTGTCCCCTTTTCATTTATTTTATGATTGGCTTAAGCCCGCTATGCTTGCGGGTGGTGCAGGCTTCCCCCCGACTTTCATTTAAGTTGTTCCTACTTTCGAGGTGTTTTCACTTACACCATACACACTGCCACTCACGCTCGTTCAAAGTGCCCCCTACTCATATTTTCCACTACAAATAATAACACCCGTCTCTACTAATACTCACAGCTCCTCACGTTCATACCCGTACTATACCCACACATAGTCACCCACGTTCATGTTCATCTCTACTCACACTCACCACTATACTCACTCACATTCGCAGCCACCTCTGCTCAAAGTCACAGCTACTCACATTGATACTCTCCTCTACTCATACTCGCACACACTCCCGTTCGTACCCACCCCTACACTTCTGCACCCCTACCCACACCCATTACTGTGTATTCCCCGACGTCAAACGAGGAACCAAACTTTTAACAACTTCAATATACCGCCCACAAAAAACGCCTATAGCAAACGTCTATTACAATATACCGGAGTGAAAGTTTGGAATGGCATACCGCGTTATATAAAGAATACCCAGAACTTTTCCAGATCATTGAAAAAATACTACTTTGAAGCAATTTTCTCTGCTTGAGTTGATTGATACTTCAGGTTGTAATTTTTCATTATGTATATATATTGCCCTATATGTGTTTAGTGTTTTCTTTGAAAGATGTTGTCTTTGAAAGATGTTTCAATACCCTTGTTCTCTTTATTAAGTCATATAAGAGAACTACTATTGATACTTGCAACTACAAGTATCATTCTTCAGTTCTGTACGCCACTAATCACCAAATATTTGAGTTTACTACAAGTTATGAACTTTCCTTTTATTCTTTGTTCAATCGAATTCAAGTGACTGTTGTTAGCAGACAAACATTACTTCTTGTATGATGATATCAAATTTGAATTGTTTACTTCTGTTTATTTTTAATTAGAACTATTACAGTTCCAGTTATGTATAATTTCAATGGGACCCGCACTAGCCTTCGGCTATGGGACCATACAGTTTGTGCTTATTTTTGTATAAGATATGAGTGCAATAAAGATCATTCATTCATTCATTCATTCATATTTGCTCACCCTCAGTCACACCAATTTCAAGTGCATGAGTGTGAGTATAAGTGTGTGACGCGAGGTGCGAGGATGTAGACCTGAGCATGAACATCTGTGAGCGGGTTCTATTGTGTGAGGGCGTGCAAGCAGTTGCGGGCATACGTGTGAATATACCCACTCATGCTCATTTCAATGTAGTTAATGTGAAAGTGAGTGAGTAGTTGTGGGTGTGACCAGAAGTGAGTATGAACGCTAGGTAGTCACTGCAAGAGTATAGTTGGCCTACCTAAGGCTTAGCTCATTCTTTCATTGACATTCTATGTAAGTCGCAACTAATCTACGTTAATTTACTTGGACTCGTTTTTGGTCCACATAAATTCTATTTATATCGCATTATTTCACTGTTTATTAGCATCATTTCAATGTTGGCCACTTGTATTTCACGTTAATGTACTTCGTCTTTGACTCGCATAATTCTTATTAAAATCTGATGCGCGTTAGCTCATGCTCGTTTCGCGTTGTGTCCCTTTCATCCCTTTGCACCGGATATTAATTGCTTTTAATTCACACGATTCGCACTTCTTCACCTGACTATTTGATCCACGTCAACGCACCTCAGTTATTGTTTCTAGCCACACGGGATCATTGACGTGAGTAAAAGGGGCCCAAAATCACAGGCCACCAGGCGAAACGGAGAGATCGGCGAAGTGGCGCGGGAAAGCACGCGCCGTAGACACGTCGATGCTCATAATTGGTTGACAGCGGGCTCGTGACACGCGACCTGAGCAGCGATCGATGATGGAAGAGGTTGAGCGGGGATTCTCTGCGTGGCACCGGTCGACGAAGGGTGTCCTGCCAATTACGGACTGGTGACGAGGAGACGAGGGCGCCGGGCATCGGGGTGCCGTCGATCTGGCTTACGATCGAGTGTGGACTTCGGAGTGGCAGCGGCTGAACTGCAGCAGTTCCCGGTGTACCCGCAGCGCTCCACCTTCGCCGGCAGAATGGGACGACCAGCAGAGCAATCGCAGCAGAGGGCTAGGTGGGGGACAGATTGTTGTGTAGCCGCCAGGGGGTACCGCTGCAATGAATCCCTGTATAGGGGGTACTCTTACCGGTACTCACCTACGGGGCAGAAACTTGGAGGCTAACTAAGAGGGTTCAGCTTAAATTGAGGACGACGCAGCGAGCTATGGAACGGAAAATGGTAGGTGTAACCTTAAGGGACAAGAAGAGAGCGGTGTGGGTTAGGGAACAAACGCGTGTTAGGGACATACTAATAGAAATTAAGAAGAAGAAATGGGCCTGGGCGGGCCATGTAATGCGAAGACAAGACAACCGTTGGTCATTAAGGGTAACAGAGTGGATTCCTAGAGAAAGCAAGCGTAGCAGGGGGCGGCAGAAAGTTAGGTGGGCAGATGAGATCAGGAAGTTTGCGGGGATAAATTGGGCCCAGTTAGCACAGGCCAGGAATAATTGGAGATCCATGGGAGAGGCCTTTGCCCTGCAGTGGGCGTAGACAGGCTGATGATGATAGGGGGTGCTGTGAGCCATGTAGCGTTCTCAACAAGTGTTCTGCCTGCCACCCTTTCCGCGGCTGTGACAATAAACAAGCTAAAAACCCTTCCTTTTACGAGTGCATCCCCAGCCTTTCACCTAGGCAGCGGTGGGATATAACGCTTGAGTAAACGCTGCATCGCACCCTGTCGTTTTACGTATGCACTTGCCCTAACTCGACCTCATTTAGTAATAAACTACCTTGGTTTTTTCGGACTAATTACTGCCCACTGCGAATTGTGAGAGACGCGAAATGTGAGTGATGGAACTAACGCTGATCATAGGCTCGGATGCCCTCATGGATACCGTAGAACAGAGTTGCACGTGATCCGTCTATTCCTGGCTAGTCGGCGCTTCATTTGGGGATTTTCTTGAGAATATGCTGCAACGGTAAACACTGCCTTTTTTCAAGACATTAATCTTTACACAGACGGGACTCCCTCAAGCACAACGTTTAAAAAAACGAAAAAAAAAATGATGCCGAGAATGGGATTCGATAGCGCATCGCCTTGGTGATGGGGCTATATTTGAAACGAGAAGCCCTACAGTTCTTTCAAAGCAGAATAAAATGGCGCGAGCACATTGCATAAAAAACAAAAAAGTACTAGGTCCGAGCGTATCGACTGGGCTGCCCCATGCCGCCCATTCACAGGCGCCATCCCACTACTGCAGAGCGCGGGAGCTTTTGCCTGCTGCGTTTCCGCCCTGGGCCGGTTCGCTCCTCCTTAGGCGACCTGGCCACCGCTGGGTTCCCCCAGGGTCACCATATCGACGCCCAGCTTAGCGCGGACACCCGATCAACATGAGCGAACATGGGGCAGGACTCGCAGTCTCAACCCATCCTCTAGCACAAGCCTCCAAAGCAGCTGGATTACAGAGGCACGCCACGGCCCCCGGCGTTACCGAGCGCTCTTGAGCGGGGTTTTATATGTAATGCTGTCTACTCTTTAGCAGTTTATAAGACATTATCGCCATGTAGATCTCATCGATTTTGAGCGTCGTAATTATCGAAGTGTTTTCACCGCGAACTTTGTCGCAAAAAGGCGACGCCAACGGCAATATTTCCCCCGATTAAACATCGAGGTTCGTTTTGCCGACGGTAGATGCCGCGGTAGCGGAACAGCGTCGTCTCTCGAAGGCTCGAGTATATGGCGGAACCGACGGAATGGGCGCGATGTTTAAAATGGTATAGCATTATTAATGGTTCTAGGTCATGGAGGGGGGAAGAAAGCAGTGGGGCAGTATCACGTGATTTAGCTAGCCTCGGAAAACTAAGGTCGTCCGGCGCCTTATTCGCCCCACCTTGTTGCCAGAGCGCTCGAGAGTTCTTGGCCACGGTAAGTATTATGGCGCTTGTCCGTGCATTATTCTACCCTTGCCTACCACGTGACCGGGGCTCATTTCCCATGATTCTCTCTCGAAAGTTTTTGTCGCTAGTATTCAATATTGACACGTGACGTCCTCTTCTAGCTTTCCTGCTCCCTCCATGTTCTCGAAAGTGCAACGCACCCGCCCACGAGTATCCTGGTGGGAGACACTGCGCAGACGAAGCGTCTCAGTTTGGGTCTCTATGAATCACACTTACCGTGGTCTTGACTAATGTGTTGCTAGCATTAAGTGTGCGCGAACAACAAAGTACAACGGTATTTTACTTTGTTGAGGTTACAAGTGGGCCTATATTGCTTAGTGGTTCTAACTTTAACATATCTTGTAAATTTTATAGATTTAGCTTTTATCACCGCAGCTGTGAAGCCAAATCGTTAAACTCATTTTTAATACCTCTGCCCACCTTAAGAAATCTCCCTTAAATTTCTACCCGGAAATCTGGAGCGTCTTGTTCTTTTTCTGTTTTCTTTTTCGGTCAGAGCTTTTCAGTGGCAGCATAGGTTGGAACTACGACGTCTCTCATAATCAAAACGTGGTTTTCGGACGTAAATCCCCATAAATCAATCAGTCAATCAGGTCGGAAGGTTACGTATTCCTCAAGAAACCTCACGAAGAATTATGATTAGTTCCTGTCAGGACGGTAATGATCCCTTACCTGCACCCCTTATGCGAAGGTCGCACGGCTACTTCTGATCGCTAGCCAGGCCTGATCCCGCTAGAATTCTCGAACCGCGTGCGGCTTCCTTACACAGCACGAGCAAAGGAGCCAAACGTGGTCGACAAATCTCATCCCTACTCTGCTCGATCCCGTACGAGGGGCTTTAAAATGGCCCTGCAAAACTTTGTGAACATATCCGGAATACGACGCCGATGAGTCGTTGAGACTCCTGCGAGCATGTGAGCAAATTATAGCATTGCACGCACCAGGGAATTCGCAATTTCGTTTCAAACAAAGCTAGAATACGCCAGCCCTACATTCAACTTACGAAGTAACATACCTGGCGCCGACGAAGTCGTCTGGGGCAGAGATACCATTGAATAATTTCATTATTGCGGGAAGGTCATCTCCACGCCTCATTTGTTCGCTTATCAGAGAACAGACTGGAGTAGCCGATATTATTATATCAATTAAAAGAAAGAAGTGGACCTGGGCAGGGCATGTCATGAGGAGGAAAGATAACAGATGGACAGTAAGAGCAACGGAATGGATACCAAGAGAGGGAAAACGCAACAGAGGCAGGCAAAAGGTTAGATGGAGCGATGAAATTAAAAATTTTGCGGGCATAAAGTGGAACCAACTCGCTCAGGATAGGGTGGATTGGAAATCGTTTGGAGAGGCCTTCGTCCTGCAGTGGACCTAAACAGGCTGATGATGATGATGATGATGAATTCAGCAAACAAAGAAAATGTGCTCATCTCTCTCAAAGAGGTACGAACGGCATGTTTATTAGTCATGCGCTCTACTTTAAGTCGTGATTTCATACTAAGGAACATAAGCGTAAAATCTGGGCTCCTAAAGTTAAGGTGAGCAATCTAGCTTTATTCGCAACGTGAGCAACTGTAAAAGAAAACCCTGCTCGCAAACGCGTCGCCTACGCGAGCGGTGAGTAGCTTTCCGGCATAACATTTGAACCTGTATGGGCTACCTTGGTGCAGCTATGGTGTCGTAGACGGCATGCACAGTAACCCTACGACGCACCATTGTTGGCCTCACCTAATGCATAATATGGGCAGCGGCAGCTGGAGTCGCGGTTAATGTACCCATTCGACGGCGCCACTGAGCTTCTGTAACGCGAGACTGATTGGATTGGCATGCTATAAACCCACTGTGTAAGATATTGTTGGTTAAAGTGCTGTACAACGTAACCTTTGTCTTGTACAGACGAGGGACCACGTACGGCAAGCATTAAGGAAGCTGATTACGGTGTGTAGAACTAGCTTGGGGAAAATTCGAATGCTACGAATTCCCTGGAGCTACTCGGAATTGCACGCTAGCCGTGGAACTCGTGAACTGGGACCGTAGGTTTGTACTCATGCAACAGAGAAGCAAGATCTGGCGCAGCTGTCAGGGGGCACACCAGCATATTATCAAGACCTGTGAGAGCCGCACAAATACCTAGGAACAAAAGTTCGGAAGCAGGGCCCACCACGGCAATATCTTTACCTGTCGAAACCTAACTCCCGCCTCTATGGAGGTCTTTTTCTGCAAGTGGTAAGCAGAAATACAACGCGCGTTGATCCCTCTTAATTCTGATGGAGCTGTAAACCTAACTGTCACAGTTAAATACAGCGTTGCATTCTTATGTCACTGTACGTACGTGTGCTGGAGACAAACTCGGCTTTTGTTTAGTAATAGACCGCGCGGGTTTGTGCTCCTCATCACTACCCACAGCGAAAGATAACTAACGTGGAATGTTAGTGGCGCAACAAAAGCTGATCATAGCTAGGCTGTGTTGTGATCGTGGTTCCTCTACAAGGTTCCCGCGGCTGCTGCTGCTGCAGCGCGGCCTCACCGGCGCCATCCTTGCCTGTCCTGCGCGAGCTGATTCCATTTGATGCCTGCGAATTTCTTGATTTCGTCCCCCCATCTTACTCTCTGCCGCCCACGGCTGCGCTTACCCTCTCTTGGTATCCATTCCGTCGTTCTAACTGTCCATCGGTTATCTAGCCTTCTCATCACGTGGCCTGCCCATGTCCATTTTTTCTTCTTAATATCGTTCATTATGTCGGCGACCCCCGTTTGTTCTCTGGCCCACTCGGCTGTCTTCCTATCCCTTAGTGTAACGCCTATCATTTTCCGTTCCATCGCCCGCTGCGCGGTTCTTAACTTCCTCTCTAGCTTCTTTGTAATTCTCCAGGTTTCTGATCCGTAAGTCAGTACTGGCAGGATGCAGTAGTTATATAGTTTCCGTTTGAGTGATAGTGGTAGGTTTCCGTTCATGAGTTGTGAATGTCTGCCATATGCGCGCCATCCCATGTTTATTCTACGGTGGATTTCTATTTTATATGGGTGGGTTCTCCAGTAAGTAGCTGTCCTAGGTACAGATATTCTTCTACGACTTCTAATGTATGGGGTTTCGACCTTGAACAGACGTTTTTTCGCCGTGCCACTTACCATTATCTTTGTTTTCTGCATGTTCATCCTTAATCCTACCTTAGCGCTTTCTCGGCTTAAGTCTTCAATCATCTTTTGCCATTCGTCGCCATCATGCTAAAGGTACTATGTCATCTGCAAATCGCAGGTTACCTCAGATATTCGCCGTTAATCCTGAGCCCTGTCTCTTCCCAGTCTAACCTTTTGAAGATTTCTTCCAAACATGCAGTAAATAGCATGGGAGAAATTGTATCTCCCTGTCTGACACCTTTCTCTATTGGGATTTTTCTGCTTTTCTTATGGAGGAGCAGGGTGGCTGTAGAATCTTTATAGATGTGGCTATTGTGTTTATTATAGCTATCACATATTCCTTGACGACGTAGTGCCTCCAGAACTGCTGGTATCCTACCGAGTCGAAAGCCTTTTCGTAATCTATGAAAGCCATATAGAGGGGTTTGTTGATTCAGCGGATTTCTCGATTACTTGATTGACCGCATGCAGGTGGTCCATGGTAGAGTATCCTTTCTGAACCCTGCTTGCTCTCTCGGTTGATTAAATTCAAGTGTGGCCCTTATTCTGTTTGAGATAACCTTTGTGAACTATTTTGTAAAGTGCTGAGAGTAGACTATCGGCCTGTAGTTCCTCAAGTCTTTAACATCTCCCTTCTTATGTAATAATAGATATTTGCGTTTTTCCAGCTTTCGGGTTACATTTTGAAGTTTTGAGGCATTGAGTGTATAGTGTCGCGAGCTTCCAATAAGGAAGTCTCCGCCATCTTTGATCAAGTCGGTAGTTATGCCGTTATCTCCAGCCGCTTTTCCGCGTGACATGCCCTGTATTGCTTTCCTAACTTCGTCCGCAGTGACGCATGGGATTTCGTAGTCCTGCTCGGCATTTAATACACTCATGGTGGGGAGACTCCTATTTGAGCTGTATAGTTCGGAATAGAAATCCTCGGCCACTTTGGTTATGCCACTAAAGTTAGTAACGATGTTGCCCTGCTTATCTTTCACTGCATGCATTATGTTCTTTCCCGCACAAAGCTTCCTTTTGGTTGTTTTGATGCTGACTCCTTTTCTGACGGCTGCTTCTATTTCTTTCACGTTATGGTTACGTACGTCCCTGACTCTACTTTTACTGATGAGCTTAGCCAGACTCACAAACATGCGAAATTTCCTCAATCAGTCGCTGTCGAGCTCAAACTCGGGAAAATCTCGATGACCTGAACTGATACTTTCACTAAGCGGACTTATGAGTGCGTATGCCCGCCCATAACTCATGTTATAGCATCTTTTCTTCATACTCACTGTAAGCCACCATTAATTCCAGTCAATTCAACTAGACTTGTCCATGAATAAAATTAGTTCAACACTAATATAACGCTGGGCCTTCTGCACCTGTTATATTAGTGCTGCATGCGATTTCAACTTCTGCGCGGTCGGCATAGCAGTATAGCGATATTGCTCAGATTCTGACATGGTTGTGAGCGCAAATGTTGTCGAGACAATGAGGCAAGTAGGCACGAAACCTCGTCGAGAATAAGTGTTAAAAACAAAGAGAATAAAAAAATTGAGTGTCTTCCTAGGATTCGATACTGCATCACACTACTCATGAGGCGGTGCACCCATTAATCGGAACATTTTCCCCAAAAGATGTAAGACAATGTACTGTAAGAAAGAAAAAAAGTACTAGGTCCGAGTGTATCGGCTGGGCCACCCCATGCCGCCCACTCACAGGCGCCATCCCACTACTGCAGAGCGCGGGAGCTTCTGCCTGCTGCGTTTCCGCCCTGGGCCGGTTCGCTCCTCCTTAGGCGACCTGGCCACCACCGGGTTCCCCTGGGGTCACCATATCGACGCCCAGCTTAGCGCGGACACCCGATCGACATGAGGGAACATGGGGCAGGACTCCCAGTCTCAACCCGTCCTCTAGCACAAGCCTCCAAGCAGCTAGATTACAGAGGCACGCCACGACCCCCGGCGTTACCGAGCGCTCTTCAGCGGGGTTTTATATGTTCAATAGCTTGCCGCCAATGTTTTGGTCGTTTATACCCTGTGATTTCCGTATATGGTCTCTTTCAGGGTGATGGTCTTAAGTACGAAGAAACTTTATTGCGTGAGTTTTACGGCGCAATGCGACACCAAGGGCTTAAATATTTTGGTCAGCACATCAAAGTGCGGTTTTCAGACGGACGGTGCCGCTACTAGCGTAACGGCGCCGTCTCTCGAAATTCTGCATAGATGGCGGGACCAGTGAAGCAAGCGCGAAGTTTAAATTGACCTCTGTACTGCTCTATCGGCTTTTCTTTCATAATAATTTTCTCTCTATCTCATGTGCTTGTAGGAAACGAAACGCCACACGCACGCATACAGACAACGTGTCTTATTGCAGGCTAAGATGGTGGGACGGTGAAAACCTTCACGTGCTCTCATAACCTTTACGCATAATTACCCTGCCACTATGTCGCATTACTCGCAATTATTTCCAGTTGCTCTTGAGATCTCTTGCAGTACTTGGTATTACTCCTTGGTTATTCATACTGCGTAATCCCTTGGTTTCTAAGTTTAGTTTTGATCACTGCCAATTAGTTTCTAGACACTTGGAATGTTCGTAATTGCTCGCAATTAGTATTTGATTCCCGTGACGTACTTGCAATCACTCCTAATTACTCTTTGGGCCTCTACAACGGCACACAGTTACTCTTTATTGATCTTTTATTTGACGTTGTGGTTTCGTATGGTCATATTTTTCGTCACTTATAGCGCATCATGCGAAGTACAGGGCGTTCCCATTAAAGAGAAACCAAAACCTGCCCCTCAATCCATCTGCCTTCTCTAAAAGCTTTTGTACTACTTTTATTGTTGTATTTTCTGTTTTTAACAGTGATGTCGTTTACTTGTGCTTTCCGCGTACCTAACACTTAACTGCGCTACATGTTACGCTAATTAAATTAGCTATTAAAACCATGGATCAAATGAAAACACATCAACTGCAGTCGAAAGTTCTGATGGATATGTTGCTGGTTACTAGTGACACTTCCTGAGTAAATCTGTGCTGCACAAGGACTGGTAAATCGGCAGAAGAAAGCTTCGTTTTCGCATCGTACCTTTACGACTCAACTGTTCCGCATCATATAAACCGCCATTAGTGAATCATTGTTCGTTTGGGCCATCTAGCGCATAAGATTGGCATCGGTGTCCGGAGACCGTGGAGTCGCTCTTAATGATCCCATCGGATGGCGTTACCGAGCCTCTGCAACACGAAATATGAGTAGTATTTCTGGTTCACTCTGAGCGCACTTGTGCGCTATAAACGGAAAACAAAAAAATTCTCGTTCAAGTATTGTACTGATTAATTAATCGATTGGTTGATTGATTGACACTTTAATCAAGACCATTTAAAATTGTCATAGAAGACGTACGAAAAGGTTTGCCCAGAGAGGAACTGCAGCAGCCCGATCTTTCACTATCACGTGATGCAACTGTAGTACACATGTATGAAACACTACGACACCATTAGACAAGAAAAAAATGAAAGAACAATATAAGAAAAGCAACCAAATAGTGTTGTACACATGCGGAATTATGCTTTCAGGCTATGTAATGTACTTCACATAGCACACAAAACGTAAACAATGCATTGCCTAACACAAAAACCTAACATTCTGGAAAAATTAACTCTCTGACTTTATTTTTAAATCGCGTTGGGGAGACTCTATTTTGCATATCGTTTATTATGCCTGGGTGTCCGTTGACGAGGATTGGTATTAAGGTTGCTAATATTTGTACACCGTAGTTCGTACGTGATCTCGATTTAGTTATTATACTTTTGCGGAGCTCATGGGGTGTTTGATTTGTCTGATAATTTTCTTCAAAGAGCGTTCTATTTGTTCTGCATTTCGTCTGTGTATGATATAGTATCTGTAATGTGCTGACAAACATGCACGCAGGCCATGCTTTCAAGGGGCTGATCGCAGCGTGGGGATCTTGACAAAAGCTCAAGTTTTACTCATTCCCTCGACCTATTAATAGTTGTAGGCCCTTTGCGTGTCTGGTAAGCTTGAAACAAAGATTTGTACTCATGGAATACATCAGATAGGTCTGCCACAGTTCTCTGGAGGCACATCAGAAAGCTATCGGAACTGGTGAGAACGGACCCGATGTCTATAAATAAGAGATCGGAACCAGGAACCACTGCGGCATGCTTACCTGTAGAAAGCCACATCCAGCCCCTGTAGTGGGAACTGGATCGGACTGGATTCCCTGCAAATGGTAAGCACATGGTGAGGAAACGGTTAGCTGCATGGTATACAACGTTTCTCGATGTCTCTTAATTCACATGTAGTTGTCAATCTCACTGTAACAGTTAAATACAACGTTGCATTCTTGCTTCATTATAAGTACAGATGCTGTAGGCGAACTCGGCTTTGTTTAATAGACCGCATGGTTTTGTACGGCTCATTACTGTCCAAAGCAAAAGATCAGTAATGTGAAACGTTAGTGGTGGAAGCAAAGGTGATCAAAGGCTACGTTAACTTCATGGACGTCGTATAGCAGCGATGCATGCGATCGGTCTGTTGCTGCCTTGTCGGCACTGTAATTGGGCAATTTCGTTGAGAATATGATGCACTGACAACGTAAAGTTCGTCCGAGAAGTCATCTTGGTAGAGACGAAACTCAGACACGCACAATTTTAAAAAAGAAAAAAAAAGAAAGTTTGTCTCACAGTGGGATTCGATAGCGCATCACGTTGGTAATGCGGCTATAATTGAACGAGAAGCCATTATTCCTTTAAAAGTAGAAGAGAATGTGCACCAACGCATTGGACACAAGCAAGAAAAAAAAGTACTAGGTCCGAGTGTATAGACTGGGCTACCCCATGCCGCCCACTCACAGGCGCCATCCCACTACTGCAGAGCGCGGGAGCTTTTGCCTGCTGCGTTTCCGCCCTGGGCCGGTTCGCTCCTCCTTAGGCGACCTGGCCACCACCGGGTTCCCCTGGGGTCACCATACCGACGCCCAGCTTAGCGCGGACACCCGATCGACATGAGCGAACATGGGGAAGGACTCCCTGTCTCAACCCGTCCTCTAGCACAAGCCTCCAAGCAGCTGGATTACAGAGGCACGCCACGGCCCCCGGCATTTGAGAGCGTTCTTTCGAGAGGCTTTATGAACACCGAAACCTGTTGGCGACGCTATAGTTGTTTATGCATTGTAATGGGCTCGTACGATCAAGTCGAGATTGGGTGTCGTTAAAGTCAAGGTGCTTTCTCTCCACGAATTTTGCCGCAAAGCGCTACGACAAGGGCGGTATTCGTCTCCCCTACGCGTTTGATCACGAGGCCATTGTCTTTGGTTCTCGCACGTCAGATGGCGTGGCAAGCGGAGTATTCTCGTCTCTCGGGGGTCCCTGCAGGTGGCGAAACTGACAAAATAGGCGCGGATGCTTAAAAGTTCCTTGGTAGTGCAATATGTACAATGTACACCGAGCTTCGGTATATTCTAAGGAACATGCATACTGGAGGTAGACGCTCCGCACGAGTAAAGAGTCTTCGTTTGTTTCTCTGCATACGATACTTTGCTAATGTGTTTCTAGCTCTAATTTTACGCTAACGACGAAGTGTAGCGTTATCTTGATTTGTGGGGGTTATATACGGGCCTGTGTTCCATTTTATAGCCTAACTAAACCCCCTAAAACTTCTATCGCTTCAGTACCTGCAGAACTCCCGCTTTTGACATTTCGAAAGTCAAAGCCTTTCAGTGCCGGCATACGGCGGCAGTGTAGGCGACTGCTACTACTCACTCATAATGTTGAGCGGCTTCGCACTTACTGGCGTTTACACTCAAGGATAACCACGCTGATAAATACTCCCGTTAATACTCACCTCTGTAAATATTCATCACTGCTCACCTGCGTCCATACTCCCCTCTACCCGTGCCCACCACTAGTCACACTTTCGTACTTGTACTCGCACTCACAGCTACTCACCCAAGTCCTTCTGCACTCAGATCTATAATACAGCGACTTTGTATCGTGCATGCGAAACCTCCCGGACTTTTCTCGTTTAACATCTGAGTTTTTTAGGAGCGCCCCATATTCGTCCTGAGTGCCTGTAGTCACGCGAGAGATATATGCCGAAGCATTCCTGTACACTCGACCCACTATACATACACTCTTAGCCTGACCTCACTGCTACATTATGGTGATGCCCCGCCACAGTGATCGTTATGGCACTCGGCTGCTGATCCGAAGGTCGCGTGATCGAATCGTGGCCGCGGCGGCTGCATTTCGATGGAGGCGAAATGTCGGGGCCCGTGTGCTGTGCGATGTCAGCGCACGTTAAAAGAACCCTAGGTGGTCGAAATTTGCGGAGACCTCCACCACGGAGTCTCTCATAACCACGGCTGGTTTTGGGACGTTATACCCCACAAATCAATCAACATTATGGTGATTTTGGCAATGGCAGTATACAAAACAAAGAACGAAGAAAATAGTGGAAGAAAGGAGAGCCCACTGCTAATTGATAGTATTTTGCGAAGAGCAATATAGAAGGAAAGAAAGAAAGCTTCGTCGTCTCTTGCTTCGGGTTACAGAAAAGGAAAAAGCGGCTCCTTATTTTCCTCGACCTACTGCACACACTGCTTGCCTTCAGCCTAATGCCACTTGCTAGTGATAGTGACTGAGATGGCGACATCTTGACTACTACAGTGATTACCTGTCACCCTCGCCATTTAGGTCAGGATTAATGATAAAGGCACAGCTTCGCTGTTCCCACGGCTTTCGCTGCACGGAACTGACTTGGACTTTTTTTCGAACTAGCTACATCTACCTCCTATCGCTAACTATAGTGCCTACAAACATATTTTCAGGGACTGTACTCTGACCCCTCTGGGATGCAACCCGCGTGGGCCGCCATGTTTCTTGAAGCAGAAAATGGGCGCGCAGATATCATCCCACCGTCGAAATTCGCGTTCTTCTCAAGTATCATAGCTAAAACCATCGCATATATATAAGAAACACGTACTGAAACGCAGAGCTTTATGTAGGGTTCTCTTGCAGCAGTATTCAAGTGGCTGTCAGTGAACGTCAGTGAAGCCTTTGGAAGAACGTGGCTGCCCAATGCAACGTCGCCTAATGAAAGGCCTAGGCGACGATCCAACGCTTTTCGCTACTTAAAAAAGGCAGGAGGAAAGAGCTAGGGACTTTAGTTCATACTCACCTTTAGTCACTGTCGCAGCTACTTACTCGCATTTATACCGACGCCTTTGAGATTAGTGTGAGTGACCCTGTCCACTAGTTCGTATGCCCGCGACGGCTAACGCGCACTCGCACTAACAGTCACACCCTCTCACTCATGTTCATTTTCACGTTTGTATGCCCACACCCCTCCTCACTCATACACCCACGCCTCAGTATGATTGAGAGTGGTCACAAGCGAATACGCCGACCTCTGATGTAAGGTCACGCAAATTAACGTGATTTATAAAAGTGAATATTACGAGTATCTCGTGATAGCATGGGTGGCGGTAATACGGAAGGGGGAGGGGGGGCAGTGCTGCACTGAAGAGCCCATAGCCTACCACCATCTTCCACACGTCTACTGTGAACTAACATCTAGCCTATAGGCTTTATGTTTCAACCGGACATCATTCAATAATTCAGTGCAGTATCAGTATATCGCTTCCTTTATATTATGGGGCGCAGGTTGATGGTTCCGAGTACCGTCATGAGTCAGAGAACCATGATATTCAGGAGAACGATAGATGAAAATCACCTCTGACTTACAGCCAGAATTGACCTTCGTCTTTGTCTAGTGCATCGCAACGTATTCCGGCAGCCGACTCATGTGTCTCACGTAGATGCAAAATTAGACCCATTTAAATTTGTATGGCAGGTTTCTCTGATTTCATGAACCTAGACATGCCATCTTACACAACGAATGAATGTCACTTTATCGTGGATCCACTTGCGCAAGATATAAAATTCAAATGGAATGTTCTTTCACATAAATCGGCAAACTGTATCACGGTCACTCACAGTCTTCAAAGATACATCCCTTTACAGAGCTGGGCGGAGGCGGATTTGTGCAGAGACGGGCTCACTTGTACTCACACATAACTGATATTCACCTTGGTCGGGCTCATTTGAACTCATATCTACGAGTGCAGAACGTCTTTTGTACACCAAGCTTAGCCAGACTCACAAACATGCGAAATTTCCTCAATCAGTCGCTGTCGAGCTCAAACTCGGGAAAATCTCGATGACCTGAACTGATACTTTCACTAAGCGGACTTATGAGTGCGTATGCCCGCCCATAACTCATGTTATAGCATCTTTTCTTCATACTCACTGTAAGCCACCATTAATTCCAGTCAATTCAACTAGACTTGTCCATGAATAAAATTAGTTCAACACTAATATAACGCTGGGCCTTCTGCACCTGTTATATTAGTGCTGCATGCGATTTCAACTTCTGCGCGGTCGGCATAGCAGTATAGCGATATTGCTCAGATTCTGACATGGTTGTGAGCGCAAATGTTGTCGAGACAATGAGGCAAGTAGGCACGAAACCTCGTCGAGAATAAGTGTTAAAAACAAAGAGAATAAAAAAATTGAGTGTCTTCCTAGGATTCGATACTGCATCACACTACTCATGAGGCGGTGCACCCATTAATCGGAACATTTTCCCCAAAAGATGTAAGACAATGTACTGTAAGAAAGAAAAAAAGTACTAGGTCCGAGTGTATCGGCTGGGCCACCCCATGCCGCCCACTCACAGGCGCCACCCCACTACTGCAGAGCGCGGGAGCTTCTGCCTGCTGCGTTTCCGCCCTGGGCCGGTTCGCTCCTCCTTAGGCGACCTGGCCACCACCGGGTTTCCCTGGGGTCACCATATCGACGCCCAGCTTAGCGCGGACACCCGATCGACATGAGGGAACATGGGGCAGGACTCCCAGTCTCAACCCGTCCTCTAGCACAAGCCTCCAAGCAGCTAGATTACAGAGGCACGCCACGCCCCCGGCGTTACCGAGCGCTCTTCAGCGGGGTTTTATATGTTCAATAGCTTGCCGCCAATGTTTTGGTCGTTTATACCCTGTGATTTCCGTATATGGTCCTCTTTCAGGGTGATGGTCTTAAGTACGAAGAAACTTTATTGCGTGAGTTTTACGGCGCAATGCGACACCAAGGGCTTAAATATTTTGGTCAGCACATCAAAGTGCGGTTTTCAGACGGACGTGCCGCTACTAGCGTAACGGGCCGCCGTCCTCTCGAAATTCTGCATAGATGGCGGGACCAGTGAAGCAAGCGCGAAGTTTAAATTGACTCTGTACTGCAACCTGTACACAGTCATTGAGCATGCAGGCACCCACTGTAATGTACCGAAGATGCGGAGATTCCAGCGATTGATGATTGATTGATTGATTGATGATTGATTGATTGATTGATGATTGATTGATTGATTGATTGATGATTGATTGATTGATGATTGATTGATTGATTGATTGATGATTGATTGATTGATTGATGATTGATTGATTGATTGATGATTGATTGATTGATTGATTGATTGATTGATGATTGATTGATTGATGATTGATTGATTGATGATTGATTGATTGATTGATGATTGATTGATTGATTGATGATTGATTGATTGATGATTGATTGATTGATTGATTGATGATTGATTGATTGATGATTGATTGATTGATTGATGATTGATTGATTGATTGATGATTGATTGATTGATGATTGATTGATTGATGATTGATTGATTGATTGATGATTGATTGATTGATTGATTGATTGATTGATGATTGATTGATTGATGATTGATTGATTGATGATTGATTGATTGATGATTGATTGATTGATAAGTGAAGGACGAGGATGATTTACTCCCACTAGTGGAACTTTAGGTAGCAAAGAATTATTTTTAGCAGGAAACCTCGTGCGGTTTTTAAAGTGCGGAATTGTAACTTACTTCAAAACTGTTATTTTTTGTACAAGAACACAATTATACTAATGAGAAACAATTTATTAACAGCAAAAGGTTCTTAATAATAAAATTCAGCAGCGGCCGTCTCATCGCAAAAGCGAAAGGTAATCCCAAAAGCTCGATTTTGTAACTGTTAAACAGATAACGCGTTATACATATAGGTGTTCCTCCTTTATGCAATACCACGAGTGGTATAATAATTAACAAAAGGTAACAGAAGTCACGGCCTCAGACGAAACATATTGCCGGCTACTAACATTCCACAAATTCCGAGCTTCTTGAAAAAATTGTAGCGCGGACACCCGATCGACATGAGCGAACATGGGGCAGGACTCCCTGTCTCAACCCGTCCTCTAGCACAAGCCTCCGGAGTAGCTGGATTACAGAGGCACGCCACCGCCCCCGGCGTTTGAGAGCGTGTTTTCGCGGGCTTTTATATGTACAATAGCTTGCCGCCAATGTTTCGGTCTTTTATACCCTGTGATTTCCGTATATGGTCTCTTTCAGACTGATGGTCGTATATATAGGGGGACTTTTTTGCACGAATTGTATGGCAAATTGCGACGCCAAGGGCGGAAATTTTTTGTTCAGCACATCGAAGTTCGCTTTTGAGACGGAGGGTGTCGCGGCTGGCGTAACGAAATTCTGTGTAGATGGCGGGACCAGTGAAGCCAGCGCGACGTTTAAACAGTTCTCCGTACTGCAACCTGTACACTGTCATTGAGCATGCAGGCTCCCACTGTATCCACTGAAGATGCGGTCATTTCAGTGCAGACAGCGATCACGTGAGGCGGCTTCGTTTTTGTGGCGCTCGCGCGCTTTTTTTTTTTTTTTTAGGGAAGTAGGTGGTTTTCCCACCGTCATTTTTATAACAATATAAATCCTACAGACGGGGTTCGCAAGGTACAGGACTGCAGCTAAGAAATGGATACTCTAACAGTGGCTGTTGTATCAAAATATCGGTTTGGAAACAATACAAGGTGTGACAGCTTGAATGATGAAGAAAATGTAACGCAAATAAAGGTAGAGAAACAGAAAATTGGCGAAATAAAACAGGGAAAATGGCAGCACAGTTATACTTGTAACGATTGTCAAGAACAGTGTGAATTTAACAAATAATTATTTAAGGAGTTCTTGGGATAACTCAGTGACAGATTTCAATAATGGAAAAGCTGGTTATTTGAATTAGTCATTGATTGATTGATTGATTGATTGATTGATTGATTGATTGATTGATTGATTGATTGATTGATCTATAAGTGAAGGACGAGGATGATTTACTCCCACTAGTGGAACTTGAGGTAGCAAAGTATTATTTTTAGCAGGAAACCTCGTGCGGTTTTTAAAGTGCCGAATCGAAACTTAGTTCGAAACTTGTTTTTTGCACAAGGACACAATTATACTAATGTGAAACATTTTATTAACAGCAAAGTTTTCGTAAAATCAAAATTCAGCAGCGGCGTTCTTATCGCAAGAGCAAAAGGTAATCCCAAAAGCCCGATTTTGTATCTGTTGAAGAGATAACGAGTTACACATATACGTGTTCCTCCTTTATACAATGCCACGAGTGATGTAGTAATTAATCAAAGGTAACAGAAGTAGCGGTCTGAGATGTAAAAACTGCCTGCTACTAAGAGTGGACGAATTCCGAGCATTGCCCTCAAGATAACGTGATCAATATGGCCGACAGAGTTAGGCTTACTTAGAATCATTGTGAATGACCGGCGATGATGCACTATCCCTTATTCTAGTGAAATGCGAACCAATATTAGGGCTTTGGTAATTAGGGTAATGGGCGTTCATGTGAGATAAAAAAGGAACATTGATTTATTTGGATTAATATGTAAATAATTTTACTAGTACCACTTTCATATGTCGCAACAAAGATGTGTAATTTAGTCGTGATCCTGTTAAAGTATTTATTGGCAAACAACGTGTCAACGGCACATTAGATCTGTTGAGCCATATGTACACTCTCGGGAAGATCAGTCATGGAAAGCTTGAAAGGTAGATTAAGCAGTGAACCTTGAGAAACCCTTCTGATAACCTCTTTGACAGCTGTACAAGATTACTACAGCCGCATTCAACAACATGCCTAAATTTTTCTCTATAGGGTGACTTACGAAAGGACGCGTAAAGTACAAGGAAATTTTCACGTTAAGTGGCGTTTCGAAAGCGCGCCTGAATTCGACATAAGTAATCCTTGTGAAAGGCGCCCTTAAAGGCAAATATGAAGTCGACGTGAACCGTAGGAACAGCATTCAAGAAACTTCGTAGTGCTCGTTTTGTACTAAGCAAACAGCTGGTTTGAACTGAAATAGTGTTTAAGCAGTCAGCATTCCGTTAGCACCATTCAAACTGCCCACCAAACCTGGTCCATTGGTGTAGATTAGCCGTTTTCTTACTGGCCGACAGTCCAGCCAGCTGAGCGAAAAGCAGGAGAGAACAAGAAAGTTGGAGGGTTTAGCTATTGTCAGGGTGCGTCAAGGACCATCAAGGCACTCTGCGGCCGCAGAGAGACCTGTTTGTATGAAGTCGTAGCTCTCTGTATGACGCTGGTTCAACTACGTCACCGCGTTGAGTTCACAGATTGCAGGTGGCGGAAGCTTTGCCGTGCATTTACCACAATTCCTCGGCGAGGGTTCTGGTGGTGTAGATAGTTGATATTTCAGACTTTTTCGAGCACTCACACACCATTCCAACAAAGAAAAAGGATGTTTGCCTTTGGGGTCCCTTTACGTCATGAAGTGTTACACATGGGAGCGAGGGTATAGTTTTGTAACAGAACATTTCCTTTGACGGTGCATAAAGCCATAAGACTGCGGAAAAGTACTAGCAGCAAACACCTGTAGCGAAGCATCGTGTAAATGCCTATAAGAGCTTAGCAGAACGGTTGCTGATTGCATTTCACCACGTCGGTGCAATCCGACAAAGCCTGTCGATGCAGTGGATTCTCTTTCCTTTTTTTGTTTTTTTTTTCGGCGGCCCAGCGGAGAAATTACTTTAAGTTGTATAGGTACACTATCTATGGGTATAACTTGTGATTTGCGTTAAAAACGTGTCTTTTTACAAACGCGAGGACCCCCCCCCCTGGACCTGAAATTCCATAAACTTCAATTTATTGACTCAGGAAGAGGTGATCAATGGTTTGAAATGTGTCAGTGAAACCTGAACAAACCTTGTCGAGAATAAGTAATAAAAACAAAGAGGGAAAAAAATTGGATCTCATCGTGGGATTCGATACCGCACAATGGTGGCGTTGAGGCGTATACTGAGGGCAATCTCCTCAAATTACGAAGCATATGTATTGGTAACAAAACAAAAGAAGTACTAGGTCCGAGTGTATCGACCAGGCTACCCCATGACGCCCACTCACAGGTGCCATCCCACTACTGCAGAGCGCGGGAGCTTTTGCCTGCTGCGTCTCCGCCCTGGGCCGGTTCGCTCCTCCTTAGGCGACCTGGCCACCACCGGGTTCACCCGGGGTCACCATATCGACGCCCAGCTTAGCGCGGACACCCGATCGACACGAGCGGACACGGAGCAGGTCTCCCAGTCTCAACCCGTCCTCTAGCACACGCCTCCAAGCAGCTGGATTACAGAGGCACGCCACCGCCCCCGGCGTTTAAGAGCGTTCTTAAGCGGGGTTTTACACATACCACAGGCGGCGGCTGGCGCTATAGTTGTTTATATAATGTAATCGCTACGTACGAGCACATCGAGATTGAGTGTCGTCAGCGTCAAAGGTGCTTTCTCGCCGAATTTTGTTACAGAACGCGACGGCCAAGGGCCAAAATATGTGCCGTATGCACATCAAAGTTCGCTTCCAGGCGGTAGATGCCGTGGCTAGCGTAGTGGAGTCGTTTCTCGAAAGTGGCCGTAGATGGCGGTACCGAGCGAACAGGCGCGATTTTTAAGTATTTCTCGGTATTGCAGATTATACACCGGCATTTCGGCACTCAGCCTACCACTGTAAGCGCTGGCGCTGCTGCTGTTTGAACGCTTAAAGTGATCACGTGACAGGCGCTTCGCTTTTATGGCGATCATGGGTTTGCTTTTGGAATCAACCAGCATAACGCAATTACTATCACTCTGACAAGAATATAGGACGTATACGCGATGGTCCGATTGTGCCGGAGCCTCCGTGAAAGTTAGAAGTGGCATTTGTGTTAAAGTACCAATAATACGCCTGCTCGCAGAGTAGCATGTTGCTAAGACGGCTAAATTTTCCGCATGTTAAAAAATATCTCTCCCTCTCTTTCTCTCGCCCTCTCTTTCATAAGGAAGTAATAGAAAGCGTGACAGTTGAATGATAAAGAAAGCGTAATATCTGAGGAGGAATCTATGCACAAGAACTGTAAGAACACACTCGGCAAATGGGAACGCGGAGGCAGTAAACCGATTAGCAACAACTGACGGCTTAGCTAGTAAGGTTTTAATTAATTCTCGAAGCAACCTAATGTAGCTTTTGATTTTACAGGAAATGGTAAATTATTCGAAATTTGATTGCACTGGAGGATTACAATGGTTCACCGTAATTACCGCTAATCGTACGTAGCTAAAATTTCCTGTTAACAGAAAAGCTGCTGCAGTCTGTATCATCTGAAGGCTAAGGGAATAATAAGGTTTTTTTTACTGACTGACTGAATGACGAACAATGAATGACACCTTAATCTTGTACCAATTTTTGTTCTCTTGATTTTATAACGCACACATGCATTTGATACGGTAAGTGTCTATCTTTGTAGAAATGCGCCTGCGTGCGCTGCGGTTCTGTTATCTATATCAAGTACCGTTTCGAGAAATAAATGAAATGTTGGAAGTTAGCGCTCTCTCCGCGTCCGTCCTTTCTGATCCTTGAGTGTAGATGCGCTATAATCATGCCTGGCATTAATGGAATCACACTATTGAATTTACAGTAGTTAAATTACTTTTCGCGGTAGTGTGCAAGGTAATGAATCACTTTTGTGAGGTGGTATGTTAGTAATGTAATGAATTACTTATATCAAATAATTTCAGAAAGATTTCACTTTACTTTCCCACTTACAATTGACTAAGAGGTAGCACGTCCGCTTTCCTTACGGCGTAGAACACTCCCCAGAAAAGGAGAAAAATATAACACATACAAGCTCATTTAAGTGGCAGGTTCCCAGGTTCATAGACATTAAGAAAATCCTCTTAGATTGCGAACTCGAGGGCTGTAAGAACGTTCTTAGAAGGTCATGACCTGCAAAACTCCAGGACAAAAGAAGTAAACGAAGACATCCTCCCTCGCTTTGCTAGCCGAAGACGTCCTCGCTTTGCTGTCTGTCGGACAGTTCAGCAACACGGTGCCTAGAGGTTTTCATCCGCGTTAACCATGTCCAACCGAGGGAGAGGGCTGTTCCTTATGCAGTACTCCGAAAGGTTCTGCAGTCCCCCTGCCACACAACTATTCTTTAGTCAAGCAAAGTCACACAATATAGAGACAGGTTAGAGAAACATGTCATTAGACCAGGACAACCTACTGCTGCGATGTTTAAGTGCTCATTTTAATGTATATATGCTGTATGTGACATACAATGTTCTAAGCCCTAAATGTGTGAATGAACACGAAATGTTCAATGCTGTCGAAAACTTTTTCTAACTTCTGAACTGAGGCAAATGCGCCGCGTGAATCAACAGAGGATTTAATGTAATAAATTCAGGAAATAAATGTACGGTTAGTGAAACTTCATGCATGACAGTCAAATTTACATTATTTAAGTAAGTTAAGCTTTAACAGGTATTCATTTCGATGAATTCCACATAACTTTTCGATCGCTTTATTGAGGGCAAAAAGTATGAAATGGGTCGGTAGTTCGAAACTCACAATCTTTCACTCTCTTTTTGAATACTGGAGGAACTTCAGTTATTATTAGGAATATGATAAAGATGCCGCCTTTCGGATGCGAGATTTGAAATTATAAATAATGCGGCACAGACGGCGTTAGGAACTTTAACTGCCCGGTTATAATTTTATCTATACCAGAACTGGTCTCTTTACTATTTCTCTTCCTATAGAGTCACGTGACAAGGAAGCACAGAATTATAAGGCCGATTGAATTTAGATCGAGAAGTGCTGTTTAATTGGCTTAAAATTGAAAGGGAAATACACATACTAAGAGCCCCAGCAACATTTTCAGGATCAGTATGTGTGATTTAATCGCATGTAACCGTCTGCGAAGCAGATGTGCAAATCGATTTAGAAAGTGGCGCAAAATTTGCCGTTGCCTTTTCCTTTTTCGTAAACAGGTAATTTTCACATATTTCAAAGTATTTGGTAGACGTGAAAGAGTGTTAGCATATTTTTTAATAGCGTGGAGCTAACACAGTTATCAATGGTTAAATCAGACAACTCTTAAACTCCAGCACCTATAAATAAACACTTTGCCCACATGCAAATTCCGTAAGTTTACATGGAAAATTGATCAGAAAGGGCAAATTTTAATCTATGGAAGAGTTTTTTTTTCTTTGGAAAGCCGTGCGGTCAGGTAATTTGTGGAAGCTGATGTGCATGGTGGTCGCTTGCCCTTTATTATTCTTTCGCGGTAAAAACGAGTTCCGAGAACGCGGGCTTGCTGAGAGTCATTGTCAGTACTTACCTACCCTTTGTTCGAAAGGTGGTATCCAGCCCCCATTAGCTGCCTGCATATATCTATGCATGTGCATGATGTTTCAATGAACTTGCGTAGACTTTCAAAATATCCATGTGTGTTTTAATAGGATGAAGACGAGTTAGTATTTCTTACTATAGTCTTCACAGTCTCAGACCACTTTTTAATGTGCTCTAGAGTAATTCAATATTATGATTTAATTAGTCATCACACTAATGGCTGCTATAAATTCGAAAAGTTAGAGCAGTTGAAAGCACCTAAATGACGCATTCCCATGCCGTGGATGCAGTGGTTTTAATCTTTTTTTTTTCGTTTCTAGAAAAGTGCGCGTGATGTGAAAAAGTTGCAGGCGACTAGGCGCTTGTGCGCAACGTCATTTGTTTTACTTATTTTATATAATTTAAAACCACAATCACACTATGCTCCAGCTTATTGGTTCCTCCAAAAATTATACCTGCTCCTTTCTCACGTTCTTCTTTCCTAATCACCTTAACAATCTCCAATTTCGTTAAGTTCTTTTAACTTGCCCAACATTATTGATCGTTTATTGAGTCTTTCATTCTTGTAACTACCTTGCGATCCCCCAGGGTGGGTGTGCGCCATTCATTTTGGTGTATATCTACATCTTCATTAACGACCTCAAACATGCGTCGGACGGCAGACCAATGATCACCGCAGACAGACCGTACTGAATGCACCAGAGAAGAAAAAACACTTGTATGGTCATATTTGTGCGCCATACGAGACGGATCATCATTATCATCATCATCATCATCATCATCATCAACAACAACAATAACAACAACAACAACAACGTATTTGTGTTCTCCACTTCAGCCTGTTCATGCCTGTTGTCTGCGTGCATCAACGATGCTTTGTTCATAATGCGCGTTTGCGGGCGCTGAGGTCGCTGCGTTTTCTCGCAGTGACATTATTCAGTGAATGTATGTATGCGCTAATGTCACTGCGTATGCGTCACATGTCATTGTGTTACATATCATAGTAAATGAATGTATGCCCTAACATTAGCGCCTGGAAACAAATGAAACGTGAATGAAACATTAGCGCAGTGACGTTAGTGACAGACATTTGGATTAGTCGCACAGTGCTTCATATCTCGGGCACAGAAAATTTAAGAAAAATTTATACTACTGCGTCTGTTAGCATGGAATTGTGCTATGTGCACACCAATTAACATAATGAGAACATCTTAAGATTTTCATTTAATCTAACACTTTTGAAGTTGGTTAATTTAATTTAAGTAATAGCTGAGCGCTCGAGGTCATGCTAAAAAGTAGACAGATTGCCGCAACGATAGTACGCAATACTGCTCTGGATGTATCCTCGCACTGTAAGCGGGGACTTTTTAATGCATGGAGTGAGTCAACACAAATCCTCTCTGTTTTTTTACAAAGCGAAGGCTCATACGCTGTTCGCGGATAGGGTAGAAACACACATCCTTTATTTCCTTCAGCACAGGGAGTCAGTTCGTGGCAGTGTGAGGATGTCATATGTCAGAGTTGCATTGTTTCACTGCACTGCAGCTTGCTTGGCTGGTAGTCAGTTTCGCTAATGATATGACGCAGTGGTGAAGGTAAACATCGTCCGAGGCAGTGGAGATAGTAGAGGCGGAACGTTGTCGAACACAATTTGCTAAAAGAAAACTGAAAAAAAAATAGTGTCATTACGGGTTTCGATACCACATTCACACTGGAGATGAAGCAATGCTCGTCCGGTTCTTTCCATTACTGTCAACAGATAGTAGCGCATGATAGTCTTCAAAAGCAAAAAAAAAAAAGTACTAGGTCCGAGTGTATCGTCAGGGCCAACCCATGCCGCTCACTCAGAGGCGCCATCCCACTACCGCAGAGCGCGGGAGCTTCTGCCTGCTGCGTTTCCGCCCTGGGCCGGTTCGCTCCTCCTTAGGCGACCTGGCCACCACCGGGTTCCCCTGGGGTCACCACATCGACGCCCAGCTTAGCGCGGACACCCGATCGACATGAGGGAACATGGGGCAGGACTCCCAGTCTAAACCCGTCCTCTAGCACAAGCCTCCAAGCAGCTAGATTACAGAGGCACGCCACGACCCCCGGCGTTACCGAGCGCTCTTCAGCGGGGTTTTACATGTACAATAGCTTGCCGCCAATGTTTTGGTCGTTTATACCCTGTGATTTCCGTATATGGTCTCTTTCAGGGTGATGGTGTTAAGTACGAAGAAACTTTATTGCGTGAGTTTTACGGCGAAATGCGACACCAAGGGCTTAAATATTTTGGTCAGCCATCAAAGTGCGGTTTTCAGACGGACGGTGCCGCGACTAGCGTAACGGCGCCGTCTCTCGAAATTCTGCATAGATGGCGGGACCAGTGAAGCAAGCGCGAAGTTTAAATTGACCTCTGTACTGCAACCTGTACACAGTCATTGAGCATGCAGGCTCCCACTGTATGTACCGAAGATGCGGAGATTCCAGCGCAGACAGCGATCAAGTGAGGTGGCTTTCCTTTTGTGGCGCCCGCGCGCTTGTTTTCTTTTTTTCAGTGAATTAGGTGGTTTTATTACCGTCATTTTTATAGCAATATAAATTCTACAGACGAGGTTCCCAATGTACAGGACTGCAGCTGACAAATGGATACTAGACCACTGGCTGTTCTATGAAAATATTAGTTTGGGAACAATACAAGGCGCGACAGCTTGAATGATGAAGAAAATGTAACATAAAGGCAGAGGAACAGAAAATTGGTGAAGTAAAACCTTGAAAATGGCAACACAGATATGCCTGTAATGATTGGCAGTAACATTGCGAATTTAACAAATAATTATTTAAGGAATTCTTGGGATAACTCAGTGACACATTTCAATTAAGGGAAAAGCTCGTTATTTGATTGATTGATTGATTGATTGATTGATTGATTGATTGATTGATTGATTGATTGATTGATTGATTGATTGATTTATAAGTGAAGGACGAGGGTGATTTACTCCCACTAGTGGAACTTTATGTAGCAAAGAATTATTTTTAGCAGGAAACCTCGTGCGATTTTTAAAGTGCGGAATTGTAACTTACTTCAAAACTGTTATTTTTTGTACAAGAACACAATTATACTAATGAGAAACAGTTTATTAACAGCAAAAGGTTCTTAATAATAAAATTCAGCAGCGGCCGTCTCACCGCAAAAGCGAAAGGTAATCCCAAAAGCTCGATTTTGTAACTGTTAAACAGATAACGGGTTATACATATAGGTGTTCCTCCTTTATGCAATACCACGAGTGGTATAATAATTAACAAAAGCTAACAGAAGTCACGGCCTCAGACGAAACATATTGCTGGCTACTAACATTCCACAAATTCCGAGCTTCTTGAAAAAATTGTAGCGCTAAGGAACACACGGACAGACAAAGAGCACAGGACCGGGTTCCCCTGGGTCACCATATCGACGCCCAGCTTAGCGCGGACACCCGATCGACATGAGGGAACATGGGGCAGGGCTCCCAGCCTCAACCCGTCCTCTAGCACAAGCCTCCAAGCAGCTGGATTACAGGGGCACGCCACGGCCCCCGGCATCCGAGAGCGTTCTTCTACAGGGTTTTCCACGTACCATAGCCTATTTCTAAAACTGTAGTTCTTAATACATCTTAATTAATTGCTACATACAAATTTCTCGAGATGGAACGTCATAAATATCCAGGTGCTTTCACTGCGAATTTTCTTTCCACGAAATGCGACGCCGAGGGCCAAGTTTGTCCCGCTTTGCACAATGAAGTTCGCTTCCCAGACGGTAGATGCCGCGTCCAGCAGAGTGACCTCGTCTATCGCATGTTCCGGTAGGTGGCGAGACCAAGGAAATAAGCGCGATTTTTAAATACTTCTCGGCATTGAAAATTTTCGCACCGGCATAGGGCACGCAAGCTCCCACTGTAGAGACGCTGGCGCTGCAGTACTTCCGCCGTAGATAGCTTGATCACCAGAAGTCCCGTTGCTTTCATAGCACTCTCATGGCTTCACATCGTTTAGACAGCGCACACCGTTGCAATGTTATTGTGGAACATTACGCTATCCTTGAACGCAAGACATGGTAGCGTCAAATATTATCGAAAAGTAACGAGATTTGCGCGCGATCTGGAAGCGCCGCGAACCATGGACACTTAACATCTAGCGCCGTTCTCTACGTTGTTCAGTTTTCCCTTCACTTAAACATATCAACAAGCAATCTTCAAACAATAGCACCGTGCGACAGAGCACATCGGCGAAATTCTCAACAGCTTCGCATGCGGGCAATGCTGAGCCCAGTCTAAATGCCTTTGGCGCTGCTTTGCGGATTCGCTTTGTTGAAGCGAACAGCATAGCAAGAGGCGCTAGTAGTTGAGTATACTTTGTGCACTATAGTGCGGTGCAGCTGGTCTGGTCAGCTTTCGAGAACATCTGACGATCTCATTAAAGAACTGGAACGGTGTAGTTGTGTTGTTATGAAAGCGAACTTGGTATTTCGTCGCTTGAAATAGTAGAGTACCATATTGGGAACAACTTAATGAGCAAACAGACTATCAAGCCCTTCCCTTTTGTTATATTGGAAACACTGAGATTCCTTTCGGTCCCATCCAAAGCTGCAAGGCCCAAAGGCATGCATCAGAATCCGGTACGCGCCTGTTTTGTGGGCGTGGTTCGTGTACACGCTGTTAAAAGGCACTGTCGTGTCAGCCAATGAAATTTGTTGCGCCTAATGGCCACTGCTCTACGCGTGAGATTATTGAACACTGTTGCGGACGCTGTTTCAGAAAATGGACAGGATACGGGACGCGTGCCTTCGCGTTAGGTCTCCTGAAATTTTGACCCCTACTATAACCTGCACTGACACCACATTGTGGACTCAGATGTTAAATGTACAAAGACGTTAAACATACATAGGTTACGTTTAATGTACATAGGTAAAAAGGAGCTGTCAAATTTTCACTACAAGTTGTGGAAATTCAACAGCAAATTACAAGAGGATGAGGTATTTATCGAAAAAAATGAAGAAGTATATAGAGATTGCGTTGTCTAATGAAACAAGTAATTTTGTGGTATTGTAGGAAACGTTTCAATGTGATTTCAAGATCGCCTCCTTCGAAATCACGTGCGTGTTAAGGTAGAAAAAAAGAAGTAGCATAAAAAAGAACTCCTTAGCACGTTACATTACATTCTGGGTGTAAAGGTGGACAACCCTAATCAGTCCACGAAATAAATATAGAGCTAACGGCGAAACTCGAGACCACAGACGCTGGAAGGTATAGCGGAGCAAGGGTTAGGGCAAGGTGCGAGCGGCTTCGTTTGGTGGACATGCCCACTAAACGAGCACTGAGTGAAGAGGTGTGCTGTGTCGGAGGAACTTTACGAAAAAACATCGTTACTTGCGAGACTCAAGAGATAGAGCTTGCATTCCTAGAATACTCTAGAAAACATTCCAGCCATAAAACGTGTGACACTAAAGGATATAAAACTGCGTTTTCCTCGCTGAATCCCTGACTTCACGAACAACCACGAAAGCGGCTTGAAAGACCGGTAACGGTCCCAGAAGTTAAGCAAGCCATAGAAAGTGAGTTCCGGAAAGTCAGCAGGCCCGGATTGTCTTGAGGCCACAGTGTAGAAGTTCTTTAAAAGCGGATTGGCAGTATCGTTACATAGAATTATAGATGAATGTCACGATAATAAACTAACACCTGCGTCCTTCGTTACACTCATCCCACGTTACACTCATCCACGTTACATGGTTAATGTCCCACGTAATCGTGGTTAATGTCATATCATGGTCATATCATTTCATATCATATCATGTCATATCATGGTTAATGTCAATTAGATGGTTAATGTCCTATCTAATCTTTGTGGTTTGTTTTCCTTATCGCCCTTATGCAATTATGGTGCGTTGAAAGGAGATAAATGGCAATCAGTGCGAAAGACTGTATGCTGAAAGCATTCTTTGCAGATACTGCACTAATTTGCCCACCAGGCATGATAACAGAACACGGTAGATAAGAAAAACAAAAAAGGAAGGATAAGGTAGGTTTATCAATACGGGACTTCGAGTTAACAACGGAGGCCTTGGCCTATCGCATTTGTTTTTCCAAGGGATTGTTATCACGTTCTTTTTCCTGGACCAGAGTGACCCTTATCTCCGGATGATCCAGGTGCGATTACGTGATTCCTTGCAAGAATAGGTAATCTCAACGTATGGCGTACGAACACCGAGATTACCTGACTATTAACGGAAGATGCAGCGTAAATAGAGATTCTTAAGGCAATGTTTTCCTTTTAATGGTTGTCTATTGTAACAGCTAGACGTTTGTGTACAGACTCGATTTTTTAATGACGATAGTCTTTCTCAGGATACTTGGAGGCTGAAATTTTGGTCTGTCTTCCTGTTTGTCTTCCCCGATTCAGCCACCCGGCCAAAGTTTAAGCACTTGCCTAATGCCGAGCCATCTCGAACTGGTAGCTGCATTCATAATTGTGAACATTGTCAATCAAAAAGCAAATATTGCGCAAATATGAGGCGCAACATCAATACGTAAGTATCAGGTGGTGTGTTAGTTTGCTAGAAAATACATAGATACGTAATTCTTAAGACCATAGTGTTTGTTAGGCTGCGCCAAAAATGGGACGCTCTGCACGAAAAAGCCTCTGCCGACGATTTGGTGCTGCCACCTGGTAGTCGCCCAAAGATTCTGCACAAGCACATGTTTCCCGGCGGCGCTGCCAGATGGCGTACATATCTCACGCAGCGTAGTACGGCCGGCAGAAGACTATCGTCTTTCCACGGC